>CM038232.1:72426598-73138122 GCA_021442155.1 Cymbidium sinense
ATCTATAAAACATAAGTCAAAATATTTGAAAAATGTTTTAAAACTAAGTTACAACATAAATAATACATTATAAGAGTTTTAAAGCAATTGGACTTGTATTTTATAATTAATTTTATTAATTTAAATTTTACTAATGTGTTAATTACTCTCAAAATACTAAACACCAGTTGGGGCTTTTTATTTCATTGAATGTTTCTCCATTAGCTTAACACAAAGGGTGATTAGTTTGTATTGTTTAGAGTTTCGTGCAATTTATTATGAATATTTAAAGTTCTAGGTGATTTAAATAACTATTTAAATTATGATCTAACCAATTGTAATATTAAATTTTTGTGTCAACTAGAGATATCAAGAACAATTAATAAAAGCAAATAATTTTTATGAATATGCATAGACATAAGATAATTAGAATCTGCTATCATAAAAAGGGAAATGTATAATGTGATAACTTATTTTAATTAGATTATAGAAATAAAAATAAATTAATTATAATAATTAGGTATTATTGATCTAAGCTTAGATTATAAGATATAAATGTTCATCATTAAAATCTACAAAATTATAACTTACATTTACATTTCACATAAAAATAAATCAAAATTTGATAAATTCATAGTAAAATTTTCTTAAATTAAGAAAAACTCTAGTTTCAAAAATAACTTTTATATTTTTTAAGTCTTTAATTTTTTTTTGCAAATTTGACTAAGTTGGAAAAACTTTAGGTTAGTTAAATATTAGTAATTAACTTGAATGACATGTGCACTTACAATCACCATTTTGGTTGGTCATATTGTGTGTGTTATTACTAGGGATCTAACACTTATTTACATTAAAATTAATATTAGTTTAACTAAACTATTTTTCATTTTGCTTCTTTGTATTAATGTAGTTTATTGGACTTGTGTTTGAACTTGTTATTGTTTGTTTTTACTTTTATTAAATCTGTGTTTAGGTCTTGTATATGTAGAAAAGTGTATAAATATTATTGTTAAACTTAGAAATTAAAAGACATCAAGAAACTTAAGAAAGAGAAAAACTAGCTTAGGAATTTGAAAATGCCTAATCAATAGGCAAGTAGAGCATCCTATACTACATAGGGATTATGCTACATCTTTGGTTGATGTTGCAATCTAATAATTTTACACTAAAACCTTCCATAAGTCAAATTGTACAAAATTTTTAGTTTTGGAGTTCACTAATAGAAGATCCTAATATGCATGTTATTAATTTCTTAGAAATTTATTTGACTTTCAAGTACAATAGGGTTAGATATGATGCCAATAGATTTAGGTTATTCTAATTCTCACTTAGGATAAACTTAAAGTGTGGTTGAATTCATTGCCTCAAGGATCTATCATAACTTGAAATGAATTAGCTAAGAAATTTTTAGCTAAATATTTTCCACCATCTAAGACTACTAAACTTAAGAATGACATCACATCCTTTATTAAAGTAAATAGTGAATCATTTTATGAGGCTAGAGAAAGTTATAAAGATTTATTGAGAAATGTCCACATCACTCTTTGTGTGATTGTTGATTATTAAATTATTTTATAATGGCTTAGCAGGATCTCTTAGAATTATTATAGATGTTGCTATGTCAGTATAGACATTTTGAGGAAGCCTACACTTTAATAACAAAGATGACTACTAACAACTTTCAATGGCCATCTGATAGACTTAACCATTAGAAAATTATTAGGGCACATAATCATGATGCAATCTTCATGTCACCTTCATAGGTAATCAATTTATCTAAGAAAATTAATAGTTTCAGGGTAGCCAAAAATTTTCTTATTAGAAGAGCCAAATAATGGAGTAGAGATGCTTAATTATGTAGCCAATATACCTATTGATCCAATCTCAAATACTTTTAACCATGGTTAGAGAAGTCTCCCTAATTTTTTATGAATCCATAATGTAAATCAAAATCAAAATATAAATTTTGAAAATTAGAATAACAAAAATTATAATAATCAAAATATTAGACTTATGATTTCACATGGATATCCTCTAAGGAAAATAAGTCAACATTAAAATTAGATTAGTGTTACAAATGGGACCCAATTACAAAGTCAAGATACATGCACTAGTAACTTAGAAATTCAATTAAGACAATTGACTAACAACCTAACTAATATACTCCATGGTAGTTTAACAATTAATAGTAAAATAAATACTAAGGAAAAAGGAAATGAATAACATAAAGTAATAAATTGTGAAGTGGAAAAGAACTAGGAGAAATAAAATTATAGGAAGAAAATGTGAAAAATAAGATTGAAAATTTAGAAGTCTTAAATGAAGAAAAGAAAGTGGATTGAATAAAAGGGAGAAAGGAGATGCTAAGAGAGAAGCTTTTAAGAAAATGAAATAGAGAGCACCAACATTCTTTTAAATACTCCAAAAATAAAATTTGGATGAACAATTTTCAAAATTTTGTTCAAGAAGTTGTTTATAAATATCCCAATTATAGAAGCCCTTGCACAAATGCCAACCTATGCAAATTTCATGAAAGATAGACTATATAGAAGATGAAAATTGAGATAAAATAAAATTGTAAGATTAACTGAAGATTATCGTGCCATAATGAAAATAAATTTGCCTAAACAACTTAAGGATTCAAGCATTTTTTTTCTATATCTAGACTTAAAATGACAAATTCTTTGGGAAGGAATTAGGACCCACTTTAAATTTAATGTCTATATCCATATTTAGAAAATTAGGAATAGGTGAAGTACAACCCACTAATGCGACCCTTTAATTAGTTGGTAAATCTTTAACTTATCCTAAGGGTATTATTGAAGATGAATTAGTTAAGGTTAATAAATTTATATTCCATTTAGACTTCATTGTGTTAGATATGGAAGAAGAAAAGATAAACCTCTCATTTTAGGTGGACCTTTTTTTAGTAATAAAGAGAAATATGATAGATGTGCAAAAAAGAAAGTTAACTATAAGAGTTCAAGATCAAGGAAATACACTTAATATTTTTAATTCCATAAAATTCTCTAATGGTAGAAATGTAGAGTGTTATAGTATAGGACTTAATGAAGATAGTATAAATAAGGATTTAGAGAAATATTTGATTGATGATCCTTTAGAACAAGCCTTAATAGAGGATGATGAAGAAAATTAATATGTCCAATTCCTTAGATATACAACTAAAGAATTTAAGTAAAATTGTGAGCCCTTAAAATATATATAAGCACTCATAGTCTTAAGCCATCTATTTTAGAAGCACTAGAGTTAGAATTATAACTTTTGCTTAGATACTTGAAATATGCATATTTCAGAAAATTGTCAACTTTACCAATAATTATTTCTACAAATTTGGATGAAAATTAAGAGGATAAGTTGATATGTGTACTTAAATATCATAAGAGGGCCTTTAATTAGATTGTAATAGATATTAGGTGAATTGACTAGTCAATATGTATGCATGGGATTTTAATAGAAGAAAACTAGAAACCATTTGTAAATAATAAAAGAAGACTTAACCCAATTTTGAAAGAAGTAGTGAAGAAGAAAATATTGAAGTGGTTAGATATATGTATTATTTACCCTTTATCTGACAGTTCTTGTGTTAGTCTCATTCATTATGTTTTTTAAAAAGAGTGGAATGAGAATAGTAAAAAAAATGAAATTAATGAATTATACTCACTAACATAATTATAGGTTAGGGAATTTATATTGACTATAACAAAATAAATAAAGTCACTAAAAAGATAATTTTTCATTACCTTTTCATAGATCAGATGTTAGATAGACTAACAAGGAATCCATTTTATTGCTTCTTATATGGGTGTTAATGATATAATCAAATATCCATAACTTTTAAGATTTAGGAGAAGACAACTTTTACTTGTCTTTATGGAAATTTGCATTTAGAAGAATTCCCTTTGGCTTAAGTAGTGCAGATGCTATTTTTTAATGTCATATGATAGCAATATTCTTTAATCTAATTAAAATTATATAGAAGTTATTATGGATGATTTTTTCAATTTTTTGTGTGTCTTTTGAACAATATTTAGAAAACATAGAAATGATTTTAAGAAGATGTGATGAAAATAACTTAGTCATGAGTTGATAGAAGTGTCATTTTATGGTGAGTGAAGGTATAGTTCTTGGCCATTGGATATTAGAATTAGTCATAAGAGTAGGTAAATACAAAATTTAAATTATAGGAAAATTATCATCTCTAGTGAATATAAAAGGGATTAGGGGTTTTCTAGGACATGAAGATTTCTATATTAGGTTCATTAAGAATTTTTTATAAATTTCAAAACCCCTATGTAACATGTTAAAAAAGGATACAACATTTATATTTACTCTTGAATGTTTTGAAGCATTTAATTTGTTAATAACTTAACTTATTTTTGCACTTATTATTATTACCAGATTGGAACTATCCAGTTGAACTTATCTATAAAGCTAGTGATTACTTAATAGGTGCAGTGTTAGGGTGAAGAAGAGAAAATATTTTTCATGCTATGTAATATGCTAGTAAAAACCTTAATGAAAATCACTTAAATTATTCAACAATTGAAAAATATTTATTATTAATAATAATTTCTATTGAAAGATTTAGATATTACCTTGTTGGCACTAAAGTCAGTGTATATATTGATCATGTAATAATAAAATATCTAAGGAAATAATAGATCCCAAAATTTAGATTGATTAAATGGGTTATTCTTTTACAAGAGCTTGATTTGGAATCTAAGGATAGGAGAGGTATAGAACTTCAGGAAGCTGACCATTTCTCTAGATTATAAGTGGGAGAAGAATTTAAGTCTAGTGGAGAGATTAGAGAAAATTCTCAGATGAACACTTTTGTCATTTGAACATAAAGTTATTCTTTAGTATGCAAACATAGTGAATTACTTAGTGAGCGACATTCCACCATTTGAGTTAATTTATCATCAAAAGAAAATATTTTTACATGATGTTAGATTTTACTTATGGGATGAGCCATATTTATATAAAAATAATCAGACCAAATTATGAGAGATGTGTACTTGATGATGACATACACAAGACTTGACGTTATGTCATGATTCTAAATATGAAGGGCATTTTGAAGGAAATACGACTGCTAAGGTGTTGCAAAGTGATTCTGTTGGCCTACCATATTTATAGATGCTTATGAGTATGATAAGAATTATGATAGGTGCCAAGGTTAGGGAACATCTCAAAACATCATAAAATGCCTTTGAATTACATACTTAAACTAGAAGATCTTTGATGTATGATGGATCAATTTTATGGGACCTTTTATTTCTTCATTTGAAAATTAGTATATTTTGGTTACCATTGATTATGTTTTTAAATAGATAGAAGCTATAACTACTCATAGGAATGACTCAAAGGTTATTTTTAAATTCTTAAAGATGAATATTTTTATTAGATTTGGAACACCTAGAGTTAAAATTAGTAATGAGGGCACCCATTTATACAATATAATAGTTAAATTATTTTTAGCAAAATATAAAGTAAAATAAAGGATAGCTATTATGTATTATTTTCAATCTAGTGGCTGAGTATAAATTTTAAATAAAAGTTTAAAAAAAATGTTAAAATGATTGTATGTCCAACTAGGAAAGATTGGTTAAATAGATTGGATAATGCATTATGGGCCTATAGGATTTCATTTAAAACACCCATATGTCCTGTGAATTAATTTTTTTGGAAATGATTGTCATTTATCATTGGAATGAAACATGAAGCATATTGGGTGATTAAAAAGTTAAATTTTGATAAGAAGGATGTACAAAGAAAAGATTCTTAGAATTGTATTGATTGAATGAATTGACTAAATAAGATTAGAAGATTATGAAATTGTAAAAATTGATAAAGAAAAAATTAAAAGATTCCATGACAAAAATCTTCTTAAGATGCAGCAATAAGTTTTATTATGTAACTCTAGGTTGAAATTGTTTGTACAAAAATTGAAGTCTAGATGGCCAGGGTCTTTCCAAATTGTGAAACTATATCCATATGGTGTTATAGACATTCAAAATTTGGCCATTTAGAATATTTTTAAGATGAATGGTCAAATATTTAAGCATTATTTTGGCGGTGAGGAGAATAAACTTAAAGAGTAAATCAATTTTATTTGTAGTTGGAAAGATTGATGTGTGACAAAATCACGTTGAGGGCTATAAACTAGTGCTTCTTGAGAGGCAACCCAAGGTGTATCTTTTTGTCATTTAATTTATCTATTTATGTGTTTTGTGTGGTGTTTATATTTTTTAAATTCTATAAAAATTTGGAAAAAAATATTTATAACACCTAGGTGTTGCACTTTGCAATGCTATGATGTCATGTCTTGTTACGTTTGATATTGCAATCATTAATTCTAATTATAAATTATCTAATATAGAATTTGATGAATATACTACATACTATAATACTCATCTAGATTTTGACGAATTATTAGATATCTCACTATTAGGGAATCAAATACCCAATGGAAAAAAAGTGAAGAGAAAATCATCAACTTGCCTCCAGGATGACTAATGATGCAAAAGCTTGGCATTATTTTATTTCTCTCAAGTTAATGATGAGTAGGAATCTAAATGAGATAATTAAGGATAGACCAATTATAAATTATGCCACTTAAAAGGATTTTTTATTGTAGTAGATATAATTATTTATATTTATAATTTTAATATGATTAAGGGTAGCACTAGTAGGTTATAGAAATCCTTCTTTAGTTTGTTGCCTTTGTGTTTTAGTTAGGGATTTAGGAGATAATGAGGAGCTATTTGTTTATAAGGATCCTTTGACCAAGGAAAATATTAGGGTAAAAGGTTCTAGATTTGAACTTGGGGAGATCTGGTGCACACAACTCTCTAGACCATGGTCTACCAAAACATCGAGTGAGCAGGTATAGGATATTAGTGTGTAGGTGATATATCTATAATATAGAGCAGAAATAGATGGCTTCAAGAAGTGGGGAGAAATATTTTCATTATATGGGCTAATAGCATCAACAATTTTCATACATGGTTGAGTATAACTCATCCTTAGTTCACATAATTCAAATTTCCAACTAAATGTCTATCAAATTTTTATTTATTTGTTTAAAATCCCATAGCTTCAACCCAAAAAATGACCACTAGTGATAACAAAGAAGAGGAGAAGCGAGAAGAAGAAATTAAAATCTTTCTATATTTTATTAGAATTTTCTTTTAGTGTAATTTATTAATTGTAGTTTTATTTTAATTTTAAATGAATATAAAAAAAGGAGTTTGGGGAGTGTTAGTTTTATTTTTGTTCAATTTAGTTAAAATTTTGCTTCATTAAGTGATGCTTTGGTGCTTGTTGACCTCACTTTTGGTGAGGTTGATAACCATCCTTTTAGACCTAGAATTTGGTTTAGGAACTAAGCTTTCCACATTGGATTATGACACTTTTAGTGGCTAGGAGGACACCAACCCAAAGCCTATAAGACTTACAAGGCTAAACCTTATGGGTAGACCCCGACTTGGACTAGGTGGGACCTAATGACCTTGATTTCATACCGAACCCCATATATTAAGCCTAATTGATTGTATGCCACCTGAAGTCCTAAACCATATACAATTAGTGTTCAACTAACATGTGACCTAATATGACTCATTTGGGCCTAAAGGGCTAAACTCAAAATTGATCTAAATAACATGGACTTGAATACACCTAGACTCCTTAGAATACCAATTGAATATGATTGAAGCCTTATTAGGTCTCAATTTGGTCAATTAGCTCACTTAGTTCAAATTGACCCAATTATACCCTATAGAGTCAAAATTAATCATTCCAAAGATTTATAATTAATCCAATTATCTAAGAGCATCCCTTATGATTAATTGCCACTTAATTTGACCAATTGACTCATCCAACCTAGCTAGGCCAATTTAACCTAAAGGATCAAATTGACCTAGAAATCAATTCAACTCAAATCAAGCCAAATTAATTCTTACAATCACTTCAAAATGAACAATTGATTATATTCCAACTCGCAATTAAAGTCAAGTAGGCCAATATAGCTAATTAATCCACTCGATCTCATTTGACATAATTTGACCTAAAGGGTCAAATTGAATCAAATCTTGATCCAACCAAAATTGGATCAAACCAATTGTTACAATCAATCTTAAGATGACTATTGATCATCACCCGACACCCAATTGAGCCCAATTGAACCAATTTGTTCTAAAGAGACAAATTTAACCAAATCTTAATTTAATTCGAATTGGATTAAACCAACACTTACAATTAGCCCTAAATTGACTATTGAACACAATTCAATGATTAATTAAACTCAATTTGACTAAATTAGCCAAGTCGTTCCACTTAGCCAAATTTGATCTAAAAGGTCAAATTATATCAAACTCAATCAAACACATACTTATAATTATTCCCAAATTGATCATCAAGCATACCCCAACCCTCAGTTGAACATAATTTGAGCAAATTTAGCAAGTTGGCATATAGCCCAATTTGGCCTAAAGGTCAAATTGAACCAAACCTCAGCCAAATTCAAACAAGCCAACACCTACAACCATCCCCAAATTGATGATCAAACATGTCCCAACCATCAATTCCACCTAACCTAGCCAATTTGGCCAAATAGGCTAACTTAACCCATTTGACCCATATGAGCCCATATGAGCAAAATTCAAATCTAATACAAATCAAGTCAAACTAATTGCACCAACACATGAAATCATCATTTGAATTGAAACTAATATCCCCTTAGGCCTAATTTGTCAATTGGTCAATTTAAACCAATTGAACCCAAATTGACCAATAAGAGTCCAAATTGGCCAAACCCAACCAAACCAAGTTCAAACTCAACCAAACTTGGCATGACTCATCTTTGGACTCTTCCACACCTACCCAAGTGGACTCAACCCATGATAAACTTAGTTAATCCCAAATCAAGTGAGCTAAGGGTTCCAAATATGATAAAATCCAAGAGTAGCAAAGTCCAACCCCTCTCTTTGGCCAAGGCACCACCCTTAGCATGCTTTCAGCTCTCTCTAGCTAACTTAAGTTGACCCAAAGTTGTTTGGTACTAACATTTACCAAGGAGAGGTCACCCTCACTATGGCCAACCCTTGGTTTACCAACCATGGGATGTACACCTCATCACTGGACACCAAATTCCCTTTACCATTGAGGGAGATCAATCGACTAGTCCAGCCAAATTCAACACTACCTCTGCTTGGTCACCTACCATGACCTAAACCAACCCCTTTGGGTGCTTCACTTGGGGAGGGGTATACACCACACTAGAGCCAATCCCCACATTTCCTCGAATCTCCTTGTTAACTCATGAGACATCTTAAACCTAAGCATCCCTCACACCCAATCACAATAAAACTCCACCTTGGTCTAATTCGACTTTTTCACACCTTACTCTCACACAGGTGAACTCAAATGAATTGAGAAATGCTGATTCAAGCACCATATATAGGAGTTCAAGGAAACTCTAGCAACTAGCGGTGAAGCTTAGTCTCGGGAATGATTTGGTAGGAGTTAAGAGGGGACTTGAACAACATAGCTTCACCTCTTTAAGGAAAAGCTACCTCATGTGTTGGGCCACCAGTTTTAGCTTCGATGAGGTAGCTCCTCTTAAACCCATAGATAGATTTTAAGTCCTTGGTCTTTTGAGAAGTGAAATAATTTCTGTCTTGATCAAGCCATAGAAATAATTAGAAAATACCTTTATGATGCTTTTGGATTCTTCTCCCTAAAAAATCTTATCTCCAATTATTTCGATCAAGTGGAAATAAATAATAGTATTCATCTCTTGTTGGAGGAGGAAGACGAATCACGAACCATCCATCTTGCATGATTAGAATGAATGATCATGATTAATCCATATTAGAAATTTTGATTTAATCAATTTAAACTTGTAGGATTAATTAGATCCTTTGATTGAACGGCTCATGATGAAACCACCTCTGTCACCATCTAAGTCAGCTGCTACATGGGATTGGTTTAATAACCAATACCATGACACTGCGTACAAGCGCGATCGCGCTAACGCTAACTGTGTAAATAGATTAATTATATTTTAAAATAGTTTAAATGTTTAAAACTTAAAATATTCACATTATAAAAAAATCTAAAAATGTTGGATTAAAGAAAAGATGTGGACTTAAAGCGATCATTAATGCAATTCAACTAAAATAAAAAAATATTGTTTAATCTTTCTTATATTTGAACATACATTGATAGCTATAATATACATTCCCTTGATGACTTGAATATTAATATTAACTTCCTTCTTTTCTAGAACTCTCCAAAGCACCTCTCTTGGAACTTTATTGCATGCTTTATCTAAATCAACAAATATCATATGTAGATCCTCCTTACTATCTATATACTTTTTCATCAAATCTCTCAATAAATTTATAACATTCATAGTAGACCTATCCAGCATAAATCCAAATAAGTTTAGATAAACTTTTGTATCACATCATAATCTATGCTCAGTTACTCTCTCGAGAAATTCAATATATTGTATATCAACATAATTCCTTTATAATTTGCTCGCTCTCGTGGATATCTTTATTTAAAAATAGAAACCAATAAACTCCTCCACTCATCTAGCATCTTTTTAGTCATTAAAATAATATTAAAAAAAATTATGTTCCAAGAAACTCCTTGATGCCCTAATCATTTACACACTTATATTAGAATATCATCAGGTCCCCCTTTATTTTTTTAAGGCCTTTTCAATCACAATTTAACTTACATGATGATAAAATAAATAATTTTATTTTTATTTAGGGTACTAAGATAGTTAAAGTCAATTATATTTTCATAATCATCATTAAAATGTTTATCAAAATGTCTCATCGACCTATGTTGAATATCCTCTTCTAAAAAAAGGTACTTTATGATCTCCACCCTTAATGCATTTCACTTGAACTAAACATTTACTTCTACTATCTCTTTGCATAGCTAATTTATACATATATCTTTTTCCCTCTTTAATATTTAATATATTATATAAATCACAAAATGTTGAATTTTTTTCATTACATATTATATTCTAGAATCCCTATGAGCCACTTTGAATCTTTTCCAATTTTCTAAGCTTATACACATAAACTAATATTTATAATAAAACTTCATAATTTTGATTTTTTTTTCTTGCATATTTTTTATAATTTATTCTCACATGCTATTTTTTCACATAACATTAGCTTCCTCATGCAAATCCCAAATTCTAAGATCTTGTAACTTTTAAAAATAATTTTATTAACATCCTTTAAATACAACCATCTTATCATAGGGCAATGCATCATTTAAATTTTTTTTCATCTTATTTATCTTAAAATCCAAAACTAATAGCTGATGTTGGGTGCTTAAACTTTCATCAAACATAACCTTAAAATTTTTTCAATGTAAAAAATATATATTTCTTTTTAAAAAATAAGCAATCTAAGTTTTACTATGTCCATTCTTATAAGTGATAATGTGCTCATCTTCTTTCTTATATAAAGTATTAACAATTATAAAATCACTAAAAAAAATCCAATTTAGTCATACCTTCTTTATTAGTTACTTCATTCCCATAGCCACCATGATTGTTTAAAATCATCTACCACTCTATCAATATATCCTTTTACATCTTCTTCAATAAATACTCTTTCTTCAAGAGTTATTTTTTGTATTAATCCTTTTAGGTTATTTCAAAATATTTTTTTAAACCATACATCCAAACTTACATCCAAAACTTATAACAAAATTTGTAAAGCTATAATTATGTACCCAATTCTATTATTTTTCATAACATTATCTTGAGACTAAAGTGACTATCAATGAAAAAAATTTTATATAATATATATTCTTTTAGTTTTAATAAGTATTTTATAGTAAAAATCATATGATTTTTTGTTTCCTTTATAAGAATAATTTAAGAATGGGAAAGCAATATATGGCTTCTCGGATTGCATGTATACGGATAATTTGATAAACATTAAATGATGATAGATTTTAAAAATTTTAAGTTTACCTTGAGATGAAAAAATATATATATGAATTAGTTGACAATTTTATATTGTACTAATACAAAAGCTAAATTCAAAATTTTAAGTTCAAGAATAATTTTTGAGAAATGTACTCTAATTCATTCTCTTTTGGGAGACTAACATTTTAAGCTATATAAAATAGAAATGGTATATTAGGTACTATAATTGATGCCAGGTATATATATATATATATATTATGTTCTTCATTAATAATAGTACTATATATTAAATAAGGAAGCAAATTTCTAGATAAATATCATATCATAGTGCTTTTTCTATTATAATTATGAGAGTTATTATAATACCTTATCAATATAATCATAGATGTTAAATATATATAAAAATCTATTGCATTTATTATTAATATATCATCATTATCGATAATATTCTTTTCCATTCTATTTTTCTTCATTGCTATATTATTTGGCCTATATATAAACATTATTGTACAAGTATTAGAATCAAACAAGATGCAATCCCTTATGATTTACTACATCCTTAAGAATAAATCAAAGAAAAGGGAGTCGAACATCTTCACTATTTCTTCTTAATTCGCTATTCAATTAGTCTACATGCCACTTATTTTGCACTTAAGTAAATATTTAAGCCCATTTGGATGTTTTGAGATAAGCAACCTAATTTTAAAATATACGTATAAAATTTATCTATTTATTTATATAAAAAATTACATTATACATGTTAAAGAAGCATTGATTTAGAAAGAAATATTTTTTGACATAAAATTAAATTTGTATTTATTTTGATGATAACATACTCTTGGTCTAGAAATAGTTCAGCATCTAGTAAAAAAGTGGCATATCACCAACATTTTATCCTATTACTGAAATAATCTAAAACATTTTTCAATATTTAAAAGATTAAAAAAAATATTAGCATTCATTTAATTTTATCGATTTACAATCTAATATGAGAAACTGGCGGTGGTGAACAAAGTCAAAATGGCGATTTAACGAATTGGTGTTTCCGTAACGAGGACAAGAAACATGTTGTTTTTTCTTAATTTTCTTTTCTGGAAAGTTGAGGGCATTTGCATCGAGGCTGATTGCGAGAATGTAGTAACAACATGAAGGAAAAAAGAGACATGCAGATTACATCGAAGCTGAAAAGTGATAACGTTGAAACAAAAATAAGTAGAAGAGAAGGATGCAGTAAAAAATGTGGGCTTTTAGAGACAAAAATACAATCCTTGGTGCCATCATAGATTAAGACAGAATGCGAGGGAAAACCTTATAGAAGAGACCAAGCCAAAGAGAAAAGGGCGTGAAGATGAAACAGCCAAGTCGCAGATCCAAAGAGGCAAGCTGATTGCTAATTAGTGAGGAAATAAGTGTCCCAGCAGTCTAGATGCGTGAAAATCATAACAGATAGGTCTCTAAAGCAACCAAAAACAGGAAAATCGATGAATTCCTATAAGTTGCACCGCATGTGGGTTATCATCATCACCCATTAAAGAGCAATCCATTCCGAAATATAAACTGAGTCATCTTAGAAGAGTGGAAAAGAGAGCTGCATGTTACAGGAAGATATCTTGCCATCCAATACAGTATCCGAAAAGCATAGAAAAAAAGTGCAGTTAAATAAGACCACATAATGCTAGGCAAAGTAATATTTTTTTATGATAGACCAGAATTGAGATTTTCTCTTGGTTTTGATTTTTGCCTATAAAGCTGTTTTGATTTTGAAATAGTATCGTCGATTTGCTGCTAATCTCATTGTTGAATTTTCTTACATTCCTTTCCCTCTGTAAATAATAGACCATAACTAAACAGATTATAGATAGCAAGTAAAAACTCTTCAACGGATAAATTAAAAGGATCGTTTAATTGTCAATGCTAGTTATATGTTTCAGAATTTGAAGGAGAGGAGTTAGAATCAAAGGTAACTCTCTAAGAAAGCGAACCCTTAAAGAATAGAATTAGAGATCTTGCATTCAAAGTAGAGGTGGCCTAAAGACTCATGATCATTATGGCAAAAAGAGTATTTTGGGTCACATTGATCTGAGAAAATATTATTATATGCAGGATGTAATTTTCATCTGGACTCCAATCACATTGAACGCATTATAGTTACTTTTAAATTTTATTAAAAATAACATAAAAGTTATTTAAAGCCATATGTTTTAATTTCATTGGAGTCCTGAACATATAATATTTTCTCTTGCCTTCTAAGAAGGTTGTCACATGTTTTAGGAACACCTATAAGGGTTAGTCAAGAATAGTTAGAAAATCTAAGATAGTAAATAGTATTTTGAAGATGAAGAAAGAAAGCATTGTAAATAGCTATTAAAAGAGGATTTTCAATCCCATTCCAAAGCAATCGGTCTATTCCACGGTGCACCATAAGCTCTTCAGAAATATCGATAAAAGGTGATATAGTGTTGTAGTAGTTAAAATTCTAGCCATATTCGCTAATGAATATATTTAAATTTGAATTGTGATGAATCCCAAGAGAATTAATGAGACAGTGGTCTAAGAAATCCCACAAACTCTTGGCAAAATACTAAGGATCGCCCATAAGTTGAAATTCTTACCATTACCAATGAAAATGGAAAAATCATTTTTCATGTTAGCAATAAAATGGCGCTTTCCAGAAGAAAGAGAAATGCTTATTATTCAAATTCAAGAAGTATTTTGATTTGAACCATATGGCAAGCAAACTATTCCTATTGAAGATTTCTAGAAATAAATTTGTCATGAAGCAATAGAAAGGTTGTTAATAATAAGAAGAAGAACAAGAAGAACAAGAAGAAGCCTTTATCCCACTAAGTGGGATCGGCTACATGAATCCTCCATCACCATTGTGTCCTATTATGTGTCAAATTCTCATTTAATTCAAATATACTAAGGTCCTTTTTTATACATCTTAATCATCTATTTTCAGGTCTACCTCTACCTTTCTTAACATAAGGCAAATCTAATGCATCTACTCTCATAATCGAGTCATCAGACGGCTGATGCTTTATGTGGCCAAACCATCTAAGGCGACTCTCTCGAATCTTATCTGCCACTGGAGCTACTCCAACTTTTTCTTGAACATACTCATTTCAGAATTTATCTTTAAGAGTAAAGCCACTCATCCACGCAGACACTTAGTCTTATGCTTCTCTTTTATTGGCCAACATTTTGCACCATAAATCATTGCAAGTCTTACCACAATCTTCTAAAATTTTCCCTTAAGTTTAAGCGGTACTTTTCTATCACACAACAGGCCAGATGCATTCCTCCACTTCAACCATCCAACTTGAATTCTACTAATAACATATCCATCTATTTCACCATCATTTTGAACAATAGAGTCTAAATATATAAATCGCTCACTCTTTTTAATGACTTTTTCATCTAATGTCACAAGAATATCACTAGAACTTCTACAACTAAAATTACACTCCATATATATTCAGTTTTAGATCTACTTAAATGAAAACCTTTAGACTCTAAGGTTGACCTCCATAATTCAAGTTTCTCTTTGACTCCCTCTCTAGTCTTATCAACAAGAAGAATGTCATCAGCAAAAAGCACACACCAAGGTGCATCTTCTTGCAAATGTCTAGTAAGAACATCAATAACTAAAGCAAAAAGATAAGAGCGTAAAGTTGTTAATAGAGAAACATAATTTTGTATGTAAGCATTCTGTTGTCATCACCATAATTGTCGCTATTTTTCTCCTCAATTATACTTGTTTGTTTATTTATTAAATTATAAGTCCAATTTCTACAACCAATATTGTATTTAATAACTTCAAAAATTTCTTATAATATCTCCTGATAGAAATAATATAAGAGAACGAGAGAAGAGTGAAGTGCAAACAATGACAAATAAAAGGGAGTTCTAAAAAAAATTAAAAAATTATAAGGTTTTTTCTTATAGTATTATTATATGATATATTATTAGAGATTATTTAATTTATTAGATATGATATTGGTTGTAATAATCAACTTAAAATTTAACAAATAAGCTAGTACAAATGAGAAGGATTTGTGTTTGTCTTGCTTAGGGTTGAAACAACTATTTGTTAGATCACCATTTTCCCTATTTTCCCTTGCTAATTTACTATTACATAACAAGGGGGACAAATTTCTTAAATATGAACTTATTGAACATCAAAATATTTGCGACAGTAGACATAAGTTATTTAATATTTTAGCTTCATAGGAAGGTCTAAAATACACATATATAAGATAATAGTTGTAAGAGATACAAAATTTTTACATCAAAATCTCAAAAATGAGAAAAACTATGAGGCTTGATCTACTTAAATAATTTTACTAATGAATGTCAACAATTACTAATGATATCATTTCTCATAATTATAAAAAGTGTTGACACTATAAAACTGATATAAACTATAGAAAATAATCTCCAATATATGTGATAACATATGTTAATGATGTGCATGAGCCTTATAGGCAATGACACATGTCAACATTGTGTATGACCATAAAAATGATGGAATGCATTAGCATAATTAGTAGTGGTGAATGTCAAAGCCAACAAATCTTGGTGCGATTAGGCATCGCTTTTGGCATGTCAAAGCACTACAATGGTGGAATCACTTCAAAAAGTGGCGAGATACAGAGGATTAACCTTGACTGTCTCATTAAAGATAAGAAGATTATGATTTAACTTGTGATTCCTGAAGGTGTTTAAATCAAATGGTGTTTTTAAATCATGGTTGTCATTCCAAATAGAAGGAACGGATGGCTGTGATTTCATTTTTAACCTCTCGATGAGAACCGAGAGTCGTTGACTTATAAGTTAATCTCCGATGATCTAGATGATGGAGATTAAGGATTTTGATTGATCTAAATGGCTTGATCTCAATAGAGATCAATTCAACTTCACAAAAGATCAAACCAAAATTAAAGGGTGGTAAGAGTTAATCATTGGTGATGGTGTTGATTTGAGAAGCTTGACATGAGGATGAGCTCTGGAAAAAGTTTGGCACCTTGTCTCCCTCTTATTGATGTAGATACCAACCATCATTCGGTAGAGTTTGGTGTATTTGGGGGTCGTAGAGGTTGAGAGCTTGGGTAAAAACTTTTGTTTGGGTTCGATTTTCTCTAAGAATGGTGTAGGAGTGATCAAAAGTTAGGATTTTGGCTTCTCTCCCCCTCTTTGTGGTGAGCCTCTCTCCTCTTTGGAGGAGGTAGAGGTGGTTGACCATGAGAATTTGCATCTCATGATGTGGCTAAAGGCAATGAGAAGATTTGAAGGGAAGTTTGAATTAGTTTTAGGTTATGGATGGAGCATGAGATAGATTTGGATGGGATGATGTGGCTCAGTTTGGGCTTCTCATGGCTTCACACCATCCATGACACCTCTACCTCCCCCTTTGGGCTTGCTGAAAGCTTTTTAGGTCAAGCCTAAGTTGAATCCAACGTTAAACTCAAAGTTCTATTGGTTAGGTTTGGATTTAGGTAGTTTGGGTTGAATTCATTGGGATTTGAATTGGGTTGGACTGAGTTGATTTAGATTCTCCCATTTGCATTCAGTTGAGTTTAAACATATACTTACAGTCATGAGGATTGTTCATTAAATGATTTATGAGTTAATTGTTTCAAGTTTATAGTTCAAATTAATTTAGGCTAGTTTTGATTTAAATGGGTCAAATCAAATTTTTTAGCTTAATTTCCACTTTGGGATTTAAAATTAGGTTTGGTTATGTTGATTTAATAATTTATGATGATTCTGATTAATTAATTCCATTAGATTTGAGTTAGATCTTGATTTGAACCCAAATTAACCTATTTTGATTCAAATATATTGAGTTAGGTTCAACTAGGTCAAATGACCAATTTAACTCAATCAAAATGTGTTTGGGTTTCAATTACATTTGATTAGGTATTTTAAATGATTTGGAGCAATTATTTTCAATTGATTGAATTTTATTTTGATTTACCCATTTTGACTTAAATTAAGCTTAATAGTTAAAGTTCACTTGGATTAAATAACCAACTTGGTCAAATTAGACCCAAAGAAGGATTAAATTTTGCTTAAATATGAACTTCAAATGATTTTGAATGTTTAATTTAAAATAATAGGCTCAATATAGTTCAGTTGAGTCTCCTTAAGTCAAGTGACTTAATTAACCCATTTGAGCTTTATTGAATTAAGATTTGTTTATTTTTGTATTTGAATTAACGATATGAAGATTTTACGTCTTTGAAATGGCTTAATTTGACCAAATTTTAATTGATTAACTTTTTTGGTAGTGTATTCAAATGATGACTCTATACCCCATTTGAATTTAATTTTATTTTTTTGTTTGTTTGTTTATATATATATATATATATATATATATATATATATATATATATATATATATATATTGTTTGATTTCATTTTAGTTTTTTTGAATTTTTTATTTTTCTTGGATTTAAGTAATTTTGAGACTAAATGGGTCAATTAGGTATTATGCCAAATGCCTCAATTCATGCTTAGTAAAATTTTAATTTTAATTTAGATATATTTAATTTTTGTTTCTATTAAAGTTTATTGAATTTATATTTGATTACGTTCATTGAGTCCAATTAGGTTAAGTCAATTCCTAGTAGGGTTTACTAGGCTAACGTAGATTTTCATCTTAATGTGTTTGATTTTTAATTTGTTTTAGTTTTAATTTTGGATTTTAATTTCAAATTTGTATTTGATTTGGCTTTGATGTTTATTTTTTTGTTTAAGTTTTGATTATTCACTTAGTTACTAAGTGTAGTGTCTTAAGTGCTTAATTAGGGAGTTCCTACTCTAAGATTTAGAATCCTAATTACTAAATTTGGGATGAATGGCAAACTTTTCCAAAAATGAGGTCAACAATGATGGTTAGTATTACAAAAGAATTATTTATGTAGTGGTAATGCCTCTAATGCCTTAAAGTTTGAACAATACCATAGAACTCTCTATCATAAGTAAGTATTTTTTGCTTAGTATCATTCAATTTCATACTATAGAAAGCTATAATATAGTTTTCTTAGATGAGAAATACTCTTATACCATCAATAGAGGCATAACATATGAAATCTAACATCTTATTGTTTCTAGAAGTTTAAAAATGTTGATGAGGTCATAAAGATAGTGATTTGATCCAAGGGTTTCTATGTAGATGTAGTCAAGGAAATTTATCTTTTCTGAAATGTTACTAATAAGAGCTACAATCATGTTAAAATTTCTAAAGAATTTTCTATATAGATGGCTAAGTCATGAAAGCTATAAACATTAGTGAAGTTGTTAAGGGGCCAATCTAGAGCGGCTTTGATTTTATGGGATCCTTTTCAATCTATCAAAATATTAAAATATTTAAGAAAAAGTTATCTAAGGTTGACAAAAGAAGCATTTCTTGAGATCAATATAGAGCTTTTCTTATTTATGGTTGATCAAGGCTAACCTTAGGTGGTTTAAATGCTCCTTTCCATTTTGGCTAAATATTAGAATAAATAAAAACCATTAGAACTTCTCAATCAATGGTTTGAGGATGGTGGTCATCAATCTCAAGAATGTGCTAGGTGCATTAAACATTCCAAAATGCATGACTAGTCATTCATACAATCCATAAGATGTTACGAAGGCAATTTCTCATTTATTTCCTACTATAATCTTATTCTGGTAATACCCCCTTTTGAGATCTACTTTGGATAAATGAGTTGCATTTCCAATAATATCTAATAAGTCATCTAACCTAGAGATTGAGAATCTATATTTAATAATAATCTTATTGATAGCTCCACTATTAAAGCATTTCTTAGGTACAATCCATTTTAGGCGATATTGTCAAAACTAAATAAGGACTTAAACTTTCTTGGATGAATTTTTTCTTTAGTAGTTCATCAACTTATCTTTTCATCTCTTAAGGTTTAGAATCATTCTATAATGGGGTAGATTTAAGACTTAGCATGTTGTATGTCCCTCATAAGTGGTTAGACCATCAAGTAAGTCATCTAAATACAAAATATTTAAACATTGATAAGAGGGGAGCTACCAGATCAAAAACGTAATGTTTAGGTGGTTTATCTACAACTCCATTCAATTGAAGAAGATAACAATATGAAGGATCAAAAAATTCATTAAGCATGGTGTTGAATTCTACTTCTACTACTTCAATGCCCATAGGTAAGGGTGAAAGGATATAATTCTCTAAGTCTTTGTTGAAGTAAGCTCCTTAGTAGTAGAAGAAGAAAATACTATTAATTGAAGTTTGGCAATCTTCTTTTGATAAGGTTTTGGTTGCAAATCTAACAAGGTAGGATATGTGTAATAAATCCTATATGGATGAGTAATATTCCTCTTTTTTTAGGTGGCTTAATACTGAATAATTTTATGGTTTTTCCATAACATTTGAACACATAAGTGTTCTCTCTGCAATATTGGATGATCATTAAATTATAAAGTTAAGGCCTTCCTAATAAGATATGTGTCATTTCATAGGGATGACATCACACCAAATATGATAAACCTAACTTTCTATCTTGATAGAATAAGACATTTAGATGTAATAAGAAAAGATGTATGATTCAGCAAACTCACATGGAAAGACTCTAGATGGGGTTCAAAGTGTGAAAATGACATTCATTGTACTACCTCTATGAAGAATCATCTTAGTTCTCTTCTCCTTGCATAAAACATATGTGGTGAAAATAATTCATTTTATTTAGTCTTCCTATTCCCTAGATGTAGTCAAGCATCTTATGAAACTTAAAGGATCACCCACTTCATGTAATTCCTCATCTAATAAAAGTGTGTCATCATGGATTTCCTCAACTTCATTCTTAACCCTTTCTTCTTTTATGTCTTTCTAAGTCCCATCTAAGAACATAATTTGGCCAAGACCTTTATGGCTTAATAAGAGTTTAACCATGTCTAACTACTTCTCTAACTAGGTGACTATAAGAATAGGGTAGAGGAATTCTTGATTCTATTGGGCCTTACTTAACTTCCATGAATTATCTTTAATAGGATATTTTCCACATTAATTACCCTCTAAATTAGCTCACTAGGTAGACGTATAGATAGAATTCATAAATAATTATTAGACAAAATTTGTTTACAATTTTTATAATTCCCATGGGTTAGATCCCACTTTACCTCATTTAGCCCAAATCATACATATTGACTAATTTGGTCAATTTAACTAAGAGTAGTCAAAGTGATTTAGATTGAACTAATGAATTATTTACAAGACCAATCCCAAAATCACTTTTAAGGGATTGAAGTGATTCAATCATTTTATGTACTAATTCTATCATATATATGAGTGTCCCTACTTGATCTCAAAAGAGACTATGTTTGACCATTTGATAAAAATGATCATGTTAGAGGGATCAAATCACGTAATCATATATTACTAATATCATTGGTTATAATAAATCACAAGAATTTGATTGAATATCATGATTAGCTTGATTTAATCAACTACCATGTTGAGGATACATAAAACATTTTATATGATTAATTTGTCGGTTTAATGGTTAAGGTCAATTTGGTGAAATTAGCCCAACTAGGACAAATTGTTTCACTTGGTTTTACTTATATTTGATTGACCTAATTGATAGACCCAATGTTCACATTAAAATGTTTTAACATGAAAACATTCTTTTTAGCTAAATATGGAATGGTTAATGTAAAGTTTATGTAATTTGACTTCAACTTAGCCTTAGGATTGACCTACATAAAATTTAGGTTGACTTTGTTGGTCTTGGGGTTGACCATGCAATATTAAGGGTTTTTAGGGTCAAACTTATGATGTAAAAAGATTTACAAATGAACCTTCTATAATAATTTTTTTAAAGGCCTTACTAAGTCCAACCTAATTGGTTAGGTCAAATAAGGCTTTCATGTTCAAGGAGGATAATAGACCACACTCTATTGACATTTTTTTATGTAAATATTAATGTATGGGGATATGTTACCATCCCTTCAAAAAGAAAAATCACTAATAATTACAATTTTTGTATAAATGATTATTTTTTTTTATTTTAAATCACGATATAGTTTCATTCTAAAATTATATAAAATATTTATTTAAATTGATAAAAATAAATATAAATTTATTAAATTTATATTTAAATACAAAAATATTTCAAAACTTAATCAATGTTTGTATAATATTTATTTTAAAAATATTTTAATGTTTATAAAATTATCTTAATTAAATTAGGGGTGTCGATGCCATAAAGGGATCAAAGGCTTTGGAGAAGGCCAATAACAAACTATGGATGATGGAAAGTGTAGTGATATAAAAAGTATATACCTAAAATTGCAGGATCCAAATTTAAACTCTATTAACACAATAGGAAAAGATAATAGAGCTCCATTGATGGTTGTGTGAGGTGGAAGGCTCATGAAGGAAACCAAGATTAAGAACGAGTGGAAAAGATTTTATTGTAGAAATTAGAACACGACCCTAATAGCAGAAGTTCAAAAAAAAACATTGACAAAGGGGATGAAGCGAAGTAGTCAAAATTAGGCATACCATGGATGATGAGTAAGTTGTTGAAAGTGGAGGCGACATCTAAGCCTTTGAAGTAAGTCATATTAACTTATTAATTTTTGATTGAAAGCATAAGCAATTAACCACTAGATTAAGATGTCTTGCACATGCATTGTGTATATGAAATTGTGAGTAAATTTGCTTAAATATCCAAAAAAAATTAGGTTTTTGAAAGTTAATTTTAAAGTATGGTTTGTTTAACATTTAAAAAATATTTTAAATTTATATTTTTAAAATTGATATAGGATTATTAAAACAAAATTTATTTATATTTTAAATATTTTTTTAAACTATGATTAATTTTTTTTTTGAAAATATTAACTTTTTATATGATTTAGATAGTAGTTAAATTTTAAAAGTTGTTAGGGTTATATTCTTTAGATTATTCTTATCTTTAAACACCCATATAAAACCTTGACATGATAGATTTATTCTCATAATTTGTTGAATTGTTAACTTATTATGATGGTCAACATATTTGCTTAAATAAAAGCATGCTTTTAGTAGCATTAGAATAAATGAAAATAAACCCTTTATATATTGCTCGATGCTTGTCCATTCATCTTTCATGTTCACCATGAGATTGATAATTTTAGAGGTCTTTTAAGTAGCTCTCAAGATATATCTTTTAATTCTTCTTGAAATATACAAACTTTTGATGCTTCTTTTGATTAGATAATGAGTTTGCCAATCAAATACGACCAAGGATGAAGTTGACCTTTAGGCAGAGGTTGATGCATAATTAATATATGAGAATTATGATTTTTAATTAGATGATTTAGACTCTTGATTTGACTACAAGCTTGCAAGATTCATATCTAGAAACTTAAACACCCCTGTTTACATCTAAAAAATAAAATAAATTGAATTTCCCAACTTGGGGCTCTCTGGTCATTGCCTTATAGAATCTAGAAACTTAAACACCCCCAATAATTATCTACTTAAATAATACAGCATCGCGATGTTGTGATCCTAGTGCTTAGATGCTTTCTTGATGGCTTTCAATTTTAAAAGCAAGAAAACTGACCTTTTCCACCCCAGTAGTGCTAACTGCCTAGGGGGAATGGGGGGAACGATTATACAGTGAAAAACCACCCCAAAAGTTAGAACGGTTGCCTAAAAACTTTTATAAATGGAGAAAACTACCTCCCTACCATAATATTCTTTCTTTTTTCCGCACTCTCCCTCTATCCCACCTCTCCCATTCTTTCTCCTAGTCTCTAACACTTTTAACAATGCGCTTTCTGTGCTACACAAGAGTGTTCACCTTGTGCATGAGTATTGACAACCCTCCTCTTAGACCTAGGACTTGATCTAAGCACTAAGATTCTGTTGACCTCAAGTGATGTTGATAATCACCTAATCTTAATTGTTAGGATTTCCATCTTTAGATTAAGAGCTTCCTAATTATATATTTAGGATACTATAATTAGTAATTAAGTTTACAACTTACAATAAAGTAGAAATAAAAAAATAAATCAAAATGAAACTAAATATGAAATTAAATTTAAATTAAAAAGGCAACACATTAAGAAGAATACTTAGGGTAGCTTAGTAGGCCTAACCTAGCCCAATTGGATTAGGTGAACCCAAATGAAACTTGAATCTAACAAAACTCAATAGAAGTATAAATCAAATATATTTGAATTAAAATCTAAATTCAACTAAGCCCAGATTGAGGTAATTGGGTATGATTAACTAAATTAACCCATTCGAGCTCAAAATCATCTAAATATAAGAAAAATCATATAAAATTAGAACTAAATTAAATTAAATCATATTAAAAGCATAGAATCAATGTATAAATATAAATTGACCCAAAAATAAATTTAGATGAGGTTCAAAGTGGTCAATCAGTCATTTGACAAAGAATTGGATGTGGGCCCCACCAAGTCAAAGTCAAACTAATCAAAATTTAATCAATTTAAGTCATATTAAAAGATTATATTTATCAAATTACTATAATGGAACACAAAACTAAATAAATATGAATTCAATGATGAGTCAAATAGCTTAATCGGGTTACTTAGTCTAAGTGAACCCAAATGGGACCTACTGAACCTAAACTCAAAATAATTTGAAATTAATTAAAATTAAATATTTCAAAGCACTTTAGAATCATATTTAAACACAACTTGATTTTTTGTTTGATTTGACCAAATTGGTCATTTGGCCCAAGTGATCCTAATTTAACCCATTAAGACCAATTTGGGCCAAAATGGGTTTAAATCAAAATTAAATTTAAATTAATTAAAATTAATTGCTCCAAATTATTTCAAATACCTAATCAAACAAAATTGAAGCTTGAATACACTTTAATTTGGATCAGATTAGTCATTTGACCCATTAAATCTAATTTGGGTATAAAATGGATTTAAATCAAAACTCAACTCAACCAAAATTAAACCAAATCAATGCCTACAATCATTCTTAGATTAATTATTAAACATGACTCAACTCTCAATTGTACCCAATTTAGTCAATTTGTTCAATTGGTTAACCTTATATGTATTGATCCAATTTAACCTATATATGCCTATCAAGCCAAAATAAAATAAATTAAAATTAAATTAAATCAAGCACTTCAAATCACTTTAAAAAAATTAATTGATCTCAATTTAATCCTCATTTAGTCCAAATTATTCAATCTGTCAATTTGGCCTATAATTTTATGGTATAACTCTTTCTTTCCTTAAGTTGAGAGTAAGCTCATTTGTGGCACCCTTCTTATTACTTTTTACAGGTTTGGAGCAAGCCTCTCTTGGCACCATTCCTATTATTCACATGATAGGATTAATTCATTAAGACCCCTTCTGTCACGGTATTTAGGTTAGAATAAGTCATGAAGACCCCTTTTTTCTATTTATTGAGTGGATTAAGTCAAGAAGACCCCTTTCCTCTCTTTAGCTATTTAGGTTGGACTAAGTCATTGAAGGCCCCATCTTAATAGCTAATCATAAGGAGTAAGTCCCATAGTAGGCATCCTTTTAAAATGACAAGGTTAGGATAAAGTCACTACGACCCCTTTCCCTATCATACTGGCTAACTATTAGCCAAAATATTAAGGATTTGATTAAGTCATTAAGACCCTTATCCTTAAATCAAAACAAAAATTTGAGGATGAGGATCAAGTCATTAAAGACCCCTTTCATCCACCCAAGCTATTTAGGTTGGATTAAGCCATTGAAGGCCCCTTCCTAATAGCTAGCTAGAAAGAAATAACACCCCAATAGGCATTCTTTCCAAGAGACAAGGACAGGAACAAGTCATGAAGACCCCTTTCTTGTTAAAGAGGCTACCTAGGTTTGGAATAAGTCATGAAGACTCCTTTCCTTTTAGCCAAAATCTGAGGTCTAGAAATAAGTCATTAAGACCCCTCTTCCTCACTATGGTTATTCAATAAAGAATCAAGTCATGAAGACTCCATAATAGCCAATCATAAAGGAGTAAGTCCCTCAGTAGGCATCCTTATAAGGATAGGATAAAGTCATTAAGACCTCTTTCCTTTTCAAGCTACTTAGGTTTGAAATAAGCAATTGAAGGCCCCTTCTTGTTAGTTGTACTTTATTAGAATAGGATTCAAGTCTTTGTGACTCCTTTTCTAATTAAAATAAAAGAAACTAAGGAATGGAAATAGGCCATTGAAGGCCCCATTCTTATAGTCTACTCAAACCAGGAATTAAGTTTATGTGATCCCTGCTTAGTAGTCAAAATGTTGAGGATTAGGATTAAGCTATTCAAGCCCTTTTCCCTAGCTTAGCTATTTATGTTAGAATTAAGTCTCGAAAGACCCTTTCCTAATAGCTAACTAGAAAAGAGTAAATCCCCTAGTTGTATTTTTTTTTTGGTTAAAACATTATGTAGTATGGAATAGGAGTAAGTGTCCATATTGGCATCCTCTCCAACTACTATTCTAAGAAATGAGTAAGTCCCTTACAAGCATCTTCTTTGAGAATAGTGATTGCATTAGGACTAGACCATCCTTTGGGTCCACTCCTAATGACATCCCTATTCACCTTAGAACTTAGTGAATTTAAGTTCCTAAGAGTGAATCAAATTGAAACAAATATATGCATATGCCTATATTTCATAATCTAATCCATCCAAAACATAAATTTAAATCAAAATCAAAACCAAAAAATCAAAATTCTGAATTTGAACCCCAAGCTTATGCTTGAAATGTTGATCAATTTAGTCAACACCAATTTGTGTAGTGTACTTTAGTCGATCCACTACACATATTGGGGGTCCATTGGTTGATCTCATTTTTGAATGAGGACAACATCACTTTTAAATTAATAATTAGGATGTCTTAATCTCTAATAAGAATTTCCTAATTCAATCCTATGGACACTATACCTGATTTCCTATGGAATCTTCCTTGGGTTTGATCTAATTGACTTAGGTGGACTCAACTCAAATTTTAAATTTGGATTAAATAAAATAAAATAAAAATAAATCAAATTAAAATTAAATTAAAATAAAGGAATAAATCCAAAACTAAACTAAAGTCAAATCTAGTCAACCCATTTGACATAAACTTGACTTAGGTGGGACCCACCAAGTCAAAGGTCAACCCACCAAGAATTTGGCCAAATTAAATCATTCCAAAAATTTTAAATAATCAAATAAATAAGTTTTATCACAAATCTAAAGAAATTTAAATTCATTTAGGTCTTAATTGGGTTCATTAGACTAGTTAGTCTAAATGAACCTAAATTGTCCTATTTGGTTTAAACCCAAATCAATTTAAAATAAATTCAATTTAATTACTCAAAAAACATTTATAAATGATAATTAAATACAATCCAACCCATCATTGTGCCTAATTTGGTCAAATTGGTCATTTGACCCAAATGAAAAAAGCTTAACCCATTTATCCCAAATTGGGTCAAAGCGGTTCAAATTGAAATCCAATTGAAATTAAATGAAATCAATCACTCCAAATCATCTCTGTGATCAAGAATGATTGGAGTCCAACTAATTGGGTCAAATTGGTCATTTGAACCCAATTGGAATCAAACAACCCATTTAGATTTAAATGGGTTGAAATGAAATGAAATTCAAAATTAATTCAAATTTAAATGAGTTAATTAAATCAAACCCAATTAATCATCTCACTAATTAAAGTTGATTAAACTCAAAATTACAAGAATTAAATTAAAACCAAACACTTTGAATCCAAATATTTTATTTGGACTCAAATTTCCAAACAAAGTTAAATGGGTTTAAACTTGACTTGAAACCCACATTAAGTCTGAGTTAGGCAGCCACATATTAGTCTGAAGGATTTAATAGTGATGCCAAAACCAAAAGGAAATGAAACCAAAGAAAAGGAGAGGAGATCTTTGACCAAGAGAAGATTCCTCCTCCTTTTCATCATGAAAATGACTTGGATTTATCCAAGTAGCCTTAGACATGACCACCTATTAGGAGAATGGTTCCAAGGTTGAAGGCAAGAGGATGAGCCCTCAAGCAATAAGAAAATTGGCTTCCTCCAAGGGAGAAACTATGGAGGAAGGAAAAGAGCCAATGGCTCGACCAAGGAAAAAAAAAGAGGAATTGCATTAATCCCTTCCCAATCCTCATCTAAATATGTTCACAAGGCCAATTGAATCCACCCCTTGTGGCTAGCCTTCCCGGTGGCTGAATTTTGGCCACCTAGAAGGCCATAAGAAAGCCTCTCAGCCAAGAATGGAAAGAGGGGAGGGAGAGAAAACCACCTCCCTCTTTTCATTGCAAATCATTCATGAAAGGTAGAGATGAAAGAGGAGAACATTCACTCAACTCCTCACTATGGAAGGAAAATAAACAAAACGATGGCCACCAAGGTCTATGTTGAAATCAAGGAGAGATTCTTTCATCAAATTGAATATTCCAAAATGTTCTAGTCAAGGCAACCTCAAACGAATTTCCACCTCATCCCCTTGCCGCCGGTGAGCTAGAGAATGACCAAAGCTGTCAAATTCAATCTGATGTTGGTCTAAAGAGCAATCCATGAGGAGGCAAGCCACCAAATTGCAAACACGCCTTCGTCACATCAAAATAAAGCTAATAGATCAATCCCATCACAGGTGATCACCAAAATTGATGTACACTCCAACACCATCTCCTTAAGCAGTCAATTTTGGTACTTTTCGAAACAAAATTGATCCCCAAGTGGATCAAATTACATGGATGGGTTGAAAAATAATCCTTGATCATTTTGTAATTGAAACCGAGTCAAAATTTCCCAGTAATTGCTAGAAATTGGTCAAAAATGATAGACAGTGTTCATCTCTCGTCGAAGAGTTGTGGAATCTAATCTCCACCATCTGATCCTTCTATTAGGATTGGACAATCATGATTTAATCAGACATTTGATTTTATCCCTTAAGGACGTCGCAGAAGAATCGAGATTGTTTGATCTTTGATCGGATGGGTGAGGATCATCTCGCGTGGCACCTCTAGATCTGCATGACCAAATCTCACCGCACCACATGACAATGGTACCATGAAGGCTTCCTGGTTGGCCCGCTTTCCTAAAATGAGTAAATCCTTATATAAAATTAATTAAAGTTATAGAAAATTTAAAAATTTATAGAAAAGTAAATACAAATCCAAAAATTACAATCTTGTGCTCTATGGATTCATCTTGATGAGAGGAATCCATTAAAAAAATACTCAAAATATTTTGGGTATTTTAGCCTTAATTTAACTTTGAATGAAATAAATTAAACTTAATTAATCACAAACCATTAATTAAATTCAAAAGAAACTTTGGGGAATTAAAATTGACGTTAAAGCACACGTTAGGAAAATGTTTCATGATTTATTACAATGTATCATGAAATATGAAATTTCAAATTTTAAACCTCAATTTTAATTAAATAAATTAATAAAAAAAATGAAATAATAGACCAAAATGGATTAAATCACTTTAAATTAACTTAAAAAACCCTAATGAACATAAAGTCATTAATGAAACTTATTCAAACTTAATATATCACAAAAGTACTTAATTAGATAATTAATTGAATTAAATAATTCAAATAACTAACCCCACTTTAAAAATTATGAATGAACCCTCTTTGGAAACATCTTTCAAAGAGGAATCAATGAAAATTGAAATCCTTAAATGACCTTCATCAAATTAGGCCTAATTTGGGTTTTAATAAAATAATTTTAATTTTAATTACACTCTAATTATGAATCTAATCAAGGTGAAACTTTGGAAACATGAAATTGGCATGGAACCTCACTTTCCATAAAATTTCAAATTGACCTTTAGTTGGGAATTGTTGAATTTCCAAATTCTAAGTCAATATGAATCAAATAAATTTTTTTATAAATTTAACAAATCATGAAATAATTTGTACTAATCTTAGTCAAATAGAAAAAATATTTAGGATGATTTTTCAACATCTTAAATAAAAGAACTTAATCATTTCATACTTAAGGGTTAATGAAATTAATAATGCGTAAAGTAATTAAACCCTAAGTATAATGATAATCACAAACACTTAATAAAGTTTGAATACATAATCAATCTAACCTAAGAATGGATTAAATATTGACCTAAGTGTCTTACGTTAACATAAATCAAACTAAATGAATGAACATAAGTTCAACAACCTAAACATAACTCAAATGAAAACCAATTCAAACTAAATCAGATGAACCTATTCAAATCAAATTAAATAAAATAATTCAAACTAAATTAAATTAAAAGAATAAACTAAACCAAGAATGAAAATTAAATCAAATCAAAAGAATGAAATGGAAAATCAAATTCCAAAGAAAATAATTAATCCAAAATTCAAACTAAATTCAAATTCAAACCATCTAAATGAAACTAAAAGCATTAATTAAAATACCTAGGGATCTTAGTTAGACCTTTTGGATGGATCGTTATCTTAAGATGAATTAGTTAATCCATTAGGAGTTAAGCTATTTAATAAAATAGATTACCAAAAGTGTGATTCATTTACTCTTAATTCTTAAAACCTAAAGTTCAGTTTAACCAAATAAAAGTGAAATAAAAATGAAAATAAACCACTAAATAATTTGAATTGTCCAAAGGTAAAATAAAAAAAAAAACACTCAGAAACTCCAAATTGAAACATGAATTAAAGAGGCCTAGCAATGTCTTGCTATATAAGCCTATTTACTTGACACAATAGATCATTTGGTCATGACCCTAGACTTGGGTTAGGCCATCCCGTGACTCTTTATGATTTTCTATGTGTTGTGATATGATGTGCTTCACATGTCTTAGTGGTGTACTATTTTAGACTGTATGTTTAGAATTGTTTTCCTGTTAAACTAGATGATAAGACATTCTTTTTAGATCTAATATTATCTAGAAAATACTATTTAAGCATAGCCCATAAATGCTATCATAAATAAATTAAATACTATTTAAATATTGCGATTAAGCTAGAATAAAATTGATTTAATCTAGGGGATATACTATAAAGAACTGCTATCATAAATAAATTAAAAATACTATTTTCTATCTTGTTCTTAACTCCTTAAGCATAGCCCATAGAATAGGTGGGCTTGGCAAGCAGCTAATGCTATGCCTGTATGTTTGTAAAATATAACTACTATGTGCTATTTGTATTTTGCTAACATTTGTTTCGTAAGGCTTAAGAATTAATTTTGAAAGAAAAATATAAATTTGAGCATAGAATTAAGTTAGGATATATGGGGTCTAAGATTAACAGGAGCTGACCCTACCAGAAGATAGGTGTAGTGGTCCCTTGTGAAGCCCATTGAATGTCCCTGAAGAAGGAACTATCCCGAAAAGAAGACCTATAGATCTAGACTTGTAGTTCTAGTCCGAGCTGTATAAGGGCAGAGCTTGGCTGCCCATTTGTTCTTTCTTTTAGGGTGTACAATGATACTCAACCACATTGGCCTTTTTCTTAAATTAAAATGGCTAAATTTATTTTGGTTGTGCAATAGAATCAACATGCATTTCTTGGTTTCTTCCTATATTATTTTTTACATTGATTGAATGCCTCGGATTAGGCTCATAAGAAAAATTAAATTTTATACCCAACTTAAATCTAAACAACTGAAATAAAAATAAAAGAAAAATTAAAACTTCACATAAACTAAAGCTTTAGGCAAACTTAAAAGAAATTAGAAACCAATTAGGTTTTGAAACCATGAAATCATATTGCCCTAAATCCTTGAATGGGCACTTATCTCATTACATAAGGGGCATCTGACCTATGAGGATGACCACCTTCTTGGGGAAGCCTACCTTCTATTATTGATTTGGCCCATAACCATTTCTAATTGCATGGCATTAGGCATAAAAATTCATACCCAAGCCCTCAAATAAATCTTGAATCAAAATATTTAAAATCTAAAAATTATACATTAGTCAGATGCATTTCATACCCAACATGATTTTAGGCAATAGAGAGTGAATCTAAGTTCATATATTCCTTTCTTAAAAATGTAATAGCCTAGCTATCTTGCATTCATGAGACTTAAAGTCATGAATTTAAAATGTGCTTAGGTGGTGTTAGTGAGCAGCCTTTATAGAAGAGTCAGATATAGGTTAGTTCTCTCAAGTGAGAGGAATGATTGATACTTCTCAAAATAAAACTAGGTCGAGCATCTGGCATGTGGTAGAAGCACTTGTAGACTAGGTTTTGAAGCATCCTCCTTGGAGTAAGTTTTCAACCCTAGACATTTTTTTTTTTTGTACTGTTAGAATCTAAGTCCTAGACGTCTAAGAATTTTAACTTAAAATCAAAATTAAATTCCAAAATTAATGCCCAATTATAGGATAGTTGAAACACCTACTTGGCATCCCAATATGAATAGGCATTTCCTACTTCATCCCATTTGGCCTCTAAAAGAACTCTGTCAAATTTGAATCAATCCGAATTGAAATTCCAATTATCAATCCTTTGAAAATCAACTTATAAATCTTTAGAAATATTAACTTATTTCTTTAATCGAGTATTCTTAGGAAGAGGCCCTTTTAAGATATAATTAACTATAAGGGCCTTTTATAAGGAACAATAAACTAAGTTTAAAATAAATCATGATCTATCTTTCATGTTGTTCAAGGAAAAAATCTCGTACACAAAGACTAGCCTTAAGAGTCTTTTATTAAATGATCAAATCCATTATAAAAAAATATGTCTATCTTTAGAGATAATATGTTTATTCCTTAATGGCGCATTTGATCATCCAAATAAGAAATTCCAAAACTCTATGTGGTGTCACAAATTTTCTCAGCAAATATTAGTTTTAGAAAGAACATCCTACCATCCAGTCTAATGGGCAAACAATCCTAGTCATCCAGTCTAAAATATTACACAAAAAATAATAAAAATATCACATAACATCATAGAATGACCTAACCTAAATATAAGGTCGGTGATCTTAAAGAAATCTAGTGTGTGAAGGGTTTATATGGCATGATTGTACTAGGCCTTTTAAGTTCAAGTTTGGTTTGGATCTTAAAGTTTACATATTTACCATTAGATGGTTGCAATTTAAATGATTTAATTGATTTGTAATTTTATTATATTTTTTAAGTTCATTTTAATGTTGAACTGAAGTTTAAGTTTTAAAGAATGGAGAATAAAATAAATTCAACTTTAGGTGGAACCCATTCTATTCAACACCCTAAATCTTAATAGAATGAAGTTTTTACCCTAAGGTAAAGATTCATTCTATGGGTCAAACTAAGATCCTAAGTATCTTGATTAACCTCTTTTTGAATTCTTTTACGTTGAATTTGGTTGATTAAAGTTTTAATTTTTGATTTGGATTTGAATTAAGATTCATTCTTCTTTTTATTTCTTTCAATTTGATTAATGTTTTAAGTTTGTTAGTGTTTAAATGACTTAATTTGTTCATTGTTTTAGTTTTCATTTTGTTTTGATTAAATGTTTTAGTTTTCATTTTATTTTATTTTTAAGTTCATCTTAATGTTGATTAAGTTTTAAAGAATGGAGAATAAAATAAATTCAACTTTAGGTGGAACCATTCTATTCAACATCCTAAATCTTAATAGAATGAAGTTTTTACCCTAAGGTAGATTCATTCTATGGGAAACTAGATCTAAGTATCTTGATTAACCTCTTTTGAATTCTTTTACGTTGAATTTGGTTGATTAAAGTTTTAATTTTTGATTTGGATTTGAATTAAGATTCATTCTTCTTTTATTTCTTTCAATTTGATTAATGTTTTAAGTTTGTTAGTGTTTAAATGACTTAATTTGTTCATTGTTTTAGTTTTCATTTTGTTTTGATTAAATGTTTATTTATTTGGTGTTACAATTATCTAATTTGTTAAATTTAAATTAATTTTATTTGTTCATTTCATTAATGTTATGCTAATAGGTTTGGATTAATTAAATTAATCAATTTTAAATTATAATTTCATTCTTTCATTTTATTTATGTTATGCTTCTCAATGTTTATGTTTTATAGCTTGATCTTCATTTTTAATCCTTTGACTTGGATCATTATTCATTTAATTGTTTTTGTTTTATTTAATTTCTTTGATTTTAGTTGATTTCATTTATTCATTAAATGTTTACTTCCTTCAAATGATTTGATTCAAGTGATTGTATTTATTTGAGTTAATTAATTTTATTTATAATTTTAATGTTTATTTTCTTCAAATGTCTTAATTCAAGATTTAATCATTAAGGTTTTTATCCATTAATGTTTTGTTCATTTAATTTATTTGAATTTAACTTAATTCATTTAATTTGATATTTTGATTCATTCTTAGTTTCAGTTTGGATTCTATGTGTTAAAATTGCATTAATTAACTCAATCCTTTTAGATTAAATTTTGTTTATCAATTCATAACTTACTTAGGCTATTTTGGGCACCAAACCCGACTTAGGTTAATTCAAGTTCTAATTTTATTTAAGTTTAATTTATGTAGTTAATCACTTTAATTTGCATTAGGAATTATATTATTCATTAACTTAAATGGATTTAAGAAGTTTTAGTTATGTTTATTAGGTAAATATCTTAATTCAAAATTTAGTTTGATTTCATTATTTAATTAATTTATTACATTTCAATTTGACAATGTATTAGTTTATATATTTTCAATCTATCATTTAAGTTTACTTGATTTTAAAAAATATTCACACATTCATGTTATTAGTGTAATGTTAATGGATTTAGATTGACAAAAATTGAATTCTATTTATGATTTCATCTAGGGTTAGGTTGGTTTATTACATGTTAATGTTTAATCTCTTGAAATAAAATTTTAGTAATCTTAAACTTAAACCATTTCAATTGTTTAAGTTATTTAAGTAATTACTTTATTTAGTCATGTTTATTCAATCTAAACTTTATTTAATCACCTTTAATTACTAAAATAAATGAATTTACAAAATTTCCATACATTTAAGTATGGATTTCGAAGTCAATTAGTTTTGAATTTAATTGATTAATTAGTTTTTAATAAATTTCCTAAATTGATTATTTAGCATTTGATTAAATTTTATGTTCTTAATTATTTCATTAATCTATAAATGCATAGTTAATTTAATTTCTTAACTTCAAACGTTTAGAATGTTTTCTTAAGTGCAGTATTAATTGAAATGTTTGAGTTGATTTTATGACTTTTATAACTTTATAATTTTTGATTTAATATTTCATGTAAATTGACCTAGAGATTAAAAATTTAATAACTTCTAATCACAGATCAATTTGCCATAATATTTATTATGGGAAGAGGATTTCCTTGCCAATTTTATTTTCCTAAGGTTTCACTTTAAGCGATTTGTATTTTAAGACTAATAAAGAAAAATTGATCTGGTTTTAATTTTCTTACATTCTTCTCAGTGATGCATCAGAGTTTATTTGAAAATTTGGGGATTTTGGTTGATTTAATATGATTTTTCTATGTTTAGATTGATTAGTTGATTAATTAATGCAATTAACTTAATTATGCTATTTTGGGGATTATGAGATTCTCATAAGTTTTAATCTTTTTTTTATCATCATTTGATGTTCATTATGATGATTTAAATTAATCCTATGGCTATTCACAATTTTCTCAATTTAAAATTAATATATTTTATTAAAATAAGGCTTATAACTTGAAATTTTATAACATAAGATTTATTTGTTAATAAATCTTGAGAAATTAACTTATGGTGTGTCTTAGCCCTAATTGCAATTCCCAAAATTTGAAATTGATTGAATAATTAATTTGAGTTTAATTTAAGTTTAATTAATTTCATTTAAACTTAAATTAACCCAAAATTATCCAATAAAATTAGGGTTTTTGTTTTAATGGATTCCTCTATGATAGGAATCCATAGAATATATTTGTATTTTTTTATTGAATATTTAAATTTTTATGGTTTTTTTAAAGTTTATGATAATTTTTATCATTTTTTTTATTTGGGAAATCCCAAATTTCTTATTTATCTGCATCGACACCATTCGACAACAACATGGAGTCACTTACGTATATGGGATCGATTGAACCATGATCCATGTGGATCCCACATTAAAATGACAACGAGATGTGGCTTGATTTAAGCGTTCAATCTTAGATCGGATGGCTCCATTGTCTAATGATTTTCAATAGGGGTTCAATCAGATTGTTTGGCTAAATCATGGTCGTTCATTCCCTAGAAGGAACAAACAATGGAGATTACATCTCACTTACGATGGTGAGAATCGAGCATTGTCCATCTTTTAAGGCATGATTTCTTGCGATCTATACCATAATAACTCATGATTTTGATTGCAAAATAATCAAGCACTCATTTAAAATTCATTTAATGGTCTTGATCTCACTTGAGATCAAGTTGACTTTAAAAATGACAAAACTTAAATGAAAAGGAGGCTAGTTTTGGTGTGTAACTCACCAGCGGTGATCTCAGGTGGTGGGGATGATTCAAAAATGTTCATGGGGATGTTACGAACCTATGGATGCAAAGAATTAGATTTCCTCTCGATGGATTGGCATGGAGACCAAGCTATAGGTGTTTTTCGATGGGTTTGGTCATTCTCAGGCTTGTTGGTAGCGTGGAGATTGGGGAAATAGTGTGAGCATCTTCGTTTAGCTTAGCAAAGGTGATGAGAAGCTCAGATAGGCTTGAGAATGGATCTCTCTTGTTTATCCATAGTTGGGAAAGCTTTAAGGTGAAAATCACCTTGCCTTGGTGGTCAGGTGATTACCTTGGAGGCTAGCTCCAAGGGGGGGTGCTTGATTGAGGTGAGTCCAAAGTCAGATGGGGGGGATCAAAAGGATTGGGGAGGAGAAGTTTGTCTCCATTCACTCTCTTCATTCCATGGTATATTCTTTTTTCTTGAAAGCATATGAACCTCCTAATGATGTTTAATCATGGCTGGCAATGATCCTAACCCACCTTTGGAATATGATTTGGAAGGTGATTAGTACAAGCCTTAAGCTTACATTTCCATCTTCAATGGATTTGGACTTAAATTTATTCATAGTGAATTAAATACATTTCCTTTGATTAATTAATTTTAGATTTTAAAGTTCCAATCATTGTTGATTATTCAATGGGTAATTAGGAATTGTAATTATTCCATCTCATATGAGAATTTGATTTGATTTGAGCTAGGTTTGACTCTTTTGACTGTAATTGGTCAAATTGGATCACTTAGCTCAAATAGCCCAATTTGGGTTCAATCATATTTATTTGATGGTTTATGACGTGCTAAATTGATTAACTTCCTTGGGTTTTAAATTAATTATCTGATTTTATCTCAAGTTGACCCATTTAGACTTAAATGAGTTACATTGAGTTCAATTGAGTTGAATGATCAATCTAGCTCAGTTAAATTTTATTTGAACTTCAATCATGTTCAATTACATGTGTGAGATGATTTGGAGTGATCAATTTCATTTGATTTGAGATTCATTTCAATTTTGGATCTATTTGACCCAACTTGTGCTTAATGGATTAAGTTGGATTAATTTGGATCAAATGACAAAATAGGTCAAATTAAATTTAATGATTGGTTTCATTAGGTTTAATTATGATTTCCAAATAATTTTGGATAATCAATTTAATTTGATTTGGATTTTATTTGGTTTTGAACTTAAGAAGGCTCATTTATGCCCATTTAGATGAAATGATCTAATTAGCCTAATTAAGGCTTTAATGAATTTATATTTCTCTACATTCATGTTTAAATTACTTTATCACTTGAATCATTTAAAATGATTTCATTTGATCAAATTTTGGTGGGTTGACATTTGACTTGGTCTGACCTATATAAGTCAAGCCAATGTAAAGAGGGTTGACTATATTTGACCTTGATTTGGATTTGACTCTATTTTTATTCATGATATGATTTCATGGTTTCATTTGATTTTGATTTTGATTTAATTTGAATATCTTTAGGTTTAAGTGACTTTAGAATTAAATAGAATAATTAGGTTAATTACCTATTCATCTTAATGTAAGTTCAACTAGATACATATTTTAATTATTTTAGGTTTTGATTTGAATTTGGTCTAGGTTCATCTAATCCTGTGGATTAGGTTAGAAAGATACATTAGGATATTAAGTAAGGTATCCTAAGTGTCTAATTAGGAGATTCATAATCTAGGATTATAAATCCTAATTACTAATATTAGAAATGATGTTAACCTTATCCAAAAATGAGGTCAACACAACCTTTTGGTTATATTAAAGTAATCTCTGGAAAATCACTAAATCTTCTTTAGACTAAAATGGTTGGGACATTTTTTTTGTCCCGCACCTTTAAAAAAATTATCTCTAAAATCAAAAAAATTTCTCTATAGGTGCCTAAATTAGCTCAGACCTTTAACACATCGATAAGTTTGTAAGTTGTGACGGATAACTAACAGAGGGTGGGAGCTCATGTGATTGGGATAGTCTAGTAGTCATCATGAGTCCAAAGCATCTCCACCTTTGTCATCACATCTACTACCTCTACCAAGTCTTCCACCACCTCCAAGAGCATCATATGTCTCTGAGAATGAGGGCACTACTACTCATGCTACTTACTTTATATGATTTCTATTTTTACCTCCAAAACCTACTAAATCAATGAAGAAGAAAGATTCTATTTATATTTTATCTCTCTTTGATGATCTTAGCAATTTTATTTCAATTAAAAGCTATTTAATAAAATAGATTCTGCCCAAAAGTGTGATTCATTCTACTCTTAATTCTTAAAAACCTAAAGTTTAGTTTAACCAAATAAAAGTGAAATAAAAAAGAAAATAAACCACTAAATAATTTGAATTGAAACCATCCAAAGGTAAAATTAAAAAAAACACTCAGAAACTCCAAATTGAAACATGAATTAAAGAGGCCTAGCAATGTCTTGCTATATAAGCCTATTTACTTGACACAATAGATCATTTGGTCATGACCCTAGACTTGGGTTAGGCCATCCCGTGACTCTTTATGATTTTCTATGTGTTGTGATATGATGTGCTTCACATGACTTAGTGGTGTACTATTTTAGACTGTATGTTTAGAATTATTTTCCTGTTAAACTAGATGATAGGACATTCTTTTTAGTTCTAATATTATCTAGAAAATACTATTTAAGCATAGCCCATAAATGCTATCATAAATAAATTAAAAATACTATTTAAATATTGCCAGGATTAAGCTATTGAATAAAATTGATTTAATCTACAAGGGGATATACTATAAAGAACTGCTATCATAAATAAATTAAAAATACTATTTTCTTGCAGGTATGCTTAACTCCTTAAGCATAGCCCATAGAATAGTGGGCTTTTAATGCTATGCTATGTTTGTAAAATATAATTACTATGTGCTATTTGTATTTTGCTAACATTTGTTTAATCTTAAGAATTAATTTTGAAAGAAAAATATAAATTTGAGCATAGAATTAAGTTGGGATATATGGTCTAAGATTAAGAGGGTGACCCTAAGAAGATAGGTGTAGTGGTCCTGTAAAATACATTATGATATTCAACCACATTGGCCTTTTTCTTAAATTAAAATGGCTAAATTTATTTTGGTTGTGCAATAGAATCAACATGCATTTCTTGGTTTCTTCCTATATTATTTTTTCTGTGATTGAATGCCTCGATGATTAGACTCATAAGAAAAATTAAATTTTATACCCAACTTAAATCTAAACAACTGAAATAAAAATAAAAGAAAAATTAAAACTTCACATAAACTAAAGCTTTAGGCAAACTTAAAAGAAATTAGAAACCAATTAGGTTTTGAAATCATGAAATCATGTTGCCCTAAATCCTTGAATGGGCACTTATCTCATTGCACATAAGGGCATCGACCTATGAGGATGACCACCTTCTTGGGGAAGCCTACCTTCTATTATTGATTTGGCCCATAACCATTTCTAATTTGCATAAAAAATTCATACCCAAGCCCTCAAATAAATCTTGAATCAAAATATTTAAAATCAAAAATTATACATTAGTTAGGATGCATTTCATAACATGATTTTAGGCATTAGAGTGAATCTAAGTTCATATATTCCTTTCTTAAAAATATAATAGCCTAGTATCTTGCATTCATGAGACTTAAAGTCATGAATTTAAAATGTGCTTAGGTGGTGTTAGTGAGCAGCCTTTATAGAAGAGTCAGATATAGGTTAGTTCTCTCAAGTGAGAGGAATGATTGATAATTCTCAAAATAAAACTAGGTCGAGCATCTGGCATGTGGTAGAAGCACTTGTAGACTAGGTTTTGAAGTGTCCTCCTTGGAGTAAGTTTTCAACCCTAGACATTTTTTTTATTTTGTACTGTTAGAATCTAAGTCCTAGACGTCTAAGAATTTTAACTTAAAATCAAAATTAAATTCCAAAATTAATGCCCAATTATAGGATAGTTGAAACGCCTACTTGGCATCCCAATATCAATAGGCATTTCCTACTTCATCCCATTTGGCCTCTAGAAGAACTCTGTCAAATTTGAATCAATCCCAATTGAAATTCCAATTATCAATCCTTTGAAAATCAACTTATAAATCTTTAGAAATATTAACTTATTTCTTTAATCGAGAGTATTCTTAGGAAGAGGCCCTTTTTAAGATATAATTAACTATAAGGGCCTTCTTTTATAAGGAACAATAAACTAAGTTTAAAATAAATCATGTTCTATCTTTCATGTTGTTCAAGGAAAAAATCTCTGGTACACGAAAGACCCACTAGCCTTAAGAGACTTTTATTAAATGATCAAATCCATTATAAAAAAATATGTCTATCTTTAGAGATAATATGTTTATTCCTTAATGGCGCATTTGATCATCCAAATAAGAAATTCCAAAACTCTATGTGGTGTCACAAATTTTCTCAAAGAAATATTAGTTTTAGAAAGAACATCCTACCATCCAGTCTAATGGGCAAATAATCCTAGTCATCCAGTCTAATGGGCAAACAATCCTAGTCATCCAGTCTAAAATATTACACAAAAAAATAATAAAAATATCACATAACATCATAGAATGACCTAACCTTAATATAAGGTCGGTGATCTTAAAGAAATCGTGTGAAGGGGATTTATATGGCATGATTGTACTAGGCCTTTTAAGTTCAAGTTTGGTTTGGATCTTAAAGTTTACATATTTACCATTAGATGGTTGCAATTTAAATGATTTAATTGATTTGTAATTTTATTTTATTTTTTTTCATTTTAATGTTGAACTAAGTTTAAGTTTTAAAGAATGGAGAATAAAATAAATTCAACTTTAGGTGGAACCCATTCTATTCAACATCCTAAATCTTAATAGAATGAAGTTTTACCCTAAGGTAAAGATTCATTCTATGGGTCAAACTAAGATCCTAAGTATCTTGATTAACCTCTTTTGAATTCTTTACGTTGAATTTGGTTGATTAAAGTTTTAATTTTGATTTGGATTTGAATTAAGATTCATTCTTCTTTTTATTTCTTTCAATTTGATTAATGTTTTTAAGTTTGTTAGTGTTTAAATGACTTAATTTGTTCATTGTTTTAGTTTTCATTTTGTTTTGATTAAATGTTTTAGTTTTCATTTTATTTTATTTTTTAAGTTCATTTTAATGTTGAACTGAAGTTTAAGTTTTAAAGAATGGAGAATAAAATAAATTCAACTTTAGGTGGAACCCATTCTATTCAACATCCTAAATCTTAATAGAATGAAGTTTTTACCTTAAGGTAAAGATTCATTCTATGGGTCAAACTAAGATCCTAAGTATCTTGATTAACATCTTTTGAATTCTTTTTTACGTTGAATTTGGTTGATTAAAGTTTTAATTTTTTTTTGGATTTGAATTAAGATTCATTCTTCTTTTATTTCTTTTAATTTGATTAATGTTTTTAAGTTTGTTAGTGTTTAAATGACTTAATTTGTTCATTGTTTTAGTTTTCATTTTGTTTTGATTAAATGTTTATTTATTTTCAGGTGTTACAATTATCTAATTTGTTAAATTTAAATTAATTTTATTTGTTCATTTCATTAATGTTATGCTAATAGGTTTGGATTAATTAAATTAATCAATTTTAAATTATAATTTCATTCTTTCATTTTATTTATGTTATGCTTCTCAATGTTTATGTTTTATAGCTTGATCTTCATTTTAATCCTTTTGACTTGGATCATTATTCATTTAATTGTTTTGTTTTATTTAATTTCTTTGATTTTAGTTGATTTCATTTATTCATTAAATGTTTACTTCCTTCAAATGATTTGATTCAAGTGATTGTATTTATTTGAGTTAATTAATTTTATTTATAATTTTAATGTTTATTTTCTTCAAATGACTTAATTCAAGATTTAATCATTAAGGTTTTTATCCATTAATGTTTGTGTTCATTTAATTTATTTGAATTTAACTTAATTCATTTAATTTGATATTTTGATTCATTCTTAGTTTCAGTTTTGGATTCACTATGTGTTAAAATTGCATTAATTAACTCAACCCTTTTAGATTAAATTTTGTTTATCAATTCATAACTTAGGGGACTTAGGCTATTTTGGGCACCAAACCTGACTTAGGTTAATTCAAGTTCCTAATTTTATTTAAGTTTAATTTATGTAGTTAATCACTTTAATTTGCATTAGGAATTATATTATTCATTAACTTAAATGGATTTAAGAAGTTTTCGTTATGTTTATTAGGTAAATATCTTAATTCTAAATTTAGTTTGATTTCATTATTTAATTAATTTATTACATTTCAATTTGACAATGTATTAGTTTATATATTTTCAATCTATCATTTAAGTTTACTTGATTTTAAAAATATTCACACATTCATGTTATTAGTGTAATGTTAAAGGATTTAGATTGACAAAAATTGAATTCTATTTATGATTTCATCTAGGGTTAGGTTGGTTTATTACATGTTAAATGTTTAATCTCTTGAAATAAAATTTTAGTAATCTTAAACTTAAACCATTTCAATTGTTTAAGTTATTTAAGTGTAATTACTTTATTTAGTCATGTTTATTCAATCTAAACTTTATTTAATCACCTTTAATTACTAAAATAAATGAATTTACAAAATTTCCATACAAACGAGTTTCACATTTAAGTATGGATTTGAAGTCAATTAGTTTTGAATTTAATTGATTAATTAGTTTTAATAAATTTCCTAAATTGATTATTTAGCATTTGATTAAATTTTATGTTCTTAATTATTTCATTAATCTATAAATGCATAGTTAATTTAATTTCTTAACTTCAAACGTTTAGAATGTTTTCTTAAGTGCACTAGTATTAATTGAAATGTTTCGAGTTGATTTTATGACTTTTATAACTTTTATAATTTTTTGATTTAAAATTTCATGTAAATTGACCTAGAGATTAAAAATTTAATAACTTCTAATCCACATATCAATTTGCCATAATATTTATTATGGGAAGAGGATTTCCTTGCCAATTTTATTTTCCTAATGTTTCACTTTAAGCGATTTGTATTTTAAGACTAATAAAGAAAAATTGATCATGGTTTTAATTTTCTTACATTCTTCTCCAGGTGATGCATCATAGAGTTTATTTGAAAATTTGGGGATTTTGGTTGATTTAATATGATTTTTCTATGTTTAGATTGATTAGTTGATTAATTAATGCAATTAACTTAATTATGCTATTTTGGGGATTATGAGATTCTCGTAAGTTTTAATCTTTTTTTTTATCATCATTTGATGTTCATTATAATGATTTAAATTAATCCTATGGCTATTCACAATTTTCTCAATTTAAAATTAATATATTTTATTAAATTAAGGCTTATAACTTGAAATTTTTATAACATAAGATTTATTTGTTAATAAATCTTGAGAAATTAGCCTATGGTGTGTCTTAGACCTAATTGCAATTCCCCAAAATTTGAAATTGATTGAATAATTAATTTGAGTTTAATTTAAGTTTAATTAATTTCATTTAAACTTAAATTAACCCAAAATTATCCAATAAAAATTAGGGTTTTTTGTTTTAATGGATTCCTCTCAATGATAGGAATCCATAGAGCCCTTATTTGTATTTTTTTATTGAATATTTAAATTTATATGGTTTTTTAAAGTTTATGATAATTTTTATCATTTTTTTTATTTGGGAAATCCCAAATTTCTTATTTATCTGCATCGACACCATTCGACAACAACAGTCACTTGTATGGGATCGATTGAACCACACAGATCCATGTGGATCCCACATTAAAATGACAACGGATGTGGCTTGATTTAAGCGTTCAATCTTAGATCGGATGGCATTGTCTAATGATTTTCAATAGGGGATTCAATCAGATTGTTTGGCTAAATCATGGTCGTTCATTCCCAATAGAAGGAACAAACAATGGAGATTACATCTCACTTAATGATGGTGAGAATCGAGCATTGTCCATCTTTTAAGGCATTTCTTGCGATCTATACCATAATTTCTCATGATTTTGATTGCAAAATAATCAAGTACTCATTTAAAATTCATTTAATGGGCTTGATCTCACTTGAGATCAAGTTGACTTTAAAAATGACAAAACTTAAATGAAAAGGAGGCTAGTTTTGGTGTGTAACTCACCAGCGGTGATCTCAGGTGGTGGGATGATTCAAAAATGTTCATGGGGATGTTACGAACCTATGGATGCAAAGAATTAGATTTCCTCTCTATGGATTGGCATGGAGGCCAAGCTATAGGTGTTTTTCGATGGGTTTGGTCATTCTCAGGCTTGTTGGTAGCGTGGAGATTGGGGAAATAGTGTGAGCATCTTCGTTTAGCTTAGCAAAGGTGATGAGAAGCTCAGATAGGCTTGAGAATGGATCTCTCTTGTTTATCCATAGTTGGTTGAAAGCTTTAAGGTGAAAATCACCTTGCCTTGGTCGGCCAAGGTGATTGCCACCCTTGGAGGCTAGCTCCAAGGGGTGGTCAGTTGATTGAGGTGAGTCCAAAGTGCTGAGGTGGGGGATCAAAGAGAAGGAAAAGAATGGGGAGGAGAAGTTTGTCTCCATTCACTCTCTTCATTCCATGGTATATTCTTTTTTCTTGAAAGCATATGAACCTCCTAATGATGTTTAATCATGGCTGGCAATGATCCTAACCCACCTTAGAATATGATTTGGTAGGTGATTAGTACAAGCCTTAAGCTTACATTTCCATCTTCAATGGAATTGGACTTAAATTTATTCATAGTGAATTAAATACATTTCTTTTGATTAATTAATTTTAGATTTTAAAGTTCCAATCATTGTTGATTATTCAATGGGTAATAAGGAATTGTAATTATTCCATCTCATATGAGAATTTGATTTGATTTGAGCTAGGTTTGACTCTTTTGACTGTAATTGGTCAAATTGGATCACTTAGCTCAAATAGCCATTTTAACATTTAATTTGGGTTCAATCATATTTATTTGATGGTTTATGGCGTGCTAAATTGATTAACTTCCTGGGTTTTAAATTAATTATCGATTTTATCTCAAGTTGACCCATTTAGACTTAAATGAGTTACATTGAGTTCAATTGAGTTGATCAATCTAGCTCAGTTAAATTCTATTTGAACTTCAATCATGTTCAATTACATGTGTGAGATGATTTGGAGTGATCAATTTCATGTGATTTGAGATTCATTTCAATTTTGGATCTATTTGACCCAACTTGTGCTTAATGGATTAAGTTGGATTAATTTGGATCAAATGACAAAATAGGTCAAATTAAATTTAATGATTGGTTTCATTAGGTTTAATTATGATTTCCAAATAATTTTGGATAATCAATTTAATTTGATTTGGATTTTATTTGGTTTTGAACTTAAGAAGGCTCATTTATGCCCATTTAGATGAAATGATCTAATTAGCCTAATTAAGGCTTTAATGAATTTATTTCTCTACATTCATGTTTAAATTACTTTATCACTTGAATCATTTAAAATGATTTCATTTGATCAAATTTTGGTGGGTTGACATTTGACTTGGTCTGACCTATATAAGTCAAGCCAATGTAAAGAGGGTTGACTAGATTTGACCTTGATTTGGATTTGACTCTATTTTTGTTCATGATATGATTTCATGGTTTCATTTGATTTTGATTTTGATTTAATTTGAATATCTTTAGGTTTAAGTGACTTTAGAATTAAATAGAATAATTAGGTTAATTACCCTATTCATCTTAATGTAAGTTCAACTAGATACATATTTTAATTATTTTAGGTTTCGATTTGAATTTGGTCTAGGTTCATCCAATCCTGCTGGATTAGGTTAGACTCTAGAAAGATACATTAGGATATTAAGTAAGGTATCCTAAGTGTCTAATTAGGAGATTCATAATCTAGGATTATAAATCCTAATTACTAATATTAGAAATGATGTTAACCTTATCCAAAAATGAGGTCAACACAACCTTTTGGTTATATTAAAGTAATCTCTGGAAAATCACTAAATCTTCTTAAGACTAAAATGGTTGGGACATTTGTTTTGTCCCACACCTTTAAAAAAATTATCTCTAAAATCAAAAAAATTTCTCTATAGGTGCCTAAATTAGCTCAGACCTTTAACACATCGATAAGTTTGTAAGTTGTGACGGATAACTAACAGAGGGTGGGAGCTCATGTGATTGGGATAGTCTAGTAGTGCAACCATCATCTGAGTCCAGCATCTCCTCCTTTGTCATCACATCTACTACCTCTACCAAGTCTTCCACCACCTCCAAGAGCATCATATCTGCGAATGAGGGCACTACTCTACTCATGCCACTTACTTTATATGATTTCTATTTTTACCTCCAAAACCTACTAAATCAATGAAGAAGAAAGATTCTATTTATATTTTATCTCTCTTTGATGATCTTAGCAATTTTATTTCAATTATAAGCCCTTCAAGTCATAAAAATAATAACCTAATAATTAGGATCACATTCTCTCTAATTCATAAATGAAATTTTCTTTTTAGAATTTTTAGGGTTCACCACTTAAGATAGATTTAGAGTTATCCAAGTCCAAAGATGCTTTAGAAAGCTATAAGTATACTCATACGTAGGTAGAACACACTATGAGCCCTCCATCTGAAAAAATAATTAAAGCCAACATTCATAGTAGAAAAGTTTTAGCTCATATTAGTTTTACTAGGCAGTTAGCCCCTCCACAAGATGCTCCTTCGCTAGATATGCTTGTGGAGAACTAGGCCAAAGTTGACTACAATGTCCTGGCACATCTAAGAAATTTACCAGCTAATCTAAACATATATGATGGCCTTGTCTTATACAAATAGATGAGAGAATCTTTAATTAAAGTATTTCTTGATCTTAAAATATGCTTAGCTCAGTTGACTGCTATAAGTTTAGCTAAAGAAGAGGTGTATTTCTCAAAAGAAGTCCTAGGACTTACCTTTTTAGTTGAAGACCTATTGCTTGGCTGAGCTCTCCTGCTCGACCTTCTGCCCTAGTGGTGGTGTGGAAGGAATGGTGACCCCAAAGCACAGTGGGCATGCCTTCACCAACACCACCAGTTCAGCAGGACAAAGAGATGGTTGCGGCATTACTGAGAGGGAGGCGGATGATAGCCCAGTTGCACCCATGATAGTAGAACCTCCTAGGAGTGTCACCCCTTTCAGAGTTAGTGATAGTCAAGAGTGTGTCTCTTCAGTGATGCAGTCCTCATAAGTTGATTCTCTCGTAGTAGGGGAGGAGTGCGGTGCCTCTCGGTACATGATAATGATCACATTGGCTAAAGACATTTACGCTTTAGATTGATCGTTTAGAGGGCATAGTGGCACATTATCTTATAGAAAAGAAAGAAATTTTGGGGTATGATTGGTCGATAAGGAGAAGACCGCTTTGATCCCAGTCGATAACTACCCTCATACATTATAATAGATGTTGGCAAGTTCATACTATCAGGTACTTATTAACTTGGGTTCATTGGGCAACATCATGAGCCTAAGAACCATCACCTTCATGAGGATTAACATCATTAAAATTCAACATAAAAAGATGATATTGAAATAATTCAATTAACAAAGTAAGAGGTACTTAAGTTCTATTACAATATCATTAGAGATTAATGATTGAAGGACTGAGGCATATTTCATATAATAGATTTAGATATATCTTTTAATGCTTTACTAGAGAAACCATGGATTCATGAGAACAACATGGTACCATCTTCTCCACCATGCATCAAGTTTATACAAGGTGGCTTAGTGTGTGTGTCAAAGGTGACCAAAGCCTTTTCAATATATGAGGTCGGGATCTATGAAGACATGGCATACTATCTCCCCAAGAAACAAAGTGTTTATTCTTCTGAATTAATTTAAAAATAAAAAGAAAAATACAAGATAATAGAGCGATAAGGGTATATTGGGGAAGAAGTAGGACAAGATATTACTTTCACCTATCTTTAATAACTTCTTCAAAATGAGTGGGTGAGATGTCCCAACCTCCTCCAGGATGAGGAAGAGGCAAGCTCAAAGGAAGCCCTAAGGGAGGAAGCCCTCTTTATTAACCACCTACTTAAAGATTTGTCCTAGAATCTCAGAGCACTCTACTATCAACAAAGACTTATAATCTAGTTTAGAGGATGAGTCTTATTTAGTAAGTACATCAGCCACCGACCCACTCCTGAAGACTCAGTCGGAGGTGACATTTAAGCTTGACAATGATAAGGACAAGGTCCTTGAACAAAGCGTAAGTGTATCTGAAGCTTTATTATATGAAACTATGAGACAGCATGTGAGCACCTTATGGCTAACCCCACTTTCTCCACAAACTATTGAGGGTTTGGTAGTTAAGAATGCTCCTAAGTTACATGCAGTTACTAAGCCTTAGAGATTTTATCTAGGAGGGACATGCTTAAGCTAAGAAGTTGATGTAGAGATAAAATATAATTCAATCAAAGAATTAATAGAACTTCATTTTGATTTGCACTAACTTTATGTTTTGTATTTAGCAAAAAAATATTTTGTTTCACAAAGATGGTCTAAGCACTGATCAAAGTACTTCAAAAAGTAATAGAACAACAAATGCATAATTTTTTAATCAAGACTAGGGCTATACTTTGGTACAGTGGGTCTTGTAGATGATGATGAATATAGTTTAGTTATCACCAACCATTTGGAGTTTGATAGGTTCTTTCTTAACAATACCAAATAATATGAGAAGGTATATTTAGAATCTTTGAATGATTTAGATGACCTCCAAGTTATGGATGCACCCCTAGAAATAGAAGAAGAAATCAAATCAACCATTGATGAGCTAAAAAAGAACAACTTAGGCATTAAAGATAATCCACTCCTGATGTATCCAATCCATTTTTGAATAAATTTTAAGTCAATTACCTAGTTATACTACTACTCGAGCTTAAGGATATTACTTAACAAGGTTCTATAAAGAAATACCTAAATTAGCTCTCAAAGTCATAATTCCTAAACTAGCAATCCAGGCTGATGCAATCCATATCAAACAAGCTCCTAGGCACATTTGATTTGACATCGAATAATAGGTCATTTAAGAAGTTCAAAAAATAATCAATATTGGTTTCATCTAGGAAGAAAAATATCACAGGTTGGCTAACATCATCCCGAAAGAAGAAGAATGGATAAATTTACATATGCATCAACTTTAGGGATCTTATAAGGCATGTCCCAAAAATGAGTTCCCATTACCCATATCAAAGCTTATGGTGGATATCCTGTTATAATTAAATTAAGATTGTGCCTCAAGATAAAAAAACATTATATTTAGAACCTTGATCAGAATCTTATGATATAAGTTCATGCCTTTCAGCCTTAAGAATACTATCGCTACATACCAGTGGGCCATGACTCAAATCTTCGTCAAACCTATCAATCATTAAGTCGAATGCTACATCAGTGATATTAAAGTAAAAAGTAAGGAAAAGGAAGACCATTTATTTGACTTGAGAGTAGTTTTTGAGTGGTTGAGTCAATACAATCTTAAGATGAACTCTTTGAAGTGTGCATTTGGGATAACATAATGGAAGTTTCTAGGGTTCATTATATGGCACCACATAATCAAAATAGATCATGAGAAAGTTAAAGAAATATTAAAAATGCCACCTCTTAAATGTTTAACCCAACTCAGATCACTCTAAGAAAAGTTGGCATACTTAAGACACTTCATATCCAACTTGTATGGTAGATGTCAACCATTCACAACACTAACCAAGATGGATGTCAAATTTATGTGAGATGAAAAATGCCAACACTCACTTGAGAGCGTAGTATCTATCTTATGACACCAAATTCTAGCCACCCATATGCCTGACAAACCTCTTATACTCTTTACAACTGCATTAGATGACTCCCTTGGCACTTTGTTAGCTTGAGCAAATGATTAAGGGAAGGTGAAGAAACTCTACTATTTAATTAATCATCTAATTTTTGTAGAGACAAACTATCCACTCAAAGAGATTAAGGAAGGTGAAGGGATAAGTGCTTGCGACTTAGAAAACACATCCTCTCTTGTTGATTCTCCCACGAATGACTATCTTCCTGGCGAACAAATTATGAGTTTAGGGGATACAACACCAACCAATGGGTGATGTACTTTAATGGTGCAGCTTTTTCTCAAAGAGGAGAAGAACCACAATCCATCCTCCTAAACAAAGCTGGGATAAGAATAGTTTTCTTGAGCCTAGATTGTGGGATGTTATGATTATCATGCCATCTATTAGAGCCTTGCATAAATAATGAAGCCAAACATGAGGCTCTATTCATTAGTCAAGAGTTAGCCATCTCTCTATGCATTCAAGGCACCAATATCTTTGGGGATTTACAATTAGTGGTCAATTAAATCACCGATCTTACAAAGTATTCAAAACCAAGCTCTATCACTACCATAAGTACACCATAAATTATTGGCCCAAATTTTAGAAGTTACCATTTATACTATTCCTAAAGGAGAGAATGTCATAGTTGATGCTTTAGCTAAGCTCACTAAAGAGATGACATGTCTAGATGATAAGTTCATCAATAGAGGTGCAATAGTCATATACTCTCATTTATTGATGCCAAACTCATTAATAAACACATTCTTGAATGGGAGGTTACCATTGCTAAAAAAAAAGATAAGAAGTTAGATTAGAGGAAACCCTTCATTGATTACTTGAATAAAGGAAAACTATCTCAAGAGAAGTCTTAAGTCCATCAAGTTAAATAGAGAATTATTCTATGCTCTTATTGATGATACCTTATATTGACAATCCTTTGATGACATGTGGCTACATTTCTTAGGAAAACACAAAGCCCAAAAAAATTATGATCGAGATACATTCAAAACTATGTGGAGCTCACCAATCTAGTTTGAAGATGAAGAAAAATTAAAAGACTTGGATACTTTTGGCTAATAATGATTACATATTGCATGGAAGTGGCACCGCCATCACTCTCAAGTGCATAGAGTAGTTCTACATCCGCCACCCAACATTTTTCATTCAACCATAGCCTCCTTGCCATTCAAGTGTTGGTAGACATAGTCCGATTGAACATTATTTCATTCTAGCTGACTACATCTCCAAATGGGCAGAAGTAATTCCATTGAGAGAGGTCAAAGCTCACCATGTACTTTAATTTTTCAAAAACCAAATTGTATATATATTCGGCGTACCCTGGTAAATCATATTCAAAATAGTACTACATTCAAAAGCACAAAGTTTGATAGAATCGCTAAATAATACAAGATAGATTGGATATAGTCTACCATCTACTACCCTCAGACTAATGGGTTAGCCAGACCTTCTACAAAACTCTCGCCCAAATCCTAAAAGAGACACTTAATGGCAACAATGATAGTGGCATGAGTAGTTAGTTGAATCCCTATGGGCTTACTACATCACATGTATGACTCTGATTTAGTTCACTCATTTCTCTTTAGTGTATGGGTATGAAGTTGTTCTTCCTCTAAAAGTTTAACTTCCTTCACTAAGGATAGCTGTGATTTGTAAAATCATAATTGATTTAGAAGCTAAGCTAATATTAGAAGAACTCGAATGTCTTGAAGAGAAATGCCTTCAATCATGTCAAAACCTCAAGTTGTATAAAACACAGATGGTTTGGGCTTATAACAAGTTTTCCAACCAAGAGCTTTTCAGGTTGGAGAGCTCATTTTAGTTATTAGGAGACTAATTATTGCCCATCACAACATGGGAGACAAATTTGAACAGAATTGGGAAGTCCCTTTCATCATAAGAAAAAGCCTACCAAGGTAGATCATACAAATTGATCAACCACAAAGGTGAATGCGTGATGCTTCAAATCAAAGAGCTTTACCTAAAGAAATACTATGCACGATTATATTTTAATTAAATTTTAATCAATAAAACACATTTTTCTACCAATCAAATTGTTTCATTATCTTAAAATCATCTCTTTCAATTTCAAACTTGAAAGTTATCTACAAAGCTTTATTCTTAGTGCGATTAGGATAGGTGTAAGAGAGCCCAAGTGGCATCCTAATTTTTGTTTGCATAATACATACACAAATACAATCACTTCAAGCTACTTCAAGTTGAGATAAGAACCTAGCATATTTCACTTGAACACTAAGGATTTGAGTAAGACCCCAGTGGGTCCTCTTCTTCTCGATTACATTAAGTTTAGCCCTTCATTGTGACTTCCCACTTGGTAGTTACCATAGGTCGGATAGTTGTTTTCTAGCCGATGACATACTATCATGATGATTAGTTTTGCATAAAATATGTGAGTCTTTAATGCTTTCTTCTAAAATTGATAATCACAAAGTAATGAACACCTAATGTTGGCTAGTGTTTGCTTTATTGACAGCAACCCACCTGGTGGATGACACCATTCAGGGAGATGGGAATCCCTCTGCTTTATTCTTGAATTGGACACTATATACTGATAAGATTTATATGTTTTAAGGATTTGGATAAGTTCCCAAATGTTAGCTTTCCCTACGAGCATGCTATTTGGTAATATTTTCATGATGACATCTAGACATGACCTAGGTTACTACTAGATTGGACAATTCCCCTTTCCTAGTACCCACCCTTTTGGTTAGATAATGTCATTCTACAGATGCCAAAAACTATCCCTTTAGGCTAGTAAATCTAAGGTAAGTCAAATCCCTACAGTTTCTCCTTAGTGTAGCCCATCACAAATAAATAAGGTCTAATAAATAAATAAATAAACTAACAAATCAAACAAAATAAAATATTTTAAGGATTAGGATAAAAAACTAGCGACACCTTTTCCAAACACTCATCCTATTTTCATTAATAGTGTCATCAAAACTCCCTATAGGATTGAGCCTGACTACTTTAAGATGAGATAAGGCCCAAGAGGCTCTCACTAGGTAGTTGCCCAATACGTTTAATTTAATACATATTTAGTATGCCTCGGTGGTTGATTTCTCTTAGGAAGATGTGGGTCCCCTAGCTTTCTTCCTAGTTCAGCCATCACAAACCGAGGGACAACCCTTAAGTTGGATAGCCTCACCGCATAATCAAGAACTATTCATTTGAGTCAAATCTAAGTCAAGTTTAAGCTCTTGCATCCCTTCCTTAGTGTGATTCTTCATAAACTGAAAGGGGTTCATGTTCATATGTGATCATGCCTTTAAGACCCCTTCCCAAGTGACTATTGTAAGTTTGGATCAAGCCACTACAGACCCTATCCAAGTAGATTCTATTTTTAGGTTGGATAGTGCCATCCTATGGATATGTGGACTACCACATTAGGCTAGTAAATCTAAGGCAGGTCTAGGCTCTTGTAGCCCGCCTTATTATTCAATCGTATAGAGTTTGCATCCATTCAACAAATCAATAATATAAAACAAACACTAATTAATAAAACCAAACTCAATTAATAAAATTAAATTGAATCAAATCAAACTAAATTCAGCCAAAGTGTAATCCATTTCTAACAAATTCCCATTCATGACATTGACATGGATCAATGCATAAACCAATCAAATTCATTCAATCTCCAGTAGATTTCCCCCTCAAGTCCTTAACATGAAACTAATTTTTAATTAATCAAAGTAAATCTACTTAACTCCCTCTCATGCCTTCAGCATAAAATTAAACAAATCAATCAAGTCAAACATCAATGTTCCTTTTATAAGGGATTGTCCCTTTCATTCAGGCTTAGGCGAATTCTAAGAATGAATCTCTCCAAACCCACCATAGACCTTGGGTATCCTGGATTCTTACTTCAAAACTCTTGACATTCGAAAGGTTCTGATTTCTTAATTGAATTTGTATGATGATTTCAATCATTAATCATTATTAGCTTACTACCTTTTGGACATGTTTGTTCAGCTCTATCAATGCCAAAACATGCGATGTGCCATGTTAGTTATACCACACCTATTGGTGGTCTTTCTTTACCTTACTTTTGGAATGAGGTTGACAATCATTTCCTTACACCTAAGATCCAATCTAGCCACTAGGTTCTTCATTAAATTAAGACATTTTTAGAGGTTAGGTGACACTAACTGTAAGCCTAGAAGACTCATAGGGTTCAACCCTAAAGTCAAACCTCGGTCAGGTAAAACTACCTAAACCCTCTAAATAAAATTAATTCATCAAACCAAATACCAATGATTATAATTTAAACCTTGACCAAGTCTAAATGATTTTAAACTTAATCCAACTCATTAGGGCCTAACTTGACCAATTGGAAAAGATGATCCAATTATTTGTGCTTAGAAGGGCTAAATCAAAAATTAACTAAATATAATTAAAATTGAACTCACCTAAACTCATTTGAATCTCAATTAAACTTGATTGAACCTTAATTGTAGCCCAACTGATTCAAATCAAACCAAATTGGTCCTTAACCGATGTTGACTCAAATGAACTTATAAGGCCAAAATCTAGTTCAACTTGATTTAAGCCAAATTGAACTAATCCAATCATCATTATGATTAGAATCACTTAATTAAACATTCCAATTCACTTCAATCAACCCAATTTGATCCATTAGTCAAATGAACCTAACCCATTTGGCCTAAAAGGTTTACATGAGCCAAAATTTAATTTAACCCAAATTAAATCCAATCAAAGCCAACAATCACTTCTATTTACATCATTGAAAAGTTCCAACCTTCAATTGATCCCAATTAAATAATCAAGCCAATTGACTAACTTTTGGTCAAAAATTCAAATTGAAATTCAATCCATCAATTCAATCCAAAATTTTGACATTCAATCACTCCAATTTCACTTGAACCAAAGCCAATTTGGCCACTTAAATCACTTTCAATTTAAATACCAAGTTGATTGAATGCCTTCAATCAATCTTAAATTTAGCCAACCGCCAATTGGCTTATAATTGACTATTTAAACCAAAATTATTCAAATCAAAAAATCATTTTCAAATGAACAATCAACATAATCCAACCTCCCATTGAACCCAATTTGGTCAATTTGACCAAAATTGATCAACTTAACCCATTTGACCAATTTGACCCACATGGTTTAAATCCAAATCCAATTCAAATTGAATCAAATTGATTGCACCAATAAGTTCCACATTATCATTTAATCCAATTACCTCTTGACCAATTTGGTCAATTGGTCAACTTAGACCAATTAGACCTAAATTGACATATATAGGATAATTTAAGCTAAACCCAACCAAACTAATTCGAAACTAACTAAACTTAGCATGACTTATCCTTAGGTCCCCTTTGACCTACTCAAGTGGATCCAACCCAAAGTAAATCTAGTTTAGCCCAAACCAAGTGAACCAAGCCACCCAAAATAGTAAGGTCCATCCCCTCTCATTACCATGGGTGGTTACCTTATCATGCCTTAAGCTCCCTCATGTTGACTAGACCTGACCCAAAGCTATTGAGTTTAGACATTGACTAAGGAGGTCCCCTCACCTTGGCCAAGACTTGATTCTGCCACCAAGCCTTGTCCCCATCACCTCTGGCTACGAAACTCCACTAGTCATTAGGGGACCTTCACCTTATTAGTCCTATGACATTTTTGGCCACCCCATTGGCCCTATTTCCATGTCCAACCAACTTCTTTAGTCGGTTTACATAGGGAGGAGGTATCCACCTCCTCTCCCATTCAAACTCAACACAATCATCCTCATAAAGATAGCCTTAGTCCCCCATTACTAGAGTATCTAAGCGTAACTCCTCCTTTTTCCTGAGACACCTATCTCCAAAAAATTGACACTAAATCAAAATTAACTTAACCCATACCTTCCCCTCACTCTGGTGAACCCAAAAGAATCGAGAACCACTCGATTCAAATTAAAAAAACCACTCCAAAACTAACTCTAGTGAGCTTCACCAAGGCATTTAGTCCAAAGGATGATCAACATGGAGGCAGCTTGAGACTTCTTCAGCAAGTTGCCTCATCGAGGTAAAGGTACTTAAGTCATTAGGCTACCGCCTTAGCTTTGATGAGGTAAATTCTAGTGAACTTTAAAAAATTGTAGGATCTTTATTCCATTTTAAAATGAATGTGTGTTTGGTGTTAATCTAATCATGGGTCTTGATCATTTTAGATTCAATTCCATTGTTAAACAAGCCCTGATGAGCATGGATTGGGCAGTGAAAGATGAACAATGTTCATCTCTCATTGGAGTTTGATGTTAGATCATCTATCATCCTTTCTACCTAATTAAAATGGATGGTCGCTTAATTATATTAGAAATATTGATTTAATTACTTTTAATCTATGGGATTAATCTCTATTATTTGATCCATGATCGAATGACTAAATAGAATGTGTGTCTATCATCTCTGAGTTAATATCAATGAAGGACGTTTTAAATAACCAACTATACAGCACCACGTGGAAAGCATTGATGTGCGAATGTGAATCATTTTATTTGGGTTAAAAATCATTTAAAATGGCCATATCTTCTAAGATAATTAATAATTGTAAAGAAATTCAAGAAATACTAATAAACCCATTCTAGAAAGCTTAGACAGAGGACAATCTAGAAAAAATAAAAGCCCCAAATTTTATTAGCTTAAAAATTGGTGTAATTATTCCACAGGATGACCTGTGCCTCTCAAAATTATTCAAGTTCATTGGCTAAGTAATTTGGGAAATCCAAAGACTAAATTATCCATTTTGTCCATTTAATAAATAAAAAAATCAAGGAAATTATGAAATTACTTATGGAGGCCTAAGTATATATTATAATTACGAGGGTGATCGAGAAAAATAATTAAGACTAGGTCATAATTATTTCTCAAGCTTACCCCAAATGGTTATTATTTAAATAATTAAATCATTAATTATCTTAGATCTTAAAATATTCATAATAATTAATGTAGATCACCAAGATATTGACCAAGCCCTCATTGTGCTTAGCTAATAAAGAGGTTTTCAATGAAATCAAAATTCCTAATTGCTTGGGGCATTTTATCAGTAATTGATGATTTTGGGTTTTCCCAATATCTTTAATAACTCTTAATTATAAGCATAATTGCATTAGAATTTATAAACTTGTTTATTCCATGTATATGCATATCTAGTAATTTTTTCATAATTTTTTTGGCTTATTGTTGTTATGGCTTAATTGAATTTATAATCTCTTTTCACCTTAGTTGATTAAATAATTAATTAATCTTAATTAATTCATAATAATCATCTAAAATAGTTTTAAATCACTTAATGAATAGAGATGGGTCAAAGGTTAACCTCAATGATTTTCTCTCCTCGTTAAGATTAAATAATTTAAATTTTAAAAATTAATCATTAATAATTTTGATTAGGCTTAAGTGTGATTATCTTTATGTGAATGATCTTACAAATTTATAATTCCAAATAAGTTATTTGGTGATGTTAATTGCTTTGCTTCAATAATTTATAAATTTGTATTCCATCTCCTTATGAAATCATATTTCAAAAATAAATAAAAGATTTTATTTAATTGCATGCTTTGAATTAAATAGTGACTATTATGATTAATAAATATCAAATTATTTTTTAAATTAATTAAAAGTATCTATTAGTCTAAATATAAATCAATAGAAGTAAATAAAATTTAGATTTAAATTTAAATTCTATATGTATGAACTGCAATTTTGAAAGTTTATTATCTGGAAACCCAAAATTGTAGGTCTATTGGTTCAAGGAGATCTTGATACTTCGTACCTCTAGCATAACAATGTCATGTACCTTGAAATTTGTGGTGAACTATACATTAAAGTCAGATTATTTTCACCTATATATTTAAGCATCTTAAAATTTTTATAATCTTATCCTTATATCCATATATATATATATAATCTAGTTTTTCAATGAATATTAAGTTATGATAAAGCAAGGTTAAGAAAATATCATTAAATTAGCCATAATTTGGATTAAGATGTCATTTATGCTTAAACATAATCACTTAAGTCAAATCCAAATATATAATATAATAAAAAATACAACACTTCATTAAGGTGATTAAAAATCATAAAATTCATTTTTAGATCAACACAAGGTTATGAATTAGGGTGGATTACACCCTCTTGTACCTTTTTAAATTTATAAATTCAAAATCAAACTTAAATGAAATCAAAATATAAAATTAAAATTATTAATTACTTGAATTATAGTCATCCTTTAATGGTAATTTGATCATTCACCCTTAGATAAATACAAATATTAAAATCTAATCTAGTCATATCACATTAAGCCATAGCACACACACTTAGAATGCTAAGTCATTGATCCTAGTGTTAAGTTAGACTGTTACTTTATTGTGGATGGATGTCTTATTTTGTGATGTAATATTTTAGACTGAATGCTAAGATTGTCTGTGCATAGTCTGGTTGTTTGATGACATTAGAGTAATGATATTTTCAATAGGGTATTACGCTTAAGGGATTGTTGTAAGAGTAAAAATTATAATTACTTTTGCTTGTAGGTGTTGCTTAAAGTCTCTAAGCTTATTCCATTAGGATAGGTGGGCATGGTGGCCAAAGGCTAGGTGCTAAGTCAAAATGTATGAGATATAACTTCTTGGTTTGAATGTGTTAAACTAACTTCTATTTTGTAGGTGTAGTTAGATTTTTATTATATAAAAATGTAATTTTTATTTTATAAAAATGTAATTTTTATAATATGATTAGGATTAGAGCTATGGTTTAGGATGAGCAGTGGTTAGAAGGCTTAGACCTTGGAGGCCCTGTGATTCTTAGAGTGCTCAAATTCGAGAAGTGATGATAAAGCTGAAGAATTGAAGGCCCCCATTGCTTTATTTTTATTTGTAAATTAATTATAATTAAGGCTGCATAAGGGTGGTGCTCGGGTACTCAGCCACATGGCCTTTTATTTTTTTCAATTGAATGATATTTATTTGATTGTTTACTTTTGTTGTACAATAAAAATGACATGCTTTTCATAGGTTTCTTAAAGTTTGATTATTTGATATGTGGCTTAGTGCTACCTTACTTTTGGAGTGAGGATTCAATCTTCCCATCTTAGACTTAGGAGTCTTCTAGATTTTAAGACTTTTTAGCCATATGACACTTCTAGTGACTAAGTGAACACTTAACCCAAACCTGGAGGCTTAGGAGGAATTGTTTTAGACTATGTCTTAGGACCTTAGGAAGCCTACTTATTAACCCAAGACCCATGTCTATCCTCTTAGCAAACCAAACCTCCAATTAATCCAACCAAACCCACTTGAATCCCAATTCATATCCAATTCCAAGCCAAATGGTTGAAACCCATAACCCAAATCCATCTTAATCCCTTAAGCCAACCCCATGAACTTAACCAAAATTCCTTTAATCAAACTCAATTGATTTTCACAAAAGCACTCCAACCATTCAAAACTTTCATTCCAAACTCTTTCAAAATCTACAATCAAGCAAATTGACCAAAATCAATTCAATTAATCCAAGCTAGCCCATTTGAACCCAAGATATCCAAATGAGGCAAAATCCACCAAATCAATTGCAATCAAAGCCATCAATCAATCCCAAATCAATTATCAAACTCAATCAAAATGAATTCAACCTAAAACCAATTCAATTTACCCATTAGGCTTACTTGACCCAAAGTGATATAAAAGACCCATTTGAACCAAACTCAAGTCCAACCCAAATTAGATTGAACCAAACCATCCAAAATCTCTTATATTGATTATTGATCATCCTTGATTGATCAATTCCAATCAATTGGGTCAAGCAAAGTTAATTTTTTCATTTTATCAAGTTGGCCCAATTAGCCTACATAAACCAAATTGAACCACACTTCATTCCAAACCCAATAAATTGAAACTCGTGATCCTAACCAACTCAAAATTGATCCTTGAGCATGACTTGACCATCAATTGAGTCAAACCAAACCAAATTGGCCTCTTGTCCCAAGTTGACCCAATTTGACCTAAAAGGCCAAATGGAATCAAATTAAATTTTAATCCAAATTGATTGCAACTAATGATTCAAACCCATTACAAATTGATTATTGAACATGATCAAACCCTTGGTTGGACCCAATTTGATCAATCGAACCAAATTGACATAATGGGTCAAATTGGTCTAAATCATTCTTAAATTAAAATTGATTGAAATCAAAACCTGCATTCATTTTCTAATGATCAATTGAACCTAAACTAACACCTAACTCAAGCCAATTTGGTCAATTTGACCAAATTTGTCAACTTAGCTCATTTGACCCATATAAACCCACATGAGTCAAATTCAAATCTACTCAAAACCACAAATCAAACCAATTGAACACAAACATCTCAAATCATCATTTGAACTTGCCTCAACCCATGGTTTCCAATTTGACCAATTGCTCAACCTAACCCAACTTAGCAATTTGACCTACATGGGTCAAATTGAATCAAAGCCAACCAAACCAAGCCCAAACCCATTCAAACTTGGCATGACCCATCCTTGGTCAGATAATGACCAAATCAAACCCAACCCAAGTTTGACCTGATTTGACCCATTTCTCATTGAGTAAAGCCTTACAAATGTGATAAAACCCATTCTTGGATGTTCAAACCCACTCTCCTACCCTTAGCGGCCACCCTAAGCTTAAATTGGACATGAGGACCACTAGCTCACCTAAACTAAAGCTGGTTGGGTTAGCCATGAGCCAAGTGGAGGTGAGATAACCCATTTCCTCCCATTGGAACACTTGAAAACAAAGGACAAGCCACCTTAGGCTTTGGCAGCCCACTCCCCTCACTTGGCCACTCAAACTGAGCTACCTCATCGATTCCTTGCCACCCACAGCTGCCTGGAACGGCAGGATGTCTACCCATGATAGAATTGATCCAAGCTGCTACTTTGGATGGGGAGGAGGGCATGCTCCTCCCCATTCGATTCAAATAGGCAATCAGTTCAGAGTTTCCCTAAAGCATGAGAGAGCCAAGACAAACTCCTAGAGTGATTTCCCAAGTTCCCCAAACCTCCCCATCACTAGATACACCAAACTCAAAATAGGACACAACCCATCTCCATCCAACCTCCTCCAAACTCCACCATTTTCAAAATAACTCTACCCACACGTTCATCGAGCTCTGACGAGGTGAAATAAATCAATTCCCAGTTGATTTGAACACCAGAGACTACTCCTATACCAACTCAAGTAAAGATTGACGTCTACAAAGCCACCGAGGTGGCAAGGTGTGAGTTTCTCATTAGAGCTTCATCTTTTAAGATGAAGCTACCTCTTTGGTTAACCACTAGTCCTGAGCTCCAGCGAGGTAAATTTTAATAAATCGTAAAAATCTCAATTTTTCTTTGGCCTTTGTGAAGGAAAGTGTGATTTCATGTTATTCCAATTGTAGGATCCTTTTATATTTTCTCCCTTAAACTTTTAGAATCGATTCTGAGTCTCCACAAACTCAAATTGAGCGGAGGAGGGAGAATAGTGTTTGTCTTCCGTCGGGGAGGAAGGATCATCAACCATTTTGCATGATTGGAATGGACAATCATGATTAATCTATTAGATAATCTCAATTTAATCCTAATAGGAACTGCGAGATTAATCCCCATTATTCGATCTTAGATCGGACGGTGGGGATGAAAATGTGTTCGCCACTGCCATGTCAGCTCTGAATCAGATGATTTATGTTGCCAATCCTATGGTGCCATGTGGAAAGCGATGCCACGTCAGTCACCTGCATGGCGCTGGCAGGATTAGGGGTAATTAGGCTTAAAATATGATTAATTGGTTGAAACTTCATAAATTCATAACTAATTGTAAAAATCTAAAAAATACAAATAAATACATTTTGGAAAGGTTGAATAGAAGAGAATTTAATAAAAATGATTGCATTATCTTTTGAATAGTTATTAAGGCTTAATTATTATTTGAATATTTTTTAATTAGCTTAATTAAGCTTTAATTACTTGGAAAATTAATCCCAAATTGATCATGTTGATTTAATGGGATGACCTCTACCTCCCATGATTTTCTTGGGATTTATTGGCTATGTAATTAAGAAAATTTGAAATTCAAACCTTAATTACCCTCTTAAGTAATATAATGATTAATTAAAGTTCTAAATAATAAAAAATTAATTAATTAAAGTTCATCGATCATTAATTAATAGTGGATGATGAGGGAGTGTGATTAGAACCTCTTTCCTAATAACTTTTTCAAATTCACTTCATTAAAAGAGAGTTAATTAATACATAGCTTAATTAAGAAATTAATTAATTAATTAATGGTCAAATTAAATCAAATTAAATTACTAATCCCTTCAGATAATCAAAATTCAAATTAAGAGTTTCTCTTTATGTGTTCAATAACATAAAGATCCTTAAGGAAATTATGATTAGCCCATAAGTGTGGGAATATCATAAGAGCACTTAATTAGATTCTTTAACTTAATTAATCTCTAATCATGAGCTAATTGTATTAGGTCCTTTAAGAGTATTGCACTTTTATTTTCCCTCATACTCACATCATTCAAGGGTCATGATTAAATGATTAATTAAAATAGAGATGCATATGAAAGGATAATTAAATGGATTGCTTAATGATTCAACTTAATTAAATCATAAAAATCACTTAATTATCTTTCCTTAAACATATTAAATCACCAACATGGGATGGAAAATAGCAAATGATCTCTCCTCTTTAAGTTTAATCAAAATGTAAAATCAAATTAATAAAAGCTTTTCTTTTCTTTAAGTAATTTTATTTGATGTGATTGTCCTTAGGAATTAGTGCAACTGAATAAATCATGTAGAAATATTTGGTTATTCCTATTGAATAACTTTAAATATTGTATGTCATGTGATTTCATGCCTTCATACTTTTAAAATCAAATAATCAAATGAATTTACATATGTAAAATTGCATGTGTTGGCTTAAATTCTATTATATGTGTGGCTATTATCACTAATAAATTCAAAATTACTTTACAAAAGTTATAAATTGATAATGAAATGTGGAGTGATATTAGCTATGAATAGATACATTAGACTTGCATGTGTTTATAGCTTAAGCATTTGAAGTTTGGCTTTCTTTCCTACATTAATGTATGAGTTTACGTATGTTTAAATGATAATAAGTATATAGTATGCACATCCCAGGAATATGAGATTTTAAGTAGCCCCAAGGAGGTCATTTGATTACCTCACTTCCCTAGTTTAACAAAGGACATGCACTTATTTGATTTCATTCTCATGTATATTTATATTAGAATTTGGATAGAGTTTTAATTCACTTGCATGAATAATTTAATCAAATAAAATATAATCTTTTGCATGATCTTCATTCTTTTAATCATGTAAACATTCATATATATTTAAGATAAGTATATAGGGACATCTTAGAATATGAGGCTTTAAGTAGCCCCAAGGATGTCAATTAATTCTCTCACTTCCTTGGTTTCACAATGACACGTATTTGTTTGATTTCATTCCCATGTATATTTGTATTAGAATTTGAATAGAGCTTTAATTCACATGCATGTATAATTCAATCAAATAAAATACAATCTTTTGAATGATTTTCATTCTTTTAATCATGTATACATTTATATGTATTTAAGATAATAAGTATATAGTTTGGATATCCCGGAATAAGGTTTTAAGTAGCCTCAAGAGGTCATTTGATTATCTCACTTCCCTGGTTTAATAACAACACAGACTTGCTTTCATCTTTTATACATGTGTATGTGTACTTAACTAGTGAATGAAAATCCTCTTTTCTATTTGAAAACATATGCACCCATAATCATTAAGTGTGCTAAAATATATTGCATGTGTAGGTATACTAAGTGTTACATCATATACATGTTATGGATGATGAAAAGGAATGGTCCACATATTCTATGTGATGGTAATTCAATCACATTAATCTTAAGACATCATTCATACTGAATAGAATTCTTTAAGGTTAACCTAAACTCAGATGAATAAAATATTTAATAAATCATTCACCAAAAGAAACTAAATCAAAAAAAGTGCCTTTTAAAGATAACTTAAGACAGGGATAAAAGAGGCTAAGCTTTTTCCCTCTCTTTATAACACTTAGATACTAAAATCAAATGGAACAAAATAAAACATAAATTAAAACTTAAAAAATCATTTAAACAATTTGAAATGAAACCAACCATCATATTAAATTAAGCTTTTCCAAACTGAGAAATCCATAATCTAAAAGCCGAACTAAGACATACCACATAATGCCTAAGCACACAACTTAGAATGCTAAGTCACCACTTCTAGCTTTTGGTTAGGATGGTGTCTGTATGATGATGTATTTTTTTATGATGTAATATTTTAGACTAGATGTTAGGCCATTGGTAGCCTAATATTATTTTCTATAAGGGATTATGCTTACGGGGCTACTCAAAAATAAATATAAATGTTCTATCTGTAGGTTGCTTATATCACTAAGCATAATCCACATTAGGATAGGTGAGTTTGGTTACCCATGTGCAGGGTGCTAAGTCCAAACTGCTTGGGTTTATATATATGTTTAGCTAACATCTATTTTACAGGTGTAGTTAGATTTATTTTTTCATAAAATGTAATTTTCAATAGGAAATAGGATTAATGCTATGTGGATTAAGATGAGTAGTGGCTAGAAGGCTTAGTCCTAGGGTTCCTTGTGATGCCTTGAAGCAAATCAAACCAAAGAAGAAAGAAGAAATAAGGAAATGAAGAATGAAGAACTCACATTGCATTTATTTATATTTAATTGTAATATTCTTTTGTAATTTAGGTTGTCTAAGGGTAATGCTTGGCTACCAAATTTTCTCTTTTCCAAGATATACGATGGTACTCGGCTGCACTTGCCTCTTATTCTTTTATGAATCTATGCATGTTTGGTTGTTGTTGTGTTTAGATTGTGCAATAGAATTGCATCTTTTTCATAGTTTCTTAATGCTTGATGTTTGAATGTGTGGCCTGGATGCAGTAGGCTCTTAGGGGAAAAATGTTCTACCCAACTAATAACTCATAACTGAATTTTAATCAACTTTCAACCCCACTTTAAAGCTTAGGTGGTAATTAAATTACAAAAAGATTTAGCAACCCCTTAACTATATGTTGTATGTCTCACATCATGCATGTCATATTATACCACTCTTGCAAAATTAGGGCCTCCATTTCAACACTTTAGAGACGCTTGACCCATGAGAGCAACCCCTTATGATGGAGCTTCACCATCTTTCCTTTTTGATTTGGTCAATGACCAAATTTCATCATGCATTTAGGCATAAGAAATCCCAAAGCATTTGTCTAAAATATTGTGTCAAAATTACATAAAAATTATAAAATATTGCATTTTTAGACTAAGTCATAGACCCATGCCAGTCATGAGGTAGTCTCTTATGAAGTTAGTTTAGGACTCTAGTCTCTTTTCAAATTAAATAATAGCTTAAACCATCTTGCAATTATATAATATTGGCATGCATGGTTTTAAATTATAGGAGGTGTTAGTTGACATCCACACCAGGTGGTTGTAAATCCAAAAGAGTCGGACAAGTTTATTCTCTCTTATGGAAATAAACATTATGTCCCCTTTCTGCTAGGATTTAGGTCATGCTTTTAGCTTGTGCTAAAGCTCCCTAGATTAAGGATATGAGGTTGCTTATTTCCCTTGGGTTATGAGCATAAATTCTCACCTCTTAGACATCTCCACAATGTTGTGTTGATCAATTATAAGTCTTAACAATCTAGTAAAATTTCAACTTAAACAAATAAATCCTATCACTTTCAAAAATATAAAGCCTCACCATAGGATAGATTAGAGTGCTCACTAAGCTTCTTACTATCATGAACATTTCTTACTTATTTTCTTTTGGATTCCAAAATAAGTCTTCCAATTGAACAATCCCATTTGATTTTCCAAAATAGCCAATTCATCAATAGTCTTAATCTTGAAATCTTTGGAGACAATAATTGACTACTTCAATGGAGAGTTTACTTAGGAAATGACATTTCCTAGGATGTAATTAACTATGGAGGCTTGCCTCTGCATAGGGAATTAAAGAACCCATAAAATAAACCCGCTTCACTTTTCCATGTAAAGTAGGGAAGCATTTTTGGTACATAAGACCCATTATGCCTTAGGAGTCTTTATTAGATGATTAGGTCCATTATATGGTAGTGATGTTTCTATCTTTTGAGATAGTACGTCATACTTTAATATCATACCCAATCACTTTACTAAGTATTCCCTAAGATCTGCATGGTGTCCACACGGTGCATCCAAAAATAAACACCATACATAGATGCGATTAAAATTTCTAGTCCAACTAATCAACTTCAACTAAATTTTAATCAACTCAGAACCTCACTTAAATCTAAGATTTTAATCAAAGAAATAAAATATTTAGTAGCCCCTTAGCTGTATGGTTGTATGTTCTAACATCATGCATGCATATTACTTTTCTTTCTTGTAAATAAGTGATCTCCATTCTTGAATGATAAGGGATAAAGATTGACTTCTGAAAGTAGTTCTTTGTAGTAGAGAACACCCATTTCCACTTTAGTCCATGACTTAATTCCAACTTGCATGTAGGCATAAACTCTCTCAAGCTTGAATCCAAATAATGAGTCAAAATAAAATATAATTTGTAAATTTTATTGCATTAGTATAAGGCATAATTTGCATATCAAGCATGATAAAGTCTCTTAGGGAGTGAGTTTTAGACTTTAGATTTTTTCTAATAAATAATAGCCTAACTATCTTTCATTTACATAAGGTGGCCCACTTGATTTTGAATTGTATGAGGTGTTAGTTGGCAACCACTCTAGGTGATAAGTCTAGAAGAGTCAAGATCGGTTCACTCTCTTTGTAAAAGTGAACTAATATATCCTACTTTTCTAAGTAGAATTAAGTTGAGCTCTTAACTTATCCTAGAGCACTTTAGATATAAGTTCAGAGGATACTTGTTTCTCCTCAGCTACAGGTGTAAGTCCTCACTTCTCAGGCATTTCCACAATCTTATTCAATTAGAATCTAAGTCTAAGATTTCTAATAAAATATTAACTCAAATAAATATATTTTTTCCTCCAAAAATATAAAAGCATTACTATAAAATAAACTAAAGTGCTCACTAGGCTTCCTAGTATCATAGGTGCTTCCTACTCATCCTCCTTTGGAATTCATTAAGAGCTCTTCTATTTGAACTTTACATTTGATTTTTTTTAATAATCATCCATCCTTTGATATCAAAACTTTGGTTGACTACTTTAATTGAGAATGTTCTTAAGAAATCCTCATTTTCTAAGATTTAATTAACTATAGGGCTTGCCTACATAAAGAACTAAAAATAACTTCGATATAAAATAAATCCTTTTTGACTTTATCCATGTAAAGTATGTGAAAGATTGCATACATATACTACTTTAGGATTTTATTAGAAGATTGAGTCCATTGTAGAGTGATATTTCTACCTTTTAAGGAAGTGCATAATTACTTAATGTCATAATCGATCATTTCAATAAGTACCCCCTAAGATTTATATAGTGTATCTATGAACTCTAAATACAAAAGACCATAATTCTTTCTAGAAATAGGAAGGACTATGATATATATGCGTAAAGAGAAATTAACAATGATAATTCAAGATCAATAAAGCACTTTTAATATTTTCAATTTTATGAAATTTTTTAAAATGAAAATTAAGAGTTTAGGCTTAAAGAGGAAAGTATAATTAAGGATTTAGAGATATCATCGATTGAAAATTTACTAGAGTAAGCCTTAAGGATGAGCAAGAGAATGAGGATGATCCATTTCTTAGATCCACACTAGGGAGTTTAAGGAAAAATGTGAACTCTTAGATGTGCTTGTTAGTACTCTTAAGTCATCTATCTTAAAGGCACTATATTTGAGTTGAAATCATTACTTAGTAATTTAAAATAAGCCTACTTAAGTAAATCATTATCTTTACTAACCATAATTTTAAGAATTTAAATGATGTTAAGAAAATAAAGAGTGGATGAGAATCTTGAGGATTATTAGAAAAGCTATGGATTGGATGCTAGCTGACATAAAGTACCTATCAGATTGATTCATCTAAAATTAGGAAAACATGGTATAGTCGATTGAAGACTATAAACTAAACGATGCTTAAGAGGCAACCTAATGTTCATTTGATTTGGTGTGTAGTTGTGTGATTTGTCGTTGTTAGTTATTATAGCCTTTAGTATGAAAGTGTAATATTATTCAAAAGTTCTTTTGCGTTGTTGAAAGTGCCCACAATACTAAATGTTTATTTAAAAAAGCTGAAGAAGAAGAGAAGAAAGTGTCAAAAGAAGAAGACTAAAGAATGAGATATTCTATACTTTGTTTTATGAGTGTTTCATTATTTTATTATAGTCATATATGAGTTTGGGGGAGTGAGAGAGATAGTTTTCTTGTTATTGAAGTTGATGAGTATAAAATGGTGAAGTGTTTCACTTTGTAGAACTAATGCAATGTAGTATTTAAATTATCATATTTATTTTATTTTAGTGGTGAAATTTTATAAGTATTAGTTGTCTTTGATAATTGTGTCTTATTTCTTGAAACATAACATTTTATTTAGAAAATAAAACTTTGGAATTAAATTAAATTAAATTTTAATTTGAAAAATAGAACTTAGATTAAAATTATTAAATAATGAGTTATGACTTAAACTATTAATGAGTAAAACTTTTTTAAAAAATTAGCAATGTTTAATGAGTTAAGAAATTTCTAACACACACCACACACCACACACCACACATAGGAAATTTTTATTGAATTGTGGTAAGTGGCTTAAAATAAATAGAAGTCACTCGTATTTCAATAACATAATCTTGATTAGTATTAATTTGAAATTATCCCTTTAGCAAAAAATATTAATTCATTTTAATTGTGTTAGATATATAAAAGAATAGAAAGGATGAACATAAATAAAAAGTATGGGTTACAAAGCTAATAAGATGAACTTTTTAGGTTAAACAAAAAAGGAAAAAAGTATGGGCTATAAAGCCAATAAGGTGAACTTTTCAAGTTTAAAGAAAAAGAAAAGAAGGGATGAGAAGAAAACACTTGAGGCTTAGTATCATACAATAATAAATTTAGAAATTCTTTCAATTATCTAACCAAGTCAATGAAGTTAATAAAGTATCTCAATGTGCTAAATTCAAGAGAGAAAATCAATCATCTAAAATTCAAAAGAATCAACTATGTTAATATTAAGCACTAAAATGAATTAACTCAAATGAAATATTAGTTTGACTAAGAATTTAGGCTATTATAGTTAAGTTATTTTTTATATTTAATAATAAGTCTTGTAATTTTATTCTTTAATTAAAGCTATTATTTAATGATTTTAAATTCTAAATATTTTGCTATTAAATAACTTTAAGAATTCATGAAATACATATGATTACTTAAGGATAAGTAAAGATTTGAGTTTCAGGGTGTTTGATAAGTAAAAAAGGTTTAGATAAATTAACACATTTTTTCAAGTAAAAAAAAGTTTATTATTTGATAATTTATTTTTATAATTTTAAGTGTTTATGATAGGAAAATTCTTATTAGAGAAAGAAGGAAATGTAGAAAATATATAATCATGGTACAACATCTAGGCACTATATTTATAGCTAGGCACTAGTATAAGAAAAAGAGCTATGTTGAAATAAAAGTGTTGTGGCACTAGATTTGTAGCACCAAGGCACTAGACCTAGTGTTGAGGTGTTACATTACATTGTTGAGGTGCTAGAATATAAAATTTGAACCCAAAAATCAGAGAGCATGGAGCTAGGCTATAGAACCAACGATAAGGTGCTATGACCGAGAGTTGTTTTAACAATTCTAAAAGAAGTTGGAGTAGTAAGAAGTTTCAAGGGGAAAGGAGTGAAAACCACTAGAGGGACTTAATGACTAGAAATAAGGGGTGTTAATGGTTTTCTTGGCATTTTTTTTCAAAGTAAGTGAGTCTAGTGAGAGTGTAGTGACAACACTTAGAGAGAGACACATTGTGTAGTGTGTGTGTGTGTGTGTGTGTGTGTGGAGTGAGTGTTTTCTTCAAGTAAGTGGTGAAGAAGGAGATCAAAAGCAATGATTTTAGGAGGGATGGATATTTTCACAAGTAGTAGAGGACCTGAAGAGTGGACTCAAAAGACTTACTGTGCTCTATTTTTCTTTTTTGGTTATCCTATGTCTTATTTAACAAAGTTTAATGAGATTTCTCTCTTCTCTACTATGAAACACTAATCTTATAAAGTTCTCAATTCATGTGAATTTTTGGATGTTCATATTATATTAAACTACGCTTTATGGATTAATATAATAAAATTATTTCGCTTTTAATGAAAATGGTGTTTTCTTTTCTCCATGCTTTATTTACTTGCACCGGCCAATTGTAAAGTCAAAATCAAGTGTGATTTAGAGATATCGATGGAGCCCTATAAGAATAATTAGGAAAAAGAAAACAAATGTACTAAATAGCATTAATGTGCTAAATGTTCCTGAATTGCTTGCTAATCATTAAACATATGTCTATTTTTAGAATTCACATTCATTTCAAGAGAAATATGAGTAATGAAATCAATCAAAATTTATTTCACACTAGGAAAAAAACTAGGTAAAGGGGTTGGTTTGGTTATACTTGTCTAGACAAAGAGGGTATAACATTTCGCTCCTCGTTGACACTACAAGCTTAAAATTATTTTACTTAATTTAATATAATACATAATTAATTTTTTTTATAAATTAAGAGTTCTATTTTAAAGTTAAGACCAACGACTTTATTATTATAAATATTATACAATGTATTTTCAAAAATATAATTTGTTCTTAATATTTCACTTAGTTGGATAAAAATAAATGCTAATAATAGATTAATACTTAACTTAATATTATTTTAAATAGAAACAAATATGAACAATACTCTACTCATCACTATATTGATTGAATGACACATGTACTTGCATACACTGTTTTTGCCAGTCAACCAACCAAGAGAACAAAGCATAAATAAGAGAGGGGTGACAAAAACCTACTGTGATACTACCCTTAATCATATTATAAATTAAATTAAAAATTACCTTTCATACATCTATAGAAAAATTATTTTGAATTGCATGATTCAAACTAGTCGATTCTTAGTTACCTCACTAATATTGCTAGTGAATCAACTTGATAGAAATAAAGTAATGCCAGGCGTTAACCTTTGTAAACATGTTGGTGGCAAAAATAATGATAATATTTTTCTCCTATCATTTTCATTAAACATTAAAATTTCTAACAGTGAGGAATCTAAGAATTTCATCAAAATTTGGATGACTACTATAATAGAAAAGATATTTATCACATGCATAATTTTGTAATTTGTAATATACGTTAATGATAATATTATCAAATCTTACCCATTTCCTTTACAAAAAGTTTATTGTCCTTATCCTTCTTTGCATTGGCAAAGAATTCCCACACCATAGGAATTACACAGGCTTTATTATCATAGGCGAAGTGTTCCCATCCTCATTGATGATTCTCTCTAATCTCTCACTTAGATTATGGAATCCTCTTTCCAAAATGAGGTGTTTATGGATGAGAGAATGCTTGCACCTTCCCTCCGCCTCAACACTAATAAAGTGATCAAAGACACTAGTTACTATTCTCTTCTTGTTCTTGTTCAAAAATTTAATCAATATTTTGATTTTAGAGTGTGGGGAAATGTTAAGAGAAAGAGAACAAGAGGATTTTTAAACTTGAAAAAATTGGGTTCATAATGAAAATTTTGGTTGTCGAGGGGCCCTAATCATAGATAAGGTCTAGCTCTGTGGCACTTGCCTTGCTATCTTAGTTTTGGGGGTATAGCATTGTTGCATTATGCATGCAATGCCTAGTGATAGTCGAGGTCAATCGAGTTCCTATTCCCATCAAAAGTTGTATTTAATTATTATGTAATCAAGTGGTACATAAATCTTATCGTATTTATGTAGCACCAAGGCACTAGGTTATAACACCATATTGTTGGTATGATTTTTCATCCTTTTATGTTAATAGTATTTATCCATCTACCAACAACTTTCTAACTGGCACTACGGCAACTTTGTGAACCTACATGTTGGCCAACCTACATTTCTTCTTTTTTTTTTTTTTTTCTACAACATTATATATATATATATATATATATATATATATATATATATATGATAAAATAATATTTGTATGTTTGATATAAGAGACCATTGTAGAAACTCAAAAAAAGGGAAAGAGCTTTGCCCTTAATCCAATTCTTAAGCCTCCCAACAATACAATATTCTTATAGTGGATATTTAACTCCTAATCTTTTGCATAAAATACTAAACCAAGTATAGATGTCTCCCAACAAATGCTTAGTTTAACATCCTCAGCTCGATGTAGATTCTAATTTTTAAGGTCTTTGACTAAAATAATACTTTTTAAATTCAGTCAAATTTCATTCATTATATGGATTTAGTCATTAATCATTCACTATAAAAATTTTACTCATCTTTAGGTCTTGAATATAGACAACACCATGTGCATAAACTTTGATTACTAAGAAAGAACATGACCATATTGATCTAAGTTTTCCTATAAACAACTTCAATTTTGAATTAAATAATAATACATGTCCTAACTTAAACTATTTTTGAATGATCTTCCTATTGTGTCATTTTTCATTTATTCTGTCTATATCCTCAAAATTTTATATGCACTCAATCTAATTTATTTTAACTCATTTAGATCTATGAGTCACTTTTTGCACTTATTTTCATATCAAAATTTAATTTCTTAATTGGCCAAAATTCTTTGTGATCCAATTCTAATAGTAAGTGACAAGCCTTCCCAAATACTAATCAATAAGGAGACATTCCGGTAGGGGTTTTGTATGCAGTCTTATAAGCCCATAATGCATCACAAATTTCATTGACAAATTCTTTCTAGTATGCCCCACTATTTTTTCTAAAATTATTTTAATTTTATCCCCTTATTTGAAATTCCAACCTACCCACTAAATTGGGGATGATATGTAGTAGCTATTTTATGTCGTACTCCATATTTTCTTAAAATTATTTCACATATTCATTACAAAAATGAGTTCCTTTGTCATTAATAATGATTTTTGGTGTTCCAAATCTTGTAAAAATATTTTTATTTAGAAATTTAATAGTTACCATAGAATCATTTTCGGTATAGCGAGAGCTTCTATCTACATGAAATATAATCAACATCTACCAAAAATATATTCATTCTCATATGAAGAAACAAAAGGTCCCATAAAGTCTATTCCCCATACATCAAAGATTTCATCCTCTAAAATATAATTTAAGGGCATTTCTTGATGCTTAGGAATATTTCATATTCTTTCATCTTCATATCTTAAATATTCAACTAGTAATATTTTAGTAGTTATTTTATTACCTCAAAGTCCCCATATTCAAAATCTTAATATGATCTTCTAATTTCTAAAATTTTAATTATTAAGTATGCATCTTCTTATGGTCTAAGATAGGGTTGATCCCTAAATTAGAATTATAAATCATGTTTAAATTTCCTCTTGATGTTAATTGATTCCATAAGTATAGTTTCACTTACTAAATAAACCATAATATATGCATACCATGGAATAACTTTATGTTTAAATGAAAATAATTGAGTATCTAAGAATTCTTCCTTTAAAACCTTTTTTATATTTAATTTCTAGATCAAACTTTTGTAATAATAATGTAATCTTAGCATCTTTTTTTTAATAAATATTTAATAATCACTTCTATCCACTTCTTCCTTCTTATGACCTAGTCCTTTTTTAAAATGATATTTTCCCAATTAAGTACTAAGTTTTTTTGTTCATATCTTCTAAAATAATTTTTAGATTTTCTAGGCAATGTTCAAATGTCAAACTAAGTAGAAAAATCATCCATAAATACTTCAATGTAGTTTTCAATTAAATAAAAAATATAGCTATCATACAATATTGAAAAGTAATTGGTGTGTTACATAAATTAAAGGACATTCTTCTAAAAGAAAGATACCATAAAGATAAGTGTATATTATTTTCTCTTGATCTTCGGTACTATGAAAATTTGGTTATATTTATACTACCAATCTAAAAACCAATAATATGAATGGCCTACTAACTTATCTAATATTTAATCAATGAAGGTAAAGAAAAATGATTTTCTAGTGGCTTTGTTTAACTTCTTATAATCAATACAAATCTTTGATCTTTTGACTATTCTCGTAGGAATGATTTCACTATTTGCATTAATAACAATATTCATTCCTCCTTTCTTAAGCACACAATGAATTTGACTTTGCCATGTACTATCACTTATATGATATATAATTTATGCATCCAACCATATTAAGATTTTTTAACTACTTCTTTCATGATAGGATTTAGTCTCCTTTAGATTTATATGAGTCATTTACTATTTTCTTTCATTAAAATTATATGCAATCACATTGAAGGACTAATTCCTTTAATATATGTTATTATCCATCAAACTGCTTTTATATGATCTTTTTTTAAAACTTCCAATTTATTTTATTGATTTTCTCTAACTTTGTTGAGATAATTATTGGTAATGTTGATTCTTTCCCTGGTAAGCATATTTCAAATGAATTGGTAATGGTTTTAACTCTAGTTCTTAGGCTTTTATTATAATAGATGGTTTAAGATTATATTTTCCAATATACATTTTTTATTAGTCTTTTTTTTTAAACTCGATTCGATGTAGCTCTAAAGAATTGAATATCTTCAGATTCTTTCATCATCATATTTTATTTTTGTTCTATAAAATCTTTTATGATATAAAAATTCAATTCCTTTTCTATTTTACTTTCACTTAACCCAATACTATAACATTCTTCATTTCTATCATCAAGAAATTTAATAAGGTTAAACAAATTAAATTTAATTTTCTGATCATTTACTCTCATGATTAATTCCTTTCATGGAACATCTATCATAGTTATTCCATTAAGAAAGATCATCTTGAAATAAGAAATATTTTTTTATCTTCCTCTATATCTAACATTATAAAATTTGTAGGGTATATGATTTTATCTACCTTAACTAAAACATCTTCAATTATACTCTTAGGATAAGTCAAGGATCTATCTGCTATATGTTGAGTCACACTTAGAAGTTGTACTTCTTCTAGGCTTAGTTTCTTTAAAATCATAAAGGCATTAAATTTATACTAGCTCCCAAATCACATAATTCTTTTCCAAAACATTTAACTCTTATAGTGAAAGAAATAGTAAAGTCCCTAGATCTTTAAGTTTTTTAGGTGATTCTTTTTGAGTTATTATACTACATTCTTCAATAAGGGATTCTATTTTATTTTCTCCTAATTTTCATCCTATATATATAATGTCTTTCATAAATTTAACATATGAAAGAATTTAATCTAAAGCTTCATCAAATGGTATATTTATGAATAATTTCTTAAATACTACTAAGAATTTTGAAAATTAATTATTTATATTTTATTTTTTAAGTCCTTGGAAAAAATGGAGGTGGTTGTCATTCTTTTAATTTCCTAAATGCTTTTCTTTCTACTTTTTTATCTTTTCTTCAATTTCTTCCTTTTCTTTCTCTTTAACTGATATTTCATTTTCTTCATTTTTATCTTCTAGCCCTAATTCTTTTAATATCCTTCGGCTTCTTAATTCAATTGCTTTACATTATTCTTTACTCTAACCTTTAGGATTTAATTTAGTGATACTAACTAAATTATGTTGAGGTCTATTTATAAGATTATTAACCAATTGCTCTAATTGGATTTCTAAATTTCTACTTGAAGCTCTTTAGCTTTGAAATTAAGTTCCCATTTATAACACTAAATCTTCTAAAGTAGGTTTCTTTTCCTTAGTTTGGTTTTGTAGAGGATATCCTAGTGGAATGATAAATCTATAGTTAGAATTTTGAAGTTTATAATTCTTATTGCTCCAACTTCCCACATTATCATTTTAATTAAAGTTTGCATTATTATTCTAGGAAAAGTTTGACTAATTTCTCCAATCTTGATTGAATGTATTTTAATAAGGATCTAGTTAAACATTTCCAATCCTTAATTAGTTGGATCTTCAAATACACATATTTCAACATTTTCTCCTACTTGATTCATATTATTAATATTTTGATTAATTCCTAAACTGTCTAATGTTTTAGATAGAAATGCTACTTGTAAGGTCAACATTGCAATCATATCATTATTATTAACACTCGCTACTTTTTTATGATTTAATTATTGAGAATGCCATTGAAATATATTAGTTGTCATTTCCTTTATTAAAGCATAAGCTTTCTTAAAAGGTTTTGACATGAGACTACTTTCTGCTGCTACATCTATGAAATTCCTTATAGATCTTACTAAACCATTATAAAATGATTAAATGATAAGCCAATCAAGTAATGAATGATGAGGATATTATCTTAATAATTACTTATGCCTCTCTCTAGCTTGATATATAAATTCATTATCTAGTTGTATACATGATGTAATAACATTTTTAATAATTTTAGATGGTGGAAAATATTTTGATAGATATTTTTTAGCTAATTTGTTCCAAATTATTATTGATCCTAGAGATAGTGAATCTAACCAAATTTTAGTCTTATCTTTTAGTGTGAAAGGGAATAATCTTTATCTTATGGCATCATCACTTACCCCATTGTAGTTAAATGTTGCTCAAATTTCTAAGAGATTAGCAATATTCATATTATGATCTTCAATGGGTAAACCCCAAAACGAGTTTTGAACCATTTGAATTATAGATAGTTTTATTTTAAAAATACTAGCATGAATAGTTAGTCTAGCAATACTTTAATGTATTTCATTTACTATTGGTGTAGCATAATTCCTAGGAGGTCTAAATGGTTCTCATACTGTTTGATTGTCCATTGCTATTGTCCTCACTTGATTTCTCTTTTCTTTTCTAATATTCTTGCAAATTTATTTGATTTCTAAGTTCAATGGCAATATTTCTATTACTTTTTCTCTACGCGTGCATAGTTCAGAAATTATAAGTTTGGTTTAAAACTAAAATAATGATACACAATATAGATATATATATATATATATATATATATATATATATATATATATATATATATATATATATATATATATATATATATATATATATATATATATATATATATATACAATACATAACACACATACACATAACATAACTATTGAATTAAAAGTAGTCCAATGACTAATATTAACTTAATAAAATGACTAATTTATTTATAATCCCGACAATGACACCAAAAACTTTATTGATATTTTTACCTTACATAAGTGCACATGTCACATCAACTAATATGAAATGAGTAGAGTATCATTTCCATGAGGATTAGGGAAAAATATTTTTATTAATTTTATATTATATTAAATACTAATCTTTTAAAACTTTATTTTTATCTAACAAAATATAGAGTGCTTAAGTCAAATAACTATTTATTATTTTGCAAAGAAAATATGTTTATTAAAAAACTAATTTTTATAATTTTATAGCAAATATAGGTGTTATTTTGAATTTTAAAAATAATACTCTAAATTTATAAAAAATTTTAAATTATATAATATATTAAACTTATAATGCCAATCAAGAGTGAAATGTTATACCCTCTATGTCTAGAAAAGTATAACCAAATCAATCTCTTTACCCAAATTTTTGTCTAATATTAAGTAAATTTTAATTGATTGCATTACCCATATTTCCCTTGAAATGATTACAAATCCTAAAATAGAATTATGTTTAATGGCTATTAAGTACTTAGTTAATTTAACACATTAATGTTTATTTAGTGCAACTTAAAGAATTCTTAATGCACCTCCTCACATGCTTAGTTATGAAGTACAACACAATCAAGGGAGGGATGAAAAGCTCCAATTGATAGCGATATCACCATCCAGTGATAGTGAGGATAGTTCAAATACACATCCTAATACATGTGAATCTCCTAGAATTTAAATTATAACATTAGGGTTTAAATGCTTAGCTAGATAGTTCAATGGCCTTACTTCTTAATTTATCTTGCACCTTCAAGAAATCCCTATTTATACTAAAGATCATTACATACATATTGTAATCTTAGATCTTAGATCTACTATATGAAGTTAATGATTTTATTCGATGACTTACCTAATGAGCTACTATCATTAAGAAAAATACAACAAGCTATAGATCCGATTCTTGTTTCACAAATACCTAACTTACATCATTATAGAATGAATCCAACTAAGCATGCGAGTTAAAATAATAAGTACATAAACATAAACTAAAGAAGAGTTTTATATAAGAAATTCTTACTTCGAGTGTTGTAGATGTTCTTTTAACTTCTAATAAAGATGAAGTTTAGAGGATGTGTATTGATAGTAGAGTAGGAAATAAGATCACAATAAATTATAAATTTAATATACCTAGATTGGATGACATGTTAGATCTTATTTTAGGTTTATCATTATTCTCTAAAATTGATTTGAGAAGTGGATACCATCATATAAGGATTAGACCAAGTGATTACTAAAAGATAGCATTCAAAACTCTCAGTGGTCTTTATGAATGGTTAGTAATGTTGTTTAGCCTTTCAAATACACCTAGTACATTCATGAGACTAATGAATATTATACTAAAATATCTTATTGTTCAATTCCTTAGAGTCTATTCCAATGATATTCATATCTATAGCCCCAATGAAAAGTCACATTAACATCATTTAAGAATGGTCTTAGAAAATTAAGAGCATCAAAATTATATTTGAACTTTAAGAAATATTTTTTCAAAGTGAAATCATTTCCTTAGGTTTCATTATATCTGTTGATGGATAGACAGAAGTTGTCAATAGAACATTAGGGAATATACTAAAATATATAGTTGGCAAAGATTTAGATAACTAGGATTTAACATTATCAACATCTAAATTTGCATACAATAGTTCAATTTTTAAAACAACTTACAAATCACATTTCAAGATAGTTTATAGATAAAACCCAAAAATACCTATTGACTTAGCTAATACACCTACTCATACAATTTCTGATTGAATATATACATTTATATGTCATATTAATAACCTTCATGAAGACATAAGGAAATTTTAAGGAATATAAGGTAGGTGATATTTATTGATTTAGAGAAAACTTATGATAATTTTTCAAGAGATGTTCTTTGGAGAGTTCTAGAAAAGAAAAGAGTTAATATTGGTTATATTCAAGTCATTAAGTATATGTATACTAGAGATGTTACTTGTGTCCAAACACAAGGAGGATTGACAAAATAGTTTTCTCAGTTGGATTACATCAAGGATCACCTTTAAGCCCTTATCTTTTGCTTTAGTTATGGATGTTCTTACTAGGCATTTACAGAAGATGTACCTTGGTGTATGCTTTTGTTGATGACATTCTTCTTGTTGATAATACTAGAGAGGGAGTCCAAGAGAAACTTGACTTATGGAGGTCAACCTTAGAGTCTAAAGGTTTTCATTTAAGTAGATCTAAAACTGAATATATGGAGTGTAATTTTAGTTGTAGAAGTTCTAGTGGTAGTGTTATGACATTCGTGAACAAGTCATTAAAAAGTGATTCAAATATTTAGGCTCTATTGTTCAAAATGATCGTGAAATAGATGGAGATGTTATTAGTAGAATTTAAGTTGGATGGTTGAAGTGGAGGAATGTATCTGGCTTGTTGTGTGATAGAAAACTTCGCTTAAACTTAAGAGGAAATTTTATAACATGGTGGTATGACCTATAATGATTTATGGTGCAAAATGTTGGCCAATAGAAGAGAAGCATAAGACTAAGTTAAGTGTTGCAAAGATGAGGATGCTTAGGTGGATGAGTGGCTTTACTCTTAAAGTTAAAATGTGAAATGAGTATATACGGAAAAAAGTTGGAATAGCTCCAGTGGCAGATAAGATTAGAGAGTGTCGCCTTAGATGGTTTGGCCACATGAAGCGTCAACCGTCTAATGACCCGGTTAGGACAGTAGATGCATTAGAATTATCTTATGTTAAGAAAGGTAGAGTAGACCTAAAAAGACATGGTTAAGATGTATATTAAATGATCTTAGTATACATGAATTAAATGACAATTTGACACATTATAGGACACAATGGAGATGAAGGATTCATGTAGCCCACACCACTTAGTGGGATAAAGGCTTGTTGTTGTTGTTATTATTGTATAAGGTTGGTGATTATGTATTAGGTCATATCCATCATTAGAGATTTTCTTCCACCAAATATTAAAAGATAACAATTGAGAGCATATGTGCTTTTAAAATTATTAGGAAACTTGGTACTAATGCTTATGTTCTTGAATTACCATCTCACATATTTACTAACCCTATTTCAATATGGAAGATCTAATATCTTTTAAAAGAGTTACACAAGGATGATACTTTCATAGGAGGAGATAGAAATGATTTGTAGATACCTATCCAACCAACATTCTTTGAATGTGACACTCACATAAGATAGTATCAACTAGAGATTCTTAGTAAGGTGAAAAGATAAGCCACCAAGTAAGGATACATGGATGACTTTAGAAGAATTATAGAACTTTGCCCCCAAACATCTTGAAGACCTTCAAAATCTTAACTCCTTGGAGAACATTTCTTTGAGGCCCGAGGGAGTTGATGTAGCACATCAAAGGAGAAAAGGACCTATCACTTGGTACCAACCATAGCTTAAACTCAAGTGGACTTTCAATAGACTTTATGTATAGTTTGACTTTTCATATATTATATTACGTAGTAATTGTTGTATTTATTCATGTCTGTTGACCTCACTTTTGGAGTGAGGACTCATCTTTCCTTAAACTTAGGAATCTTCTAGGTACTTGGATTTCCCTAGTCATAGGAAACTTTTAGTGATTAAGGGAATACTAAACCCAAGCCTAGGGACTTAGGGAGGCATGCCTTAAGCTTAGGTTATACCCTAGGATGAATAGGTCTTACCTATCTTATGGCCTAAACCAAAACCCATGCTTGTCCATTCCTCTAAAACCAACCTCAAGCAACACAACCAACCAACACAACCAATCTCAATTGAATTTTATTTCTATCCAAGCTCCAAGCCAAATTAACTTAATCCTTAACCTAAACCAATCCCACCATCATCCTATGGATCCAACCCAAGCCATTCAAGTGAACCAAATCCAATTAATTTTCACAAAAGCACTTCAACCATTCAATACTCTATTTCAAACCTTTCCAATACTTACAATCAAACCAATTGAACCAAATGATAATTAACCCAAGTTAGTTTGATCCAAAAGGTCCAATTGAGCCAAAATCCAATCTAACCCAAATCAATTGCAATCAAAGCCATCAATCAACTCTAAATTGATCATTGAACTCTTCTCAACACCCAATTCAATCCAATTCAACCCAATCAGCCCATTTGGTCCAATTGGCCCAAAGTGGCCTAAATGACCAAGTTGATTCAAACATTAATCCAACCCAAATTGGGTTGAATCAACCCATCTAATATCTTCTATGATGATTATTGATCATCCTTGATTGTCCAATTGCAACTAGTTGGATCAAAGCCAATTTGATCACTTGATCCAAGTTGACCAAATTAACCCATATGGACCAAAAATAACCAAACCTCATTCCAACCTCAATTGATTGAAATTAATGAATCCTATCAATCATAAACTCACTATTGAATATGACTCGATCACTAATTAGTCCCCTCCAATTTATTCTCTTGACACAAGTTGACCTAATTTGACCTAAAGGGCCAAATTGAGTCAAATCAAATCTAAACCAAATTAATTGAAATCGTGCCTTTAATCAATCATAAATTCATTATTGAACATGGTCCAATATCCAATTGAATTAAATTTGACCAAACAAACCCAATTGACCCTTTAGCCCAATTAAATCTCATTGGACCCATATGGCCCAAATTGAGCTAAACCTAGTCAAACAAAGTTCAAACCCAATCAAACTTGGCATGACTCATCCTTGGGTTACCATGGGTTAGCCCAAGTCCAATGGTGAACCTGGTTTGGGTCAAAACCCTTGAACCAACCCGGTCAAATAGGACAAAATCCCCATTTAGATGGTCTCACCTAGTCCCTAAGCCATGACAGCCACCCTTAGCTCATTTTGGACACTAAGACCATTGACCCAACCTGACCCAAGGCTGTTGGATTCTGCCTTAGATGATGAGAGGGTGAGCTCACCCTTAGCACACCATTGGTTAACTTAGAGGAGGAGGTACACCCCATGCCAGCCCCTATCACTACCTCATCCTCTCGAGCACCTCCACCTCAGCAGTCCACAGTCATCTTGAGCCACCTACCTCGTAGAATGAGTTAAAGGCTAGGCCAATCTCAACTCTTGGTTCACTTGGAGAAGATAGTATACTCCTCCCCATCCATTCAAACTTCAGGGAGAGCATCCTTAGGTCATTGTGAGCAGTCTTGTTATCCTTACTTTTAGAGTGAGGATTCAATCTTCCCTTCTAAGATTTAGGAGTCTTCTAGACACTAGATTCTCCTTAGTTATAAGACACTTCTAGAAATGAAGTGAACACTTAATCTAAACTTAGAGACTTAGAAAGGTTAATCATAGGATTAGCCTAAGCCTTAGGACTTAGGGAGACATACCTACCCTATTGCCCGTGCCCAATCTACCTCTTTGAACTAAATCAAATCTCAAATTCACTTAATCTAAATTCAAATACAATATTCAAATTAAAAATTCCAAACCAAATGATTGAAACCTATAATCAAAATTAAATTCAAATCAAACCTATCTTAAGCCCATAATTCAATCTTATGGACTTGACCAATCTAAATAAATCCAAACTCAATTGATTTTCTCAAAGTCAATTCAACTCTTCAATCAACCCATACTAAATATACAATCAATTCCAAACCAAATGATTGAAACCTATAATCAAAATTCAAACCAAAGTCCATGACATATAACATTTAAAGTGATTGGAAAGAAATAACTAAATATAAACACATGGTTCATTCAACTAAATTAAATTCTATAGATAATCACATCAAATAGAATTATTTAAAGAAAATCAAAGCTATTATTAATTTAATTCTTAGACATTGATTAATTTAAAAGAGGAGGAGATTTTCTAGCTATTTTAATCCCATTCCCATGTTGGTAAACTTAATTGGTTTAATAAAAGATAATTATGTGAATTTTTTGAATTAATTAAGTTGGATCCTTAATTAAATCAATTAATTGGCCTTACATATCTTCTTTAATTTGACTAACCACTTAATTATGAGCCATAAATGATATGAACATATGAGAAAGTAAAATTGCAATGCTCCTAAAAGGACCTAATGCAAATGGCCCACAATTAAAGGTTAGTTAAAGAACCTATTTAAGTACTTTTATGATTTTCCCATACATATGGGCTAATCATGATTTTCTTAAGGGTGTTTATGTTATTAAACACATAAAGTGGAACCCTTAATATCATTATTAAACATATAATATGATTATGATTTTAATTTGACTAATTAAACCACTTAATCAATTAATAAAACCCTTAATTAACTTCCATATTAATTAACCCTCTTTACAATGAAATGGACTTGGAAAAGAGATTTGGAAAAGGGTCCAAATCCCACTCCCTCATCCATTCACAATTAAATAGTGATTAATAAGTTAAATTAATTAATTTTTTGCTGTTTGAGGTGTTGATTACTCATTAAATTGATTAAGAAAGTAATTAGGTTTCAAATGATCAATTTCCATAATTAACCAAGCAATAAATTTTAATAATATCATGGGAGGCAGGGATCATCCCATTAAATCAATAGGAAAAGTCTGGAAATAATTACTCAAGTAATTAGGGCTTAATTAAGCTAATTAAGTTTAAATTTAAATTGTAATTAAGCCTTAGTTATTATTCAAAATTAATTAAAATTAATTTTAATGAATTCTCCTTTAAAGTACCTTTAAAATGAATATTTGCTTGTATTTTTTAGATTTTTTTATAATTAGTTATAATTTTTTAAAGTTTCAATGAATTAAACCCATTAATTAAGCCTAATCCCATCTGCGCTATGTGGATCATTGACGTGGCATGCTTTCCACAAGGCACCATGGGATTGGTTGTTTAAACATGATCAAGTCAAAATTGACGTGGCTGGTGGCGGATGCGATTTTGTTCCCACCATCCAAATTGGACAATGGCAATTTAACCCACTGTCTTAGGGATTAAATTAGATCAAATCTAGCAGATTAATGACAACCATCCATTTCAATCATGCAGAATAGATGGCAGGGTGATCAATCATCCCCCTAGCGATGAGAGATGGACACCGTCCATATTCTTCTACCCAATTCTAGCTCACCGGAGCTCAGATTGGCTTGGGATTGAACCCACACCTTCACAGAAAGATCCCAAGGGATCTATCAGTCAGATTCATATCACATTCACATCATCTTCAAAAAAGACAAAGAAAATTTTCTAGATGCACGATTTGAAGAAATATACCTCGCTAGAGCTCGAGACCAATGGCGCAATGCTTGAGGAAGCTTCGCCTGAAGAGGCAAAGCCCTATTGAGAAGCTCACATGGTGTCCCCTTACTATTTTCTATGTGGACCAAGCATCATCACTTTGCAAGCCGATATTGGTCGAAGAGGTACTTTCGGTAGTCAGAGAGCTTTGGAGAAGTTTCATTTCACCTCGCCAGAGCTTGGTGAATGTGTGGGTGAAGTTAATTTGAATGGGGTTGAGTATTGGTGGAGTTGCATAGAGAAGTTCCTTGTCCTATTTTGAGTTGATGTACTCCAATAACGGGAAGGCTTAGGGAGCTCAGAAATTGTTTTGGGGATTTTGAGATGGCTCTTAGAAGCTCTCTGAGGGTTCAAGTGACTCATTTGGACTGAATTGAGGCGGGTATATCCCTCCTCACTTGGATCAAACGGTGGAGATCAGCTCTGCCATTTTTGCCCATTTGACCACTATAGGTGGCCGAAGGGGATAGGACTAGGCTGAGGTGGGTAAGTTTGGTTGGCTAATGGTTCTAGTTCATGGCTCAAGGTAGTCTACATCATCCTAGGTTTGGTCAATGAGGGGAGGTGAGTTAACTCACCTCCTCTGTCCATGGCCGACCTAACCACTATGGATTTGGTTAGTCACCTAGGTAAGGGTCTATTTCATGCCTTGGGTTGCTGCCAAATGCTACAACTGGGGAGTTGACTATCCAAATGAGGGTTTAGCTCCATGTGAAGAGGTTTATTCGATGGTTAAAAGGTTAAATCAGGTCCTAACTGGGTTAGGTTAGTTTTGAGCTAACCCAAGGTGAGTCAAGGATGGGTCGAGCCAAATTTCATTGGGTTTCGGCTTGGTTTGAGGGTGTTTGGCTCAATTTGGCCCATGTAGGTCAAATTAGGCTAGGTTGCATGAAGTTGACCAATTGATCAAATTGGGTCAAACCAAGGGTTGAGTTAAGTTTAAATGAGTATTTAGACTATTTTGGTGCAATTGGTTTGGTTTAATTTATCTTAGATTTTAATTTGACCTATTTTAGTTCAAATGGGTCAAGTTGACCAATTTGACCAAATTGGCCAAATTTGCTTAAGTTAAGCATTGGTTCATGTTCAATTGATCAATTGAAGATGATTGTAGGTTTGATTTTAATTAATTTAGATTTGGTTTTAATTTAGGCCAAATTGATCTTTTAGGTAATTTTGGGCTAAATAGGTCAATTAGGTTCAATTGGGGATTCAATTATGTTCAATGATAAATTTGGAATGAGCTTGAGACATTGGTTGCAATCAATTTGGGTTAGGTCTTGATTTTACCCAATTTAGTCTTTTAGATCCAATTGGATCAACTTGGGTTAAAGGGCCAATTAGGCTAAGTTTGGCTCAATTGATGTTCAAGTCATGTTCAAGGATTGATCTTAGGTAGATGTGAACCATTGGTTTTAAGTAATTTGGCCTATGTTGGAATTTGGCTTGTTTGATTTATGTAGGTTAAGTGGGTTGACTTGATCAAATGACCAAGATGACTTGGTTTGACCTAATTGATGACAATTGATCAATCAATGGTGATCAATAATCATGATAGGAGATTTTAGTTAAGTTTATATATGGATTTAAAATTTATTTAAAGTTTTGGTTCAAATGGGTTTTGGGTTATTTGAACATTTCAAATCAAATAGGCTTGGCTAGGTTTGATTGAATTGGTTTTAGCTTAGGTGATTTGATTGTAGATTTCATTTATAATTGGGCTGATGATTGTGAAAATAATTGATTTATAAGAAAATCAATTGAGTTTGATTTGGATTGAAGGAAATTTTGGCTAAGTCTATGGGATTAAATTGTGTGGCTTATGAAGGATTGATTTGATTTGATTTGGTTTGGGTTGATTTGAATTTGATTATTAATTTGATTTGGATTTGGGATGAATTAAGTTTGGCATTTGGTTTAGCTTAAGAAGGTAAGTATGGATTTGGTTAGGCTATAGGCTAGGTAAGTTACCCTAATCCAAAGGAATACCTTGATCCTAGGATTAACCCTTCTAAATCTCTAGGCTTAGGTTAAGTGTTCACCTAATTGCTTGAAGTGTATTAAACCTAAGGAGCTCTTAGTGTCTAGAGAACCCCTAGACCAATGGTGGGAAGATGGAATCCTCACTCTAAAAGTGAGATCAATAAAAGGACCCCCAATAGGTCCACCATAACTGAAGGGCACAACACACATATTAGCGTTGATCGAGGTGATCAACAACGTCCAAAAGATCACAAATGCTAATGAAAATGATCTATACCTTAACTTGAAAACGTATGTAGAATCAAGATGTTAATGCAATACGACTCGTCCCATGCCAAGGGCATAGGAGAGTCAAGAAGATTTGATGAGCAATTCATGTCAAGGACATGAAGGTGGATTCACTAGGGAATCACACATGATTTGGATATAAGATAAACTTATGTTAAGGCATAAGGAAGAAATTTGGTAGGGATTGAGATTTGATTGGATTCACACTAATCCATATGATTTGATTATGGAAGGGAGATCTGCGGGGGATACATGCTTGAATCCATTGGGTATCGAGGTTGTATTTAATTTGATTTGGTCGAGGGGTATATCCATTGGGGATATGGGCTGAATCCATTGGGGGGGGGGGGTCAAGACCAGGTTTTCTTTGATTTAATTTATTATGGATCCACTGGGGAGAATAATGTGATTTCACTCCACCAGAGAGATTGAGTTAGATTTACTTTGATTTGATTTGATTTGAGGGCATGTTTGCTAGGGATATGAGCTCGATTGAATTTGATTGATTTAATTTTGATTTGATTTATGGACCTTGTCGGTGTGCGATGGACCCACTAAGAAGGAACCACGGGGGCATTGGCCTATCTTAGCTTCACAAATACAAAGGGGTAGTCTACCAACTGTTGGGTAGAGCTATCCAACCTAAAGGTTGCCTTTAGGTGTGCAACGACTGTGCTAGGAATAAAGTGTAAGAGACTTAAATCTTCCAAATTAGAAATAGTCATTGGGGTAACTTGTTGGATGTGCAACAAATTGAACTCGACCTAGAGTGAATACTGAGTGAGTGCTGCTGGGGATCTTACCTTTAACTCAAGAGTAGGAAGAATTAATTTTATTTGAATTTGATGGACCCTGATGGTGTGTGATGGACCACACTAAGAAGACGCTTTATCGACCTTGGCCTACCCCAATTTTACCAATCCAAAGGGGTATTCTACTGAAAGAGTTAGACTATCCAACCACATGGGTGGTTACAAGGATAGGGGGATTGTTCAATCCAGTAGTAAACTAGTAATATCTAAATGGGTTCATGAGGACATGATCCAAATAGAGAGCCCATAGAGAAGGTGCTGCTAGGGGCATTATCCTGATCCTTGAAATGAAAGCCTATAGGTGTATGGTGGCCAACTCAAGGAGAAAGCGTAAGGACTTACACCTGGCATGAGTGGTGTATCCACCAAGTGTGTCAGTATCAGCATAGTGAATACTAGCCAACCTAAGGTGCTCGTCAGTGTTCGATGATCAATCTAGAAAGAAGACGTAGGAGACTTCTTAATAGATAAAAATGATCATCAAAATAGTTTATCATCAACTGGACAAATGTTGTCCGACATTGGGCAACTACTAAGCAGAAAGTTCCGAAGAAGGACTAGACCCAAACTTGAAGTAGTCATGAGGAAGCATAGGATACTTACATCTTCTTAAATGAAGCCATCATGAGGTAGCTTACGGTCACACAGTAAGGCCTACCACACTAACAAGGAGCTCGTCAGTGTGCAGCAGATAAGCCAGGAGAAAAGTTTGGGGCACTTAAATCCTCCTAAGTAAGAAGACCACTGGGGTGACACACTACCTAGGAAATGAATTGACCTAACCTATAGCAGCTACTGAGTGAGGGCTGTTAGGGGTGTTATCTCAACTTAAAGTAGCTCGAGATAAAATATATGTGTTTATTTTGTGTTTTATTTTTGGGTGTAATTTTGTGTTGTGTTGTGTTAAAGAATGATAGGATGCCACTTGGGTTCTCTTAGACCTACCCTATACATATCATGTCAGATTCATAGACAAAAATTCTTTCAATTTAAAGAGATTGAATTTGAAATGGAATTTTCATTGATAGTAATTTCTTTCAAACATAACTTTATGGATAATATTTTTTAGGTAGAGCCCATTGATTAGAAGCATCGAGCACTCTCCATTATGGTTAATAAGTTTATATGATCCTCCTTGGTAGGCTTTCTCTATGGCAAAGGGGCCTTCCCAAGTGGGTTTAAACTTGCCTCCCATCTTACGATGGTCAACAATTGGTCTCCTTAAAACTAAAATAAGCTTTCCTACTTGAAAAGCTCTAGGGAGAACCAACTTGTTGTGAGCTTGAATCATTTTGGCTTTATATAACTCGAGATTTTGGCATGCTCGTAGGGGTCTCTCTTCCAAACCTTCAAGCACTTCTAACCACAACATGGCATTTTACTCTGTTATGATCTTGATACCCATGTCTATCCTTAGTAATGGGAGTTAGACTTCTAATAGTAGAATGGCTTCAGACCCATACACTAAGAAGAAAGGAGTAGATTGAGTTGGAGTTCTGTAGGTAGAGCGGTAGGCCCACAAAGCTTCAACTAACGCTCATGCCACTGTCGTTTGTTATCATTGAGTGTCTTCTTGAGTATTTATGAGAGTTTTATTGAAGGCTTCTACTAAGCCATTTTCTCTTGGATAATAGATGGTAAAGTATCTCCAATCTATTATATATCTCTGGGCAATGTTGTTGATTTTAGTGCTCTTGAATGCAGTATCATTATCAAATCTAATTTGGCGAGGCACCCCAAATCCATATACAATATGGTTCCTGAAAAATTAGAGCGCATGCTAAGTTTTGACCTCCCTGAGCGGAATCACCTTTGCCTATTTGAAAAAGTAGTCGATAACAGCTAGGATAAATCGATGATCCTTGGAAGAGAAAGGGTCGATCGGATGCACTATGTTTGTACCCCAACACTCGAATGGCCATGAGGCCAATGTTTGATGTAGAATGTTGGGTGATTGATGTAGAAACACTCTATGTACCTGACATTGATGACATCGCCTAGCTACACCCATACAATCTATGATCATCAATGACCAATAATATCTAAGCCTCTTGATTTTGGCTTTCATCTTGGGACCGGATTGGTAAGTGCCACATAATCCTGAATGTACCTCGATCAAGATCTTATGGGCTTCATGTTCGTTTAAACAACATAACCACATATGATCAAAGGATCGTTAGCATAACACACCATCCACGAGGGCATAGGAAAGTGCCCTTTATTTCATCTGATGTGCTTGTGACTTCTCTTGAGGTAGTTTCCCATTATTTAGGTAATCCATGAATGGTTGCCTCTAATCTTGTTCTTCATCCTTTTTAGCAACAGTAACCTCCGCTTCAAGAGAGTATTTATTAATGAGTTCAACATCAATAAGAGGCAAGACTTGTATGTTGTGGACCTCTATTGATATGGACTCATCTTCCAGACATGCCAACTCTTTGGCAAGTTTGGCTAAGGCATTAGCTATGCAATTTCTCCTCGAAGAATCTTGTAGATTGTGACCTCTAGGATTTGAGCTAGCAACCCATGGTGTACTTGTTGTGGTGATGAAGCTTGGGCTTCAAGACCTTGTAAGACCCAATGATCTGGTTGACAACTAGCTAAGAATCCTTGAAGATATTGATATTTTGAATTCCTAGCAAAATGAATAACTCCAGATCGATAATCAGAGCCTCATATTTGCTTCATTGTTGGTACAAGACTTAGATAGATGAAATGAGAATCTCATCATATTGTGGTCTGACATTAGTAGGATTATTCATGCGTCTGCCTTATCTGAGAGAACAGATTATGGTTCTTCTCCTCTTTGACAGGAATCTACTCCATCAAAATACATCTCCCAATGTCAAATGCTTGAATCTCCAAAGTTCATGATTTGTTCATCGGGGAGATCATCACTGAATGAAGAATTTGTAGGAAGTGGATGTGCTGCTAAGAAATCTATGAGTGTTTATCCTTTCACCACACTGAGGGGTATGAAAGTGATTTTAAACTATGATAAGATCATGGACCAATGTGCCAACCATCTAGATAGCATCGACTGTATCATGAAATATTATAGTGGATTGATTCTAGAAATCAAGTTGACTTTATTAGAAAGCATGCAGTGTCATAACTTTTGGGATGCAAAGATTAAAGCTAGGTAATGCTTCTCAATAGGTGGATAGTTTGCTTTAGTAGGGTTTAAATGACAGATGAGGTAGTAGAGCGCATTCTCCTTTCCTTCATTGGCTTGGGCCAACAAAGTACCAAGGGAGTCATCCAATACAACAGTGTAGAGTATCAAAGGCTTTCTTGGGATAGGAGCTACTAAAATTGGCGACATCATCAAGTACTTCTTGACATCTTCAAAGGCACATTGGCACTTGTCATCCCACTTAAACTTGATGTCCTTCTTGACAAGTGCTGAGAATGACTAGAATTTTTTTGATAGGTTGGGTCTAAAGAATCTTAGATATGCCAACCGCCCATGGAATGATCAAAGTTGAGTTAAACTTTTAGGGGGTGACATTTTTAATATCGCTTTGATCTTCTTCATATTAATTTTGATTCCATGATGTCGAACAATAAACCCAAGAATTTCCCTAAGGCTCCTCCGAATGCACACTTCAAGGGGTTCATTTTGAGGTTTAATTATCTTAACCATTCAAAACTACTCTTAAGTCAAAGAGATGGTCTTCCATTTATTTGCTCTTGACCACAAGATCATTGACATAGCATTCAACCTGGTGATGAATGGGTTCATTGAAGATTCGAGTCATGGTCCGTTGGTATGCAGCACTGGCATTTTTAAAGCCGAAAGGCATGACCTTATAATATTAGATTTTAATTAGGGTTCTAATGGCAGTGTTCCTTTCATCTTCAAGAGCCATCTTTATTTGTCTAGATGAACTATCTATGAAAGAGAAGATTGCATGAGATGAGGCAATGTCCACCATCAGTTCTAGTAGTGGTAGTAGAAATTTGTCTTTTGGACATGCCTTATTTAGATCCCTAAAATTGACACATATATGAATTTTATCATTCTTCTTCTTAACTTGGATGACACTGGCCAACCAAGTGGGGTATTTTTCCTCTCAAATGAAACTAGCATTGATTAGTTTCTTAACTTCAAAAATGATATGTTGTTCAATGTTTAATCACATGTGTCTAGAAGCTTGCTTGTTAGGGTTAACATCAGGTTATATTATTAATTTATGGACTACTACATTAGGAGCCAATCCGCATTTCATCATAACTCCATGCAAAGTAGTCCTTAAACTCAATGAGTAGCCTAACAAAGTCATTGGTTTCAGTTTCATTCAATAAGGAACTAACGTATGTCGGAGGTGAATTTTCTTTAGTCCATAGGTTGATTTCATTGAGCTTGTCAATGGTTGACTTGATTTCTTCTTTGTACTATAATAGTGCATCTTTGACTTGGAAATGATCTGGGTCATTTGAAGTTTTTAAGCACACATCCTCATATAAATTAATGTGATTTGAAAAGAATCTATCAGATTCCAAATGATTGGTGATGACTAGGTAGTACTCATCATCATTGACTGGACCCACTGTACCGAATCCTACTCCTAGTCTACATTGAGAGCTCTTGCATTTATTATTTCATATCCTTTCAAAGTAATCAAACCTGTGCTTAGACCATGTATGTGGAATTAATCTTTTCTTTGCTAAGTTATGAACATAAGGTGAGTACCAATCAAAAAATAATTCTATTAATTCTTTATATGAATCATCCTCAAGTTCTACATCAACCTCTTGACTTGAGGATGATACTTCAGGAAAGAACCTCTGAATCTTTATAGTTGTGGAAGATTTAAGGGATTTCTTAACTACCAAACCCTCAACTTTTTGAACAAAAAGTGGGGTTAGAGCTAAAGATTCCAATTGATGTCTAATACTTTTACATAGAGAGGACTTGGATACACTTATGCTTAACTCAGGAATCTGGTCTTCATCATTGTCTAGCTCGAGTGTCTCCTCTAATGAGATATACTATCGAGAAGTGCTGACTAGTGTGCTAACCATATAGGACTCATCCTCTAAACTAGATTCTAGGTCTATATGGATAACAGGTGTACTCCTGGTACCTGGGACAAATCTCCTAGTGGGTGGTAGGTATGGGCATCTTCCACCCCTGGGGCTGCCTCTGGACTTGCCTCTTCTTTGTCTTGGTGGAGATCGGGTCATTCTCCCCACTTATTTAAATGGAGTAATGAACTATGGGTGGAATCAAATCTTAGGCTCTACTTCATCCCTTGAGTCTATTTCTCGCTCCCTTTTATTCTCAATTTCATTTTTTTATTTTATTTTTCTTTCTCTTTCTCTTTTCTTTCTCTTTCTTTTTCTCCCATATGGGGATTTTGACTAAGTTTATGAGAACAGACTTTTTGGTTTTGGGGGAGGTAGTAGTGCTTAGACCATGTATGAGTTTTGGGGTGGGGCTATCTGCTCACTTGAACCAATGACCTGTTTACCCTAATCTTAAGGTGCTACCCTAGGAGGCAGAACTTTATCACAGCATAGGTTGACTTCAGTGACTTCTTAGAATGATGAGTTTGTGAAAAGTTCTACCTACTCATAGGTATACCTACAGCTTTCCTACAGGAACCTCAGAGTTGGATGACTCCAAGTCAATCTCAAGAGGTGAACCCGATTGATTCAGAGAAGGAAAATCTAATTCTGAATCAGAGAGGAATGGTTCAGAACTATTTGAGCTATTATTATTTTTAACTCGGAGATCTTCTATGAGAATGAAATTAGGAGCATGAGAAGTAGAAAGAATGTAAGTGGAATCAACTTTCTTCATTGATTTCTTTAATTTGGGTGGAGGCACACGATAGAAATCAAGTAAAGTAAGCGGAGTGAGGGGTTCGGTGCCCTCATCTACAGATACAATGCTCCTACCAGTAGAAGAGGAGCTAGCATAGGAGGTAGTTGTTGTAATGGTGGAAGGAGTGCTGGACTCGAATGGTGGGTGCACTACAGATTTATCTCGGGAAAGTGTAGTAGGCTACCGTTGTTGTTGGGCTTCCACCTTCCCCGAGTTGTCCTTTGCAACTAGTAAACCTTCCTTAGTATTAGAGGTTTGACCTACTTTAGGTACCTATAAAGAAAGTTTTTTGATCTTAGAGATGATTTTTTTAGAGGTACGGGATAATAAAATGTCTCAACCTTCATTGGTCTTAAGAGGATTGGAAGTATCCTTCAAGATTACTTTAACAAAACTAGATGGTTATTCTAATAGGTATTCCTAGGGATGACTTTAGCTCCTAAGTTGTAGCTATGCTCAAGTCAGTCCTTAAAAGTGATGCAATCCTCTAAAATATGGCCTAACATGCGGTGGTAGATGTAATAGCTAGGATCATTGCTCTTGCTCACTTCCTCCAACCTCTTTGGCTGGGGTAACTAAAAATTAGGTTTCTTCAAGAGATTCTTGAAGATTTTCCTGACTACCTCCCTCTTGAATGAGTATGGCTTGCTTAATATTTCAGCAAGAGTACGTTGAAAATAGCTACCTGACAGTGGATATGGATACCACTACTGAGTAGGTTGTTATGGCAACAGTGGTGGCCATTGTGGCAGCTGTAGTGGCTAGTATAATGGTCGAGGTGGTGAAAGAGGAGGTGGTAGTGGTGGCTACTGAAATATGGGCCTTTAAACTAAACACTAGCCAGCTACATCTGCTTATCCACTGACACAACTATCCCAAGCTTCATCTCAAATACATTCTATGACTTGAGCTTAGATGATTAGTCTGAGAAGTGTAACTATTTGGCTTTTTCTTGTATGCTAGCTAGCTTGTTGATTAATTTCTCAAATGTCTTAATGATGAAGCCCTTAAGTATGAAGGCAACTAGGCCATGGATATTCTTAAGTAGAATTTTGATGGCATGGTATTTGGACAGCTGTGGTTCACATTTCATACTTAGGCTGTGCCATCTAATAATGTAATCAATAAGAGACTCGTTGAGTTTTTATTTCTCTATAATGAGGTCACCTATAGTTACACTCTATTGAGCTCCTGTGAATCTCTTGATGAAGAGATGCTCTAACTCGGTGAAGGTCTTCACCAAATCATGGGCAGTTTGCCATAATAATCAAATGAAATACCTAACAGGCTACTGACGAAGAGATGGAAGAGAAGTGCATCACTTCCACCATTATTGCAATAACTGACTCTAAAATGTGTAATGTGCTTTCGTTGGTTCCCACTACCATCAAAAATCTTGAAGGATTGTGGCACAAAACCCTTGGGGTATTGAACTACATCGAATTCCTTTGGGTAGGGTTTACTGTTTGGAATGGATGAGCTCCTCTGAACTTGTGCCAATGCTTCCTTCACCTACTGCTCTTCCATCTATTTAATATCCTTCAATGCATGGAGTGCTATCCATGACCATCCTTTGTAAGCTACTAGCATCATCATCCATGGGAGTACACTTAGGATGATTTAAGGTATGTACCAACTCTGGTTGATCGGCTACCATAGGGGAAGGCTATGAGACTGGGGCTGGGTTCTGCAAAACTAAAACTACTGTCATCAATTCTTCTACCCTCTTCTTCATCCTATATACTTGGTCATTCTTTTGCTTGAGCTGGTGTAGGAGGCATTGATTTGAGTGAGAGGTGTCACCTTCCTCAACTACAACACCTTCTTAGCTATGTTATTCTCTCTAGGATCCTTGGGTGTCAACCATGTGGACTTTGGCTAAGTCATCTTACATGTCATCCTCATCGGGGTCGAAGTCAACTCTACCCTATTCCTGATCAGAATGGTTGCTCTTGACTATCTGCTTAATTGCAATATGGTATTCTTCTATAATGTCATTGAAAGAATGATCTTCTACTTTTCCCTGCTCTACCAAAACATAGCCTAGTAGATGACTAACCTCTAGACTAAGCTCTATAGACTGTATGCACTGAATACTCTAAGCTGGTGGGCTGCACTCCTTAGCTGGCTCAACTGATATGGGGACTAAGTTGACATCCCCTCTTCACTCTTCCTCTGACTACTGTGAAGGTGTATAGCGAGTGTGATGGTGGAGACACTGGTCACCTCTCCACTGGAGATTTTCTTTTACGATTGATGGTGCCATTGAGAACTTTATGATCAGAATGATCAGCTTTAATAGCTTGTCGATCAAGAAATTCCATCAAAGTGGAGGGCGTCGACTGCTTGGCATACTTTCTCCTCTCTTGCTTGCCCGCTTGGGTAGCGACTCTAACCTCAATGGCTCTCTCTCTATGTATCTGACCCCTAACACTCCTAGGGATCATGCTCCTCAAATCATGTAACCTGTTAGACTCTGAGTGTCCATGGGTTCTATGACTCTTTGAAGAACAAATCGAAGACTAGCATAAGACTTCTTCCTGCCCCTAGTCAATGTCTCAAACTCTGCAGGTGGTGGCGATGATGTAGTAATCCTCCACTCCTTCTCCTTCTAAAGCTGAGAGGGGGTGAAACCTACTGCCACTTAGGAATGGAGAGGTCCCAAAGGAGAACCCTCCTCAGCAACATGAGAGCCATCATCCATCTACCTCTCCTCACACTTGTATTACTTCTTGACCTTGCGGTTCTTGTTGTGGTGCTGAGTCTTAGTGAGTGGGCAGAATGGAAGCTAGCACCAACCTCAAAGGTGGAAGAGACTATCTTAGAAGCTAAGATAATCTTCCTCTTCAGAGCAGGGGGAAAAACATAGGTGGTACTAACCTTCGCAGGGACTGCAACAACGACAACTAACTATACTGGAATTGATACAAACATTGGCACTGACACTAACAAGGGTCCTTCCTCTTTAGAGAGAGAAACTCAAAACCATACTGCACACCAAATCAAAGAAGTGTCTTCTTGCTTGCCACCACCTCCTTGCTAACAGTAGTGAGGGCGGGTCCCTCACATGTGACTTTTCTCAAAGCCAAGTTCGAACTGGATCAGAGGGGCAGCAGTCAGTGTGGCCTTATCCAAGGCCAAATCCACACCCTAGGCAAAAGAAAATATTAACTTTCCAGAAGACATGGTGGAAGCTGACTGAATGAAGAATGGGAGGAAATGGACTGATATCTCTGCATTTTTGAAAAAGAACTAGATAAGACCCTTGCTCAACTTGAATTATTGCTTTTGATTTAATATTTTTTTTGAAATTGAACCCACACTTAACAAATTTAAGTATGTTAAATGGGGTTCATTATATTGTAGAGAATTAATAATTTGGAGGAGAGACTTTGCCATGAATTGTTGAATCTGAATTTGATTTTGATTTTGAGACCCAAATCTAATAAATTTAAGTATGGGTGGGTTCATTATTTTGGAGAGACTTTTGGAGATGTATTTGTTGTATTCTTTTGTTGAAATTTGATTTTTAGAATCCTCACTTAGCAAATTTAAGTGTGCTAAATGGGGTTCAATTGTATGTTTGAAAATTTTGATAGCTTTCTATCTTAATGGTTTTATTTTTATTTGTTTGATGTTTTGATTTGATTTAGAAAAGAACAACTCTCATTTATAAAATTTAAGTATGTTAAATGAGGTTTAATTGCGTGTTTAATATTTGTTGTTGATTTGATCTTTGAAAAAGGGAACTCTTGTTTGATAAATTTAGGTATGTCAAATAGAGTTCAAATATATGTTTGATGTTTATTGTTAGAAATTGATTTTGTTTTAAAGATGAGACACTAATTTAACAAATTTAGAATGTTAAATGGAGATCACTTATGAGTTTGATTATTATATGTTGATGTTGTTTTATTTTGATTTTGAGGTTTGAACTCTTACTTAACAAATTTAGGTATGTTAAATAGAGTTCAAATATGTGTTGGGTATTGTAATTTTAATTTGATTTTAAAAATGGAACTCTCATTTAACAAATATGGGTATGTTAAATGGAGTTCAATTATATATTGTTTATCTTGATTTTGAAAAAGGAAACCTCACTTAACAAATTTAGGTATCCTAAGTGGAGTCCAAAATATGTGCTGGATGTTTTGATTTTAGTTTAGTTTTGAAAAGGAAACTCTCATTTAACAAATATGGGAATGTTAAATGGAGTTTGATTATATCTTATTTATCTTATTTTTATTTTGATTTTGAAAAAGGGAACTCTCACTTAACAAATTTAGGCATGCTAAGTGGAGTCCAATTTGTATGTTAGTTGTTAGATTTTATTTCAATTTTAAAATGAGGCTCTTATTTAACTAATTTGAGTATGTTAAATGGAGTTGGTGTTGTTTAAGAATATTTTGGGTATGTTTGATTTTAATTTTGAAAAGGGGACCCTCATTTAAAAAATTTAAGTATGTTAAATAGAGTTAGTTAATTTTTAAAGGAGGGTTTGAATATGTTTATTTTTGAAAGAGAGGTTTGTTGTTTGGTTTAGTTTTGATTTTGGAAAAAAAAGGGGAACACTCACTTAGCACTTTTAGGTATGCTAAATGAGGTTCAATTAATTTTTCATTTGAAAAAGGAATTTGAAAGATGTTGATTTTGTTTTTTATTTTGGCTTTAGTTTTAGAAATAATTCATACTTAGCGAATTTCACTATGTTAAATGAAGTCACAAGATTTTGCTTTGAAAAGATTTTGAAAATTTTACAAAAGATTTTATTTGTTTTACTTTAGATTTCATTGAAGTTTTGTCAAATAAGAAATGAACCTTACTTCACCAAGCTAGTGGTAAGAGGTTCCAAATTCTATTTGACTTATATTTTGCCATCTCTTTTCTTTAATTGACTTAGTATTACCTATTGGGGGACCCAACAGGAGTCTTAGGACCTACATAGGAATGAGGTCCTAAAACCTAAAGGATGATTGCTACCTTTGCTTAAGAATGAAATGAGCAAAGGGCCAACGAAAAGAAAGATAGTCTCGGGATTATACAAAAATACAAGTCCACTATCGATGCTTGGAGATGATACTTGTCTACTAGAGATGGAGAGAAGAATGATCCTTAGTGGAGTCACCAAAAAATTTTGTGGTGTTTATTTATGGATGTGGGGGACACCACGTAGATCATAGGGGGTACTTATTGATGTGATCAGGTATGATATTGAGTTATGATGTGATATCTCAAAAGATAGAGACATCACCTTATAATACACCTAAACACCTAATAAGGACTCTTAAGGTAGAGATCGTAGGGAGTACTTTTTTTGGATGAGTCTTCGAATATACCAGAGATTTTTTGCCTATTTTGAATTGAAAAATAAAACAGAGTTTATATTAAGCTGGGTTCTTAAGTTCCCTATGGAGGCAAGCCTCTATAGTTAATTACATCATAGAAAATGAGATTTCCTAAGAATACTTTGATTAAAGTAGACAATTATTATCCAAAGAATTTAAGATTAGATTATCGAAGGATTGGGCCATTTTGGAAGATCATTTCAGAAAGTTCAAGGAGAAGACTTATTTTTAGAATCTAAAAGAAAAAGTAGAGAATGCTCATGATATGAAGAATCCTAGTGGGCATTCCAATCTATCCTTTGGTGGGGCATTATATATTTGAGAGTGAAGAAATTTATTTATTTGAACTGAACTTTTATTAGATTGTTAGGGCATATGATCCACCAACGCATGGTTTGTGGAAATGCCTAAGAGGAGAGGATTTATGCTTGTAGCTTGAAGGAAATAGTTACCTCAGATCCTAAATCTAGGGAGCTTTAGCACAAACTAAAGCATAACCTAAATCTAAGTGATAGGTAGACATAAGGGTTCATCTCCATAAGAGTGGATAAACCGTCCTACTTCGGGACTTACAATTTCTTGGAGTAGCCACCAACTAACCCCTCCTACGATTTAAAACCAAGTAGTCTAGTCTTATGAATTTCAAGATAGCTAGGGTAGTTATTTAATTTGAAAGAGACTAAAGTCATAAACCCACTCCCTAAGAGACTAGAGCATGAGTGGTATGAGCATATGACTTAATCTATAATTATAAAATCTTACAAATTTTATTTCATTTTGACAAATCATTTTAGACAAGAAGGTTTGGGATTTCTTTATGCTTAAATGCATGATGAAAATTGTTTATTGGCTAAATCAAGAGGGAAAGAGGGTGAATCTCCATCATCATGGGTTGCTCTCATGGGTCAAGTGGTCCTTATTATGTAAGGATGGAGGCCCTCATTTTTAGCAAGAGTGATAGAAGATGCATGCATGATGTGAGACATACAACATACAGCTAAGGGGTTATTAAATCTTTTAATTATATTGATTATTGCCTAAGCTTTATGATGAGGTTGTGAGTTATTTAAAATTTTAATTATGAGTTGTTACTTGGGTAGAAAATTTAATTTATCCTAAGAACCTATCACGTACAAGCCACACATTAAAGCATCAAATATTAAAAATTATGAAAACTATTTAGTTTCTAATGCACAATCTATACATAACATCAAATAACTTTATAAGCTAATGTAGAAGAATAATAGGCTACTACGATCGGGTACCGTCATACACCATAAAAAAGAAAAGATGGGTAGCTTTACCCTTATACAACATAGAACATGAAAGAATAATTTTACAATTAAAAATGAATACAAGCTATGGGTGTCTTTAGTTCTTCATGCTTAAATCTTCATGTCTTTGATTTTATTTGCTCCAAGGCATCATAGGGCACCCAAGGACAAAGCCTTCTAGTCACAACTCATCCTAATCCCCCCATAATACTAATCCTAATTCCTATTGTAAAATTATACTTTATATAGAAAAAGTAAATCTAACTACACCTACAAAATAGAGGTAAGCTAATTATGCATACAATCCTAAGCAGTTATATGTATAGCCCACTTATCCTAACTTGGATTATGCTTAGGGGCTTAAGCAACCTGCAAGCAAAGCATTCTTATTTAACTTTTTAAGTAGCCCCTTATGCACAATCTCCTACACGAAATATGATTGGGCTAACAACGACCTTACATCCACTCTACAGAACATAGACCCTCACATCCAATCTAAAAGATTACATCACAAAATAAAATATACATCACACATACACCATCCTAACTTAGGACTAAAATTGGTAGCTTAATTTTAATGTGTTTGCTAAGGCTTGGTGCAATCTATCTTAACTAAGCATTGGAGTTATAATTTTCTAAGTTTGGAAAGATTTAATTAAACATAAAGGTTGGTTTCATTTCAATTTATTTAATTGATTTGTGAATTTTAATAAATGCTTTACTCGGTTTCATTTGATTCACACTTAGCACCTACATGTTATAAAGAGAGGAAAGAGGATTTCCCTCCTTCAACCCTACCTTAGCCACTTTCTAAAGCACATTTTTATGATTTAGTTTTCTTTAGTGAAGGACTTATTAAATATTTCTATTAATCCTAAGTTTAGGTCAAGTTTAAATAATCTTATTCAATGTGAAAGGTATCTTAGGATTAATGTAGTTGGATTATTACCACCTTTCCATCGCATGTAACGTGCATATGACTTCAACACTTAGCATATCTATACACACCATCTATTTTTGGCACACTTAAATGGTGATTAATGCATATGTTTAGAATTTATATTTTTAGTCAATTGAATTATTTATACATGTAAGTTAAAGATCTATTCAAATTATAATACAAAAATACATAAAGATGAAATCAAATAAGTATGTGTCATTGTTAACCAAAGAAGTGAGGTAATCAAATGACCTCCTTGGAGCTTTTAAAGCCTCATATTCTCGGGATGTCTAGACTATATATTGATTAACATTCAAATATATGTAAATCTATATATTAATCATAAGAAAGAGAGCACTAACTTACATGTAATATATGCTAGTGACTTAGATGATTATGGATGCATGCATTTTTTTTTAATAATATAAGGTAATTTTTACCTTTTAATTAAGCACACATACACATGTATGAAAGATATAAGCAATTATATGTCATTATTCACCAGGGAAGTGAGGTAATCAAATGGCCTCCTTGGGGCTACTTAAAGTCTCGTATTATGGGATGTTCAGACTAAATACTTACTATCTTAAATACATATAAATGTATACACAATTATAAAGATGAAAACCATGCAAAGATTGTATTTGCTTTAGTTGAATTATTTAGGCATATAAATTAAAGCTCTATCTAAATTCTAATACCAAAATACATAAAAATGAAATCAAATAAGTATCTGTCATTATTAACTAGGGAAGTGAGGTAATCAAATGACCTCTTTGGGGCTACTTAAAGCCTCGTATTCCCAGGATCTCTAGACTATATACTTATCAACATTCAAACTTATGTAAATCTATATATGATTTCAAGAAAGAGAGATTCAATTCACATACTTAATCTATAAACACATGCAAGTCCTATATTTATTCATAACTATTATCATTCCACATATTATTATCAATTTATGAGCTTTGAAAATATATTTTAATTTATTAGTGATAATAGCCACACATATAATTAAATTATGTCAACACATGCAAGCTTACATAAATAAATTCTATTTGATTCATTTAGTTTCAAAAATATGAATGCACGAAACCATATGACATACAACTTTTAAAGTGATTAGAAAGGAATAACTAAATATAAACACATGGTTCATTCCACTAAATTAATTTCTATAGCCAATCACATCAAATAGAATTTTTTAAAGAAAATCAAAGCTCATAATTAATTTGATCCTTGGAATTTGATTAATTTGAAAGAGGAGAAGATTTTCTTGATATTATAATCCCATTCTCATGTTGGTGAACTTAATTGGTTTAAGAAAAAGTAATTAAGTAGATTTTATGAATTAATTATGTTGGATCATTAATTAAATCAATTAATTTCCCTTACCTATGCTTTTTTAATTTGACTAACCACTTAATTATGAGCAACAAATGATATGAACATATGAGAAAGTAAAATTATAATGCACCTAATGCAAATGGCTCATAATTAAAGGTTAGTGAAAGAACCTAATTATGTACTTTTATAGTTTTCCCACACTTATGGGCTAGTCATGATTTCTTTAAGGGTCTTTATGTTCTTGAACACAAAGTGGAACCCTTAATCTTATTATTAAATATCTTATATGATTATGATTTCAGTTTGATTAATTAAGTCACTTTATCCATTAATTAAACCCTTAATTAGCTTCCATATTATTTAACCCTCTTTAAAGTGCAATGTACTTGGGAAAAGAGATTAGGAAAAGGGTCCTAATCCCACTCCCTCATCCATTCACTATTAAATAGTGATTAATAAGTTTGATAATTTAATTTATTACTATTTAGGGGTGTTGATTAATCATTAAATTGATTAGGAAAGTAATTAGGGTTGAAATGATCAATTTACCTAATTAACCAAGCAATAAATTTCAAGAAAATAATAGGAGATATGGATCATCCCATTAAATCAATAGGGAATGTTTGAAATTAATTGCTCTAGTAATTAGGGCTTAATTAAGCTAATTAAGTTTACATTTAAACCTTAATCAAGCCTTAATTACTATTCAAAATTAATTTGATTAATTTTAATTCATTCTCCTTTGAATTACCTTTAAAATGAATATTTATTTGTATTTATGAGATTTTTTTATAATTAGTTATGATTTTTTAAAGTTTCAATGATTAAAACCCATTAATTAAGCCTGATTAAGCCTAATCCTATCGGTGCCACATGGATCACTGATGTGGCACTCTTTCCACATAGCACCATAGGATTGGCTACTTAAACACATCCATGTTAGTACTGATGTTGCTGGCGGCAGATGCAGTTTCATCCCCGTCGTCCGATCTAAGGTTAGATGATGGAGATTAAACTCATGGTTCTTAAGGATTAAATCAAAGTAAATCTGATAAATTAATCACATCCGTCCATTCCAATCATGTAAAATGAATGACTGGTGATCTATCATCCCCGAGCGAGGGAAGGAAAACACCATCTATCTTCCTCCACCCATGTCGAGCACACTGAAGCTCAGATTGGCTCGAGATTGAACCCACACCTTTACGAAGAAGATCCCAACGGGTCTATCAGTCAGATTCTCATTACATTCACATTCTCTTTAAAAAGGACCAAGGAAATTTTCCAAATGCATGATTTAAAGGAATATACCTTGTCATAACCCAAGACCAGCGGCACAACACTTTAGGTAGCTTTGCCTGGATGAGGTGAAGCCCTATTGAGAAGCTTGCATGGTGTCTCTTCACCTTTTGCTCTGTGGACCAAGCACCATTTCTTTGCAAGCCAGCATTGGTCGAAGAGACACTTTCGGTGGTCGTAGGGCTTGGGAGAAGAATTGTTTCACGTTATCAAAATTGGCGAATGTGTGGGTGAAGTTAATTTCAATGGGGTTGAGTATAGGTGGAGTTGGATGGAGGGGTGCCTTGTCATATTTTGGGTTGATGTACTCTGGTGACCAAAAAGCTTGGGGAGCTCAAAAATTGCTCTAAGGATTTTGAAATGGCTCTTAAAAGCTCTCTGAAGGGTTTAAGTGTCTCAATTGGACTGAATTGATAGGGGTATATACCTCCTCACTTTGATCGAATGGTGGAGATCAGCTCCATCATTTTTGGCCGCTCACCGTAGGTGGTCGGAGGGGACATGATTAGGCTGAGGTGGCTCGGTTTGGTTGGCCAAGGGTTCTTGTTGGTGGTTCAAGGTAGTCTCCATCATCCTAGGTTTGGTCAATAAGGGGAGGTGATTCCATGGCCAACCTAGCCACTATGGGTTAGGTTAGCCACCTAGGTAAGGTTCTACTTTAGGCCTTAGGTGGATGCCAAATGAAACTAGTGGGGAGTTGACTATCCAAAAGTGGGTTTAGCTCCATGTGAAATGGTTTACCCAATGGGTAATAGGTCGAACTGGGTCTCAATTGGGTTGGGTTAGTTTTGTCTTGACCCAAGGTAAGTTAAGGATGGGTCAAGCCAAATTTCATTAGGTTTGAGCTTGGAATGAGTGGGTTTGGCTAAATTTGGCCCATGTAGGTCAAATTGGGCTAGGTTAGGTCAAGTTGACCAATTGGTCAAATTAGATCAAACTAATGATTGAGTCAAGTTCAAATGAGTATTTGGAGTGTTTTGGTGTAATTGGTTTAGTTCATTTTGGCTTAGATTTGGATTTGACTCATTTGAGTTTAAATGGGTCAAGTTGGCCAATTTGAACAAATTGGCCAAATTGGCTTGGGTTAGGCATTATTTCTTGTTCAATTGATCAATTGAAGATGATTGAAGGTTTTGATTTCAATTAATTTGGATTTAGTTTTAAATTAGAACAAATTGCTCTTTTAGGTCAATTTGGGCTAAATAGGTCAATTGAGTTCAATTAGGGGTTCAATCATATTCAAAGATCAATTTAGAATGAACTTCAGCCATTGGTTGTAATCAATTTGGGCTAGATCTTATTTTGACCCAATTTGGCCTTTTAGATCAAACTGGGTCAACTTGGGTCAAAGGGCCAATTGGGCTAGGTTTGGCTTAATTGACTGTCAACCTGGCTAGTTTGATCTTAGGTTAATGTGAACCATTTGTTTTAATTAATTTGGCTTAGAGTAAAATTTGGCTAGTTTGATTTATGTAGATTAATGTGAGTCAACCTAGTCAAATGACCAAGTTGACTTGGTTTGACCCAATCGATGACAATTGATCAATCAAGGGTGATCAACAATCATGATAGGAGGTTTTAGTAGGTTTGGTTCAATCTGATTTGGGTTGAATTAAGATTTGTCTCAAATAGTTTAAATTGGTCACTTTGGATCAAGTGGACCAATTGGGCTAGTTGAATCAATTTTCAGTTGAACTGAGTTTAGTTAAGTTTATATATGGATTTAGAATTGATTTATAGTTTTGATTGCTATTGATTTAGGTTAAAATTGGTTTTAACTTATTTGAATATTTCAAGTCAAATGGGCTAGGTTAGGTCTAATTGAATTGATTTGGGTTTAGGTGATTTGATTATAGAGTTCATTTATATTTGGGTTGATGATTAGGGAAATAATTGATTTGGATTGAAGGAAGTTTTGGCTAAGTCCATTGGATTAAATCATGTGGCTTAGGAAGGATTGATTTGATTTGATTTGGTTTGGGTTGATTTAAGTTTGATTGTGAATTTGATTTGGATTTGGGAAGAATTGAGTTTGGAGTTTGGTTTAGCTTAAGAAGGTAAGTATGGATTTGGTTAGGTGATAAGCTAGGTAAGTTACCCTAATCCTAAGGCATACTCTGATCCTATGATTAACCCTTCTAAGTCCTTATGCTTAGGTTAAGTGTTCACCTAATTTCTAGAAGTCTCTTAAGCCTAAGAAGCACTTAGTATCTAGAAGACCCCTAGACCTATGGTGGGAAGATGGAATCCTCAATCCAAAATTGATGTCAATAGCTACTCTTGCATGAAGGAGGATGAGAGAGAGGTCAGGTTTCCCTTCAAAAACCAACGAGGACAAGAGCTTTTTTCACATGGAGTTGTGCTTTTTGCAGGATCTTTATTTTGTTCAGGTGTAAATTTTTTTGTTCAAGTGTAAGTGGGAGAGAGATAGATAGATAGAGAGAGAGAGAGAGAGAGAGAGAGAGAGAGATCAACTTGCATGCCAGGAAATGGAGTGGGAGGTTTTGTCCTCTATGCCAAAACCTTATCACAATGCATGCTCTATTTTTATTTCATTATTATTTATTTTTTATTTTTTGCATGAGTTGTTTGTGTTGTCACATTTCAAGAATTAAAAAGGAGTAGATAAATTTAAAAAATTGTCTTTTTATTTTTTCTAATTTTATGAAACTTAATTTTTTGTCATAAATGATTTTAAAAGTTTTAAATAATTTTAATAATTTTAGTATAAAATTAAATAGAATTTTATAAGTTATATGTATAAAACAAAATAATTTTAATTATAATTAATAAATATTTATAATATGGATTCATAATTTGATAAATTAATTATTTTGATTTAATGGTTAATATATTTTATATATAACATTTGCTTATAGTTAATTATCTTGATTTAATTCTGAACAAATTTTCTTTGATGTTTAGACTTGGTTTAATTTCTCTCTCTCTCTCTCTCTCTCTCTCTCTCTTTTGTAGTTTAGTTTAGATTTCAAATGGATTATGTATGTTAAATTAAATTTTGTTGTTTGTATATATATATATATATATATATATATATTAGTGAATTAACAATCAAATCATTTGATATAATTTAGGCTTAAACTTGATTAAAATTACATTTGATTAAATTAACTTATTAAAGTCATGAATGATCTTTTGATCAAACTTGAACTTTAATTTCAATGTACTACAATTTAAGATAGTTCTAATAGGTTTTGATTGAGTTAAATTTTCTTATGATTTGTCAGCATCGATCAACAAATTAATTTGATAAAACTTAAATTTTAATAATTCATTAGAGCTATAAATCAATAATTTCTCGACCTCAATCCACAAATGAGGTCAACACAATGTCAAAGGGATCATCCAAGCATGCGAAATGAAGTAATCGTGCTATTGGACAAAGAAAATTCTTAAACCATATATTAAGAGTAACGATGCCCTGTCATATACGTCTTGCTTTTTTCTCTCTGAAAAATCTTTGATAGTGAGAAAGAACATGATGAAGGCTAGAAGGATATACATGACTAATGCTAAAATGGCTCATGATCAAGAGAGATACACTCCTCATAGGGAATGCCTAAAATAAAGAGACATGTTATATCCTGCATATCTATATAAATAAATGTCATCTCGTGTGGACCAATCCAATAAGTATTGGTGGTCCTATCGTAATATTTTGCTATGTTATGAATCTAAGTAAATGGCGGTTGTAGTCAAAAAAGGATGCATATACTGCATGTTATATACTAGCACTACTAAAAATTTTGCCATGCACTATAAATGATGGTGTGCCCAATATTTGTAGCCACTACCAGTTGATGAAGGTGTACCAAACATTAACTTTGGATCCCAATCTTCTACATCATGATGTAATATGGACCTATAGAAGGAGCACTATCTATAATTAGTTGAAGTATATCTTGGTCTCCAAAACTAAGGCAATCTGCAACCCACTCTAAAAGAACATCATAACTGTGCCTTATCTTTAAATTAATCACCCAATTGAAAGGATCATGCCTTGAAGGAATCTATGAATCAAGAAGTGAATACATGATGATCCAACAAATGAATATTCAAAAATATCTCTATCCATCAATTTGTCTTGATGCCATAAATAATGATCATACTATGTAATTGAATAATTTGCATCATGAGCTTCAATAGTGGCCCATATCTACTCCTCAATGTGCTTAGTAGGAAGCATATCATCTGGCTTTCTCCAAGTAAATATTGTAGTAAATCTGACTTATAGAAGCATATAAATCATAAAAAAGGAAATAATATATGAATATGTTAGTGAGTTATGCTTGTGAGCTTTTATTTAGTTAGTTAGACTATCACAACATTGTCATTTTACATATTTTCAATTTTGTAATTAAATTTAGTTCATTTTGAATGTGAATTTAGATTTATATTTAAACCCAGCCCTTTTAAGCATGTCAAGTGCATTCAAACTTAGATCTGGCCTTTTTGGATATATTAGAACTATGTTTGGACTTAGATCTGGTCTCTTTGGACATGATAGATCTAAATTTAGGTTTAGATCCAATCTCTTTGGATGATAAATCAAAATTTAGATTTAGATCATGTCCCTTTGAACATTATAGATCTAATTTAGGTTCAGATCTGATCTCTTTGGACACAAGAAATGTAATTTTAGGTTTAGATCTAGTCCCTTTGGACATAATAGATCTAATTTAGGTTTAAATCTAGTCCATTTGGAGATGATAGATCTAATTTTAAGTTTATATCTTCTCCATTTGGACATGACATATCTAACTTTAGATTTAGATTTGGTCCCTTTTGGACATGATAGATCTAATTTTAGATTTAGATATAGTCCCTTTGGACGTGATAGACCTAAGTTTTAGGTTTATATCTAGTCCTTTTGGCCATGATAGATCTAAGATCTCTTTGATTGGATGAGGTTTCTCTTAGATGGAGAATTTTCTTTACTTCGTAGAAATACAAAATTGCTCCATGTTGACTGGGAAATTTTCCTTTGAGGATGGAAGTATTCTTCTTGATCTCAAATGCTGATAATATTATATCATTTAGGATGATTGATTTAGAGTCAAATTTGGACTCTTATTGTTTATAAAGAATAATATCTTCAAAAGTTATTCATAATACTTCTTGAGATATTATCCATTTATTGGGGGCATAGACCTTACCTCTTTTGCATCAATGAGTTGATAAGCTCCCCCTTCACATAATTTTTCGATAATGTAAGGTCCTTTCCAATTTGGGTCAAACTTTCAACCAACCTGGTGATGGGGAATGATAGACCTTCTATGCACCAGTACTATTTCACCTATTTTGAAGCTTCTTTGATGAACCATATAATCATAAGCTCAGGTAATTCTTGATATATATGTTGTAGGTTTTGTTGAGCCTATAAATAAACTTCATCTTGAGCTTCAATTTCTTCAAGTTGTACTCAAATATTCTGCTCCGTGGTAAGTTTATTTTGGACCGTAATATGGAGTGAAGGAAATTTCACTTCAAGGAGATGTATGGCCTATACCTTGAAGACCAATGAGTATGGTGTTGCATGTATGGATGTTTTATATGCGTTGTGATATGCCCAAAAAACCTCCAATAGCTTATCATGCCATTCTCTTTTATTTCTTAATAGAATTTTCTTGAGGAGCTTTGACCAATATTTTGTTGAATGCCTCTATGAGACAATTGGCTTTTAGATTATATATTGAAGAATGTTGCTAATCTATCTTATAGTTTTCAATGAAATGGTAGATTTTGATATTCTTGAAGGCAATGTCATTGTCTGACATAATTCATCGAGGTACTCCATATTCATAAAATGATATGGTCCTAAATGAATTTCATTAACGTATCAGTTTTAACTTCTCTCAAGTGATTTACTTCTACCTGCTTTGAGAAGTAATTAGTTGTAGCCAAATGAATCGTTATCCTCGAGATGATGGAGAGTCTATTGGGCTGATTATATCAATTCACTAACTCTCAAATAGCCATGATGCTACTATTGGATGTAAGGCACTATGAGGTCGATGCAAAGTGTCTGAATGTATTAAACAATGTTGACATCTTTTAGCATGCTCAATGCAATCTTGAATCATGTTGGGCTAGTAATATCCCATTCATTTAGATTTTAATTTTTATCTTTAGACAAAATTGGTGTGCACCACAAACCTTCATGAATTTTAGCCATTACCATTCTAGCTTCTTCTAGTCTTAAATATCATAACCACATCTGGTCAAATAATGTGTTATTCACAAGAGCATATCATAATTCTCTTTGTGAAATTGATGAACCTTTGATTTATCTTTTGGTAAGATACCACTATTAAGAAAAGTGATGAATATCTTTTGAATATCTTTCTCTAATTATTTTCTTCATTTATTATCAAAATTTCATAATTTCCTATAGCTTTAAATGCTTGAAGAAGGGTAGGTACCATTGTTAACCTGCTTTAGACTGTTAATGTAATTGGATCTCCTTGAGGGTTCATCATTCCTTTATCTAATTAAGCAAATACCACTATAAAAAAATTGTGTATTTTTAGCAAGCCAATCTGTCAGTAATCAATAACAAATTCATTGGTAATGAGGTTTTCCAATTAATATCTGATGGATTTCAGCGAGATGATAAAACCCTAGTTTGAAAAGATTTTTGATAGACCAAAAATCTAACAAAAAATGTATTCCATCTAATAGCCAACAAACTATTCACCAAAAAAGTTATCAGGAAGAATCGATAGAAATACAAGCAAAAAATGACACTAGAATAATACTTTGCCAAAAAATTTTCAACCAGTCTATTTCTGGTGGCCATGCTAGTGGATTGTGCCAACAAAAGGTTCTGACGAAGGTGGTCCATCAAAAATTCATCGAAAAATATCCAGTCAAAAAAATTTTGACAGTTGTTTGTTTACTTATGCCTCATATTGAGGTTACCAATGGGAAATCCATCAGTAGTTCGCTAAAAATTGTACAAAAATAAAAAAATTAGAGCTTCACTCATGCTCTAATTTTTTTATACCTATAGAAAATTCACAAACAACTAATCATAAGATTACACTCAACATTATCATATAACTAAGAAACAACTAATCTCAAATATTTATTCAAAACTATCAGTATTTTGAAAACCATTAAAATTAATTAATAGTTTCAAAATATTTAATGAAATTGTCTAAAATATTAAAATTTGAACAAACTATTCACCTATGTAAATAAACTAGAAATGAGCCCTACTCCTCATCAGCCTGCTCCTCCTCCTCCTCCTTCTCCTCATCCTCCTACTCCTCATTCATCTCCACCACTAGCTCCTTCCCCTTGCATTTATCTCTATACATCTTCTTCATTTTTTCCTTCATTTAAGCTATATGGGCTTCCAGCTATGCAATCATCCTAGCTTTCATCTCCTCGACCATCACAACAACCCACCTCTGAACAATCTTTCAATCAACTAATTGCTCATTTCAAAGAATGAATGGTGTGCATCATATGCTACTCCTATAGAGGCATAAATTTATCCCATCTTCTTCCTTCCAACAACCTTTTTTCATATATAATATTCTGAATACTCAGACTATCCACTAGAACTACTGTACCAATGGAGCCCTGACTAGCAATGTTCTTTAGCCACATGTAGTCATCCTACAAGAAATTAGAATTTAAGTTAACTATAATAGATTATTAAATAAATTATATTTTAAAAAATTTAATGTTAACTTATGTATGCTCTCCATGAACGAACATCAACCAACTACAGGTCAGTCTAATACTGATGTGTTCTATTATGCAATTTAGCAGTAGTATGCTTTTGGTGAAGAACTTTAGCTTATAAATAGTTTAATGAAATTCAATTAACCATAATTATAGGTTCAATTAATAAAACTAACAAATGACTTACCATCCTCTATTGGTACTTTATGTGTAGTATTGAACTTCCAATATTCAGAGAGGTGTCCATGCCAGCCTGCTCCTTGGCAAACATAATCTAAGGAGGCCCATACTCTACAGAGGCTATCACAAATTCCCTCTCTAATCCAAAGAGGTCTTCGCCTAGAGTTGCATATGGTTATGAGCATATCACGTAGGCGAGTAGCCCCTCTAGACTTAAAGTTTCTTCTGATGTCTGGATGTGTTCTGGCAACCAACTGAAATCTTTTGATAATATTAAACAAATAAATGCTAATTAGTAATTCTTAAAAATTAATTAATACATTAAAATATTTGTAAATAGTTTAGGCAATACCTCAAACTCTCTAAATCATATGTCCCAAACTTCAATTGGGACCTTCTTCCATGATACATATGGATCATCGTACTTGCTCCTTATAATGTCCTGATTTTATGAGTAGCTTCCCTAGATGGATTAAACCTAAAAATTATAATTTATATTAAAAACATAATATGCCAAAAGTAGAACATTAAAAATATGCTTACATGTCACTCTCTGGCTCAAGAAAATTTGTGTCATTGATGGCTCAATGGGTGTAGAAGTACAAGGTTGATCTGAAGGTGTATGCTGAAACTTGGGCTCAATGAAATTTGTGGGTGGCTAATATAGGTAGAACGGAGTAGTGTCTGTAGGCTCTAGAGAATGATAGGCACGTGAACTAGATACATTAAAAGTTCAAGGTGGCGAAATCAAAATGGAGGCTGAGATAATGACTGTGGTGGTTGCCTTAATAGTGGATCAACTCACGACCTTCTTTCTTCTAAAAATGGTCATAAATGAGCTTCATAGAGCATTATCACCACCACTTGATATCATCTGTAAGGAATAAAAAATAAAATGATTAGATCAATAATGACAATAACATTTAGATATTCATAAATAAAATTACTAACAGAGCTTAATAGAAATAGTATAAAATTATAATAAAAATTACACATTTAATTTACAGTGTATAAAAGGGCATGTAAAAAATTATGAAAAAGAAGCAAAAAGTTAGTATAGAGAGCAAATTATAGTATGGATATATATGTAGGTATAGTTTATAGAAAAGAGTATAAAAGTGTACATGTACAGTATATGAGACAAAATTATTTCATAGTTGAAGTACGTGAAAAAAAAAAATGTCTCTAAAGTACTATTTTTAAGTCATAACTACAAAAAAAATATGCAAGTACCTTTAATGCAAGTGTGAGATCTTTTACTTTGATGAATTTGTAGAAGTTGATTTCATATCATTTTCATCGCCATACTTATTGCTCTCATATTCAAACTAAATAATTTTCTCATAATCAATATTAGTATCAATCAAGCTCACATCTGCTTCTACGTCATTAACTGGAAGTTCAAAACTTACCATCTCATACTCTTAATGAGTAACTTCAATGGTATTTTAACTTTCACTCTTCCTCTAAGTTTGATTTTAACTACCACAGCCCATTCCATTTTCTCTCTTATTTATCATGGATATCTTAGATAATACAATTGTGTTGTTTGATGTGCAAGGATGAATGGGTTGTATTTAGCATATTTTCATGTCAACTTTATCTTAGTGATCCCATATGACTTATGCTTTCTTATCCCTCCATTACACATAAAATCAAATCAATCACGATTGAATAGAATGGCATTCCTTTCATTTGATCTAAGATATTGTACTTATACAACTTCTTATAGAACTCCATAATATTCAATCTCATCATCTTAATGCATATTTCCTTAAATATAAACACCGTTATATGTTTTCTTTTCTTCAAACTACCAACTTGTGTGAAATTTATAAACATTGACTTCATAAATCAGCCATTTCTTTACGATTCATAAGTTAGGTCTTGAAGGTCCTGATTCTGCACTCTATTTCTCCAATCTTGAACATAGCACATTCAAAAGAAGAGACTAAGATATGAAATAAACATAGAAAATATATTAAAGTGTTAGGGATTAGTGCTTGTATGTAATTTAAAACATGTTGGAAATTTACCTTCAACTTTCTTATTAATAGTGGCAGTATCATCCAATTTAAATGAGTTCAAGAATAACCTAAGCTCAAAATTTAAATTGATATAATTAGGTAAGTACTATGTTTGATTAAATATCAAAATGAGATAGTGTGTCATAGAGGCACTTACTCAAGAAAAGATTGAATCTCATCACAGTTTATCAAAATAAAAATTATTGCTTCCTTAAGCAAGTTATCATTCAGATATCGCAATGTGCTTCTACCCAATGCTTTTCCAAATGTTTGAAAAGTAAATTACATATTTTGTGAAGATCCAACATTGTCAGTATTATCTAAATGCACGTGACTGAAAATAGTAGAAACAAAAATTTATAGTCTCCAAGGCCAAGTGAGCTTCACATATTGAGCCTTCAGAGTGTGCTTTATTCTTCATAATTCTTTTTCATTTATTAGAAAATTTGCATGAATTTTGAATAATAAATAGGAATAAATTAAAAATTAATTGATTTAATACTTCCAATAGATAAATATCTCTCAAATGGGTAAATCTAGCGATATTGTAATGGACCTACCACTCTAGCTTCCTATGGTAAATATATTGGCAGGTGCTCCATGAAGTCAAAAAATACCTGGGGGTAGGGGCGGGGTAGGTATCTTTTCTCGAGCTTATAGATAATAACTAGAATGTTTACTTCTAGTTATTTTATAGCTTCCACATTTAATCAAGATGAGGATAGTTCCTTAAAGAAGAGACTAAGCCTGATCAAAGGATTGAGTATTTACACTAGTAAAGCACTAAATGCAACTAGAGCATTGTAGAAAAATGTGGTAGTCATCACTCTTCATTCCAAATAATTATCTCATTCTAAAATTAATACATCTTCTAAAGCTGGATTCATACTCATATGGTAACTTTAATGATTGTACTCACTCACATACTATTCTTAGTTGTTCTAATGTGAGGTAGTATTTAGCTTTTGGCTTCTGAAATGTACCAACTATAGTCTCTCTCTACTCTAACTCTCTTTTATAGTAATATTCCTTCAAGTCCAATTTGGCCTTAACATTATCTTTGGTTTTTCCCTTAACATACATCACTATGTAGAAAACATTGTCAAAAAAAAAAAATATTTATTCACATCTCATCCAAATTATGCCTTATCGATTAGACTTCTACTATGATAGATCCCAAAGAATACTCCTCTTTGTCTAGTTATGTGTCACACCATAACCCGGTATATGTTTATTAATTAAAATAGCAAAATCAAATATAGTTGGGATAGAACTAACAAAATGCCATAAATTATCAGCTCTCAACCTTGGAGGCGGCTTAGCCTTATGAACTTAATTTTCTATGAATACATCATTATTTCTTTTGAATGGATAATCAACAGGGAGGAGCATATGATGACATTCAAATCAAGAATTTTTTCCAGCCTTTTTTAAGAGTGAATGCCTTTGATAGATTTACGCAGTATGGACAAGCTAATTTCCTAGCAATGCACCGCACCCTGATAGTAGGCCATACACATGAAAGCTATTAATAGTCCACATAAGCGATGCTATTAGCTAATAATTTTACTTTGAAGCTATGTCCTATGTCAATACACCAATGTCTCATAAAATGTTATGCTCAGCTATCAATGGTTGCAAGTAGACTTCAATCTTTGCCTTAGGGTTATGTGGTCTAGGAATGATCAAAGTTAAGAATATATAAGGAGTTGTCATGCACATCTCTAGTGGTAAATTATATGGTGTAATTATCATTGGCCAACATGAATAGGATGATGTGGACTGACTAAACACTATGAAACTATCAGTATAAAGACCAAGCCTAATGTTTCATGGCATAGCTATAAAATCTAGATTAGTGCGATTGAAATGCTTCCACACTTCATTTGATGGATGACTCAAGATATTTGATGCACTTTCTCTATTATGATGCCATCGCATGTGCTAAGCTGAATGCATGGAAGCAGTAGTCTATACAAATATGGAGTTAGCGACAAGCAGAATAGATGGTTTTGTGGTGCATCTTTCTGCTTGCATTATTTACTACTGTGTGGCTTAAACCTCAGTGCTCCATAAATTTTGCATTCAGTATCTATGTGATATCTTTGTAATATAGCATATAATCATTCACACACTAGTCAATTTTTTTTAAGCTCATTCTCAACATTGACACCAATTTCTTTGTTCTATATAAGTCTCAAGAACTAAGTTTTCATGTGGGTTTATTTCTTCTAGCAGCTCTACAAATTGGTTAAAGCATTCACATCGAATATTAAATTAAATTTTAATACTTAGCATTCTTACAGACATAGATAGCTTGGTGTGGTTCATGCATCCATCCCATAATGGTCATTGTGCTGCCTTTAGCAAGTTATATAACTTTTGAGCTTCTTTATTAGGTATCCCCACCTCTGCATGGTACGCTACTCTAGCAGCATCATATACTATTTCTACATAAGCTTAGCTAGAATAATATTTTCTTGAGGGGCATGCATGGTTCATTGAGGAACCACTATCAACATCAACATGAGGCTTGAACTCACCATGTGAAGTCCAAAACTAATAATTTAGTAGGAAACTCCTACGATACAAGTTACCTTGACTTCATCTGGCATTTAGAAAGCTTGATTCTTATGCCTTGCACATGGACATCAAAACTTTTCTTCAAAAATGTAAGAAGGAAGTTGAGATGCCAAGTGTATGAAGTATTCAACACCACTCAAGAATTTATCAGTTAATTCTTTTCTACTTGAATGCAATTAATTGTACATCTATGATCCCTCACTACGAATATCCATAACTGTAAATTGGAATATATGAAAATTTAATTAACATTCTATCTCAAGAACAGATGTAGCATTGATTGCATAATAAATGGCCAATTTAATGTAACACCCTAAGTGGTAAGTAAGTGAGTCATTCGCAATGAACAAATTTTTTTAAAATTGAAATCATTGCAGCCTACAATCACAAAATATTTTTTTACAAAATTAAACCCAACACATATTGTATAATTTAAATAAATGCATCAAAGATTTGGAAATCATATAATTAAAATTTTCACAATTAAATGACTTAGATGATTAAGTAGGCTTAACTTCTTAAATTCTAAATTTATAAAATATTAAAAAACTAACATGTACAACTAAAGATCTACACACAAATAGACATTTCAATATACTATTTAATATATTAAAATAAATTTGGAGAAGATTTAACATAAAATCCATTAAAATATTTCAAAACTTTAAATCCGTATTTCTCACAAATCAACAGATGAAATCATGAAAAAATATAATATAAGGAAGAGATTGAGGTATACATTTGATTTTATAGAGAAATGGAGATATAAACACATTTTGGATGTGAATCTGTGTGCCATAGGTCTCATTCCATCATTAGCCAAGAGAGAGAGAGAGAGAGAGAGAAAACTAGAAAATGGATCCAAAGGGGGTTGGGGGTGGGGAATTAGTTTCGCCCTATAATAAAATATTTTGGTGGATATTTTGATGGACAATCCACCAGAAACCATTATGACAACATAATCCATCAAAAATTTAGTTCAGTTTAAGTGATCCAAGTTTGATATCTTCTTCAATAAAAAATTCTATCGAAAACATTTTTGGTTGGCTGTCTTATTAATTATTATATCAATAATTATCATCAAAAAAATTTCCCAAAATGTTGCTAGAAAACTACAGTTTTTCTATAATGTGCGTCAGCCTTATCATTCTCTCGACATGGCACCCATGTAATGATTACTTTAGATATTTATTTTAGGAACTCTAAGACATGTTTATGATAAAACACTAATTCAGATTTATTTATCTTAAAGGTCCCCGCTATTTGCTAGATTACAAGTTGAGAATCTTCATAAATATGAAATTTCTTGATTTCCATATTAATTGCTTATTTTAGGCCTACAATTAACACTTCATATTCAACTTCATTTTTGGTTCAAGGTTGAGTCAAGCTACATGAATACTATAGTATGTGACCTTGTGATGTCACAAATATCAAACTAATTCCAACCCACACTATAGGTAATCCTCGTAATTTGGTTGATTTTATTAATGAAGCTCCATCAAAGTAAAGCTCCCATTTTAATGATTGTTGGGCCTCTTTTATGTCAAATACTTGCTCATCAAGTAATTCATTATTGAGTGGAGAATCTACTTGTAAAGGGTGAGTAGTTAGAAAGTCAATGAGGGCTTGCCCTTTTATTTCCTTTTATGGGTCATATGTTTTGTCAAATTGGAGTAATAAGACTGCCCATTTTGCAAAGTGACCTGTTGGGGTTGGCCTACTCATCAGGAATTTGAGAGGATTGATTTTAGATATTAAAGTTATCTTATGTGATAACTGTGGTATTTTAATTTAGAGTCATATTGACACTACGCAGATCTTAAGGGGAACGTATTGAAGTGATCGGGTATGACATTAAGATTTGATGTACCATCTTGAAAGATGGAAACATCACCTTACAATGGACCTAATCACCAAATAAGGAGTCCTGAGGTAGATGGGTCATTGTATATACCAAATATCTTTCCCCTACTTTACATAGAGAGGTAAAGTAGAATTTATTTTATGACAGGTTCTTTAGGTCCCAATGGAAGCAAGATTTCATAGTTAATCTTAGAAAATAGGAATTTCCTAAGAAAACTCTCGATTAAAGTAGTTAATAAATATCTCAAAGATTTCAAGGTTAGACTATCAAAGGATTTGGTATTTTTAGAAATCAAGCGGGAGATTTCAAAATAAAAAGACTTATTTAAGAATTTCAAAAGAAGATAAGTAGGGAGCACTCATGATACTAGGAAGCCTAATGAGCACTCTAGTCTACCCTATAATGAGGCTTTATATGTTTAAAGGAGAAAGTCTATTTTTGTTTAAGTAAAATTTTTATTAAAATTGTAGGGCGTATAATCTATCAAAATAAGATTGTGAAAAAGCCTAAGAGGTGAGGACTTATACTCGCAGCCTAAAGGAAACAAATAGCCTTAAAATCTAAATCTAGGATGCTTTAGCATAAGCTAAAAGCATGACCTAAGTCTAATCGCAAAATGGGGCATAGAGGTTTACCTCCACAAGAGAGGATAAACCTATTCCGACTCTTCTGAACTTACAACTGCTTGGACTGGCCGCTGGCTAACACCTCATATGCTTCAAAGCCATGTAGGCTGGTCTTATTGAAATGCAAGATAGCAAACATGTTATTTAATCAAGAAAAAGACTAGAGTCCTAAACTCACTCCTTAAAATACTAGATCATGGCTGGCATGAAGACATGACTTAGACTAATGTAAAGTTTACAATCTTTTAAGCCATCTTGACATAATCATTTGGAAGAAGGCTTGGGATAATTATGCCTAAATGCATGATGAATTAAGTTTAATGGCTAAATCAGGGAGGTGTTCTCCACTATAAGGGATGCCCTCAAAGGTCAAGCATTCTCCTATCAGTAAGTATGGAAACCCTCCCTATTCAAAAGCAAAAGAAAATGATATTTACGGTTGTTAGAACAAACATCATTTAGCTAAGGGGTTGCTAAATCTTTTAGTTATCTTGATTATAAACTTAAGCTTTAAAGCATGGTTATGAGTTATTTTAGAATTTAGTTATGAATTATTAGTGGGGATAGAAAGATTAATTTTATCCTTAAGATCCTACTCCATCCAGGCCACACATTCAATCATCAAGCTTTAAGAAACTTAAGAAAAATATGTCATTTATATTGTACAACTTATAATCAAACATTCATAAATTTTGTGGAAGGATAAAAGACAGGTGTCGTACACCTAAAAAGGAAAAGAAGTTGGGTCACCAAGCTCTACCCTTTTACAGCTCGAATTATAAAGGAATATTACAACTACATTTAACTAGATACTATGAAAGTCTTCATTCCTCATCATTCTTTCCTCCTTTTGATTTTATTTTGCTCTAGGCTTCACAAGGCCTCCCAAGTCTTTACCTTCTAGCCACAGCTCATCCTAAATCCCATACTACTAATCCTAATTTCTACTATAAAAATTACATATTTATAAAAAGTAAAATCTAACTACACCTATAAAATAGATATTAGCTAAACAAACATTCAAACCAAGAAATTATATCTCATAAATTTGGACTTAGTAGCTTGCACATGAGTAACCAAGCTCACCTGTCCTAATATGGATTATGCAAAGAGGAATAAGCAACTTGCATGCAAAAGCATTTATATTTATCATTCATTATTTAAGTGGCCCCTTTAGCATAATCCCCTACAAAAAATCTTATTATGCTAATAGTGGCTTAATATCCAATCAATGCATAAACAATCCTAACATCCAGTCTAATACATTACATTATAAAATAAAACACAACATCACAATATACACATCCCTAATTTAGAGCTAGAAGTAATGACTTAGTATTCTACTGTGTGTGCTAAGATTTAGTGTGGTATGTCTTAGCTAGGCTTTAGATTCTAAGGATTTTGAAATATTCAAATTACACATGAGAGGAGGTTTCACTTTAAGTTATCAAAAGGATTAGTGGATTTTAATTTATATATGTTTTTTTTTCACTTGATACTTCGTATCTAGTTGTTATAAAGAGAGAAAATAGACTTGACCCTCTTCATCCCTACCCTAAGTTATTTCCTAAAGGATTATTATTATGATTTTTGGTTTCCTTTAGTGAATGATTTATTAAATATTTTTATTAATTCTAAATTTAGGTTAATCTCAAAGAATTCTATTCAAACATGAAAGACATCTTAAGATTAATGAGATTGAATTACTATCACATGGATAATATTGCATCATTCATTTTCATCATCAACAACATGCATATTTCTTTTCTACTTACTTGTACATGCAATATATTCATATTTTTACACACTTAAATGGTTTTTAATGCATGTATTTTGGTAGAAAAGAGAGATTTCATTTTTTATAATTAAGCATATATATGCATGAATTAAAGGTTAAGCAAAAATACGTACCATTATTAAACTAGAGAAGTGACTTATCTAAGACCTCCTTGGGGCTACTTAAAGCCTCGTATTCCTAGGATGTCTGGACTATATACTTGCTAACTTCAATACACATAAATTTGTACATAAACATAAGAGTTAAAGTCATGTAAAAGATTGTATATTAGCAAATAATTTATTCATGTAAAGTAAAGCTCTGTCTAAATTCTAGTACATGTATACATATGAATAAAATTAAGTAAGTACGTGCCATTATTAAACTAAGAAAGTGAGGTAATCTAAGACCTCCTTGGGGCTGCTTAAAGTCTTGTATTCTTGGGGTGTCCCGACTATATACTTACTAACATTCAAACACATAAAATATACACATGAATCATGAAAATAGAACAATCCTTTAAAAGGTTTAAACTATAAGTGAATATAAATCATATAGAATATTCATAGCTAACATTGATTTAAATTTTTATCATTACTTTATAATTCTAAAAAAAATGAGATTTATTAGTGATAATAGCCACACCATATAATAAGATTAAGTCAACACATGCAACTTACACATACATAACTATATTCATTTGATTCTTTTATTTGAAAACATGAATACATGATACAAAATGAAAAAAAATATTCATAATGATTGAGAAGGAATGACTAAACATTGCCATATAATACATTTAATCATTTTAATTCCTTAGGAAAATCAAGCCAAATAAAATTCTTTAAGATTAACCAAAGTTGTTATGAAATCTTAGTTTTGATGTTTAAGTTACTAAGGCTTAAAGAGGAGAAAGACATTTGATGTTTTTCCCCATCCCATATTAGTGACTTAGTGTTTAAAGAATAATAACTAAGTAAATTTTAAGGATTGATTAAGTTTAAGTCATTAAGTAATTAGTTTAATTTCCCTTTCCTATGTCTCCTTAATTTAATTTACTTCATCATGAGCCTCCAATGATATGCCAATGAGAAATTAAAATTTGTTGTGCTCTTAAAGGGACCTAATGTAATTAGGATCATATTTAAAAGTTAATTAGATTAACATAGAATCTAAATTAAGTACTCTTATGATTTTCTCACACCCATGGGTTAACCATAAATTCCTTAATAATCTTTATGATATTGAACACATAAAGGGAAACAGATGAATTCAATTTGAATTATCTAAAATTATTAACATTTTAATTTTATTTTACTTTATCATTAATTTCCTAATTAATCTTTAATTAAGTCATGAATTAATTACCCCTCTTATGAAAATAAATTTAGGAAAATTACTAGAAAGGAGGTCCTAATTGTTTTCCCTCATCATTCCCACTATTTAAAATGATTAACCATTATTAATGATCTAATTTTTACTACTTAGAATCTTTAAAGATTATTAAATTGATTAAGGAGGGCGTTTAAGATTAGAATTTCAAATTCTTTGAATTACATGGCCAATAAATTTTGAGAACATTATTGGAGGCAGAGGACATCCCATGGAATTAACTCACCAAATTTGGAATCAATTGGCTAAGTAATTAAGCATTCATTAAAATAATTAGCCTAAACTTCAAACCTTAACTAAGCATTATTCATTAATCAAACATTGAATATTTTATTTTTATTAAATTCTACTCTATTTACCCTTTCCAAAATGGGTTTATTCATATTTTTTGGATTTTTCTATAATTAGTTATGAATTTTCAAAGTTTTTGCTATTTAATGATATTTTTAACACTTAATTAACCTTTTAAACTATCAGTGCCACACGGCAGTGCTTTCCACGTGCCTCAAGATAGGTTATTTAAAATATTTGATGTAACAGCTAACTCGAGGTAGCAGAAGCGATTTCATCCCTACATTCAATCCGAGATCAGACAGCTAAGATTATTCACATTATTTCTTAAGGATTAAATCAAATAATTTAATAGATTGAATCATGATCGTCTGTTCTTATCACACAAAATGGATGACCGATGTTCTGTCATCCCCCGAGCACTAGAAGACAGACACCATCCGCTTTCCATCACTTAATTCGAGCTCGTCGGAGCTCGTAAGATAATGGGATCTACTCCAAAATGTTTTGGGAGGAGATCTAAGGAGATCCTATGGTGGAAAATGCATAAAATTATGATTTACTTCACAAAAGACTAACACCTAGGGGAAAATCTATGGTTTGCCAGAGTTTTACCTCGTCGGAGCTAAAGACTGACGGTCCATTGACTGAGGTAGCTTTGTCTTGAAGAGATTAAGCCCTGTTGAGAAGATCTCGAGCTTCCTCTTTGTTGATTCTTCTATCGACCAAACACCACCATGAAACTCACCAAATTTAGTCTTGGAGTGCCTTCTGGTGATCAAATCGATCAGGGACCGGCTCATTTTAACTCACCATAGTGAGGGAAAGGTGTGGAAAGAGTTAATTTAAATTTGGTGGAGTTTTGGTGAGGTTGGATGGATGAGACTCTCAATTTTGATCAGTGGTTGGTCTCACCAGTGATACAGAGAACTAAGAATTCAAGAAAGGGTCTAGAACTGCTCAAAATACTCTAAGAAAGCTCTACATGAAGTTTGAATGGATGGGGAGGAGTATACTCTCCACCCCAAGTGAATCAAGGGTTGAGATTGGCTCACCACCACTAGTAGTCCGGTAGGGGTAGGTGGCTATAGGTGATAATGGACTGCTAAGGTGGAGGTGCTTGAGAGGTTGAGGAAGTGGCATGAGCTGGCATAAGGTGTATCTCCTCCTCCAAGTGAACCAATGGCATGCCATGGGTGAGCTCACCCTATTATGGCCAAAAGCTAAACTCAATAGCCATGGTTCAGGTTGGTTCAGTGGTCCTAGTGTCCAAGAAGGACTAAGGGTGGCTGCCAAGGCTTGGGGAGCCAGTCAACCCAACCAAATAGGAATTTTATCTTATATGGGTGAGTTGGTTTAAGGGTTCTAGCCCAAATATAATTCACCATGGGTTGGGTCCACTTAGGCTGGCCCATGGTGACCCAAGGATGAGTTATGCTAAGTTTAGTTGGCTTTGGACTTAGTTTGAATGGGTTTGGTGCAATTTGACCCATATGGGTAAAATCTGGTTCAATTGGGCTAGGTTGTCCAATTGGTCAAATTGTGTCAAACTAAGGACTTGGGTATGTTCAAATAATCATTTGAAATGTTTTAGTGTAATTGATTTGGTTTAATTTGAAGTGGATTTGATTTTGGCTCATATAGGTTCATTTCGGTCAAATGCATCAAGTTGATCAATTTGGTCAAACTAGCCAAATTGGCTTGGGTGGAGGGTTGGTTTATGTTTAATTGATCATTTGAAAATTATTGTATGTATTGGTTTGAATTAATGTAGGTTTGGGAATGATTTAGTTCAATTTGACCCTTTAGGTAAAATTGGGCTAAGTGGGCAATTGGGTTGGGTTGGCCAAATTGCATTCAATTGAGGGTTGGATCATGTTCAATAATCAATTTATGATTGATTAGAGGTTTTGGTTTCAATCAATTAGGTTTAGAATTTGAATTGACTCAATTTGGCCCTTTAGGTCAAATTAGGTCAACTTGGGTCAAAAGACCAAATTAGCTTGCTTAGGACAAATTAGTGGTTGAGTCATGTTCAATACTCAATTTGTGATTGATGGGAGTCATTGATTTCAATTAATTAAGGTTGGAATGAGATTTGGTTCATTTTGACCCATATGGAGTTAATTAGGTTAACTTGGATCAAGTGATCAAACTGGTTTATTTAGACCCAATTGATTACAATTGGACTATCAAAGATGATTAACAATCACTATAGAGGAGATTGGGTGGGTTGATTCAATCCAATTTGGGTTGGATTGAAATTTGATTCAATTTGGTTAGTTAAGCTATTTTGAGACCAATTGGGTTGATTGGGTTGAATTGGATTGAATTTGGTGTTGAGAAGAGTTCAATGGTGTAATTAAGGTTAATTACTGGCCTAGATTGCAATTGATTTTGGTTTGATTGGATTTTGGTTCATTTGGACCTTTTGGGTCAAATGGGCTAACTTAGGTTGATTGGATTTATTTGGTTCAATTGGTTTGATTGCAAGTATTAGAGAGTTGGAAATGGTCTATTGAGTGGTTGGAGTACTTTTGTGAAATTCAAATTGGATTTGATTTGCTTGAATTGGCTTTGGTTGGATCCATGAGATTATGATGGAATTAACATAGATTAGAGCTTAAGCCTATTTGGCATAGAGCTTGGATATAAACAAAGATTCAATTGAGGTTGGTTTTGTTGGCTTGAGGTTGGTTTTGGATGAGTGGACAATCATGGGTCTTGGTTTAGGCCATAGGATAGGTAAGATCTATTTGTCTTAAGGTATAACCTAAGCTTAGGGTACACCTTCTTAAGTCTCTAGGCTTGGTTTTAGTGTTCCCTTAACTACTATAAGTGTCTTATAACTAGGGAAATCTAAGTGCCTAGAAGGTTCCTAAGTCTAAGATGGGACGGATGAGTCCTCACTCCAAGTAGTGGTGCAATTTCTAAGTAGTAAATATCAATGCTAAACATTGCTTCTCAAAAGGAGAGTATTTCGTTTTAGTTCTTATTAAATGTTGACTTATATAGTAAAAGGTATTTTGCTTCCCCTCTTCATTGTTTGAGCTAACAAAGCTCCAAGTGATTCCTCTAAGTTTACTATATATAATATTAATGGTTTTCTTATTATTGGTGCCACCAAAATTGGGGGATGTACTAAACATTATTTTAGACAATTAAATGCATCTTGACAAGCATTATCCGATATAAAAGGCATATTCTTTTTCATTAATCAAGTGAAAGGCTGACATCTTCTTAAGAGATTAGAAATGAACCTCCTAGTATAAGGCAATTGCCTTGTAATGAATGTAGTTATCTTAAGATCCCATATAAAAGGTCTATTCTTTGATTTTAGAAGAAATAATTTCAATTCCCCTATGGCGCATAATAAAGCTACAAATTTTCCAAAAGTTATGCCAAAATAACATTTTAAAGGATTCATCTTTAGGTTGAAACTTTATATTCTATCAAATATGACCCTTAAATCGCTTATGTGCTCATCTTGGGCTCTATTTTTGATAAGCAAATCATCAACATAGCATTCTACATACTTATGTATCAGATCATCAAAGATGCAAGTCATTTCCCTTTGGTATGTAGTACCGACATTTTTCAAACCAAATGGCATCACCTTATAACAATAAATGCTAAATTGGTGTACAGAATGATATATGTTTTCATCTTTTAGAGCCATTTTAATTTTGTTGTAACCCAATGAACTATCAATGAAGGAGAACATATCATAGTTCGATGTATTTTATATTATGCATTTGGTAAGGGGAAATCATCTTTTGGGCATGCTTTATTTAAGTCTCTGAAGTTGATGAAAACACAGATTTGCCCATTTTTCTTCTTAACTAGAATAATGTTAGTAATCCAATTAGCATACTTTCTTCATGGATAAATTATATTTCAAAATTATTTTTAGTTTTTGCAATTACTTGCTCTTTGATTTCCAATCGCATTGACCTTGATGCTTATTTTACAAGAAATATATCAGGCTTAATGGCAAGTTTATGTATGGCCACATCTGGTGATAAGCTTGACATTTCACTATAATTTTATGCAAAATAGTCTTTGAATTTGTAAACTAGTGCTTTTAACTCCAATAATTTTTCTAATGTGAGGTTAGCACTACTAACAAAAGTTGGCTTAGATTCTTCTTCTGTATTCAAGTTAATTTTTTAAGTTCCTCAGCAATAGCTTGATTACCTAGTTTAAGTTCTTTTCGAGCTTCTTCAAGGTCAATTATTAGTTCCCCTCTAGATATATTTTCATGTAAAACATCTCTTTGTTCATTTGATGCCTCAAGAGAAACTTCTTTCCTTTTGGATACGGCATAGCATGAGCTTGTTGAAGGGGATGCCAACGCAGCATCTCCTAATCCCCATGTGATGAACTTCTCATATCCTATGGAATTTTGGATATTATTCCCCTGCCAGAGCCACTTAAATAATCAAACTTGAATTTTTTATTATATAGCTTGAACATTGTTTTTAGCTAGCCTCTTTAGAGCTGATGAGAAGTATTGAGGGATCATTATTGAAATATCTTCTTCTTCAAAATCATCCTCTTCAAACAACATTTGTATGGGATTTATAATTCGCTCTTTTATCTTATAGAAAAGGATCTCACGGTCATTGTACCCTATTCTAGGAGGGACATATAAAGTTTTCAACTATTCTATTTCTTTACTTCTTGAAGTTGTTAATGCTTTTATATGTACCCTTGGCATTGCTATTATTATATAGGCTTATTGGATATTTGAAACTTGAGTACTCGCATTAGAGAAACATGGTTTTCTCTAATTATTTTGTTATATCATTAGTACTATATTCTCCTTTTCTTTGGGTGATTAAGGCTTTTTTAGGTTGATAAAGTAGTAATTCTTCTTCACCATCCTTAATATAACTTCTAAGGTGGAGAATTATTTTATGTTGTTTTGATTCATTAGAATTTTTGCTTTTTGAATCATCCCCTCTCAACATTATCTTAATAGGTGGGACTTCTTGCTTTTGGTCATTGACTTTCCTTACCTTCTTAGGCATGAAGTACTTGGCATCATCATAGATCTTGATTTCTAGTATCAAGAATGAATTCATATCGCCATCAATTCGACAGTCTTCACCACTTTAAAAGTATTTCATGCATTAATGGAGAGTTGAAGGTACTATGCCATGTTCATGAATCCACATCCTACGAAGAGTGCTATGTATGAAACACTAGCTTCAATCTCGTGGAATTTATCCTCTGTGTACAGTTTCTCAAAGTGGATAGGTAGAACAAAAGACCCTAAGGTTTGTTGTCTTTATTCATTACATCTTTGTGGGAATATTGTACTTTTATCCAGGTAACGAGCATCCAAGGCTTGCTCGAAGCATTTTAGCTATTAAGAGGTTAATTGAAGCACCGAGATAGATCAATATTTTTTTTATACGAGTAGAATTGCTTTCAACTATAACATAAAAAGGTTGATTATTGTCAATCATCCTTAACAATAAGTCATCACCACTAAATGTGATATTTGCTAACTTTTGAGAGGTTAAGTCATCTTTCATCCTCTCTTTAGTAAAGAAAGCTTCATATTGTTCTGGATTTTGCAAGGCTTTAATTAATATCTCATGTATATCTTTGAATAACATGAGAGCATCATAGATAAATAATACAGTTGGCAGCTTGCATAAATGTGCCAGAACATTATAGTCTACTCCCATTTTGGTGATCTTTTGAGGTTTAGCTAGTGGTTGGGGTAAAACATTTTTGTTAATTTGAATTTATTTGCCTTTATCCTTGGATTTCCTCTATAGTGGCAAAGACATTCACTTTCCACTCCTTAATTGGATTTGAGTTACTTTTTTTTATGAAATCTTCTTTATTAGAAGAAGTTTCTAAACTCTGTATTTCTCCAAAAATTTTAGATCTTTCATGATTCTTAAAACTGCTTCCTAGCTTAGGACACAACTTCTTTTAGCTGATTTAACACTTCTTTTGATATGCTTTCTTTTGGAAAGCATAGCTCTAGAGACAATTTCCATTATAATCACATAACATGTCTCTATTTGTTTTTGAAAATTAGAATTTTCACATATGCATACAACCTAACATGTTTCTTTTGAAACCTTTTATTTATGATTTATCATGTCAAGTAGCAAATGGGCTACGTACTCCTCTAACTTAACTGATTTTCATGGAGGTTGCTCATATTCATCCAAAGAGTCAATCACCTTTTGTGTCTTAGACTTTGGTCTTTGAGGTTTTCTCCTTTTCTTGGATTTATGGTGTTTTGATGAAGAAGTCTGGTTAGTTCTCATTTACTTTCTTGCATTATATAAAAACTACCCCCTGTTGGGTAAGAATATTTTTGGATCTATTTCAAGTTACATTGAATTCTTCCATCGAATGCCTCAATGTCTAAAAGAACATTGATCATTCTCTTAGTTTTCTTTGTAATGAAGGTCTCCCAACCACATTCTTACTCTACCAATGGGGCTTTGCCTCTATTGTTATCTACATTTTGCATTTCAACTAGCTTGACTTCTTTATCTTTTCATGGGTACTGTGATAACATTCACTTTCTATTTTTTGGGATGTACCAATACAGTTTTAGATATGGTGAGCTCCTCATTTCTATAACTTCTTTCCACCCAGTCTTTGACGACAAAATAATCTTTGATTGGGTAACTTATAAGTCTTTATAATGGAAAATAACTTTGTCTACTTGGTCAAGTCGATGTGATTTCAACAATTGTAATCCCACCTTTAAAATATGTTTGAAGAATTTAGCAGTGCATTCTTTTTTAAATGAATACTGCTTGGTCATCTTCTCTTGGAGGGTAGGACATTTTTCTTGTCCTAAAAGGGTTTTATTGCTTGTCATCAGGTCAGTGCACCTCCATTTCCTTTTTTTCAAATTATAAATATGAATGTTGTATTCACACCATTCTTCTTTAAATTATAGGAGTTAAGTTGCTTTCCTTTCCAAGAAAACTCACTGTTATAGTTGGTATTAAGACATTTTTGCTTTGGAAGCCTCTCAAACTTGGCTACACAATCCAACAATTCTTGCAATATATTTATCATGGCCATGGCTAAGTATGGAGCTATCAAATCATCAAAATTTCCCATCATGAGGTTTATTGTATGCTTTTCTGTAGTTATTAGTCACATTTCATTTTCAAATTTCTCTATATTGTGATATATTTTGTGATACTCTCATCATATCTTCTTTCTCTTGAGCGAGATCTGTGATCATCACCTTCTTAGTTGCTCCTATAAACCTCTTGACAAAGAGTGTTTCCAACTCAGTGAAGATTTTCATTGAGTGTTAGGTAATTCAACATACCATCCAAAAATAATGGTAATACCGCTAACGAACTATTATAACAGTTGGGCAGCATTTCCCCCAGTGTTTCTACAAGTAGCCTTGAATTGGGATAAATGTTGTCATGTATTTTCGGTTCCTAGAGGTGTTGAATTTTTCCATGGCGTACCCTTTACGATATTACACTTGGTCATATTCAGCTGGTATGGTCAGCCTTTCCAAATAACTGTTTAACAGTCTCTGAAGTGTTGACTTCTTTGACATTTTGGCTAATGAAATCTTCCACTTGGGATTTAGTAATAAAGTTAGCTTCTTGGTGAGCACTTAGTGTACTTTTCCCTAAAGGCTCTTGCCTTTGCGTTGAAGTTGTTGGCAAATTTGATGAAGCATTCTGCATACACCCAGTTTTAGCAATTGGGTTGATCATCTCTGGAGGATTTCTCGGAGGTACTTACTATGTTGAAATTGATATTAAGTTGAGTTGACCAAATAACTCTTTCATTAGCCCACTAATCTCATTGAGTTGGCTAATTTCTCGATCTCTTATTTGGAGTTAAAAACCAATCTGTTGTTGTAACCTCATTACAACATTAGTTAGTTCTTCAGTTTCTTCAATTTATGCTTGAGTTTCACCTTCGAGCACTTGGTCGCTTAGGCCTTCCTAGTGTTTTTCTTTATTTTGCTATTTAAGAACAACATTTCTATTTCATAAAGGTGTATCGACTATGTGAACAACCTCAACTTCCATGCAGTCAATATTTTGGAGGTTGTGAGCTTATTGCTCTTCACTAATTATGATATATTGGCTGATTATTTTTAGATCGATGTTTCCAGTTGATGATAGACGATTCAACTTTTTTTCATCTAGTTTGTTGACCTCATTTTTTAATAAGTTTAATATCACCTCTGAAATCAATAATTAGGACACATAATCTTTGTGACTTCCTAATAAAGTGCTTAGCACACTATACCTAGTGACCAAGCACACCCTCTTTGGGTTTAATCTAACCTAATGGGCATAGGTAGACTTAAAATTTGGATCAAATCAAATGCAAATAAATCAAATTAAAATTAAATTAAATTAAATGATTGAATTCAAAATAAAGTCAAATCTTGTCAATCCATTTGACATAGATTTAACTTAGGTGGGTCCCACTAAGTCAAAGGTCAACCCAACAAGAATTTAACTAAAGTAAATCATTCCAAATGTTTCAAATGATCAAATAAATATGTTTGATCATAAATCTAAGGAATTTTATATTTATTTTAGCTTTAATTAGGTTAATAAGACCACTTAGTATAAATAACCTTAAATGAGTCCTATTGGGTTCAAACCCAAATCAAATTGAAATCAATTCAATTTGATTGTTCAAAATTTTTTAGAAATGATAATTAAACACAATCCAACCCACATTGGGTCCAATTTGGTAAATAGAACCCAAGCTTAACCCATTAAGTCCATTTACTGGCCTCATTTTTGGATGAGGATAACATCATTATGAAATTAGTAATTAGGATGTCCTAATCTTAAATAGGAATCTCCTGATTCAATGCTTATGACATTATATTTAGTGACCTAGTGCACCTCCTTGGGTTTGATCTAACTTAATGATAGGTACACTTGACCCAATTTTCGAAATTAGATTAATTCAAATCAAATCCAAATAAATCAAAATGAAATCAAATTAAAACAAAGGAAAAAAAATCCAAAACTAAATCAAAGTTAAATCGAGTCAATCCATTTGGCATAGGTTTGACTTAGCTCGGTTCCACCAAGTCAAAGGTCAACCCACCAAGAATTTGTCCAAATTAAATTATTCCAAATATTTTAAATGATCAAATAAACATTTTTTATCATGAATCAAAAAAAATTTAAATTCATTTAGGCCTTAATTAGGTTCATTAGACCACTTAGTCTAAATAACCATAAATGGGTCCTATTGAGTTCAAACCCAAATCAAATTGAAATCAATTCAATTTGATTGTTCAAAATCATTTGGAAATAATAATCAAACACAATCCAACCTATCATTGGGTCTAATTTGGTCAAATTGGTTATTTGACCCAAATGAAACCAAACTTAACCCATTAAGCCCATTTTGGGTCAACTTGGTTCAAATTGAAGTATAATTTAAATTAAATGAAATCAATCACTCTAAACCATCTATGTGATCAAAGCATGATTGGAGCTCAAACTAAATCTAATTGAGTTAAAATGATCATTTTAACCCAATTGAAATCAAACTTAACACATTTAGGTTGGTTGAAATGAAATGAAATCCAAAAATAATTCAAATCTAAATGAATTAATTAAATCAAAACTCAATCAATCATCAATTAAATATGATTAAACTCAAAATTACAAGAATTGAATCAAAACCAAACACTTTAAATCCAAATGCTTGGTTCAGATTCAAAATTTCAATCCAAGTCAAATGGGTTTAAACTTGAACTCAAATTCAACTTGAGTTTGAGTTGGGCAACCACATACTAGTCTAAGGATTTTGATGGTGATGCTATAAACCATAAAAATAAAGAAAAATGAAATTGGTGGAATTATTAGAGGAGAGGACTTGAAAATTCATGAAAAGAAGGCAAGTCTTATTTTCCCTCTTCCATATACCTCATTCCACCTCTTGACTTCAAGAGATTGGATTCATTCTAATCAATTGAAGGCCAGCAAGAGAAAACCAAGAAGAATTTGGCTTCCACCAAGAGAGAAGCCATGGAAGAAAAGAAAGAAAACCAAGGGAAGAAGGGGGCTTGGCCAAACAAGGAGAAGAGGAAAAATTCCCACCTCTCTTCTTATCCTTAATCCAAACATGGCCAAAGAGGATTGAATCCACTCCTTAACTAGCCTTGCACAAGCGGCCGAATTCAACTACCTAGAAGGCTATGAACATGGCTCTCGGCCATGTATGAAAAGAGGGGAAAAAGAGCTCTTACTCCCCTATTTTCTTCTCAATTTTCTCATCAAAGGAGGAGATGAAGAAATAGATCAATTCTCTGGCTTCTGGTTGCCGGCATGCCAAAAAATGGATGAAATTCGACAGCCACCGAGCTCCCTTCAATGGTGAAAATTGAGGGAGAGGTTCTTACACCAAATTAAACATTACAACTATTCTAGAGGTTGATACGACCTCAAATAAATCACCACTCCATCCCCTAGCCACCTGCAAGCCGAAAAATGACTGAACCTGAAAGAATTTGATCTAAGGTTAGTATAAAAGGTGATCCATGGGGAGGCAAGCTACCAAATTGCATTAATGGAATTGTCACATCAAGGTGAAGCTAATGGAGTCAATCCCACTATTGGTGATCACCGAAAAAGAGGTAAGCTCCACCACTGACCCTTTATGCATTCAGTTTTGGCACTTTTTGAATGATATTTGATCCACATACTTATTGGTTATAAATTGATCATTGATCATTTTTCAATAGAAATCAATTTGAAATTCACTGTTGATCGCCAAAAACACAGCAAAAATGATGGGTGGCATCCATCTCTAACTGGAGACTCTCGGGATTTGATCTCCGCCATCTCATCCTTCTATCTGGAACAAATGACTGAGATCTAGCCAAACAATCTGATTTTAACCCTTAAGGATTTTGCAAAATGAATCCGGACCATCTAAACTTTGATTGGATGATCAAAATTCAACCTGAGTGGCACCAATTTTGATGAAGATGTTATGTAGATGCCATGTGGGATACGAGCGAGTAAATCCCATCACACCAGATGGCGACGGCACTTAGTAGGCCACCTCATTGGCCCACCATCTTAAAATGAAAAATCTCTTCTTAAATTATATAAAATATTATTTAAAAATCATAAATAAATCAATAAATTTAAGAAAATTAAATAGAAATCCAAAAAAATGCTGACTTGGGCTCTATGGATTCATCTTGATGAGAAGAATCCACTAAAATTAAAATCCTCAATTAATTTTGGATATTTTATCCATAATTTTACTTTGAATGAAATCAATTAAAATTAGATTAACACAAACCATTAATCTAATTAAAATGAAACTCTATGGAATTAAAATTGAGGTTAAAACTCACCTTAGGAAAAAATTTCATGAATTAATTCAATGTAATTCATGAAATATAAAATTTTAAATCCTAAACCTCAATTTTAATTAATAAATAAAAATAAAATTAAATGAATAATCAAACTGGATTAAATCACCTAAATCAACTTAATAAACTCTAATGAACATAAAATTATCAATGAAACTCATTGAAACTAAATAAATCACAAAATGACTTAATTAAGTAATTAATTGAATTAAATAATTTAAATAATTAACCAAATAGTTAATGAAATCATAATAAATCAACCAAATTTCTAAAAATTATGAATGAACCCTCTTTGGAAACATATTTCAAAGATGAATCAATAAAAAATGAAATCCCTAAAGGACCTTCACTAAATTAGGCCTAATTTAAGTTTTAATAAAATAATTAAAACCTTAATAACATCCTAATTATGAATGTGATCAAGTTGAAACTTTAGAAACATGAAATTGTCATGGAAACCACATTGATTGTTTGATTGGGAATTTCTAAATTTTTAAATTCCTAAGTCAATATGAATCAAATAAATAATAAATTAATAACAAAATTCATAAATTCATCAAATCATTAAATAATTTAAGCTAATCTTAATCAAACATCAGAAATATTTAGGATGGTTTTCCAACATCCTAAATTGAAGAACTTAATCATTTTATATTTAAGGATTAAGGAAATTAATAATGCAATAAAAGTAATTAAACCTTATATTAATGAAATCACAAACACTTAATGAAACCTCAATCCATAATCAATCTAATGTAAGAATAGGTCAAATATTAAAGTAAGTGTGTTAGGTTAACATAAACTAAACTAAATGAAATGAACATAAATTCAACAAACATAAAGCAAAAATGCAAATGAAATGAAACAATTCAAACAAAATCAAATGAAACAAATAAAATAATTCGAAGTAAATGAAATAATTCAAACCAAATTGAAAACTAAATCAAGAATGAAATGAAGAATCAAATTTCAAAAAGAATCAAAACATTAATCCAAAAATCCAAATTGAATTCAAACCCAAACCATATAAATGAAACTACAAAGATTAATTAAGATACTTAAGGATCTTTGTTAGACCTTGGGATGGATCTTTATCCTAGGATGAAGGTTTCATTCCATTAGGGGTTACAATGTTGAATGGTGTGGGTTCCACCCAAAAGTGGAATTCATTCTACTCTTCATTGTTGAAAACCTAAACTTCACTTAAACCAAATAAAAGTCAAATGAAAACAAATCACAAAATCATTTGAATTGAAACCATCCAAAGGTAAAATTCAAACAAACTTAATTGAAACTTAAACTAAAGAGGCCTAGCAAAGTCTTGCTACATAAGCCTATTTTCTTCACACTAAATTATTAGGTCACGGACTCTAGACATAGCTTAGGTCATTCTGTGATTGTTTATGATTCCCTATGATGTGTTGTGATATGGTATGCTTTACATGTCTTGGTGGTGTACTATTTTAGACTGCTTATCTAGAATTATTTGCCCATTAAACTGGATGATAGGACATTCCTTTTAGATCTAACATTCTCTTCTACAAGGAGGCTATGCTAGGAAGGAATTTTATCATAAATAAATTAAAATATTTTTTCTTACAAGTATGCTTAAGTCCTTAAGCATTGCCCATAGGATAAGTGTGCTTGGCAAGTAGCTAATGCTAAGCCTGCATATTTATGAAATATAACTATTGTGTGTTATTGTATTTTGCTGATATTTATTTTGTAGGGCTTAGGATACATTTTTGGATTCAAAATGTAAATTTTAGCTTAGACTTAGGTTAAGATCTATAGGGTCTAAGATTAGTAGGAGCTGACCCTGCCAAAAGATAGGTGCAGTGGTCCCCTTGAAGCCCAATGGATGTCCCTGAAGAAGGAGACAATCTTAGAAAAAAGACTCATAGATCTAGACTTATAGTTCTAGGATGGGCATTATAAGGGTAGCCTGTTTGCTCTTTCTTCCTAGGTGTATAGTGGTACCCAGCCTCATTGGCCTTTTTCTTTAATTAAATTAGTTTGATCTTTCTTGGGTGCATAATAGAATCAACCTGCTTTTCAAGGTTTCTTTCTGTCTTGTGTATTCCTGTGATTAAATGCTTAGATGATTAGGCTCATTGGGAAAATTAAATTTTATACCCAACTTGAATATAAACAATTGAAACAAAAATAAAAGAAAATTTGAAACCTCACATAAACTAAAGACTTATGTAAAACTTAAAATCAATTAAAAACTAATTAGGTCCTGAAACCATGAAATTATATTGCTCCAATCCTTGAATTGGGCAACTTCTCCCATTGCACATAAGGGGCATCTGACTTGTGAGGATGAACACCTTCTTGGAAAAACCTTCCTTCTATTATTGAGTTGGCCCATAATCATTTCTAATTGCATGGAATTAAGCATAAAAATGTATACCCAATATCTCAAATAAATCTTGAGTGAAAATATTTAAAATCTAAAAAATGCATTAGTTAGATGCATTGCATGCCCTACATTATCTTAGAGATATGGGAGTGAGTCTAGATTCATAGATTTCTTTCTGAAAATTACAACAGCCCAACCATCTTGCATTCATGAGACTTAGAATCATGAATTTAAAAAGGGCTTTGGTGGTGTTAGCTGACAGACTCTCTAAGAAGGTTGTAAGTCCAGAAGAGCTAGAGATAGGTTAATTCTCTCAAGTGAGAGGAATGACCAATGATTCTCAAAATAAAACTTGGTCAAGTATCTAACATGTGTCAGAAGCACTTGTGGACTAGTTTCTAAAGCATCCTCCTTGAAGTTAGTCTTCAACCCTAGGCATTTCTATAGTGTTGTGCTACTAGAATCTAAGTCCTAGACTTCTAAGAAAAATATCAATTCTAAACCTAAATTAAATTCTAAAATTTAAATTCTAATCATAGAATAGTTGAAATGCCTATTGGGCATCCCAGTATCAATGGGCATTTCTTACTTCATCCCATTTGGCCTCCAAAAATAACTCTCCAATTTGAATCAATCCTAATTGAAAATTCCATAAATCAATCCTTTGAAAACCAACTTGGGAATCTATAGGAATAATATTTATTTCTTTAATTCACAGTATTTTAGGAAGAGACTCTTTGTAAGATGTAATTAACTATAGGGACTTGACTCTATAAGGAACCATGAACACAATTTAAAATAAATTCTATTATACCTTTCCATGTAGTTCAAGAGAAAAAACTTTGGTACATGAAAGACGCATTAGCCTTAGGAGTCTCTTATTAAATGATTGAATCAATTATAGGAAAACATATTTATTTTTTGAGATAATATGTTTACTCCATAATGATGTGTTTGACCATCCAAATAAGAAATTTCTAAATTCTATGTGGTGTCATAAATTTTCTCATCGTTCACTTTCTATCAAATAGGTTCAAATTGAAATTCACTTGAAATTAAATGAAATCAATCACTCTAAATCATCTTACACATATGATAAAGCATGATTGGAATCCAAACTCAATCCAATTTAGTTAAATTGATCATTTGAGCCCAATTGGAATCAAACTTAACCCATTTAGGTTTAAATGGGTTGAAATGAAGTAAAATCAAAATTTAATTCAAATATAAATGAATTAATTAAATCAAAACTTAATCAACCATCAATTAAGGATGATTAAACTCAAATTGTAAGAATGAAATCAAAACCAATTACTTTAAATCCAAATCCTTAGATCAGATTCAAAGTTCCAATCCAATCCAAATAAATTTGAACTTGACCTCAAACTCATATTGAGTTTGATTTGTGTAACCACATATTAACCTAAAGGCTTTAATAGTGATGTCAAAAGCAAAAACAAAATAAAAACAAAGGAAATGAATGGATATCCTTGACCAAGGGTAGATTCCTCCCATTTCCATCATTAAAATTACTTGGATTTTATCCATACAGCATTGGACCCCCTTGACCACCTCTTAGGAGAATGGTTCCAAGGATAGAGAATGGGGGGATCAACCCTCAAGCCAAATGGATTTTGGCTTCTTCCAAGGAAGATCCATGGAGAAGCTAAGGAAAACCAAAAGAATAGAGGGGGCTCGACCAAGCAAGGAAAAGGGAGAAAATGCCCTTCTCCCTATCAATCCTTCATCCAAACTTTTTTACAAGGCCAAGGGGGATTGATCAACCTCTTAGACATCCTTGCCACCGCTAGTAGCTGGAATTCAACCACATAGAAGGCTAAGGATGTGGCTCTCTGCAATGCATGAAAATAGGGGAGTGAGAACCAATTTCCTCCCTTGTTTCATCTCAAATCATTCACCAAGAGAGAAGATAAAGAAGGCGACCCTTCCCCCATCCCCTCACCATCGACACACCAAAAAATAAATGAATCTAACAACCACTAAGCTTCTACAATGGTGAAATGCAAGAGAGAATCTCCCACCTCAAATAGAATGTACTAACACATTCTAAAGGTCGAGGCGACCTTAAACGAATGGCCACCCCATCCCCTCACCACCGACTAGCCAGAAGATGATAGGCCAACAGAATCTAATCTTAGCTTGGTCTAGGAGGAGGTCCATGGGGAGGCAAGCCACCAGATTGTGTGCATGGTGTTGTCACATCAAGGTAAAGCTAATGGAGTCGATCCCATTGTTGGTGATCACTGAAATCAAAGTATGCTCCACCACTATCTTCCTAGCACTCGGATTTGGCACTTTTCAAAAAGAATTTGATCCCCATGTGGATCAAACCATGATGATTGATTACAAAATGATCCTTTATCATTTTGTAATCAAAATCAAGTTAAAATTTACCAATAATCACTAAAAATTTGGCAAAAATGATGGACGGTGTCCGTCTCTCATTAAATGTGCGGGTGATGATATTCTCCATTCGGTCCTTCTATTTAGAATGAACGGTCGAGATTTAGCCAAATGATCCTATTAATTTTCTTAAGAATGCTACGGAATGAATCAGGACCATCCAATCGGCACAGCTTTTGATATGGATGCCATGCAGGATCTATGTGGCCCAATGCTAGTTGTTATGTTGGTCAGCATTCTTAAAATAAATAAATCTCTTTTTATTAATTAAAAATCACAAAAAAATAAATTCATAGAAATTAAAATATAATACAAAAAAAATGCAAACTTGGGTTCTATGGATTCATCTTGATGGGAGTAATCCATTAAAAATAAAATCCATAATTAATGTTTGATACTTTAGCCTTAATTTAGGTTTGAATGAAATCAATTAAATCTGAATTATTCACAAACCATTAATTCAATTAAAATCATACTTTACGGAATTGAAATTGAAGTTAAAACACACCTTATGATAAATTTTTATGAATTATCTCCATATAATTCATGAGATATTAAATTTCCAATTCTAAGCCTAAATTTTAATTAAATAAATTAAAATAAAATGAAATAACTCATGAAAATAGATTAAATAACTTAAAATTAACTTTATAAACTCTAATGAACATAAAACCACTAATGAAACTCATTGGAAAATCATAAAATGGCTTAATTAAGTAATTAAGTGAATTAAATAATTCAAATAATTGACCAAAAATTAATTAAATCACAATAAATCAACCAAATATTTTAAAATTTTGAATGAACCCTCTTTGGAAATAACTTTTAGAGGAGGATCAAGGAAAAAATGAAACCCCCAATTGATCTTCATTAAATTAGGCCTAAATTAGGCTTTAATGAAATAATTAAATTAATTACACCTTAATTATTAATCAAATCTAGATGAAACTTTGGAAATATGAAATTGGTATGAAATCCTAGTTGTCATAAAAATGTTTAGACCCAGTTGACCTTTAGATTGAGAATACTTGAATTTCCAAATCTCTAGGTCAATATAAATTAAATGATGAATTAAAAATTAATAAAATCATAAAATCATGAAATAATTTGAACTAATCTTCATTAACATTAAAAATACTTAGGATAATTCTCAAACATCCAAAGTCAAAGAAACTTGATCACTTCCACACTTAAATATTAATGAAATTAATAATGCAAGTTAAACTTAATTAAACCTTAAGTTAATGAACTCATAATCAAACAACTTAATGAAATCATAATAATTAATCAATCTAATCTATGAATGAATTCAAACATTAACCTAAATACCTTAGGTTAACATAAATCAAACCAAATGAAATGAACTTAAACCTAAACATAACTAAAAAATTAATGCAACCTAAATCAAAACATCTATTCAAACTAAATCAAATGAAAAAATTTAATAAAATTAATTTAAAAGAATAAATTAAACCAAGAATAAAACCAAATCAAATAAAAAGAATGAAATGAAGAAGAAAATTCTAAGGACAAGAATTGATATTAATCCAAAATCTAAAATGAATTCAAACCCAAATTATTTAAATGAAAGTAAAAAAACTAACATGAAATGAATACACTCCCAAATCAAAGGATCTTAGTTAGACCTTTTGGATGAATCTCCATCTTAGGATGAATGTTTCATTCTATTAGAGGTTAGGATGTTGAATAGAATAGTTCCACCCAAAAGTGGAATCTATTCTACTACTCATTCTTGAAAACCTAAACTTCACTTTAACAAAATAAAAGTGAAAATGGAAAGGAAAATAAATCATTAAATCATTTGAATTGAAATCACCCAAAGGTAAAATTCAAATATACTCAAAACCAAATTGAAACTCAAATTAAAGAGACCTAGCAAAGTCTTGCTACACAAGTCTATTCCCTTCACAAACTAGATCATTAGGTCACGGACCCTAAACTTAGGTTAGGCCATTCTAACTCCTTTTATGATGTCTAGGATTATTTTCTTGTTATATTGGATGATAGGGTGTATTTTTAGATCTAACATTCTCTTCTGTAGAGAGTTGTGCTAGGAAGGTCTGCTATCATAAATTAAATTAAAATATTATTTTTTGTAGGTGTGCTTAAGTCCTTAAGCATAGCCCATAGGATAGATGGGCTTGGCAACTAGCTAATGCTAAGCCTGGATATTTAGGAAATATAACTATTGTGTGTTGTTTGTATTCTGCAAACATTTATTTTATAAGGCTTAGAAAATTATTTTTGAATTTAAAATGTAAATTTGAGTTTAGAATTAGGTTAGAATCTATGTGGTTTAGGATTAGTAGGAGCTGACCCTACTAGGAGATGGTATAGAGGTCCCTTATGAAGCCCAATGGAGATCTCTAAAGAAGGAGACAATCGTGGAAAGAAGACCCATAGATCTATACTTATATATATATATATATATATATATATATATATATATATATACATATATATATATATATATATTTAGATCTCGTTTCTACTTCTTATGAACATAAGCATTCATAGTTAATTACCCTTATTACCATAGTAAGGGAGCACTCTCGATTAAGGTTGAAAATAGACCTATCTCTTTGATATGGATTGGTGTGTGGCGGTGTGATTTGAATGACTGTATAAAAGAAATGGGAGGGTAGTCTTGATCAATATCCTATGGTTTTGTCATCCTAAGATTGATGTTATTCCAATCTACCAACATTAGAGTGTTATTAACCATAATGTTTAGGGATTATGATTAGCAAACATGGGTCCTCATCTCAGATATCTCGAGTAGACTAGGGGTGTTGTGTAGGTGTTTAGTGAACTAAGGGTAAACTAAATTTATAAGTTTATCCAATAATTCAATGAAGTCTTCATCTACATTGCAGACATATGTAGGGCTTATATCCATTGGAATGTTATTAGGGTATTCGCACGACAAACACATGGGTTGGACTTACATCTCTTGGAAAGCCATTATAGTATTTGCTTAGCGAGCATATAGATTGGACTTTTGTCCCTTGTAAGGCTAGTATATTTTAGAAGTTCACATGGTGAACATAGAGATTGGGCTTACATTCTTCAAAGAATTGCATGGTTTTCTCTTATGATCAATAGAGAATTGCATGGTTTTTTTAACTCTTCTTAAAGCCTTAAACTAAGAGTCTGTCTCCTACTTTATTCATTATTACTATTGAATATTTATTTAGGAGCCTTGATAGATTGTTTAGATCTCCCATTTGAGCTGTGTTGTTGATTTTATAATCTTCAATGATGGTTCTATTTTTTTATATCAAAATACTTAAGGAAATTCTTAATAAGTTTGTAAACAAAAGTTGATTGAGCATTAGTAGCAACAAGAGTTACTTTATTACTTCTTCTTTAATTTCCACTAATAAAAATAATCAAATTTAAAATATTACTATTTTTTTATCATCAAGAACTCACTATAAAATATTTTGGTACTCCTCTCTTCAAAAGCCAAAAGAGGTCCTTTCTTTTTTATGGTGTTTCTCATAATATTCAAAGCAAAATTTCAGCATGATAATTTTATCTACTAACTTTTGGTGGTAGAATAAACTCTTATTAAGAGTACTTTTTATTCTTTGCCTATTTATCTTTTTCAAACCATCAAACCTACTTTTTCTATTATTATTCGAGTGCATAGACTTTTCAACAAAATCTTTTAAGGGTACAAGGCTTCAAATAAAAGCTTGCACTAGACAACATGGAATAATTATTGTGGTGTTTTTGGTGAAGATGGTTTACAATGTAAGACCATTTAGGATTTTATTAATATTTTCTCCCATAAAATGTGGTGGAATTTTAGAAAAAAATGAGAGTTTATGCACTAAATTTATGATAGAAAATATTATCAACGGAAATATCCATTGATTTGTAACTTTAAATTTGGTGACTTTTCTATTTGGAAAAGGCATTGTAATATAAAATGGAGTGGTAAATCTTTGATTTCATGGAGAATAAGATTTGGATCTTCTTACTTTTGGCAAGATAATTGCTTAGGTGAAGGCTTTATTGATTTACTTCTATCTACACATTCTATTGGTGCTTTAAAAGTTCATCAATTGCTTTATGATCATGGGATATGCTTAAATTAAGAAATCTAATCCCTAAAGATAGTATTAATAAAGTGATCAAAATACCTATAGAATCTGATAATTTGGATTATATGCTTTTCAAACTATCTTCTTCTGTAGATTTTGTTTTCAAAGACATGTGGCACAATATAAGGATGAAGCAAAATTACTCTCCTATTTTTTCTAAAATTTGGAATCATATTATTCTTATATCTTATTCTATTCTACTTTGGTGAATTTTGAGAAATTACATTGCTATGGATTTTTTGCTATGGACTAAGGGTTTTTATTCACCATATAAATGCTACTATTGTTATCATATTGAAGATGTGAACCACATTTATGTTACTAGAGCTACTGCAACTAAAATTTGAATTTGGTTTGATGTTATTTTTAATACCTATCTTTTTATAAGTAGTATTTTTATAACTCAATTATTTGAAGCTTGTTTATATTGTACTACTAAAAGTCATAATAAAATTTTATTGGCAATTACTTTTATTTGGAACATTTTAATGGATAGGAATGATGCTAAGTATAGAAACATTCCTATGAATCATAAAACTATTTTTGATAGGACCAAGGATAAAATTATTACTATTTGTAAAGCAAACCTTATTAAGGGTATTAATTTTAGAGGATACAAATTTGCTACCCCTAAATTGGGTAATACTTAGCCTACTTGTACTACTTCCACAAATCAAAGATTTATTTACTTGTTAAAGCCTAAACATGATTTTATAAAAGTTAATACTATTAGGCCTGATTCAAACCAAAAATATGGTTATGGAGGTATTTTAAGGGATAAAGGTGACAATGTAATATGTGCATTTGCTCGTCCTTTAACTTCATGTTCTATTTTATCTTCTAAGCTTATTGTTGTTTATCATGCAATTAGTACTTGTGTAAGTAAAGGCTTTTTTTAAATATGGTCGGAAGTCAATGCACTTTAATTACTTAATTTATTAAAGTCAAATAAGATGGGGAATTTTGATATGTTCTATGTAATTAATCATTCTAAAAAGCTCCTCTCTTAACTTGATTATAGCATTTCACATATCCTTAGGGAAGACAAACACCTCTGTTGATTTTTTGGATAATTTGGGTGATGATTTAGAAGATTTCACTATTTATTCTAATCAAAATCTACCTAAACATCTTAGAGGTTTTGTTAATTTAGGTAAAATAGGACTTTTTTATATAAGATTATTAAATTTTATTTATTATTATTAGAGCTTTCCTATTTTCTATTTGTTCTTTAGTATAAATTATTTTATGCTTTTATTGGTGGGCCCAATAGTGGATGGGAAGGCAATGATATTTGATAATTTTATTTATATATGGATGTTGGCATCTCAATGTTCGTGACCCTTTATTAGTTAAGCTGGTTGCTTACTTTTACTTGTTGCTACTTATTTCTTTTTGATGTCATGATGATGATGGATTTTATAGATGCATCTTACAATCTATATCTAAGCCTAAACTAAACTTAAACCCTTACTTTTACTAAGATTGAGCCAATATCGACCCTTTATCGATTTCATGCTGCTATAGTTAGATTAATTAATACTTTGTATAACAATTATATTGCATAATTCTTTTCCTACTTTTTCATGATTTTGTTCATAACTCATTTTGTAAATATATTATATTGGGCCTTAGTGGAAAATCTATGATTTGACTAGCCTTGATCTTGGTGTTTTTGTTTGGCTTGATGTTGGGCCTCATCACTAACTAGTGGCCTTATTTTTTTATATTTAGTTATCAATTATTGGGTTAAAATACTCTTGACCAAACTTTTAGTGATGTTGAAAATCATCACTCCTTAGACCTAGGACTCGATCTAGATGCTACAGAATCTCACCTAGAGCCAAGGCACTTCTGGTAGCTCGAGGGACACCAACCCAAAGGTTAGAAGACTTACAATGCTAAACCCTAGGGCTAGACCCTGACTTGGACTAGGTAGAACACAATGACTTCAACTTCAAACCAAAACTTATATATCAAACCCTTGATTACATGCTAACAAAAATTAAAAAAAAAATATCCAAACCATACCCAATTGGTGTTCAATTTGGCTAAATGACCGAGTTGAACTAATATAACCATTTGGTTATAAAGTAGCAAAACTCAAAATTAATTCAAACCATTTGGAATTAAACTCACCCAAACTTCTTGAAACATTGTTTGAGATTTAAGCCTCTTTAGAATTAAATTTGGTCAATTGACTGACTTAGCCCAAGCTGACCTAATTGAACCTTATAGGGATAAAATCAAATCTAATTGAATTCAAGCCAAATTAAGCCAACTTAAAGCTCCAAAATTATTTTAATCAAATATTTGGACCTCATGATCATTTTCAACCCAATCTAGCTAATTAGCCAATTTCACACAACCAAACCCAATTAGACCTTAGGGGTTAAAGTAAAATAAACTTTGATTAAATCAAAACTAAACCAAACCAACTTCTATAATCACTTCTGAAATGATTGATGATCATGACCCAACATCCACTTGAAACTTAGAAGGTTAATTTGGCTAATTGTCCAACTTAATCCCACTTGGCCCAATTTGACTAGAAGGACCAAATTCAATCATATCTTAATCCAACTTAAATAATACAAAATCAATGATTTCATTCAATCTAAAATTACTGATCATCACCCAACACCCAATTGAGCCAATCAAACCTAATTACCCAACTTGACCCAATTTGATCTAAAGGGACAAACTAAACCAACTTTTGATTCCATTCAAATTGGATTAAATTAATGGTTATAATTAGTTCTAAATTGATTATTGAACTCTCATTAATAACTAATTGATGCTAATTTGACCAACCTAACCCAATTAAGCAACTTAGCCTAAATTAGCCTAAAGGATCAAATTGAACTATAACCCAATCTTAATTAAATTAAACCAAATCGAAGCCTAAAATCAACAACAAGTAAATAATTAAGCATGACTTAACTCCCAATTACATCCAATTTTTCCAATTTGACCAAATTGGTTAACTTAACTTAATCAAACCCAAATTGACTTATATAAGTCTAAATGAGTCAAACACAACCAAACTAAGTCCATCCAAACTTGGCATGACTTAGCCTCACTTGTTCTTTGACCTACCCAAGAGGACCCAACCCAAGGTGAACTTAGTTTCAGGCCTAACCAAGTAAACCAAGAGTTCAAATTAGGACAGAACCTCCAAATAAGAAGGTCCAACCCCTCCTTTTAGCCAAGGAACACACCTTAGCATTCCTTGAGCTCTCCCCAATATGCTAACCCATGGTTAGCTTGTCCAACCATTGACCAACATGAGGTCTCTCTCACTTTGGGTAGCCCTCAGTTTTCTAGCCATAGAATATCTACATTACCACTAGCCACCAACCTCCTCCAGCCAGTGGAGGACATCCAGCTCATCAATCTAGAGTTGATTATGGCCTTGTTCACTTCTTGACAACTACCATGAACTAAATAAATCCAAATGGGTGGTTCACATAGGAAGGGAGATATACACCTTCATATCCTTCTAAACTTAATACACCTTCACAAACATCCTAGAGCTAGTCCTTAAGTTTCCCCAAATCTCCCTATGTACTCCATCACTAGCAAGGATAACCCATTTCTCAACCCGAGCATCCCGAAGGCCCAACCTCACTAAAACTCAACATTGGCCTAATTCCTCTCTCCCACACTTTCCTCATACTTCAGTGAGTAGGAATAAATTGAGAGATGTTCAATTTAATCACTTGAAGTAAGCATTTGATCAAACTTTGGCAAACTCATAATGGTGTTTGGTCTCTAAAGAAAACATTAAGGAGGCAACATACCATCTTCTTAGTAAGGATCCACTTCTTCAAAGCAAAGCTATCTTAAACATCAAACTTTCAGTTTCAAGAATTAACAAGGTAATCTCTCTCAAGAAAACCTTATAATTCTTTGTTTTTTTATGAAGAGAATTCATGTTTTAGCATAATCAAGACCTAAAAATTAGTAAGAAATCCCCCTTGATCATTTTTCATTCTTTTCACCCAAAAACTTGAGCCCAATTAAGTTAAATCAAGTAGTGAAAGTTAGACTATTTCTGCTTCTCACTAGAGGAGGAAGATAAATCAAGTGTCATCCATCCCACATGATTAGAATGGGTGATCATGATTAATTATGTTAGAAATTATTTTATTTAATCATTAAAAATTTTTGGTTTAATCTCAATAATTTAATCTTGGATCAAATGATCTAGAATGAAACCATGTATGGCACCACCAAGTTAGCATCCACGAGATGGCTTAAATAACCAATCATATGGTGCTACTTGTAAAGTGCGTGACTAACTCAGTTGCAGACTATATAAATCAACTAAGATTAAAAATAAGACTAATTAGTCAAAATTTCAAAAAAATTATAACTAGTTGTAGAAAAATAAAAAATATATAAATAAATACTCTCCAAAAATCTTGAAAATGGAGAATTTAAGAAAATAAAAGGCCCAATTTTATCCATTAATCTAAGAGTAATTAGAGTTTGAATGAAAAGAGTATATTTTAATCCTTAATTACTCTTCTAATTAACATAAGATTTTTGGGGGACATTCCTGATGATGTTCCTTACCTCATATAATAATTTTTAAGTTAATTTGATTAGCTAATTAAAGGTTATGAATTTCCTAAGCTTCAGTCATGAAATGTCCTAATTATTTAATTTCAAAAATCATAAAACTAATTTAATGGATCTTTAATGTTCAAGAATCAATGATTAACATTAGAGGACCCTTAGATAAATTTTTAAACCAATCATAATTATTTTGAAAAATCATACTTTAGGATATTAAATTAATTAAATAGCTTAATTAATTAACCTAGAACAAAAAAATCATATTTAATTATTGATAACACCAAAAATTATGAATAAATATCTCATGGGTTTATTTGGGTGACAATTTTTGAATGAAACCAAAATTCTCAATTGTTTTGCAGCATTTTGAGTGTAATTGCCTAATTATTAAAATTTTAATATAATTAATCAATTTGTATAAGCCCAAATGATTTAGGAATTTTGCTATTTACTTTTACTATTTTTGTGCATGTTTAGGATTTTCTCAACTTTTTAGGCTTGTGGATTGTGATTAACTAAATTTTAAGGTCTCTTTGGTATTAATTGGATTAAATAATCATGAAATTTAATTAACTTTTAAGAATTATTATTTCACCTCTTAAATTAATTAATAACCAGTGGGTGTGTAGCAAAAAATTACATCATTTGATCTCTCTTCAATAGGTCTAACCAAGTATAATAAACATGTATTAATTAAGAAATATTGATTAAGCTTAAACGACATTATTTTCATATGAAGGATCTTAGGGTTTGATAGCTTAAGTGGGTCATTTTATGGTGGCCATTTCATACCCTTTCTTCACTTATGAATGTATAGCTAATTCACACTTACATTTAAAGTTAAATCCTTTAAGTGCATGATGCATAACTAATATGATTATTATTATTATTATTATTATTATTATTATTATTATTATTATTATTATTATTATTATTATTATTATTATTATTATTATTATTATTATTAAATCAAAAATAATATTCTCATTATCTAAGTCAAAATATTTGAGAATTTAAACTTAAGTGAAATAAATGAAACCCCTATGTATAATTCATGTGTATAGTATACATTCTTTGAAAGTAAAAGTATGAACACCCGAGTGGGCAAATGGTCAGAAGGAGGTCTTAGATATCTCATCTCCATAGTTAAACAATGACACATACATGATAGTGGTGTAAAAAAACACATGTGAAAATATAAAACATTCTCTGGAATTTATATCATAAAGATTTTAAAAATTATTTTATCAATATTCATGTCCATATTAAAAGAAATGTATGTTATCTTAAAGAAATGAATTATTAAAATGGTGGGCTAAATATATCATTAAAATGAATTATTAAAATAAATAAGATAAGCATGTAATCATTTTAAAATACAACAACAACAATAACAACAACAAGCCTTAATCCCACTAGGTGGGGTCAGCTACATGAATCCTTCATCTCCATTATGTCCTATATGTGTCAAATTCTCATTTAAATCAAGTATACTAAGATCATTTTTTATACATCTTAACCAAGTCTTTTTAGGTCTACCTCTACCTTTCTTAACATAAGGCAAATCTTAAGGCAAATCTAATGCATCTACTCTCCTAATCGGGTCATCGGATGGCCGACTCTTTATGTGGCCAAACCATCTAAGCCACCTCTCCCTAATCTTATCTACCACTAGAGCTACTCCAACTTTTTCCCGAATATACTCATTTTGCATTCTATCTCTAAGAATAAAGCCACTCATCCAAGCATTCATCTCTATAACACTTAACTTAGTCTTATGCTTCTCTTTTATTGGCCAACATTCTGCACCATAAGTCATTGCAGGTCTTACCACCATCTTATAAAATTTACCCATAATTTTAAGTGGAACTTTTCTATCACATAATAGGCCAGATGCATTCCTCTACTTCAACCATCCAACTTGAATTCTACTAATAACATCTCCATCTATTTCACCATCATTTTGAACAATAGAGCCTAAATATCTGAAACGCTCACTCTTATTAATGACTTGTTTACCTAATATCACAACACTATCACTAGAACTTCTACAACTAAAATTACACTCCATATATTTAGTTTTAGATCTACTTAAATGAAAACCTTTAGACTCTAGAGTTGACCTCCATAATTCAAGTTTCTGTTGGACTCCCTCTCTAGTCTTATCAATAAGAAGAATGTCATCAAAAAAGCATACACCAAGAAACATCTTCTTGTAAATGCCTAGTAAGAAGATCCATAACTAAAGTAAAAAAAGATAAGGGCTTAAAGCTGATCCTTGATGCAATCTAACTGAAATAGGAAAATATTTTGTCAATCCTCCTTGTGTTTGGACACAAGTAATAGCACTAGTATACATATCCTTAATGACTTGAATTTAACCAATATTAACTCCTTTCTATTCTAGAACTCTCCAAAGAACATCTCTTGAAACTTTATCATAAGCTTTCTCTAAATCATATGTAGATCCTCCTTACTTTCTCTATGCTTCTCCATCAAACCCCTTAACAAATGTATAGCATTCATAGTAGATCTACCAGGCATGAAACCAAATTGATTATCAGAAACTTCTGTATCACATCGTAACCTATGCTCAATTACTCTCTCCCATAATTTTAATGTATGGCACATTAACTTAATTCCTCTATAATTTGCACACTCTTGTGCATCACCTTTATTCTTAAATATAGAAACCAATAAACTCTTTCTCCACTCATCTCGCATCTTTTTAGTCTTTAAAATGATATTAAAAAGATTTATAAGCCAAGAAATTCCTTGATCTCCTAAAAATTTCCACACTTCTATTGAAATATTATCCAGTCCTACTGCTTTTTCACATTTCATTTTCTTTAAAGCTTCACTAACTTTAGATTTACTAATTCGATGATAAAAATGAAATTCTCTATTTTTGTTTAGGGTATTAAGGTTGCTAAAATCAATCATACTTTCAGATCCTTCATTGAAAAGTTTATCAAAATACCTCATCCACTTATTTTCAATATCATTTTCAAGAAAAGCATTTTATTATTTTCATCCTTAATACACCTCACTTGAACTATGTCTTTACTTCTCCTATCTCTTTGGTTTGCTAACTTAACATACATCTTTCACCTTCTTTGGTATCTAATCTATTATATAGATCACTAAAAGCTAAATCTTTTTGTATCATATATAGCTTTCTAAGAATCTCTACAGGCCACTTTATATCTTTCCCAATTCTCCGAGTTTTTACATCTAACCAAGTTTTATAATAATACTTCTTATTTTTTGTCTTTTTTGGCACACTCTGACTCCACCACCAACTATTCTTATTAAAGGAAGCTTTTCCTTTTCATTCTCCAAGCACATCTTTAGCAACTTGCTTAATTTCACTTGTTATTTTTTTCCACATAATGTTAGCTTCCTCATGAACATCCCAAATTCTAATCTCTTGTAGCTTGCTCTTAATAATATTTTTATTTGGTTCTTTAAGTGTCCCCATCTAATTCTAGGATAATAATTTGGTTTATTTTTTCTCTTACAACCTTTCATCTTAAAATCTAAAACTAACAATCAATGTTGGGTACTTAGATTTTCACTTGGAATGACCTTACAATCTTTACAATCTAAATGATCTATTTTTCTTATCAGAAAATAATCAATCTATGTTTTACTAAATCCATTTTTATAAGTAATAATATGTACATCTCTTTTCTTAAATAAAGAGTTAGCAACTACAAAATCATAAGCTAAAGCAAAATATAATATAGTCTTATCTCCTTCATTAATCACTCCAAATCCATAACCACCATGAATACTTTTAAAATCTTCTACCACTCTACCAACATGTCCATTAAAATCTCCTTCAATAAAAACTTTTTCTCAAGAGGTATCTTTTGTATTAATCCCTCTAATTCATTCCAAAAATTTTCTTTTGCGCTTACCACCAAATCTACTTGAGGAGCATAGACACTTATAACATTGATAATCTTAGTATCAACAATAATATTTAAAGCTATAATTCTATCTCCATATCTATTAATATTTATAACATTATCCTTCAAACATTTATCTATAATCACACCTACACCATTTCTAGTTCGACTTTTATCTGAATACCAAAATTTAAAATCTAAACTATCAATCTCCTTGGCCTTCTCCCCAACCCATTTAGTTTCTTAAACACATAAAATATTTATCTTTCTATGAACCATAATATCTATTAATTCCATTAATTTACCTATAAGAGTATATATATTCCAAGATCCTAACCTAATTCTAGTTTCATGGACTAACTTCTTTTCCTGCATCCATCCATAATGTGGGAACCCTTGCTTATTTAACACTGCACCCGGGCACCGATGTAGCAGCTCTAGCACATTTTTCATTGTATTGCCACACAAATCTCTCTTGGGACGCCTAGCATTAACATAATGATTTAAAGGATTCATGTAATGATTATTTCGACAAGTTTTACGCCATGTCGACTACCTGACTATTTATTTTAAAATGAACCATTAAAATGATTAAATAAATATGTAATTATAAATTGGTAAAATGATAAAATAAATACATAAATATTTTAGAAAATGATTTATTAAAATGCTAAAATAAATTATTAAAATGATAAAATAAATAAATAGTTATTTTAAAATAAATCATTAATATAATAAAATAAACAAATTATTATTTAAGGATGAATTATTATTACATAGACTAAATACATAATTATTTCACAGTAAAGTACTAAAGTGATAGAATAAATATATAATTACTTCAAAATGAACTAATTAAAGAAAAATATAATATTTAAAATGATAAAATAAATATTTTGAATAATATGAGTAATTAAAGTGATAGAGGGTTCAAGGATATCATTATGTAAGTGATCACCAAAAAAATACCTTCAAAGATGTGCTCCGCCATCTTTGGATGAGATGGGCGGAAGTATATTTTTTCATGGGATAGATTGACATATATTCAACCAAATTTCCCCTAACATCACGTTAGGATTTATTTAGATCTAGGTTCTACTTCTTATAGACGCAAGCCTCTATAGTTACTTACCCCTCTTATGTTAGTTCTCTCTTTTTAGAAGAATTATAGTGAAATAGGCATATTTTTTGATACTCTCTACTAAAGTTGGAAATATACATATTTTTTTAATATGCAATGGTGTTTTGTGATTATAATGTGACTTAGATGACCCTCTAAAAGAAAATAAGGGTGTAATTTTGATTAAGATCTCTTAGTTTTAGCATCTAGGATTATGTTATTCTAGCCTACCAACATCAAAGGGACATAATCATAATGTCCAGAGAATCTGATTATCAGCCATGGGTTGCCTTATATAAGGTATCCCAAGTAGACTTAGAGTTTTAGTGTAAGTGGTGTAAAAGTGTTCAAGTGGTTAATAGATTGTAATGTGTTAGCAAGGAAAAATGGGTAGATGTTCACATGGGGAACAAATAGGAGGCTAGGCTTACATCCCTTTAGAATGCCAAAATTAGAGTTGTACACATAGTGGATAGATATTAATTTGTTCACATGGTTAACAAATTATGAGGTGTTCACATGGCAAATAGATAAAAGATAGAACTTACATACCTTTTTGGAATGCCAGAATTAGGGTTGTCCATATGGTGGATAGATATGAATTTGTTCATGTGGTGAATGAATAGAAGATGTTTGTTTAAAATTTAATAAATTTAAAATTTAATGGACCAGCACCTAGGCATCAGAATACAATACCTATGTGTTGTTATATTGGGGCCCAATGCTACTTAGGTGACATTTTAAATGGCAGGTTTACATGTGAGCTATGAGCCTCGACTAACACGCAAGTGACGATCACGGCGATACGCTTTCTAACTATTTGAAAAGCACTATAGCATTACATTGTAGTGTCATGGCGCCATTCAAGAATCTTAACAGTTGACAATCGATTAAAAGAAAAATGGAAACCTTATTTTAATTGGCATTGCTGTGTTGTAGTGCTTTTTGTACACATCCGTTATGAGATTTATTATAATTAAATTTATCTTTTTTATCATATAGTAATTGATGGGATGGGTTGACCAATGCTTTTGTGTTGCATTTAGGCACCATAGCATTGGTGTCCTATTTTGCAACTCGAAAGGCCAATGCCTCGATGCCATATTGGGGAATCATGGTGTTGGGCCTGATTATAAATAGAATTGAGGATTGTTAAGGATTTAATTCCATGGTTTCTCTCTTTAAAGGTTTTTTTTCTCTCTCTCAGTTCTATTCTTCTCTCAAATTTATAATTTCATCATGCCTCTTAGAAAGGTAGTGAACATGAAGAGGGCATCCAATGATGCTAATAGATTCATCAACAATGATGCCAAGGAGCAATATCAAAATGCCCTTGTCCATAAACACTTAACCTCGAAGAGGATTTCCAGAATCTCCATGGTAGTGTTGAAGGGGTGATCATAGGATGTGGCTAGGTCAAGCTTACATATGATAACAACTTGGGCATCTTCTAATGGTGCGTGAGTTCTTCACAAACACATGGGAGAGCCAAGATAATAAAGCATATGTTTGGGGAAACAAGTAAGTTGTGATAGTACTACTATTAATGCATATTATAATCTTCAACATAATTAGTATGATTAATATCTTTCTTATTATAATGATCATCCTAATTTTGATGAGATCCTCCATTTTCTTTTTGGCAAAAATGCAAATGTGCAATGAAAATTACAGAAAGAAAGAATTATCAACTTTCCTACCATCAGCCGGACAACCGCATCTAAAGCTTGACACTATTTTATTTCCAAGCTTATGCTCATTGGTAACATTAGCAAAGTTACCAATGATATGGATACTTTAAATTTTTCTATCTAGAGAAGATTTACAATTAATATCTGGAAGATCATTTATATTTCTAGTTTCAATATGTTAAAGGGGAGTACTACTGTCAGGAATAGTCACCCTTCTTTGATTTGCAAGTTATACAATGTGGAAGGTGTGGTAAGGGGACTTGATGAAGAACTACTCATTCAGAAGGCTCCTCTAACAAAGAGGATAATGGGGGGATTTTGGTCGAAGTTCAAGTGGGATAAAGTTTGTGTGCCCCATCACCTCAACCCCAATATTCCAAGTCCCTAGCAGAGCAAGTCCAAGAAATTGACAGCCATGTCACAGACATAAAAAAGGGTGGACAAGAGTAGTCATAGGAAGGAGTCTCTAGAGCATAAGTTTGATTATCAAATGGATTGATAATAGATTCACTTCTCTTACATGGCTTAGTTCAACACTACACTAATCAACATGTTCTAGAATTATAATCTTGTTGATCCAATCAAGTCTCCTTCCTTATGGTGCCTTAGTATCAGCCTTTTCTTACTACCTCGTAAGCATCAGTCGCAGAGGAAGAAGAGGATGATGAGTATGATTATTAATTTCCCCCCATTTTTATATTTTTTCACTTTTTTTGTAATTTTTTCAACCTTTTTTAATTTAGAAATAAAATTCCACTTTTATTGCTTGCATATGTTGATGTATTACTCCAGGATTTAAATAAAATGTTTGAATATATATACAAAATAAGATATGAGTGACAGCACCTCGGTGGTGTGAACCAGTGCCTCGGCACTATGAACAAGCTAAAAAACTCAAGAGTTTGGTGCTAGGGTCATAAAGTGCCCCTTAGCTAAAAACTTTTCTAAGTCCTTTTACTGGTGTCATGGTGATAAAGCATTGAGGCAATGATCCTATGGTGTTGTGGAATTGAGGGATATTATGTCTCTTTACCAAAAAAAATATTCCAAGTCATATTTTGATTGCTAAGTAAGCATGACACCACAGAACAAATGCCATGGCATTGTGATGCTAAAGTGATTTCACTAAAACATTGTAGCCATAGTTTTTGGCACTGTGGTGCAGCCTTTATAACATGAAAACCCTAGAGCATAGCATTTCGACACTGATATCCAACACTGAGGCACTATGAGTCAAAAATTGAATTTACTGTGAGAATTTTAAAATATTTTTTAGAAATTTTGGTAGTATTTTGCCTTAGTAGTGCTAGATTATATAAATTATAGTGCAAAGCACTTTTCTCTCTTATTTTATATCTAAGATCACTGGGAGCTCCAATGTAGTCTGGGAATGCAGCGTGAGTAGGAGTGGTCGAAGAGAGAAGAAGAAGAAGAAGAAGAAGAAGAAGCCTAAAAGTGGATTGGATATTCCTATTTATAGAAGTATTTCTTATAACTATTCCCTTTAAATAGTTGGTACAATGCCTCAGTGCTAAGATCAAACACCTCAATGTTGTGTCATAGTTTTGACAGCTAGCCCTGAGCAATTGTCCTTCTAGAAGTCTAGGGTGGCACCATGGTGCCATGAACACAACAGCACTATAGTTAGAATAATAATAATAAATAATAATAATATTATTATTATTATTATTATTATAATAATATTATTATTATTATTATTATTATTATTATTATTATTATTATTATTATTATTATGTGAACAAAATTTCCCCCAAATAAATGTATCATGTCAATAAGATATGATGCATTCATTATCTTACTTATCTATTAGTTGTAGAACCCATATATAGATATAATTAAGAAAAAGAACTAAATTTCTAATGTATTACTCTAATAATTTTCATGTATTACACAATAATAGAGACATAGTTTTACATGAAAAAATTTTAGCAAATAGTTGGCCTGGATTTCTCTAATTAAAACAAAAGTTGTATGAGTTCTATAGGCCATAGTAGCATGTCTCTCTTGTGCCTTATTGAGATGTTGAAGGGAATCTTCTTTGTCACACTCCAATGAAGAAAGAGTTTTCTCAAGTTTGGACACATAAGCATCTACCTATGAGCAATCTTCTTATATAGCTGTGACAACTTGTCTAATCATAGATCACATTTCTCTCCTCTAATGTAGTTCTCTTAATTTAGCAGAGATATTGATGAGTTATATTTAGAGAGCTCCCTTTGAATGGATCTCAAGGCTCTGAGACTGTGCTCTAGATCTTAGCAAATTAGGAATACTTGATGAGAAATAGAATTAGCTGATGTTTCTATAATAGTAGGTGTATCTAATAAGACCTCCTCATATATAGTGCACAAAGACAATAATCCAAATTCAACATCTCCATAGAAGGATTCCCATAACTAAAATTTTCTTGCTTTGAGACCTAGAGTGGTAGGGTCTAGCAAAGAATTTACTTATACAAAAGCTAGTGAGTTCAGGCAAAACTTCTACATCAACGCTCAAAAGCAATTAGTGTAGTGCTGCTACTATGCGATATAAGCTTTTTGAAGGACTATTATGTAGTTGAGCTGAAGTACTAATGCATATTCTAGAGATAAAATATAAAATTTTTAGGCCAGATAATTATCACTGAACCATATATTTTAGACTAGATATAGGGTGACTCTCTACACAAAGAATCAAAATTTGTAGAGTCATCTTGAGTGGCACTCACCATTATCCAAGTTGAATTTGATAAATGTGGCTCATGAATAATAGCCATAGTACTAGACTCCTTTGTATGTGTATCATTTGTAGTGCATGATAGCTATTAGAAGACAAGGTAAATGCTAGGAGAACTTGCACTAGTATCTATAGATAATACTAATGTGACATCACTATCCATCTATCCTGCAGAGGCTCAACTACTACTGGTGAACTGGGAATATGAATAAAGTCATCTTTATCTAAAACTCGTATATTAGAATCAACTGGTAAAGGGTTGTGAAAGTTTCCATCATCCCTCCACTGAATAAATAAAGTCTAACAGGTCACTTTCTATTGCCTTTATGGTCATCTGATGGCCTTTTAAAAGCATTAGTCGTCACGAAGAGTGAATATTTTGTATTGGTCTGGCTTGTCACAATTTATGACCATATATGCAAAAGCTTAGCTTTAAGAAGGAAGAGAAGGTGTGGTAGATCCACATCAACCATAAATGACTGACTCCCATATAAGTCTCTTGTGGAGTTGAATAGAAACTAGAATGGGGCCCCAGGCAAAGTGTGAAAGCCCATGTTATAGATGACACCAATAAATGAACTGCTAGTCAAAAAATTTTTAAAGAATGGGTATCCACTATATCCAATATCAGTGGTAACCCGTATGTAGGTGTAGCCTGAGTAAATTTAAACTATCTAGCCACCATATTAAGGTTGTAACTTTCCAAGATTATAGATTCATAGCATTGATAGCATAGCCAAGTGGGTTTCAGCCTAATAAGATATTTTGCACTGTATTTATATCTAGGTTTTGATTATAGTAACGGAGTACCTCTATCAATGAGGTAAACTATAAATTATTATTCAATACTTTGAATAGATAGACTATATAAGGATGATCTGTGAATGATCTAAAAGTGATCTATCATGTGTAATAAGGTAAATATGAAGGTACATATCTGATTTCTATCTATAGAGACTAAAGCTCTTTTCAGTTGCATAATCAAGGGATATTTTTTCTCTCTGAAATAGGATGGTGTCTCAAGATAACTAAATGCTCCTAAAATATGAGCATAAATCCATCCATATAAATAGTGTCAAGGGGCATCCACATCAAAGTATCATGAATCAATCATGACACTTACTCTACCTAATCCAAGATATAAGTAGGTCAATGCTATGGGCGCTCCTCTAGCCATGTGAAATATGGTAGATGTACCCTGAATAGAGGAAGTTTTCTGACCATGTATCTAGAGTGATCATATTCTAACATCTATTTCCTATCCTCCATTTTTTGGATAGTATTTGATAATTAGCTAAGGCATGATGCAGCAATGAAAAATATGTATAATTGCCTCTCCCATGCTAGCCATCTAACTAGCATTGGAAAAGATCGTGATTCGGTGGGATTCATTCTTCATAAGGAGTCCCTATAACTAGAAGTCTAGCTATATCTTGCATGTCTGCCATAGTTATTATCACATTTTGTAAACTAATCTAGCAAGTATTGGTGGCCCTATCCTAGTGTTTAGCTATACTTCTAATCTATGTGAAAGGAAGGTGACTATAATCAAAGACTACCCTATATATGCCAGCCCTTCTAAGAACATCACCATCATCTGTAAGTGGTATTGAGCCCATTATACATACCTATTGATAGTTAATAATAGAGAATAATAATTTTCTATGATGAATGTATTGGTAGATTAATAGTTGACCACTAAAAGATCACTCTAAATGGACATCATGATAATGTTTTAACTAAAATTAGGTCATATCCAACTAAAGATTATGAGTCCAATAGTGGGAGATGTGATGATCAAACAAATGAGTCTTTAAAAATATATATGCCTTTTAACATATCTTGGTGCCATGATAACTTATCTCATATCCTAGTTGTACCATATTGATTATGGGCTTCAATAATGGCCCATATATGCTCTTTTGTAGGCTCAGTGGAAGGCATATCATCTGGTCTTCTCTAGATAATTATAGCCAACCTATAATATATCTAGAATAGAGAAGCATGCAGATTTTATATGTTTTAGCAAAATTTGAATTTAAACATGAGCTATGCTTATGGGTTTTTCCAATTTAGTCTTTTATGCAGGTTTATATTCAAACTAACTCCACTTTTTCATATTAGAATCTAAATTTATGTTTAGATCCAGCCCCTTTAGACATGGTGGATTTGATCTGGCTCTTTTAGGCATGATGGATCTTAGTTTAATTTAGATCTGACCCTTTTGGGTGTGATGGAATCTAAATTTAGGTTTTGGATCCATCCCTTTATAATCAATTTGGGCATGATAAATTTTATTTAATTTAGATATTTGTATGGCATCTAAATTTAGTTTTGGATTCATTGGACATGATGGAGATTTTTAAGATGGATCTTAGTTTAATTTAGATCTAACCCTTTGGGTATGATGGATATGATTTCTAGCATAATGGATCTTAGTTTAATTTAGATCTAACTCCTTTTGGAATGATGGAATCTAACTTTAGGTTTAATTTTAAATTTCATTGGATAGAATTTCTTTGTATTAAAGATTTCTTATTGCTAAGTCATATATATTTTTTAGACCTCTTCAATAGGAAGAGTACTTCATTTATATTTATGCATAATATCTTTTGAGATATTGTCCATTTATTGGTGACATAGGTTTGATGCCTTTTGCATTAATGAGCTGATAAGCTCTGCCTTCATAGACTTTTTCAATGATATATGACCCTTCCCAATTTGGGTCAAATTTTCCACCAGCTTATTGGTGTGGAACTATAGGCCTTCTTCGTACCAACACAACTTTGCCTACTTTGAAGCTTCTTGGTCGAACCATGCAATCATAAACTCAGGTTAATCTTGTTCGTATGCTTCTAGATTTTGCTAAGCTTGTAGTCAAATTTCATCTAAGGATTCAAGCTATTTGTATCATATTTGAATATTTTCTTTCGTTGAAAGTTCATTTTGAACTACTATGCAGAGTGAAGGTAATTCTACTTCGAGGGAAGGTATTACTTCTTCTTCAAAGACTGAAGAGTGTGGTGTTGCTTGTTTAGTAGTTTTATAAGTTGTACGATATGCCCACTACTCTTTTATTAATTTCTCATGCCATTCTCTTTTATTTTTGAAAAGAATTTTCTTAAGCAGCTTAATTAGTGTTTTGTTAAATGCCTCTGCCAAACCATTAACTCATGGATTGTATATTAAGAAATATCGCAATTCTATCTTATACTTTTCAATAAAATGATAGATTTTAATTTTCTTGAAGGTAGTTCCATTACTGGATATAATCCTTTGAGGACTCTGAATCTATAAACAATATGGTCTTGGAAGAACTTTGCAACATCGTCTGCTTTAACTTCTTATAATGGGATTGCTTCTACCCATTTTGATAAATAATCTATAGCAACTAGAATAAAGCGATGTCCTTTAAATGATGAAGGATCTATTAGACCTATTATATCAATTCATCAATTTTTAAATGGATGACACTATTGTTGGGTGTAGGGTATTGGATGGCCAATGTAATGTGTCTTCATGTATTTAATGTTAATGACATCTTTTAGCATATTTTATGTAGTCTTAAACCATGCTTGGCCAGTAATATGCCATTCATTTAACTTTGACTTCTATTTTAGGGTCAGATTGGTGTGCTCCATATAATCCTTCATGATCTTTAGCCATTATTATCTTGGCTTTGTCTAGTCCTATGCATCGCAGCCACATTTGGTTGAACGAGCATCAATATTATGTGTCATTTATAAGAGTGTATCATAATGCTTTTGTGAAAATTGACAAGCCTTTAATTTATCTTTTAGTATCCCATAACCTTTAAGATAGGTGATGAATGGTTCTTATTAGTTGTCTTCTTCTATTATGGTCACGACTTCTTGCCTTTCTTCAATTTAAAGTCTTTCTTGAGAGTTTGCGCTAGTGCTAGCCTATTATGGACTATTATTTTAATTGAATTTCTCTGAGGTTCTATCATTTCTTTAGCTAATTTAGTTAATGCATCATCTTGCCATTATCTTGGTGCGACACTTACGATAGTTACTTCAGAGATTTGTTTTAAAAGCTCCAAGATATGTTTATGGTAAAGAACTAATTCTATCCTATTTATCATAAAAGCCCTAATTATTTATCAGATTATAAGTTTGGAATCTCCATAAATAAGAAGAATTTTAAATTTATATTAATTGTTAGCCCTAGGCTGAAAATTAATGCTTCATATTCGACCTCATTGTTAGTTCGAGACACAATAAGACTATAGGAATATCATAGTATACTCCCTTACGGTTATAAATGTCAAGCCGATTATGACTTGTACCGTAGATAAGCTAGGCAATTTAACTGATATTATGGATGAAGCTCCATTAAAATGAAGCACCCATCCTCATGGTTGATGAGCCTTTTTAACTCCAAAATATTGTTCATTAGGCAATTCATCATTAAGTGGGGAGTCTACCCATAAGAGATGAGCAACTAGGAAATTAGCCTAGGCTCACCCTTTTATATACTTTTACGTCACATATGTTATATCGAATTACAATAATAAACAGTCCACTTAGCCAGGCGACTTGTTAAGGTAAGCCTCATCATCAAAAATTTGATTCGGCCGACTTTGGATATTAATCTTATCTTAACATATATTGTCATAGTTTCTGAGTAGCAAATAGTAATGTTAAACACTACTTTTTAATAAGAGAATACTTTATTTGAGCTATTATTAGATGCCAACTTAAATAATATAGAGTGTTTTCTTTCTCCTCTTCATTATTTCATACTAGCAGAGCTCCTAGTGATTCTTCTAGGGTTGTCATATACAATATCAATGGTTTCCCTGTAATTAGAGGTGCCAAGATTACCAGATGTAATAAATATTTCTCTAAGCTATCAAATGCTTCTTGACAAGCACCATCCCATATGAAAGGTGTTCCTTTTTTTATTAATCGAGTAAAAAGCTAACATCTTCTTGAAAGATTAAAAATAAATCTTCTAATATAAGCTAGTCTACCTTGTAGGGAGCGCAATTATTTCAAAGTCTTAGGTGGTGGCATTTTCATTATTGCTTTTATTTTAGAGGATTGATTCCAATCCATCGGTGGTTTTTAATAAATCCTAAAAATTTTTCATAGGTCACACTAAAAGCGCACTTTAGAGGATTCATTTTTAGATTGAAACTTTGAAGCCTATCAAATATGATCCTTAGATTGCTTATGTACTCACTTTGTGTTTTTCTTCTAACAACCAAAATCATCAATATAACACTCTATATACTTATGAATGAGTTCGTTGAAGATGCAGTCATTACCCTCTGGTAAGTGGCACCCACATTTTCAAATCCAAATGACATTACTTTGTAGCAATATATACTAATTGGCATGTAGAAGGATGTATGCTTCTCAACTTTTAGAGCCATTTTAATTTGATTATATCTTGATGATCCGTCCATCAAAGAGAACATATCATAGTTGGATATATTATCCACCATGAGTTCTGCATTAAGTAATGGGAAATCATCTTTTGGGCATGCATTATTTAAGTCTCAAAAATGGATGTAGACTCAAATTTGCCCCTTTTTTTCTTTCTTATTTGGATAATATTAGCAATCCAGTAAATTTATATTTCTTCCTGGATGAACCCTACTTTGACGAGCCTTTAGTTTCAGTAATTACTTATTCTTCAATTTCTAATAGCATTCATCTCGAAGCTTGCTTTACTGGCTATACATCAAATTTAATATCCACTTTATGTATGGCTACATCTGATGATAAACCTGGCATTTCATTATAATTCCATGTGAAATAGTCTTTAAACTCATAGAGTAATGCTTTAAATTCTTTCAATCTTTCTTATGTGAGGTTAGCACTAACAAAAATTGGCTTAGGCTCTTCTTTGGTACTTAGGTTAATTTCTTGAAGTTCATCAACCATGGTTTGATTGCCTTCTTCAAATTCTTTTTGGGCTTATTTGAGGTCAATCATTAATTCATCTTTTGGCACATTTTTGTTCCCCTGAGTGTTACCTTTTTATTGATTTATGGTTTCTAAAGGGATTGCTTATTTATCAAATATAATATAGCATGAGCTTGTTGAGGAATTTGATGAAGGAATATATCCTAATCCCCATGTAGTAAATTTTCCATATCCTGTAGATCTCTAATCATTATCTTCTTGCCATAACCTATTAAACAATCAAGCTTATGCATTCAACTGTAAGAGCTTTACATTTTTTCTAACTAACCTCTTTAGAGCTGATGAGAAGTATTGAGGAATGATAATTAAAACGTCTTCTTCCTCAAAATCACCGTCTTCAAATAGTTCTCATATGGAATTTGCGGTTCGCTCTTCAACTTTGTGTAATAAGATTCCATGATTCTTATAGCACCTTCTATGAGGGACATAGAACATTTTTAATTAATCAAATTCTTCAGCTTTTATATATGCCTTTTATTAGCATTATTTTTATAGTCTTATTAGAGACTTGAGATTTAGTTGTTCTTATTAGAGAAATGCATATTTTCTTAGTTGTTTCGTCACACTGCTAGTACTAGTATATTCTTTCTTTTGACTAGTTGAGGCCCTCCTATGTACTAGTTCTTCTTCCTCCTCTTTGGTATCACTACTAAGGTGGGGAATTACCTTAGGTTGCTTTGATTCATTAAAAATTTTACCTTTTTAATCACCACTCTTTAACATTAATTTGATAGGTGAAGCATCTTTCTTTTGGGAATTAACTCCCTCTACCTTCTTAGGGATAAAGTATTTGGCGTTACCGTAGATTTTAATTTTATGTATTAAAAATAGATGTATGTCTCCATCAATTCAGTACTCTTCATCATTTTGGATATAAGTCATCCATTGATGAAGATTTGAAGTTACAATATAATACTCATGAATCTATGGCCTACCAAAGTGTACCTTATATGCAACTTTGGCTTTGATTACATGAAATTTAGCTTCTGTATATAATTCCCCAAAGCATATGGGCAAGACAATGGACCTTAAGGTTTGCTACCCTTGTTAATTGAAATCTAGTAAACATATCATGCTCTTGTTAAGGTATTAAGCATCCTTAAGTATCATAGCTATTAGAAGATTGATTAAAGCAACATCCTCTTTACGTGAGTAGAATTAATTTCATCTGTAACATAGAGAGGTCTATTATGTTCAATTGTTCCGAGTAATAAATCCTTATCATTGAAGATGATAGTTGTTGGCTTTTGAAAAGTAAGATCTTCTTTAATCCTATTTACAGTAAAAATGGTTCATATTACTAGCATTACAAGGCTTTTATTAAGGTCTCTCGTATATCCTAGGATAGTATGTGAGCATCATATATACTTAGTAGAGCAAGAAGCATGCATAAGTGTGCCAGAACATTATAGTCCATTGTATTTTAGTATACTTTTTGTGTTTAGCCAGTGATGGTAGTAAGTCATCCTCATTAATTTGAATTTCTTTGTCTTTTTCACTGGCTTTCTATTGTTGAGATGGAGGAATCCTTTTTCCACTCCTTAATTGCACCTCTATTACTTTTTTTCCTAGCTTTTCTGAACTGGAGAAGTTATGAGCATTGTAACTCTTCAAAGTTCTTAGAGTTTTCATGAATCTTAAAACTATTGTTTGATTCAAGATGTAGTTTCTTGGAGCTTGACTTATTTTCTCGTTTGATAGGCTTTTCTTTGGGAAAGCATAGCTCTTCTTCAGAATCAGTTGAAGTTATAACGACATTTATAATTTGACATGTTTCTTTTACAACTTCTTTTTAGGTTCTTCTATGTTAAGCTGTAAATGGTGCATATATTCTTCAACTAGAGAAGGTAATTCCTAGGATACCATTTATTTTTTAATTTTTCAACCAGAGATGGAGACAGAAGCTTTCCCAGCGGAGTCTCTGAAAATATGGTCGCTAAAAGAATACCTTCAAGGATGCGCTCTACCATCTTTGGATGAGATGGGTGAGAGTATATTTTTTATGAGGTGGATTGACATATATTTAACTATACTTTTCCTAACATCATATTAGTGTTTATTTTTAGGTTCTACTTTCTATGGACGCAAGCCTCCATAGTTAATTACCCCTCTTACCACAGCAAAAGAACACTCTCGATTAAGGTTAGAAATAGGTATATTTTTTAATATGCAATGGTGTTTAGTGATTATTGTGTGGTTCAAATGACCATCTAAAAATAAATAGGAGTGTTATCCTCATCAAGATCCCATGGTTCATCATCTTGGGATTACATTATTCCAGCCTATCAACATCCGAGTGACATAGTCGTAGTGTCCAGAGAATCTTATTAGCACCCATGGGTTGCCTCATTTTAGGAATCCCGAGTAGACTTAGAGTTTTAGTGTAAGTGGTGTAAGAGTGTTCACTTGGTGAACAAATTATAAGATGTTCACATGGTGAACGGGCAGATGTTCACATGGTGAACAAATAGGAGGCTGGGCTTACATCCTTTTAGAATGTCAAAATTAAGGTTATCCGCATGGTGGACAGATATGAATTTGTTCATGTGGAGAATGAATTATGGAGTGCTCGCATGGAAAACAGATAGATTGTTGGACTTACATACATTTTTGGAATGAAGGAATTAGAGTTATCCACATGGTGGACATATATGAATTTTTTTTGTGTGGTTAATGAATAAAATATATTTGTTTGAAATTTAATAAATTTAAAATTTAATGGACCAGCACCTTCTATGCATTGTTATAGTGGGGCCCAATGCTAGTTAGGTGACATTTTAAATGATAAGTGTACATATGAGCTGTAAGCCCCAGCAACTCTGCGTTGCATGGGTGACATTGTGGTGATAGGATTATTAGCCCTTTGACTATTTGTAAAGTGTTGCAACATTGCATTGTAGCATCGTGGTGCCAATCAAGATTTCTAACAATTGTACTGTCAATTAAAGGGAAAATAGAAACCTCATTTTAATTGGCTCCATGGTGCTGGGTTCGAGCACCGTAGTGCTACAACATTTTTGTACGCATTAATTATGAAATTTATTAGAATTAAATTATATTTTTGACTATACAATAATCGATGGGATGACCGGCCTTGTCGATTTAGAATATCGACATGTTCTCAGAACCCGGGCATCGTGATGTTGTGCCTTATTTATAAAGAGGACCTAAGGCTATTAAGGATTTCATTCCATGGTTTCTTTCCTTAAAGATTTCCTTTCTCTCTCTCTCTCTCTCAGCTCAATTCTTCTCTCAAGTTTACATTTTCATCATGCCTCTTAGAAGGGTGATGAGTAGGTATATGGCATCTAACAATGCCAGTAGATTTGTCAGTGCTGATGCTAAGGAATAGTATCAAAACATCCTCATCCACAAACACTTGATCCCAGAGAGGAGCTTCCAAGATGTCCTTCCTAAGGTGCCTTAATATCAGCCTTATATAACTACCCCATATGTATCAAGTGTGGAGGAGGAAGAAGAGAAGAAAGAAGAGGGTGACGAGTATGATCATTAGTTTCCCCACATTTTTTATACTTTTCCTACTTTTTTGTAATTTTTTGTACTTTTTAAAATTTAGAAATAAAATTTTACATTTATTATTTTGTGTTGTTTGCTTACATATGTTGATTTATTTCTCTTGGATTTAAATAAAAAATGTTGGAACACATGTATAAAAATAAGATATGAGTGGCAATGCCTCATTGGTGTGAACAATAACTTCGACGCTATGAACAGGCTGAGAAACCTATGATCTTAGCACTGCAGTGCTTAGCCTATGGTGCCAAGGCGCTGAGATGACATTATCCGCCTTCACCAAAAAAAATTTTAAGTCTTTTTACTGGTGTAAGAATGATATAATGTCGAGGTACTAATCCTATAACATTGTGGTGCTAAGGGATATTATATCCTTTTACCCAAAAAAAATATTCCAAGTCATATTTCTAGTGCTAAGTATGCATGGTGCCAAAGCGCAAATGTCATAGCGCTATAGTGCTAAGGTGATTTCGTTAAAGTGTTGCATAACTAGTTCTTGGCACTGCAACACTAGTTCTTGGCACTAGTTCCGCAAATTATAGTGTAGAGCACTCTTGCCCCTTGTTCCAAATCTAAGATTGATGGAGGGGAGGGGTTTTCATCTCGCTCCAGAATGAAGTTCAATAGTGTAGGTCATCAAATCTTTAATATTCTAATTTTTCTTCCTCTTTTCCTCATAATTCATAATCAACAATGGGATTATAGTTTAAACCCATTTTTTAAAGATAAAATGGCATAGATCTTGTACATGAAGTGAATGGGGAATCTCAAAGCAAAGGAAGATAGTTGGGAGCACGAGTGTAGTTTGAGAGTAGGAATGGTCAAAGAGAGAAGAAGAAGAAGAAGAAGAAGAAGCCCAAAAGTGGACTGGACTCTCCTATTTATAGCAGTGTTTCTGGTAACCATTCCCTCTCAATAGTCAGCGCAATGCGTTGGTGCCAAAATCTCAATGTCATGGCACTGTACAATAGTTTTGATAGCTGTCCCTAAGCAATTATCTTTCTAGAAGGCTAGGGCAGCCCCTCGATGACATGAACACAACACTACGGTGTTGTAGCTAAAAGAACAAAATTATTATTATTATTATTATTATTATTATTATTATTATTATTATTATTATTATTATTGGTTAACAGTAAGTCACCCCATATTCTTATTAACCTTAAAGTGTCTTTCATGTAGTTATAAATCCATTTAAATTTGATCTAAACTTAAGGATTAATAAAAGTCTTAATGCCTCATTAAGAAGGACTAAAGTTTAGAAAATACATTTTTAGGTTTAACCATAAAGTTGGGAATTGAAAAGTAATAAGTTTCCTTCTAAGTGAAACTTATGAATTTTCATACTCTTTAAAATTCTTGTTCCAATTCAAATAAAATTGAACTTGTAAGACAAAATTCCACTTCTTAAACCACTTACAATTCGATTCAAAATCACTCTTTAGGTTAATTATTGAACCTATCATATAATCCACAACTCAAAAAACTAATTCCTAGAATTGCCTCATCACACTTGCTTTGTAGACACATTTAATTGATAGGTCATTGATCATACGCTTTGATTAAGTCGATGCTTTATTGTAATGCATTGATTTTCTTATCTTATGGTGTAATATTTTTAGACCAGATGTTAGAATTATTTGTAAACTAATGTGGATGGCGTAGCATTTTTATTGGACTAATGATGTTTTTCTATAAGGGGTTGTTATAATAATAATAGTAATAATAATAATAATAATAATAATAATAATAATAATAATAATAATAATAATAATAATAATAAACTAAATGCTTTGCAAGTGTTGCTTGTCCCTTTAGCATAGCCCATTAAGAAAGGTGGGCTTAACACCCATGAGTGTTAAGTCCAGTTGTGGCAGTTGTGGATATACAGCTGCTTGGTGTGTATATTAGTTATAACCTAACTATATATATATATATATATATATATATATATATATATATATATATATATATATATATATATATATAGATAGGTTAAACCCATGGGGTTTAGGATGACCAAAAGATAGAATGAATTAATTTGTGAGGCTCTATGGTGCCTAGAGGATCTAAGATTTAGAAGACAAGTGAAGATGAAGATCCTCACGGCTTGTTTTAAATTTTTTTCATGTAATTTTAATCTATGATTGTATAAGGATTGAGCTCGGCAACCCATCTTTTTCTTTTTTTAGGGTGTATGGTGGAACTCGGTTGCACCAGCCTTTTATTATTTTTTTAATTTGATTGAATGTTTAGTGTGTTTATTTTTTGTGCAATAAAAATGGCATGCTTTTTCTTAGGTTTCTTTAAATGTGATGATCATTGTGTGTAGCCTATATTTCCTTATGTTCTTTAGGACTTTATATTTTTTATCCAATTAAAATAAAAAAGTCTTACTTAAAATTAATACAACTCATAACCTCACTATAAAGCCATTGTAATTAATCAATAAAATTGATGTAGACATCATAAGTCTATGACGAATGTGGATAACATCATACATGCATATTGCTTTTCCTCTTTAAATATAAAGAATCTTCGCTCATTACACGATAAGGGGAGAGTAAGATCGTTGGCAGTAACTCTTTGAGTGAAGAAGGCTCTTCTTATGGATTGACTCATAACTTAATTTCATCATATATATAGGCATACTTATCCACCAAAGCCAAAGACAAATTGATGTGTCAAAATGAATAAAATATAAAATTTTTATTGCATTAGTCTAGAATACGCTTTCATACCTACCATGATTCTAAGCTCTTAGAGTGAGTTAGGATGTTAAATCTTTCCTAATAAATAATATCATAACTATATTACATTCATTAGACTTAGCCATATGGTTTTAACTCTTAAGAAGTGTTAACTGGTAGCCACTCTAAGTAGTTGTAAGTCCAAAAGTCAAGATAAGTTCACTCTCTTTAGTGGAAGTGAACCAATAGATCTTATTTTCCCTGAGTAGAATTAACTTAAGCTCTTCACTTGGGTTAGATCACTTTAGACATATGTTCATTAATAGCCCATTTATGTTTTGCTACAAGTATAAATCATGACCTCTTAAAAATTTCCATAAACATGTGTTATTGGAATATAAGTCTTAACTTTCTAGTAAAATGTCAACTTAAGTAATCATAATTTCTTTTTCAAAAATATAAAGCCTCGCCCTATAATAGATTAAAGTGCTCATTATACTTTTACATACCATGAGCACTTCTAGCTTATCCTCCTTTGAATTCCATTAAAAACTCTTCCTATGCGAGCTCGGCCAATTAATTTCCAACAATCACAAATCCTTGGATATCAAACTTTAAAATTCATAGAGATATTAGTCATTCACATTAATCGAGAGTTTTCTTCAAACTTTATTTCCTAAGGTGTAATTAACTATGGAGGCTTACCCATATAGAGAACTTAAGAACTAGACTTAAAATAAATCCTGTTTTACTTTATCAATATAAAGTAAGAGAAAAATCTCTAGTACATGTAGACCCATCAGCCTCAAAAGTCTTTATTCAGTGGTTGAGTCCACCGTATGGTGATATTTCTACTTTTTGAGATAGTACATCATTCTTTAATGCTAAACTCGATCCTCCCACCCAACCCATACCAACACACACACACACAACCCTATGATCTGCATGGTGTCCCTCATCATAATTTTAAACACGACAACTAATGAGGTTTGAGCTTTTTGTTCTTTTTCTTATTCTGGAATATGGTAGGTATTGGTTGTGTTAATAATTTTATTTTAGCTTTGCTAATCATTTTGCTATTTCATTTATTAATTAAGCATTTCATTGTTCCTATGGTTCATATGTTCATATCTTTATTATTTAAGTTTTGTGTTGTTTGAGCTATATAATTATCAATTTTAATTTAAGATTAGCCTCTAAAATTATTTTTTATTTTATGGTTTCATTCAGGTTAATGTGACATACATTAAAATTATGGGAGAAAGTAATTAAGCATAGATTATGATGTGATACAAAAGTTTCTCACAATCAGTTTGGTTTCATGCTAGGTAGATCTACTATGGATGTTATACATTTGTTAAGAGGTTTGATTGAGAAGCATAGAGAAAGTAAGGAGGATTTACATATGATATTTATTGATTTAGAGAAATCTTATTATAAAGTTTTAAGAGATGTTCTTTGGAGAGTTCTAGAATAGAAAGGAGTTAATATTGATTATATTCAAGTCATTAAGGTTATGTATACTAGAGTTGTTACTTGTGTCCAAACACAAGGAGGATTGACAAAATATTTTCCCATTTCAATCGGATTACATCAAGGATCAGCTTTAAGTCCTTATCTTTTTGCTTTAGTTATGGATGTTCTTACTAGGCATTTATAGGAAGATGTACTTTGGTATATAATTTTTACTGATGACAATCTTCTTGTTGATAAGACTAGAGAGGGAGTCTAAGAGAAACTTGAATTATGGAGGTCAACATTAGAGTCTAAAAGTTTTCATTTAAGTAGATTTAAAATTGAATATATGGAGTGTAATTTTAGTTGTAGAAGTTCTAGTGGTAGTGTTGTGACATTTGCTGAACAAGTCATTAATAAGAGTGAGCGATTATGATATTTAGGCTCTATTATTCAAAATGATGGTGAAATAGATGGAGATGTTATCAGTAGAATTCAAGTTGGATGGTTGAAGTGGAGGAATGCATCTGGCCTATTGTGTGATAGAAAAGTTCCACTTAAACTTAAGGGAAAATTTTATAAGATGGTGGTAAGACCTAAAATGACTTATGGTGCAGAATGTTGGCCAATAAAAGAGAAGCATAAGACTAAGATAAGTGTTACAGAGATGAGGATGCTCAGGTGGATGAGTGGATTTACTCTTAGAGATAAAATGTGAAATGAGTACGTTCGGGAAAAAGTTGGAGTAGCTCCGATGGAAAATAAGATTAGAGAGAGTCACCTTAGATGGTTTGGCCACATAAAGCGTCGGCCGTCCGATGACCCGGTTAGAAGAGTAGATGCATTAGATTTTCCTTATGTTAAGAAAGGTAGAGGTAGACCTAAAAAGACTTGGCTAATTTGTATAAAAAATGACCTTAGTATACTTGAATTAAATTAGAATTTGACACATAATAGGACACAATGGACACGAAGGATTCATATAGCCAACCCCACTTAGTGGGATAAAAGCTTGTTGTTGTTGGTTTCATTTGGGTTATGTTTATTGGTTGGGATGGCTATGATGTGATTTTAGTCTTAATTTTCTTGGTGGCAATTCATTGTTTGTAACCCTTCTATATTGAAGTTGGATGCTTACATGAGTTGTTGCCATTCTATTTCTAAGTATTTTGATGTTGCATGATCATGTTTTTTCTTTCTTCATCCTAAATCTAAACTTATTTCTATTTTTTTAATCTAAGCCTAAGCCACTTTTACTATTTATTTTATTGTGATTTGGATAATCTATGTATATTGTAATTTAGTTTTTACAAGGTTGTGAAAACTGGATCGGACATAGAATCAGAAGACGAAGAGGTTCAAGATATAATATTACTATAATTAAAATAATTAAATATATAATAATTTAAATATATGATAAATATATAATATAAATAAATAGAAATGTGTATTATAACTTTAGATAAGTGTATTAAATATCTCAAAAAAATTATTATATAAGTTTATAAAAATTAGTATAAAATATAATAAAAATATAATTTTAAAAAATAATAGTTTGTATTAAAATTATATAATTTAAAATATATAAATTATTTTTAAAACTTTGTAAAATATATTTAACATGTAAATATTATAATAAAATTAATATTTTGTAATAAAACTATACCATTTTAAATATAAAATTATTTTTAAAAAAACTTCATAAAATTTAGCTATTATAATAAATTTAGTATATAAAATATAATTTTTAAAAAATAAAATTTTTAAATAACTTTTTACATTATAAAATATAATTTATAATAAAAATATAAAGTTAAAAATTCAAATGTTATTCTTATGTTCTTATACCTCAATGTCTTTTACTATTTTCAAAATTAAAATATAGTTGCACTCTTTATTCCCACTCTTTAGTCCCACATCATAAAGAGGAATAGGTGTTGTACTCTTTATATACAAAAAGGAGCTCTAAAAAATAATCTTGTAAACTACTTGAGTGGTTGCATGGTGGTTATATCATAAAATAATTTAGTTACATTCATATTAATTAAATATAATTTTAAAATTTATTATTAACATTTTAATTATTTGATTAAATAATATAAAATTGGGAGGGATAATTTATTGAATCCGCTAGCTCTTTAAAATCGAGATTGGTTCAATGGTCGAACTGGCGGTTCTCCCTTGTTTACACCGGTTCAATGCTAATCTGATTTTTTTTCGGGTGATCGGACCGGCCTTATGATAGATTCACGATGAATCGGTCCGACCAGCCAGTCCAATTTTCACAACACTAGTTTTTTTTCATTAACTTGTGTTAGATGCCTCATCTTTTATCTATGCCTAAGCTAATCTCAATTTTAATTATTTAATTCTTGAATATTTGGTAATAGGATTTTTTATTCAATGCTTGGATGGTTGATAGCATGTATTATAGTTTCTTACTTTTGAGTTGGTAGCTTGTTAGTTTTGGATAACCATATGACTTGGTCATGTATATGATGCATATTTTAAGTTTTGGGGTTTTCTAAGTTATTTTTCTTTATCTGAGCCTAAAGCCTTGGTTGGACTAATATTTTTTTATTGGATCTTCTATAATCCTTAACTTTTTTTGGTTTATTATTGAATACATTGGTATTTTATTTCTTGAGTTCAAAAATATTATGTTAATCAAATATTATAATTGTGGATTATAAATCCTTCTGGTTTAGTATGCAGGTTTGGTAGTTAATATGTCTTAGTTGGGCTTTTAAAGATTGATTCTGGATCTAAAGTGGAATTGAAGATCTTTTGCTAATTTATTTGTTGCTCTTGATCAATATGAAGATGTATTGAATAATAAGTGGATTTCTAGCTCTTATGAAAGCTATTTTGGCTATTAATTCATTTTTATTTCTTTATTTTCTCTCTTTGATGTACTCTTAGTATTTGAGATAAATATTTATAAGCTATTTTTCTTTCTTTTTTTATGCTCTTTTGAGCTTTAGTTTGGAGGTTGATCCCTATTAAGGACTTCATACCTTTCTTTTGGAGAAATAAAATTTCTATATTTTCCAAAAAAAAAAAAAATACAAGCACAATTGGTCTCCAATAAGGTTACTTAGCTTACTAAGCCCAATTTGACCCAATTGACTCATTTAGGGCACTTTGGCCCAAACTCAACTGAGATCAAGTTAACAAAGATACAATTAGCCTAATGATGCCCAAAACATCAATCACACTTAAACCATGCCTAATTATAATCCAAATTGGTTAATTGGTTCACTTAGCCTAACTTAACCCATTTGGGCCTTAATGGAGAAAATCCACATTAAATCAAAATAATTTAAATTTGGTCATGGCCAAAGCCTTAGAGAGACTAATAAAAAGTGTTTAAAACTCGATTGGGGTCAGTTAGCTAACTTAACTTAAGTTGACTCAATTAAACCCTTTAAGGCCAAAATTAAATTAAACCATATCCAAGCCAAAATGTGTCAATCTAAGCCTTAGAATCATAACACACACATAATTAAATACAAACCATGATAAATTAAGAGCTAATTTGGCCAATTAGTTCACTTAACCCAAAAGGGCTAAGTGAATAACATTAAGCAAAATATCAATCATGCCAAATTGGATTAAACTAAGCATCTCAACACATTCCATATTGATGATTGAAAATAATCTAATAGTCCTTTAAATCAAATTTGGTCAATTAGTTCTCTTGACCTAATTTGACTTAATCACATCTCATTAAGCCAAACCCAACTTGGCATGGCTCTGCCTTAGGTCACCAAGGGTCTTCCTGAGTGAATCCAATTCAAAGTGAACTTAGTTCAGCTCAAATGAAGTGAATCAAAGTTCTAAAGAAAGTAAAATTTCAAAATAGCATGGTCCACCCTCCTTCTTTAACTTAGGAATTCACCTTATCATCTCTTGAGCTCACCTTAAATGACTTAGGCTAACACAAAGTTAGTTTGCCCAGCCATTGACCTAAGTGAGCTCCAAATCACCAAGGATAATCCTTAGCTCACTTACCTTATCTTATCAATTACACCTCACTCTCTCAAGCATGGCCAGCCACTATAGCACCTCCACTTCATTAGTCCCTTCCCAATTTAAGCTTAAACCATTGCACCATGATCTTTCCATAGATGATCCAAGCCAAAATATTGATTCACATGGAGAGCATCTTAAAGTTTGAATGAGGAGGGGCTTAAAAACACTAGTTCTTCACTATTCCCATTCCCAGTTCCCCAAGTTATCAAGCCCTCTCTAGTCTAGACTATCCTAAAACTTCACCCTAAACCTTTCTAAATCTAAAATTAACTCACCCTACACCTTCCCCAATCTCAAGTGAGCTAAAACAAATTGTGTCCCACTCGATTTAAGTTCAGTAAGGTAAAGAAAGACCAAAGTCTGGTGACCTGCGACAAATCTTTGGTTTTGGGAGAAACCAGTAAGGGTAAAGAGTAGCTCTTCTCAATAGATCTTCATCTCTTCAAAATAAAGCTACCTATGATAAAAATCCACTAAATGTTAACACTAGTAAGTTAATTCCCTAAAATTGTAGAAAATCTATATGTAGTTCATGCTATATAAAGCGTTTGATTTAATAATTAAAATCTAATCATAGGAAACCATTGCATTTCATTCCTTCATCTTTTTGTAATCAATTTGGTGGCAAGATATGGGCATTCTCTATTCTCACTATAGGTATAAGATGAATCATGCACTAACCATTATGTTTGATTAGAAAGGACAATTATGATCTTATCTTAAGATAGAATTTGATTTCATTCCTTAAGAGTTGTAGATTCAATATAAGCCATTCGATGTGTCATCGAATGGCTTGGATTGAAATTGCATCCACCAGTATCAACACTAGTGCTACATGTGATTCATTTTGTGATGAATCCCATCACACTACATAAAGCACAACCAAGTTAGCACCGTAAGTGTAAATTAATTTAATAAGCTTTAAATTTAGTGTTAAATGGCCAAACTTTGAAATATCATAACTAATTCAAGAAAAATCATACAAACACAAATAAATACTCTCTTGAATCATTGAAGTGAGGTGATAATAGAAAAATAAAAGCTTAAATTCTTATTGGGTAGACAAAGACTAATTAGTTATTTTAAATTATTAATTATGAAATAAAGACTAAATTACTTGCCAAAATGATTTGAGATTTTAAGGAACATTCCTAGTAGAGCTCTATGACTCTTGTAATAATTTCATGTGAATTGGGTGAGTAAATTAAGAGTATTATATATTTAAACTCTTAATGATGTAAATAACTCAATAACTAATTAGAAAGTTATAAAAAGAATCTAGATTGTATCATAATGGCTAAACACATTTAATTAACATAAATTTAATTAGAAGAAATTATTAAAACCTCTTATTGTAATTAAAATTCCAAAATCATCATTTATTGGATTAATTACCAATTAATAGTTCATTATACCACCTAAAACTTAGAAAATTCTTAAGTTATTATACAAAGTTCAAGAAATACAAATGACCCCTCTTTGTACAACTAATAGAGAGGTTTTCAATGGAATTAAATCTTCAATTGAATTTGGGTATTTTGAGAGTAATTAACTAATTATTAAAATCCTAATTATTTTAATTAACTATAATTGAAACCCAAATGCTTTGAAATTTATAGGGCAAATTTTGTATTGTATTATGCATCTTTATAAGTTTTCTCAAAACTTTTAAGCTTCTGTCTTACAATTTGATAAAGATTTAGGGTTAATTTAAGAGATAAGTGGATTTTAAGCTCATATATTAGATATTAAGGCAATGTTTATTAGACTAATATTATTATCTATAGGGGATTGTACTTAACAAAAAAATGGATGATGTAATATATTTAAAGCTAATAAGATTGCTTGCTGGTGTTGCTTACTTAAATCACTTTAGCATAAGCCCTTTAAAATAAGTGGGCTTGGTACTCATTGGTGTCAAACCCCATTTTATGAATATAAATGCTTGTGTGTGTGTGTGTGTGTGTGTGTGTGTGTTTCAAATAACATTGATTTTGTAAGTTTAGTTATAATTTTATTTTGGGTATTAAAATGTAGTTTGTAATATAGTTAAGTTAGAGTTATAGTGTTTAATATGAACAATAGCTTGAAGGCTTACACATGGGAGGCCTTGTGAAGCATGGAGCACTCACATCATGGAGATGAAGTCATGAAGGTCCCATAAGTTGTTTAATTACTTAGTTCTAAGCTAGGTTATATAAGGGCAGAGCTAGGCTACTTATTTTCATCTTTATTTCTCTTTCAAGTTATATAGCAAAACTCAGCCACACTAGCCTTTTACTATATTATTTATGACTTGTTTGATGTGTTTACATTATTTACACACTAGAAATGACATGTTTTTATAGGATTCTTTCTATGATATTATGATTGTTTGAATGTTAGCCTGAATTTCAGTAGGCTCTTAGGAATTAAATTTCTACCCAAATATAGTTAATCAAATCAAGTTAAAAATAAATACAATTTATGACCTCACTTAACTAAACCTTAAATATAAATACTAAAAGCAATAAGAAACCTCTAGAACTTTTGAAATATGCTACATTTTTTATCTCTTTAGAATTGGAACCTTCTCCCATTGCATAAGGGGTATCTATCTAGTGAGAATAGCCACATTTTTGAGAAAATCTGCTTTCTATTATGATTTATCCCATAACTAATTTCATATCATTTAGATAGGTATAATTGCATACCTAATCCTCATCAAATATATCTTGTGTCTGAAAAATGCTTAGAAGTTGAATATTTTTACATTATTTAAGAGAAATTTTATACCATTCATAATCTAAAGTATAGGGACTGGGTTTAGGTTCTTAGATTCCTTTTTGAACTAATAGGAACATAACAATCTCTCATTACATAAGCCTAGTCATCTGATTTTGAAATATAAGTGGTGTTAGTTGGTAACCATCTTGACAAGTTGTGAGTCCAGAAGAGTAGAGATAAAATCACTCTCTTTAATAAGAATGAACCAATATGTCCCAATTATCCTTCATTAGATTTGGTTGAGCTTCTAGCATATGCTGAAGCACTTTAGTTTAGGATCTAAGGCTAGCTGCTTCTCTTTAACAACACGTATTAGTTCTCACCTCTTAGGCATTCCTATGGTCTTATGTCATTGTGATATAAGTCTTAGTATTCTAATAAAATATCAACTCAAAATTAAAATAAATATCAAATTCACATATATAAAGCTTAATCATAAGATCACTTGTAGTACTTACTAAGCACTTCTAACTTATGTTCCTTTGAAATCTGAAAAAAAAAATGTTTCTATTTGAACTCTCGCATTTGATTTCTAAATTAGTAATTCTAAACTTTAAAATCTATAAAGATACTAGTTGATTACCATAATCGAGAGTTTTTTTTAAATATTCATGCATTCTATGATGTAATTAACTATAGGGGATTACCCTTATAAAATACTTACAACCTAGGTAAAACAAATAGTCTTATCCATATAAGATAGTAGAAAAACTTCTAGTATACATAGACTAGCCTTAGAAATCCTTATTAAGTGATTAAAAATATCATAGGGTGATATCTCTTCTCTCAGAGTAGTATATTATTTCTTGATGCCATATTCAGCCATATAAGTATCCCAAAAATTTGCATAGCATCCTCATAATTTAAATCACCATACTTAGCCTTAAAATATAAGTACAAATGCTTCCAAACTTTTGAAGTATGTTTTACAAGTTATTATCAAGCAATGGGTTGTTTATCAAAATTAATGGTCTTATATTTTGTAATTTCTCTAATTATTAGGTTTAATATTAAAATGACTTTATTAATTAATTTAAAATTTTTAAAATTTATAAAAGAAATGCACCTTAATGGTCTAAACCACTTAACAAACCTAGAGGATCCTAAGAAAAATACTAAACATTTTTATCATCATTAAGCACATTAATCACCTTATTTAAGTTTGGTTATACACATTAATTAATCAATTAATTAACATACAACTTAAAAAGTCTTTAAATAATTTAAATTAAGTTCAAATTACTTGAAAATTTAAAGATTAGTCTTAAAGACTACTAGAAACTCTTTTAAAAAATTTTATAAAATTTTAAATTAATATAATTTATATTTTTAATTTATATTTAAGATAATCATTTAAAGAATATTGAAAATTTATTAAATTATAAAAATTATGAAAATAATCTTATAAATCATCTATCGTATCTTTATTACTCTCCCAAGTAAGAAGAAGCACATTGAAGAAATTATTAAATTATTATTAATAATATTTATATTTCATTTAAGAAATAATTATATAAAATATAATAATTAATAATCAATTTTTAAAAGTTTCTAAAATTTTATGGAATATTCTTGAGGTCCCCTTCACATTAGAAAAGAATTTCATGGAGTTTTAAATTGATTGATTGGTCAAAACTAATTTCAAATGAATTTATCTTAATATAAAATTTAAAATAATTATCATTTTATTTAGAAATTTTATAATAAATAAAATAAGTTAAAAATTCATCAAATTTTTATAGTATATAAACATTAAGAGAGAATGGACCGAGAAAATAAAATCAATCAATTTTAAAAATTAAAATATTGTTTATATTTTTAATTAAATAGAATAAATTATATAAAATTAGACTGAACTATAAATAACATAAATTTTGTATGAGAGTACAATCTTATTTTCAACACTCCTATAAAGTTTCATGAATTAATAAAAATAATTTAATTTAATTATTTTTGGACATGAAATAATATAATAATTTTAGAAAATCCAAATTAATCAAAATGTGTAAATTATAAATTATTATGTTAGTGAGGAGGAGCATGAGATACTGGCTATGATCTTGGACTTAAGGAGCGAGTTTAAGTTCATAGATTTCCCTTTTAATTAACAACATCATAAATCATCCTACATTTCAAAAGATTAACTGCAATAATTTGAAGCATATGCCCATATAAGCAGGTAGTAAGGTCAGAAGAGTTAGGGGTCCCTTCTAAGAGTGAATATATAAATCCCAATTCCTTTTGACGACATGTTTCTCTCCTGTTATGGAAATAAGTTCTCACCTCTTAAGCTTTTCTAAATCATGTGATGTTGGATATGTGTCCTAACATTTTAATAAAAGGACAACTCAAAATGAAACAAAAATAAATCTCAATTCTAAAAATTTAAATCACAACTACATAATAAGTTGAACTGCTTATTTGGCTTTCCAATATCAAAGTATTTTCTACTTCTTCACATTTAGAATCTGAAAAGGTTGCTATATTTAATCTATCCCATTTGATTTTCAAATTAAAAAACATTGAATTAAACTTTAAAATCTATAAAAACATAAGCCAATTACTTTAATTTAATATTTTCTTTTGAGATTCATTTTGCTAAGATGTAATTAACTATAGGGGCTTGCCTCTATAAGAACTTGTAACCCATATTAAAATAAATCATATCTTACTTTACCCATGTGAAGAAGGAAATAATCTTTAGTACATATTAACTTATTAGCCTTAAGAGTCCTTATTATATGGTTGGATCTATTACAAGATGATCTTTCTACCTTTCAAAGTGTTAAATTATTCCTAGCTATTGTGTTCTATCACCCAAATAAAACCCCAAGAACTACACAATGTCTCACATTTAATCACCACATATTTTTCTTGCAACTCCATTTAGGAAAGGTTTATCTCTCCATCTTTGGTGGTTGACTTTATCTCTATACATCTGTAGTAAGTTTATGACACTCTAGGCTTAGACTATCATTCATTCTGTTGGATATATTGCTCATTTCGTTATTTGGCAAGTGTTGCCAACAACCTAAATTTTGGTTCTAAAAACCCTCATTTACCACTGGTAAATGAGTAAGTTTTAGACCTTATGTTTGAACCCCCCTAATGGGTTCCACTTCTCCTAGTTTAGGCAAGGCTCTAATATTTGCTGATAAACTTAAAAAAAATCAAATTACCTCGCAGTCAAATTTGTCACCAATCATCTTCAAATCTAAATAATAAAATCCTTTGAATCCTTCAAAATCTTAGATTTTTAAACCTATTTTCTAAGTTATGTTCAAGAATTGTCCTAAACCCTAGTAAAAAATCACTGAACTTATTGTCGTCTAACAAATAAGGTTCTAAAATCTCTCCAAAAGATAGAAAAAAAAGCTTTTACCATTAAACTCCACTTATAATGATCAAATTTAATAAGTGTGGGTCCAAATTCTATAAATTTATCAAGGAAAAATACATCAAAATTCTGGCATCATAATTATTAACCAAATACAAGAAAATGCCTTCTAAAATTGATTTTCTCTTTTGATACTAGATAAATCTAACCATGGATCAAGCCTATCTAGTCAACAACCCAATCATCAAGTTTGGTATAGGCTTTGAGGATCTTATGTTGACTTATGATGGTGAAGTATCTACTATAGTAGGCCACAAGGTACTTATAGACAAAAGCCTCTTTATAGTTTGACTTCAAGTTTGAGGCTAATTTTCCATCATTAAAGAGGAAATCCATTAAAAATTCCATAGTAAAATATGTTGTTCACATCACTAATTCCCTTAGAGCTAGTAGGACTGAGAGGGCACCAATAATTGTTTTTTTTCTAAGGTTAAGACCATATTCGAGCCATTGGTTGCCTTCTTGGCCATTTAGATTAGTTCATCTTCCAAGATTGTTCTTTTCACTAAGACAAAGAGCAAAAACAAAAATAAGGAACTTAAGAAACAATATGAGAGGATGTGGAGATAGATGCTACATCACATCAGGCTATGGATGGTTCTCCACTGGAAAACTTTTGACTAGTATTCACCATGTGTTTAAAATTTCAAAAAAAAAGGATGGATACCACACACATGGTAAAAAAAATTTCTAACTATTTTGAGAAACTCTAGAATAATAAATAAAAGAAGGCTCAATCAAGACCATGATTAGGATTTTCCATAATTGGGCTAATAAATGATGATGACTATGACTTGGCCATCACAAATAACTTAAATTATGATAGGTTTATTTTAGAGGATGTCAACTCTTTTGAATGAATTTGTATCAGGAAATCTAGATGACTCCAAGTTAGGGATGCACCCCTGGAACTAAACAAAGAGATAAAATCAACTATAAATGACCTAAAAGAGATTAACTTAGGCACTGAAGAAGATTCATGCCCTATATTTAAAAGTTGACTTTTGAATGAGTTTGAAGTTAACAAGTTAGTTAGGTTGCTTTTGTATTTTATGGATTACTTTGCATGGATCTGTGAAGAGATGGCTAGATTAGCTCCTAATGTAGTAGTTGATAAACTAGAAATCCAACCTAATGCAATTGTATTAAAGCAAGCTCCTCAATGCATGCAACTAAACATTGAACAACAAGTCATAGCTGAAGCTAAGAAGCTAATTGATGCCAATTTTATTCAAGAAGAAAAAAAAATCTTCTTGGTTAGCCAATATCATCCCAATTAAAGAGAGGAATGTCCATATCTGCATGCATCTACATTAAAGATCTAAAAAAGGCATGTCCCCAAGATGAGTTCTTATTACCTATATTAGAGTTGATGGTAGAATAGTTAGCTCACATATAATTTTCTTATTCATGGATGGGTCAACTGGTTACAATGAGTCTATAGAGATCCATATGATTGAGACGAGGTGATGATACTTAGATAGACCACTAATGTTCAAGATGTTATGGTTAATGATGGTGAGTCACCTAACTTGATTTAGTGCCTGCAACACTTGCTTAATCAAAATGATGAACAAATTAGTTGAATAAGAGAGAGAATAGAAGAGTTGATGCTAGTGGTGATAGTCCTCCAAGGTCAAACATCAATATTGTAGCTAGCCCTAATTGAGATAGACAATTTGAGCTTGTTCACTTAGTAAAGAAATAAAAGAATCATACCAAATGAGGATTTAAGTAATTTACATAGGAGGAATACTGATAGCATGACTTTGCATAAAAAGGATATTGAATACTTAGTGGAGTAATATGTGAAGAAAGTATTAGCACAAACCCAAGGTGCCTCATTAGTTCCAAGGGTAGACCTTACTTAGAAGAATTTGATATAATATAGTATCATATGAGGTTTATGTCACTATCCTTTAAAGTTTATCATGACATTGGGAACCTGAGGTAGAACACAAAGCACTTTAGAACTAGTTGTAATAATATTGGGTGGTTATGCATTACTATTTTAGTAGTTTGTGAATATCTTATCTGGAGTGGCAATTGATTGATATCTTGAGCTTCCAAATAGGTATTTAAAGACCTTTGTAGATTTAGAGTAGTTTTACATTAAACATTTTGCAGGAGCCTAATAGAAGTTGATAATGGGGGACCTGATAATGGAAAAGCAGACACCGAAAAGAGTCCTAAGTGGATTACATTTTTAGGCAGGAATGTTAACATGAAATGTGATTCATAGCTTTAAGAGCAATATGTCACTGAGATAATACTCAAAAGAATTCATGACCTATTGACATTTATGATAAAGGGTTTGTCATCAAAATATTTGAGAAGCTATTAAGCATAGTCGCCAACCTTTAGGAAGAGCCTATTCAATTATCATTTTTAGATTAGTCAGATAAGCTAGAGCCTTATAAGGTGCTTGAGAAGAAACCTAGGATCGTGTATGCATTAGACAAAAAGAAGCAGCCTAATAGAGTGTAGCTAGAGGGATTTAGACTCCAATAACCTCCACTTCTACCTCCACCCTCATAATGATAGCAACCTCAACAATCCTTCTATCCAACAGGTAGACCATTCATAACTCTCACTAAAACAATTAAGCAATGCATACCCATTTAAAAGAGAAGTGGTTAGGAAGATCATCAAAAATCTAATGAAGAAGCTAAAAAATCAATTACCTAAATCTAAGAAGCCAAAGAAAGTAGACAAAAGTGATGATCATAAATATTTTCCCAACTATTGTTTGGATGGGCACATAATAGAAGACTGCGTTACTTTCAAGAATTGACTAGAAAGAAATTACAAGATTAGAGCCAGTGATTCCCAAAGAATACCTAGTAGAAGCTGAGGTAGGATCTATTAAGGTAATCTTTGGTGGGTCATTTGATTCTTTGAAGAATGAAGAAAGTTAAGATAACTCTTTATCTAAAATCTCTCAAAAAAATTATTTCTAAAGTTATAAAATTTTCTCTATAATTCCTTAGCAAGCTCAAACCTCCACTCCATAGGTAGGTCTGCAAGTTTTGAAGGATAACTTAGAGAAGGAGGATACCATATATAAACCTCCAATGGAGATCTAAGATAGGGATGAAACTTCATCTAGCAGCATAAAGAGCATTATCACTATAAATAGAGACATTAAGCCACTCATGCCACTTAGTATGACTATTATTTTGTTCATCTTTGAATAATAAAGCAATGAAAAATGAATATTTGTATGTCTTGTCTCTTTGTGACGAGTATGAAACAAATACTTAAATAATCAACCCCCAGATAAAGATAACTTTAATAACAATTTGCTTAAGAACAATCAAAATAAAATTCAAAATGATTCCAATCAACTAATCATTCATGATGGTTTTAACTCTAAGAATGATGCCCATATTATAAACTTTCATGATGTTACTATTAAGATAGAGTTTGAATCCTTAGATTTAAAGGATTCTATAAGAGAACTTCAAGTACCACCGATGAGTAGGTTGACACTATTATGACTCCTCCACTAGAATAGATCATGAAATTCAACATCCATGGTTGCAAGGTCCTACCTTCTAGGATGGCACCTAAGAAAAAAGGAAAGTAAATTGTTGGATAAAGTAAATAGATAATCCTTTTATATGATCCTCCATCACAAGATACACATATGAATAATTAGCCTAATGTCAGATACAATGTATTAGCTCATTTCAAAAAGTTGCCAACCAAGCTCAACATCTATGATGCTAATTAATGTCTTATCCAAGAAGATGAGGGAGTTACTAATAACATCCTTACTACATTTAGATATAGGTTTAGTCTAGTTGGTAGCTACATCTACAGCTCAAGAGGAACCATGTTACTTTAAGGAAATCTTAGCATAAACCTTTTTGGATAAATATTTTCTTCTATAGACAACAAATGACAATTATACACTTTACATTTCTATAAATGTGGACAATTTTAAATATTTTAAAGTTCTTATTACCTTGGGTGTGTCAATCAACATAATGAGACCAAGAAAACTCATATAATTGAGAACTAATTATAACCCACTTAGCTTGGACACGATGATATTCAAAAGATTCAATGAGCAAGATGAGAGGGCCTTAGGTTCAATCACTCTCTTATTATAGATTGGGGACTTCAGTATTGAGGTGAAGTTTTTTATCATAAACTCAAACATAGCTTTTAATACCTAAGAACAAAGACCTTTGCATTATAAAAATTAGATGGTACAATCCTCACTCCATTAGTGTATCATTTCAATGTGATGTTGAAAAGTACTACATCAAAGGAGACTTGAAACCATTTTTTGAGCATAAGGTTGTGAGATCTATGAGGATCCAGCTTACTACCTCCCCAAAAAATAAATAGTCTTCTTTAAGGATGTTCAAAACAAAAGGAAGGATCACTAAGAGTAAGAAAAAAGGTTAAAAAAAAAGAGAAAAAAAAAGAGGAAGAAGATATAAAAGAAAATAAAGATAAAGAAAAAGAATAAAAAAATAACAAGAAATTTGAAGAAGGAAGTATGCCTAAAGATTGTCATCCAACCACACCTCACCTCTCCATTCCTACAAGTTGGTGGGATGTTTTGATGAGCTAGAAGATGAGGACGGGGAAGACACTAGGCAAACATGAGATGAGGGAGACCAACATTCCTATCAACTGTTAAGGGCTCTCTCATGATACACATTCATATAGAATTTAGCTTAGATGATGAGTCATATATTATTAGTTAGCTGATCAATATGGCCAAGTTGAAGACCAAATTAATGGTTATACTAAAAGAAGAATATGATGAAGATAGAGTCCTATGGAAAAAAAAAACTATGTTTTAGTTGTCTTTATTTAAAAACATTTACTAGTATGAGAGCACTTAAACTATAACCCCACTATATTCATATTCTATAGAGGGTTTAATAGTTAAAGTTGTACCATAACTTAGAGTAGAATATAATCCTCAAAATTTTTATGTAAGTTCATTATCTTAAGGTTCAAAATTGATTACTAGTTGTGTGTTGAATTGATACCATACACATGGTCTAAATAAAAGTATAATTATTATGAGGAACTCTAAAATAGTAAACATAAGAAAACTCAATTAGGATTTGGCACAACTGAAGCATTGATGAGTGCTCCTTAGTCATCTCTAATAACCTTGACTCTAATAGGATCTTTTCAATGAATATCAACTCATTTGAAATAATCTATTTAGAAACACAGGACAATTCGGATGACCTCCATGTTAAAAATGCTCCCCGTAGATGGATGAAGAGATAAAATTAGTTATAATTAAGTTAAAAGAGATTAACTTGAGTATTAAAGGAGATCTACCCCCTACATTTAGAAATTCACTTATGGATGAGTCTGAAGCCAAAAATTTGGTTTGGAGGCTTTCAGAGTTTAAAGATTTGTTTTTTTGGAGCTTTGAAGAGATATCTAGATTAGCTCCTAATGTAGTAGTCCATAAATTAGAAATTCCACCTGATATAATCCTAGTAAAGTAAGCTCCCCAATGCATGTGATTAGACATCAAACAAATGTTGATCAATGCTAATTTTATCCAAGAAGAAAGAACCGTACTTTGTTAGCCACTAGCATCCCAATTAAAAAGAAGATTAGTCAAATCCACATATGAGTTGACTTTTATGATATAAATAAGACATATCCTAATGATGAGTTCTCATTACCTATACTAAGGCAAATGTTAAATAAATCCTCCTCACATGTGATCTACTAATTCATAGATGGGTCATCTAGTTACAACTAAATTAAGATGGCACCTAAAGATAAGAAGTATACTGCATTTCAAACTCCTATTGGAATTTATTGCTTCAAGGTTATGCATTTCCACCTTACAAATGCTAGAGCCATATACTATTGGGTCATGACTTTGATTTTTAATGAACTCATTCGCCACCATGTTGAATGTTACATTGATGATCTTATGGTCAAAAGCAAAATCAGAAAAATCATCTAAAGGACTTGAGTTTTATATTTGAGCGGTTATGACACTACAACCTAAAGATGAACCCTTTGAATTGTACTTTGGAGTAACCTTAAAGAAGATTTTAATATGATATAAGTGAATTAAAATTAATCCAAAAAGAATAAATTAATATTTGAAATGCACCTCAAAAGATCCTAATTCAAATCAAGTCCTTCTAAAGAGAGTTGATGTATCTAATAAAAGTTCTATAGCATGTGTCAGCCATTTGTTAGACTTACAAAAAAGACACTAAGTTTTGATAGGATAATAAGTGACAACATGCTTTTCAAAGCATAGACTAATATATTATGGCATCAATAGTACTAGCTACTGCTATCTTAGGTAGACCACTCATTCTATACACTATAGTGTTTGATAACTCTCTCGGCACATTATTAGCTTAAGTCAATAAAGAATGAAAGGAAAATGCACTATATTACTTGAGTCATCACCTTATATCTATAAAATCAAAATATCATGTTATTGTGAAGCATTGCTTAGCTCTAATACTCATAATACAAAAAAACTAAGGCATTACATGTTCTCTTATAAAATCAACTTCATTTTAAGATTAAACCCACTATAATATTTTATGACACATCCAACATTATCCAGATGATTGGCATGTTGGACTATGATTTTTTTTTTAGTTTGACAATACTTGTTTCTCTCTCTATGTTATGAAAGGTCATGTTATGGTTGACTACCAAGCATCACATCCTCTTCATGTTGACTCATCCTTAAATGATGGCCTCCTTATTGAGCAAGGAATGTATCCAAGGGTGCAAACATCTATTATTAAGAGTTATACTTTGATGGTGTAGCATCCTCTCGTAAAGACGATGAACCGTAATCTAGTAACCCAAGGAAGGAAGGAATTAAGCTGATCTTCATATCTTCCAATAGAGGTATATGATTCTCATATCACTTATCAAATCCATGCATAAACAACAAATATGAGTATGATGATCTTATCACTAGTGTGGAATTAGTAATCTTAATGAGAAATAAAAACATCAAAATCTTTAGTAATTTGCATCTAGTTGTGAACGAGATCATTAGAACCTACAAAGTCCTCAAGCTTAAGCTTCATCAATACCTTAAGTACATGATGGAGTTAATAAATTGGATTCCAAATGTGATTTATATTGGATTTCATATTGAGAGAACACCATTGCAAATGCCATAAGAAAGCTTGCCAAAGTCATGGCATGTCTAGATGATAAGTCCATATCAATTAAAGTACAAAATCATCAAGTCCTACTTTTTAATAATATAAAACAAAAAAAGAAATCCCTAAAGCGAATATAGCCCTTACTAAAGGAGATGAAGAGTTTAATTAGAGATAGTCATTCATTGACTACTTTCGTGAAGACAAACTACCTCAAGTGAGTTTACCCTACACTCTTATTGTTGGCATCTTATACCGATGATCCTTTAGTTACATGTGGTTACATTATTTAGATTACAAAGTCTAGAAAATTATGAATGAGGTGCAAATAAGACTATGTAGCATTCACCAATTAGGTCTAAAGTTGAAAGCTAAAATCAAAAGAGTCATAAAATATTATCCCTCAATAATCACTTATTGCATAAATATTGCTTGTCACTATCACTAATGCCAGTGCATGTCATGGTTCTACATCAAACACCCAAGCTCCTCCACCAAATAATCAACTCATGCCTATTCGAGAGTTGGGGCATGATTGAGACACCTTCCTTTAAGGGTCATAGAATCTTCATACTGCTGATTGACTACATTTGTAGGTTGGTGAAAGCAGTTCTTTGAAGAGATGTTAAGGCCCGCCATGTTCTATAGTTCTTTAAGAGCCATGTTGTATATATATTTGGCATTCCCATATAAAATACATTTCATAATGGTATCACCTTTAAGATCACTAAATTAAATACTTTGCTAAATGACACAACATAGATTAGAGGTACTCAACTATCTACTATCCTCATGCAAACATTTTAGCCATGACCTTCGATAAAATGCTCATACAAATCCTAAAGAAGACACTTGATGAGAATGAATAAGAAGTTAATTAAGGCTTTACAAGCTTATCACACTATATATAGGACTCCAACTCAGTCCACCCCATTCTCTTTATTTTATGGGTTCAAAGTTGTTCTCCTTTTAGAAGTATAGCAACCCTGACTAAGGATCATCATTACCAATCGTATCACAATTGAAAAGAATGTTGAGCTTTAGTTCGAGGAACTTATGGCATGGAAGAGAAAAGTCTTCGAGCTTAACAAAACTAATAGTTATATATGCCAAGAATGGTTAAAGCTCATGAAAAAATAGTCTATCAAAATGCTTTGCAAGTTAAAGAGCTGGTCTTAGTTCTTAGAAGACCAATTGTTTTCCATTATAGTGTTGGATGCATATTTGAAATAATATGGGAGGTGTCTTTCATTATAGAAGGTTTATCAATGACGATTATATCAACTGATCAATTGCAAGGTGGAACTCCCAATGCTTTCTTACTAGCATGGATAAGATAGGTGTAAGAGATTCTAGGCAGCAATTTTCTTAGTGGAGTTGCATTAACTTAGTGTAGATTGGTCTAAAAGATTCTAGTAGGCATCCTTTCCCACTAGTGCACTCAGATAAGAGTAAGAGATCCCAAGTGGCATCTATATTAGAAAAATAAGGATTGAAGTAAGAGAACTTAAGTGGCATATTTTCAAAAAAATCCAAGCAACATCTTATTTCAATTAACACAATTAAGATAGATGTAAGATAACACATGAAACATCCTTCTTAGTGGAGTTACATTAGCTTAATGTGGATTATAGGAAAAGTTATGAGAAACTGACAAACTTTGACATTAATCTTATTTTAATTTTTAAATATGACATCAAGGATAATATGATATCTTGAAAGATATAAATAATATAATGCAATAGATTCAAAAATTAAAATAAAGAGAATATTCTTATTATTATACTTAAAGGTGACATAATGAATAATATATTATATCTAGAAATAAACATATTCAGATAAAATAACAACAAAATTTTTTAAAGTTTATACGATCGACATTTTCAAGAAATTTCATTGAGGGGCTGTAAACATTTCAAGCCTTTGGTTCCAAGTAAAGTAAAATTTGATTTCAAATTCGAGAAAATTCTGAGTATTTGGAATTGCCCAAATGGAATTCCAAATCTGAACAATAAAGTGATGTGACGGGCTAGCCACCGCCCGCAGCCATGCCGCTTCGCCCGCGCCGCGCCGCCATGCCCGCCGCCATGTCGCCGCGCCATCGCATGCCCAGACCGCACACCTACTTTCTTCTAGCGTGATTTCTTTATATTATATTTTGTCATTAAATAAAAAATCGTCATGAATTTGTAAAACTCTCAATCAAATAACTATAAAATAATCTTTTTATACTGAATTTTTTTTACACTAAAATTTTTTTACACTATATTTCAAATACAGGCAATCAAACAGCCTTTGAATTTCGAGATTTTTATAGACCGAACAGGAAACGATTATCTGCAATATCAAGGGCTTTGAAGTAATTTGCCTCCCGAAAGTCGTGAGTCCAATGCAATCAGGTGGGGACAGGTAGCCAATACCTCTTGGACCCTTCAGAATAATCGTCCTACAAGTTGTTGCGGAGAGTGAGAATGGCCAAGCTGGCAATCCACGGCATATTCTCAACATCAATGGACGACCTGGATGTAATCGAATACGTCTGATAACCTCCAAGCCGCGGATTACAGGATGTTGACGAGGATTGGTTAAAAAAACACTTTTGACCTTTCAAAACGCATTAGCTTACAGCTTCCTTTGGTTAAACTTTTTAGGTCTTTCGCACTGCGTTTCATGATTTAAGAAAGAAATCAGAGAGCGGACAATTTGATAATTTATAATATTATTTTTAAATACGGGTCAAAAGAAAGCTCAGATTACTCTTGAAAAATAATATATATATTCAAACAATAAATTTCAACGTTTCAGCCCTTAAAGAAGAATGGAAGTTTTTCTAAAAATACTTATCAATCAATTTTTTAGAAAGCCAATATCTAAGCTAAACAAAGTGTCGGGTTACCCTTGAGTATTTGTTAAAGCCAATGATTGCAGGAGGTGAATGGAAGAAGTAATAAGTGACACGGAAAATACACATGGGAAGCGTTGGATTTGGGTCTTAATTTTGATTAGATCAAAGTTCAATTCAAAGAATTTGTTGGCTGCATTAACCAACTTAAGTTTGAGCTTCACAATTTTATGTGTTTTGGTGCATTTGCATTTGCATCAACTTTATTGATTTGTTTTAATTTAATAAAATATTTGAAATTGTATTGTCTATATTAAGTGATTATCATTTAACATTGAATGTAATTTTCATTAAGTTTAAATTTAGCTTGAGAAATTATAATAAGTCTTTGAAGGATGGTCATTCTCTTTTTTATTTTATTTTGATTGAATCTAAATAAATTTGATTCCATGTAATCCTAATAAGTCACTAATAGTTAGTGAAGTATTTGGCTTACTAATTAAAGTTTAATCATATTTAGTTTTGATTTGAAAGTATTATTTAGACTATAATTATATTAAGCCTAAACAATTTTTTTTTAATTTGGTTTAATTGGGCCAAAACTCCAATTACTTTCAGTGGATTATCTTAGATTACATGAATTATTAAATTCACCTAGGTTTAAATGTGGCTTGATCAATCATTTGGATTTTTATTAAGATTATAGTTTTATTTTTGGAAGCTTATTTAATTTTGGAGAAATTAAGCTTTCTAAGGAGTTTAAAAATTTTATTTATTTCATTTCAAAAAAGAGGTCAACAAATAGATCTCAAATATCTATAGCGGACTAATAAAGTAAAGTGCACATATTGGCGTTGATCGAATTTTATTTGAATTGAAAAAAAAACATTTCTTTTGCTTTACATTTGATTTGATTTATTTTGATTTCAAGAAAGTTTTTTTAGTTGATTTCATTTAATTTATTTTTCAATTTTATTTTATTTTTATTTTATTCAAATTTTAGTTTTCATTTTAATTTTAGTTTGGTTTACATGCGATTTATTTTTGAGTTTTATTATTTTAAATTTGATTTGATTTAATTAAGTTTCAATTTGAATTGATTTATTTTGACTAAAGCCTATAGGTCTTATAGAACCTAAACCTACTATAACCAAAGCCAAATAATACCTTAAAGTTTGATAAGTTGACAAAGACTTGAAGGTTATATTGAAATTCAAACCTTCTTAAGCTAAAGTCAAAGGAATTCGATTTAGATTTGGTTCAAATTTCAATGTTTTTGCAAAGCTTAAAAATTCCAATATTTTTCAAACCTACTTCAACCAAAACCAAGAAAAATTCCAATTTGAATGTTGACTTCAATTTTGGCATCAGCCTATATGTTCTACATAATTTCAAACCTTCTAAAGCCAAAATGAAAGGAGATTCGACTTGTTTTGATTTGAATTTTGATTTGGGTATAGGTTTAGAGGTTATATTAGATTTCAAACCTATTAAAGCTAAGACTGTAAAGATATAATTTGATATGATTTGATATAGGTTAAGAGGCTCAACTAGATTGTGAACCCTCTAAAGTCAAAATGCAAAGGATATTTGATTCATCTTTGATTTTGATAAAGGCTTAAAGTTCTATAAGGTTACAAACCTTTAAATTCCCAAATCAAAGAAGAATTGACTTAAGTTTGAGTTTGATTCTTATTTACTTCAAGGTTTTGAAGTTCCACTTGATTGTAAACCTTTAGAAGCCAAATATCAATGAAGAGTAAGATCATTTAAAGATAGGTTATCCCAAGAGAAAAAAAAATAACTAGGCTAGGAGGGGTCCTAAGGACTTGATCTTACCTAAACTCACTAGTTCTAAAGGGATTCCGTAGGGCTTTAGTATACTAGAAAGAATGTCACTTGGGGTTCTCTTACACTTGTCATAGTCATTCTAATGGGAAAGGATGCCACCTAAGTTCTCTTACACTTACCCTCATTGTATTAAATTGAATTACATTAAGAAGGATGTTAATTTGGTCCATTTACTCCTAACTTAATTATGCTGGAAGGATCTTCATAAAATTTCTTGCTCTTATCCTAGAAGAACTTTTTTTTGGAAAGGATCTCACATGGGTTCACTTACTCCTATCCTAGTTGTATTTATGAGAAAGTATGCACCTGGGCTGTTTCTCACATATCATCTTTATACTAAAATGGGTTTCACTAAGTGGGTTGTTGCTTGGTTCTCATACTCCTAACTTAGTTATGCTAGGAAGTATGTCGTCTGAGTTCCCTTACTCCAATCCTAAAAGAATTTTTCTAAAAATGATTCCACTTGGGTTCTCTTACTCTTATCTATGTTGTGCTAAGAAGGATGCCTCCTAGGTTTTCTTACTCCTATCCTGACTGCATTAGAGTAAATATACTAAAATGATGCTAAGGTTCTCTGAAATCAATCCTAGATGTACTATTGGGAAAGGCTATCAACTATGTTTACTTACACATATCCTTATTGTACTAAATAAGTTTTCCCATAAAGGATATCACTAAGGATTTCATACTCTTATCTAGTTGTATTGGTGGGGAAAGGATGCTACTTAGGTTCTCTTACACCTAACAACCCTACACTAAAGTAATTTTAATATGTAGGATGTTTTTTTGGTTCTGTTACTTTTACTTAGTTGTGCTAGTCAGAAAGGATGCCATTGGAATTCTTTTACACCTAATCTAAATGCACTAGACTATATTTATTTTACCATTGGTTTTAAATGACTAACCTAGGAAGAATACATAGGTGCTCACATCTTTCCAAGTGGAACTAGTCAACAAGATAGCCCAAAATGACAAACCAATCTAAGGTTTTATCTCTTGCTACTAAGAAAAGAGTCTAACGACCTTATCCTTACCTAGATAGTCGAGCTTAAAGGGAAATACCATAAAGCTTTTGCGTTTTCCCTTGAGACTAATGATTTCATTTTGGTGACTAATAGAAAAGGGACATAAGAAAACTTGATCCTAACCCAAATAGTATAGGTCACAAGGGCATGGTCTAACTAAAACTAACTATGATAGGATTTTTAAATTCAATCTTTTATATTGCTACAAATTAAAATTTATATTAACAAAACCCTTAAAGAAAATTGAATGGAGAATAACTAAAATACTTTTACTTGGTTTAATATGATAAAAAAATTTTATTTCAATTCATTTAATTTAATTTTTTTTACTATATTTTGTATGTGTAATATTTCTTGAGGTAACGACTATTAATAGGAAGCATAAGTCATTCATTACAATTTATTAATTAGTAAGAACTACTCTCATAAGTTTTCTCTATTATGAATGTTCCCTCCTATGTCGATTTAAACTTCTTATCTTTTGATGTGCCAAAATAAGCCTTCAAAAATGAAAACTAAGTCTTCTATTAAGAAGGTTTTAAGCTGAACTTATTTATCATGAGCTTGAACCATCAATGACTAATAAACTCAAGGTCTTGTTGGGCTCGTAAGCATTTTTCTTCAAGACCTTGAAGCTCTTCTAAATGAAGTTGGGCATTTTGTTCACTTATTATTTGATTATTAATGGCAATCTTTAATAAGGGAAGTTATACCTCCAAAAGGAGAACAACCTCAGCCACATAAAGTAAGACAAAAGAAGTGGACTCAATTGAGGTCCCATAAGTGGTCTAGTAGGCCCACAAGGCTTCAACTAACTTTTTAAATCATTAAAATTTATTTTTAACTAACATTTTATTGAATGCTTCAACAATCCATTAACTTTGGGATAATTGATGGTTGAATATGTCAAGTCAATATTATGTTTTTATTCAAAATTATTTATTTTTGTTGACTTGAATATGTGACTATTATTAGATATGATTCGATGGGATACACCAAATCAATATATAATATCCTCCCAAAAGAAATGAAGTGTATAATAGGATCACTTTAGCCCATTTAAAGACATTTTTAATCAATGTTAAAAATAAAATGATGCCTCTTAAAAGGAGGGTCAATCAATCATATAATATTCAAACCCAAACTTTCAAAAGGCTACAAAGGTTTTATAGGATGCAAGACATTAGGTAGTTGAGGTAAGACTACACCATGTACTTGGCATAAATGACAACTACATGCAACATCCATGCAATCGTTAATCATCATAAGCCAATAATATCCAAGTCTTTTATTTTTAATTTCATTTTAGGACTGAATTGTTGAGTACCACCCAACCAAGCATATACCTCAGTTGCGATTTGAAGGGCTTCTTATTTATCTATATAGTGCAACCACATTTGATTAAATGATTATCGGTATAAAGTGTTATTAATTAAGCTATTTGCATCTAAAAAAATGAAATAAATCAAATATCCTGACTTAGGATACCTTGGCGCTGCAATCGCAGTGCTAAGGCACTATCACCTCTTTACATAATCTAGAAACTCAAACCGCCCCCGATGGTTTCCTACTTAAATAATATTGCATCATGGCATTGTGATCTCAGTGCTTAAGCACTTTCGCAATGGCTTTTAGTTTTAAAATGTAAGAAAACTAACTCTTCCCACCCTAGTAATGATAATTGCTTAGAGGGGAGTGGGGAACAATTATGAAAGGAAAAAACTGCCCCAATGATAGAATAGTTGCCTAAAATTACTATAAAAGAAGGATAACTATCTCCCCTACCAGCTTCTTCTTTTTCCATCTCTCTCTGTCTCTATCCCAACTACCCCATTCTTGCTCCAGATCACCTACACTCTCAACAATGCACTTTTCACTACTACATGGGAGCATTCTTCTCATGCATGAGACAATTTTAAAGCCTAATACCATTAACTCGAGGTAAAATTATTTTGGAAATACTCTTTTTATATAATTTTTCTTTGAAAAGAAAATTAAAAGATTTCCACCATCGATCTTGGATCCGGTGAGAAATAAATAGGTTAATCTTCATTGATCTAGGATTTGGATAAAAAGAATGTCCGAAGACCAAAATCCTATAATCTTGAAATCGAAGACCTCTGTCATTGAACTTGGTTCTAGTGTGAGAAAAAAAACTCTCCCTCCGTTGATCTTAGATCTAGAACAAAAGAGAAGAGTGCTTTTAGACTAAATAAGTAAAAAATTTAGCACTATTAAAATGTTATACCGCCTATTTTTCATAAAAATTATCAAATTATGCAAGAATATGGTTCAAAAAATAGAGTTCTAGCTCTACGACATCGTGAGATAGTCCAGTGTCGAGCATCGAGCTCCCGGGAATAAAATATTTAGAACTCTGTCCCACAACTCTGAGGCACCAAATATCTAGTGTCGTGTTATTAAGCTCTCAAGTTTGTATCTCATTTTTAGTGTCGCAACTCTATGCTCTCGAGTTTTACTTCTTTAAAGCAGCATTGTATCACTATTTTCCCAAAAGAAATACATCCGAAAATTATTTCAACATCGATCTTAGTTCTGGTGTGAAATAAAATCCTCCCTCTATTGATTATGAATCTGGTGGAGAAAGGTGTTAAGGCACTAAAAATCATGAAATCTAATACTACTAAGGTGTTATATTGACAAAATTTTAAAATTTTCTTAAAACTATTAAATCTTAGGCACCAATGAAATAACACCATGAATTGCATTGATCAAACCAAGGCATTGAGCTCCGAAACTTAAAAAATACTCATCGATAGTGCTATGGCACTTGTATCCACGCTCTCAAAAAATTAAGTCTTAGGCACTCAATTCATAGTGTCAAGATACTCATATTATAGCGTCGAAGTACTGATCTCTCCAACATTAAGCTGAAGTCACACCTATAGCACCACAGCGCTGCCAATGTAGCATTGAGGTGCTGAGCTCTTAGGTTCTAATCTTATATCTTTCAGCTTAAAGGCTCCAATCCCCTAGTTTGACAATGTCGAGGCGCTGAGCACCTATTAGTACCCATTTTGAACAAAAAATTTTATTGTTAAACTTTTAAATCTTGGAGCATTCTACATAATAGAACTAAACATAGAGCATTAAAATAAAAATATTTTTACTAATGATAAAATTTATTGCAAAATTTTTACAATAAAAAAGAAGAAAATACAAAATAGCCAAATAGCCATGCCAAATAACCATTGTTGAGGCATCGGTCGACTGGTTAGCTTCATTAAATTATTCCAATCTCATGCTATCTTAAGCGATGTAACTCTAGCCTTATAGCATTGATGCACTGATCCCTTGGGTTTCTAAGACATGAATTCTCACCTTATAATGCTATAGTGATAAGTACTCAACACCAATGTCCCATTTTACTAGTGCTAAGAAGCTACCATGATAGCACCCAGGTGCCATATTTCTTGCATCAAGGCGCTGACCCTCAAAACCATAAATTAATGATTACCACATAAATATCCTATTAATCCTACTTGTATATTAGTTTAGTATGTGAACATCATAATGCCATTCCAATAAATGCAAGCCCAGTTAATCTATTCATTCACCATGCAAACACCTTTATGACTTTCTAATAGATGTAAGTTCGATCCATGCTTACAATGAAAGCAAAACCAAATCCCGTTATCATTTCAAAGAGAAATCTAATCTATCAATTTGTCATGCAAACAACTATAAATCTGGCATTCCAAAGGGATGTAAGTCTAATATATCCATTTTCTATGCAAGGGGCCTTATAAATCGGGCATTCCCATGGATGTAAGTCAAATCTATTTGCTCACCATACGAACACCCTGTTGGCATTCCGAAGGGATGTAATCCCAACCTAATCCTGTTGGCATTCCAAAGGATTTAAGTCCAATATATATATTCATCATGCGAACACCCCTACACTAAAATTCCAGTCTACTACGGATATCAGAGATGAGGCAACTCATGGCTACTAATTAGACTCACTAAACATACGGTTAGCTCTCTAATGTTTGTAGACTAGAATAATATAGTACTAGGATGACAAAACTATAAGATCTTGATCGGTACTATTCTTTTATTTCCCTTAGATAGTCATCTATGTCATACCACATACACCACTATACACTGATACATATCAAAAAGATATATTTGTTTTCAACCTCAATCAAGAGTGCTCTCTTACTACAGTAAGATGGGTAATTAACTATGAAGGCTAGCATTCATAAGAAGTAGAACTCAAATCTAAATAAATCCTAACATTATGTTAAGGGAAATATAGTTTAATATATATTAATTTGCCTCATGATGAACATACTCCTACCGATCCCAATAAAGATAGCGGAGAGCTTCCTCAAAGATGTTTTCCTGAGTGATCATAAGCATAAGAAAATATTCATTTCTTTAATTAATTTGAAAAAGTTTTATTTTAAAGGAGCTTTCCTTCATGTAAATAATCAATGAATGGTATGCTATCTTTTGTCAACCTCTTCATCATTTTCAATAAAACAATCTTTAACCTTAGTGGAAGTTTTATTAATATATTTCAAATCCATAAAAGATAAAACTTTATGATTTTGTACTTTTATAAGAATGGACTCTTCTTTAGGAGAAGTAATTTTATTTATAGGCATTGCTAGGGCATTCACAATGGAATTGTTTCCATAAGGAAGCAATTCTATATAAAGGTATAATTGAAATTTGCTCAAGCAATTTATAGTATATTGATGATAATTGTTGAGTATTAAGTTTATCACTTTGTAGATTTTAGCCATTTGGTTGATGAACAACTAAGAATTGCCAAAGATCTTTATTATTTTAGTTTGATTAAAATTACAAATTCTAGATCAATTACCTGAGCTTCATATTCATCTTCATTATTTTTATAGGGTTTTGATGAATGATAAGAATATCATAATATTTCTATTTTTGGAGTTATGAATATTAACATGATTATGGCTTTCCATTGGATAGTATAATATGGTCTTTTGCTCTTTTGAGAGGATGTTGCACCATCAAGATACAAATCCCAAGAAGATCTACTATGATATCCTAAATTCATGATTTGTTAGTCAAGATGATTATCATTAAGGGAGAGTCTGTAGGAAGCTGGTGCACTACTAAAAAGTATGTAATGTTGTTTCCTTTAATAGCATGTATTAGAATGACTATTATGCCAAACTAGAGCAAGATCATAGATCATAGTGCCACACATTTATATAACATTGGACGAGTTATCATATACATAATGGATTGACACATAAAATTTACCTTATAAGAAGCATGCAATGTCTTAATTTTTGGGCAATAAATACTAAAATCAAATAATGCTTTTCAATAGGTGAATAATTCATTTCAGCAAAATTAACTGATGACTTAAACAATATAGACCATTTTATTTTTCATTTTCATTACTTTGGACTAGTTAGAGTTGTGGTCTAAAATGAATAATGGCTAAATGGTGGAATCTCAAGAAGCCCTATGATCCTTCATGAACTTATACCATGATGGAGTGAAAAAAGATAAGAAGACCCCAATCATTTCCTTTACTTAATTTTAGATTGGGTTATATAAGGCAGAGCTCAGCTGGCCATTTTTTTATTATGGGGTCTCACATGCATATATATATATATATATATATATATATAATTATTTGGTGTAATTTATTTATTAATGCACACTATAACTACACATGTTTTCTAAATTTTCTTTCTCTAAAGATGCTTGATTCTGGTAAGCCTAGACCTCATATTGGGCTCTTTGGAAAATAATTTTCCTACTAACTAAAATTAATATTTTTATAAACTAAATTAAGTAATTCATAACCAATCACATTGAAGGCTTTAACATATGAACTATAATTCACTACATACTTTAGATTTTGAAGACCATAAGTGTTAAATCCAAATTTATCCATGGAATGAAGTAGAACCTCTTAAGCAACTGAGAAATAGGGTTAAGATGAATGAGACTATATATATATATATATATATATATATATATATATATATATATATATATATATATATATATATATGTAAAATAAAGTAGCAAATGTGCAAGAAAATATAAAAGATTTCACTATATCAAAGAACTTAGTAAAAATAACTCTTTATTTACCTCTTAAAGGACATTATAAAGCAAGAAAATATAGAGCCTAAGAGATTAGAGAAAACCAAAAGTTCCAAATGCTTTTAGATACTGAGATGCTTAATAAGCATTTCAACTATCTTACTATTAGGCTTTATATTTTTTTGAGATTGAATTTATTAGGGTTATAAGTTTGACATTTTATTAGAAATCTAAGACTTAGATTCTAGTAGCAGAAGACTGTAGAAATGCCTAGTGGTTGAAGACTTATTCCAACAGAATGCTTCAGAACCTAAGTCAAAAAAATGCTTTTGACATAAGTTAGAAATCTGACCTAGTATAATTTTACAAATTTGTGAATTATTAGTTTTTTTTCATTTAAGAGAAAATAAACTTATCTCAACTCTTCTGAACTTACTTCCCACTTAGAAAGGTTTGCTAGCTAACACTACCTAAGTGATTTGAAATCATGTAGGTTAGTCTTATGCAAGTGCAATATGGTTGGGCTATTATGTTTAAGGAAGAAATCCAATAACTTAAACTCACTCCCTAAGAAACTAGATCATGTGTATACATTCCATGACTTAGACTAATGTTATAAAATTTATGATTTTTATTTTATTTTGATTCATCAATTTTTGGACTCGAGCATGAGAGGATTTATGATTAAATGCATGATAAAATTTGGTAATGTGCCAAATCAGAGATAAGAGGTGTTCTCCATTATAAGGGACTACTCTCACAGGTCAAGTTTGTCCTTTATCATGCAAGAATGGAGATCCCCTATTTATAAGAGTGAAATAATATGTATGCATAATGTTGGAACACACAACCATTTAACTAAGGGATTACTAATTATTTTATTTCTTGATCAAGATCATAGGCATTAAAATAAAGTTACAAATCAATTAAAATTTAATAAGAATTATTAATTAGAATAGAAAATTTAGTTTTTTTAAGAGCCTAATGCGTCCATGCTTTATTGTAATGCACATAGTCACAGAAATAAACCTATGAAAAGCATGTAATTCTATTGCACACACAGTAAATTAAGCCAAATTTAAATAAAACAAATAGACTGGTGAGTCGGGTACCGCTATACACCCTCAAAAAAGAAAAAATGAGCAGTCAAGCTCTATCCTTATACAGCCTGACCTAGAACTAAAAATTTGATCTATGGGGTCTTTATTAACCTCAAAATCATCGCCTTCTTCATGGACCTTTTTAAGCTCTACCGAAGACCATCAAATAAGTACAATCAGCTCCTATTAATCTTAAACCTCTTAGATCTTAACCTAATTCTAGGCTCAAATTATATTTTAAAATTCTAAAATAAAATCCTAAATCCTGCAAAACAAATGTTAGAAAAAAACATATAACATACTGGTAGTTTTTATTTCAAACATACAGGCTTAACATCAATGATTGCTAAGCACACCTATCTTATTGGACTATGCTTAGGGACTTGAGTAGTACTTGCAAGAAAATAAACTAACAAGCAAACAATCCTAGTCATCCAATCTAAAAAAGTACGCCACAAAATAATAAAAACATTACATCACAATCAATACATCGACCTAACCTAATTTTAGGGTTGATGACCTAGTATTCTAGTGTGTGAAAAGATAGCTTATATGACAAGTCTATCCTAGGCTTTGTTTCAATTTAAGTTTAATTTGAATTCAGAGTTTGTTCAATTTTACCAATGGATGATTTTGATTTAGATAATTTAATTGATTTTGGATTTTATTCTAATTTTAGTTTATTTTTGTGTTGAAGTTGAATTTCAATTTTAAAGAATGATGAACATAACAAATTTTGTTATGAACAAACTAATTATATTCAACATCCTCATCTTAATGAAATTTCTAGCTTGAGGTGAAAATTTATTCGAAATATTAAACTGAGAACCTATATATCTTAATTAATCCATTTATTTGAATGATTTAGTTGAATTGATTTGATTTGATTAATATTTATTTAATTTTAATTGGATTTCAAAATTTGAATTTGTTTAACTTCATGTATTTGATTTGATTAATTTTGGATTCATTAGATTTTAGTTTGATTTGATAATTTTTTATAATTCAATATCCTTTGAATTAAAATTTAATTCTTTTCTTTTCAAGTTTTAATTTAAAATTTTAATTTATATGATTGATATTGATTAGATTATTTCAATGTTATTTAAATTTAATGATTTCATCTTTTCATTTAAGTTTGATTTGATTTAGTTAAAATATTTTTATTTAATTAACTTCTTATTTGATTAAGGTTCAAAGCAACTTTTTATTTAGATTTTAATTAGGAGTTAGATCATTTGGTTTATTGAATTTTGTGATTTGATTTATATATTAGTTTTAGTTTGAGGATTTTTGATTTAATTTAATTTTTTGATTTGACTTGATTGATTTGATTTGTTAAGTTTTATTGATTTATGAATTTGCTTAGGTTAAGTGAATTGAATGTTTATTTTGAGTTCAATAAAATTTGATTGTTTGCATTTAGAGTTTCATTTAATTTGATTAATTTATTAGAATTTGGTTAATGTCTTTGAATAGTAATTTATGTTTAATTTGATAATTAGACTTCTAAATCTAATGATTAATTAATTCATCTTTTTCAAATAGATTAAATTAAACATAATTTGGTTATATATTGAATTGATTAAAGTTTACTTTAATTTCATTTAATTTGATTTGATTAATATCCTATGATTAGTCAAGATGAGTTTGATTTATGATTATTTAAATTTAAGTTTGATGATTAATTAGAGCTCAATTTACGTTTGTTGTTTATTGAATTTAAGTGATTTTATATTGTTGAGGTTTAGTGCTTAAATAAGATTTAATTAGGTCAATTTGCTTCATATGGTTAACTAAGTTGATTGGATAGTTTAAGATTAGCTTGTTTACTTTATTTATTTATTTAAAATTTGGTTTAGATGATTGATCAAATTAAAATTTAGTTATAACTCTTTGTCATTTTGATTAACCAAATTGAGTGTTTGCTTTAATTAATAGCTTAGTTGAATATGATTGAATGTTCATAACTGATCTGATTAACTAGTAGGAGTTTGATTAGTGATTATTCCATCTAAATTGATTCATTATAACTTAGGTTTCACTTGGTTAAGCATTTGATTGACTTAATTTATTTGGATTAAGTTTCCTTAATTGAATTAAGTTTAGTTTGAATATATAATTGAATCAATTGTGATTTGATTTGATTTAATTAATTATATTTAATTTATTTAAAGTGTATTTAATTTGTATGTTGATCATTTTAATTTGATTTAATTTAATATTTACTTAATTGATCTAATTAATTTAATTTATTTGATTAGCTAATAAACATTTATTTAATCAATAATCAAACTATGAGTTTTATCAAGTTAATTGAAGTTTGATTTTATTTAGGTTATTTGGTTGTTGAATATTTTAATTTAATTTCATTTTTGTTTAGATTGATGATGTAGTTAATGATTTAATGATTTAAGTTTACTACGTTAAGTTTAATTTGGATTTAATTGATACTTAATTGAGATTTAATTAAGTTCAGATTTATGTTTGACTAAGTTTAGGTTTAGTTTAGTTTAAATTGAAGATTATGTGATGTTTACGTGATTTAATTTAGAGTTTTTTTAGGAAACCTCATATAAGGGGAATTTTATTGCCACAAAAAAGAAGGTTACAAGGTCTTTAAAAGGGAATAAATTCTAAAACTACTGCTCGAAGAGCTACAACCACTAGAGAAAATCCCTATCTAATTACATCCAAAAAAACAAGTAAAAGCAAAAGAAACGATAAAGATACATAGAGATCAGCAATGGAAGATCTAGGCCAAAACAAACCATATGCATAATCAAGAAATGAACACACCAATGCACTGCAAAATAAAGGAAAGGCGCATTAAATATAAAAGGGAAGAATTAGTACGATGCAATAAGTGGCGTGAATAATGATTGAAGTGAAAGTTTGAGGGAGAGGGCTGAAGATATTCACACCAAATTGGGGCAGATGCAAATGTGTGCATCCAAGCAACCATTGTATGGATGCAACACAAAAGTTACTACCAAACCAATAAGGGGTGAATCCATCATAGCCCACAAACCTGCTGGATAGTAGTCAAAGGATGAAGGATTTGTGTTCCATAGTACCTGCAAATCTAAATAAAGCCAAATACAATGTATATAAAAATGCATTATCCCAAATAGGATAACCATCACCATTATATGCACCATAGCATCGAATCCTACCCAACACATGATAGAAAAACCAGAAAAGGACATGCAGGAATCCATGCCTGAATCAACTGAAATACAAGCACTTGATCTAGCCATGATCATAACCAAAATTATACCAGTAAAGCCAATTGCAAGACAAAACCAACTGATGAAAAAAATCACCACACCAATCATCCCACCTCTACACAAACCAAACCACAGGCCAAACGTAGGAACCATGATAGCCAAGTATTGATGGGAGCAAAAAATACAAAGTGTCCAGCAATTCCAAAAAATAGCACATTCCAGCAGGCTGGAGGAATAGAAAAAACATTCCCACCCTATTAGAGAAATACCATAAAGCTTTTGTATTTTTCCTTGAGACTAATGATTTCATTTTGGTGACTAATAGAAAAGGGACATAAGAAGACTTGATCCTAACCTAAATAGTATAGGTCACAAGGGCATGATCTAACTCAAACTAACTATGATAGGATTTTTAAATTCAATATTTTTTATTACTACAAATTCAAATTTATATTAACAAAACCCTTAAAGAAAATTGAATGGAGAATAACTAAAATGCTTTTACTTGGTTTTCATATGATAAAATTTTTTTATTTCAATTCATTTAATTTAATGTTTTTTTACAATATTTTGTATGTATAATATTTCTTGAGGTAACAGCTATTAATAGGAAGCATAAGTCATTCATTACAATTTATTAATTGGTAAGAACTACTCTCATAAGTTTTCTCTATTATGAATGTTCCCTCTTATGTCGATTTAAACTTCTTATCTTTTGATGTGCCAAAATAAGCCTTCAAAAAATAAAAACTAAGTCTTCTACTAAGAAGGTTTTAAGCTGAACTTATTTATCATGAGCTTTAACCATCAATGACTAATAAAACTCAAGGTCTTGTTGGGCTCGTAAGCATTTTTCTTCAAGACCTTGAAGCTCTTCTAAATGAAGTTGGGCATTTTGTTCACTTATTATTTGATTATTAATGACAATCTTTAATAAGGGAAGTTATACCTCCAAAAGGAGAACAACCTCAGCCACATAAAGTAAGACAAAAGAAGTGGACTCAATTGTGGTCCTATAAGTGGTATAGTAGGCCCACAAGGCTTCAACTAACTTTTTATATCATTAAAATTTATTTTTAACTAACATTTTATTGAATGCTTCAACAATCCATTAACTTTGGGATAATTGATGGTTGAATATGTCAAGTCAATATTATGTTTTTAGTCAAAATTATTTATTTTTGTTGACTTGAATATGGGACCATTATTAGATATGATTCAATGGGATACACCAAATCAATATATAATATCCTCCCAAAAGAAATGAAGTGTATAATAGGATCACTTTAGCCCATTTAAAGACATTTTTAATCAATGTTAAAAAAAATGATGCCTCTTTAAAGGAGGATCAATCAATCATATAATATTCAAACCCAAACTTTCAAAAGGCTACAAAGCTTTTATAGGATGCAAGACATTAGGTAGTTAAGGTAAGACTACACCATATACTTGGCATAAATGACAACTACATGCAACATCCATGCAATCATTAATCATCATAAGCCAATAATATCCAAGTCTTTTATTTTTAATTTCATTTTAGGATTGAATTGCTAAGTACCACCCAACCAAGCATATACCTCAGTTGTGATCTGAAGGGATTCCTGTTTCTCTATATAGTGCAACCACATTTGATTAAATGATCATCGGTATAAAATATTATTAATTAAGCTATTTGCATCTAAAAAAATGAAATAAATCAAATATCCTGACTAAGGATACCTTGGCGCTGCAATCGTAGCGCTAAGGCACTGTCACCACTTTACATAATCTAGAAACTCAAACCACCCCCGACGGTTTCCTACTTAAATAATACTGCATCACGGAGTTGTGATCTCAATGCTTAAGCACTTTCGCAATGGCTTTTAGTTTTAAAATGTAAGAAAACTAACTCTTCCCACCCTAGTAATGATAATTTCTTAGAGGGAGTGGGGGGAACAATTATGAAAGGAAAAAACCGCCCCAATGATGGAACAGTTGCCTAAAATTACTATAAAAGAAGAATAACTGTCTCCCCTACCAGCTTCTTCTTTTTCCATCTCTCTCTGTCTCTATCCCAACTACGCCATTCTTGCTCCAGATCACCTACACTCTCAACAATGCACTTTTCTCTACTACATGGGAGCATTCTTCTCATGCATGAGACAATTTTAAAGCCTAATACCATTAACTCGAGGTAAAATTATTTTGGAAATACTTTTTTTATATAATTTTTCTTTGAAAAGAAAATTAAAAGATTTCCACCATCGATCTTGGATCCTGTGAGAAATAAATAGGTTAATCTTCATTGATCTAGAATTTGGATAAAAAGAATGTGTGAAGACCAAATTCCTAGAATCTTGAAATCTGATGACCTCTGCCATTGAACTTGGTTCTAGTGTGATAAGAAAAACTCTCCCTCCGTTGATCTTAGATCTAGAATAAAGGAGAAAAGTGCTTTTAGACTAAATAAGTAAAAAATTTAGCACTACTAAAATGTTATACCGCCAATTTTTCATAAAAATTATCAAATTATGCAAGAATATGGTTCAAAAAATAGAGTTCTAGCTCTACGACATCATAGCATGATAGTCCAGTGCCGAGCATCGAGCTCCCGAAAATAAAATATTTAGAATTCTGTCCCACAACTCTGAGGCACCAAATATCTAGTGTCGTGTTGTTAAGCTCTCAGCTTTGTATCTCATTTTAGTGCCGCAACTCTATGCTCTCGAGTTTTACTTCTTTAAAGTAGCATTGTATCACTATTTTCCCAGCAATGAGGCGCTACATCCTGAAAACTATTTCACCATCGATCTTAGTTCTAGTGTGAAATAAACTCCTCCCTCTATTGATTATGAATCTGGTGGAGAAAGGTGCTAATGCACTAAAAATCATGAAATCTAATACTACTAAGGCGTTATATTGCCAAAATTTTAAAATTTTAAAACTATTAAATCTTAGGCATCAATGAAATAACACCATGGTGTTATTAGTCTAGCGCCAAGGCATTGAGCTCTCAAAAAAATTAAGCTTAGGTGTGCATTCCATGATGCCAAGGTGTTCAAGCACTGAGGCACTGTACTTTTAAAAAACTTAAAAATATACTCATCTGATAGTGCTATGGCACTGATATCTAGTATCCACGCTCTCAAAAAATTAAGTCTTAGGCACTCAATTAATAGTGTCAAGATACTCATATTATAGCGTCGAAGCACTGATCTCTCCAACATTAAGTTGAAGTCACACCTACAGCACCACAACGCTGCCAATGTAGCATTGAGGCGCTGAGCTCTTAGGTTCTAATCTTATATCTTTCAAACTTAAAGGTCAATCCCTAGTTTGGTCTGCTACAGCACCTATTAGTACCCATTTTGAACAAAAAATTTATTGTTAAACTTTTAAATCTTGGAGCATTCTACATAATAGAAATAAACATAGAGCATTAAAATAAAAATATTTTTACTAATGACAAAATTTATTGCAAAATTTTTACAATAAAAAAGAAGAAAATACAAAATAGCCAAATAGCTGTGGCGCTAAATAACCAGTGTCGAGGCATTGGTCAACTGGTTAGCTTGATTAAATTATTCCAATCTCATGCTATCTTAAGCGATGTAACTCTAGCCTTATAGCATTCTTGCACTGATCCCTTGGGTTTCTAAGACGTGAATTCTTGCCTTATAATGCTATAGTGATAATTACTCAACACCAATGTGCCATTTTACTAGTGCCAAGGTGCTACCATGATAGCGCCCAGGTGCCATATTTCTTGCATCGAGGCGTTGATCCTAAAAACCATAAATTAATGATTACCACATAAATATCCTATTAATCCTACTCGTCTATTAGTTTAGTATGCGAACATCATAATGCCATTCCAATAAATGCAAGCCCAGTTAATCTATTCATTCACCATGGAAACACCTTTATGACTTTCTAATCGATGTAAGTTCAATCCATGCTTACAATGCAAGCAAAACCAAATCCTGTTATCATTTCAAAGAGAAATCTAATCTATCAATTTATCATGCAAACAACTATAAATCTGGCATTCCAAAGGGATGTAAGTCTAATATATCCATTTTCTATGCAAGGGACCTTATAAATCGGGCATTCGCATGGATGTAAGTCAAATCTATTTGTTCACCATACGAACACCCTGTTGGCATTCCAAAGGGATGTAATCTCAACCTAATCCTGTTGGCATTCCAAAGGATTTAAGTCCAATATATATATTCATCATGCGAACACCCCTACACTAAAATTCTAGTCTACTAGGGATATCGGAGATGAGGCAACTCATGGCTACTAATTAGACTCACTAAACATACATCTAGCTCTCTAATGTTGGTAGACTAGAATAATATAGTACTAGGATGACAAAACTATAAGATCTTGATCGGTACTATTCTTTTATTTTTCTTAGACAGTCATCTATGTCATACCACATACACCACTATACACTGATTCATATCAAAAAGATATATTTATTTTTAACCTCAATCAAGAGTGCTCTCTTACTGCAGTAAGATGGGTAATTAACTATAAAGGCTAGCATTCATAAGAAGTAAAACTCAAATTTAAATAAACCCTAACATAATGTTAAGGAAAATATAGTTTAATATATATTAATTTGCCTCATGATGAACATACTTCTTCCCAATAAAGATAGCGAAGAGCTTCCTCAAAGATGTTTTCCCGAGTGATCATAAGCATAAGAAAATATTCATTTCTTTAATTAATTTGAAAAAGTTTTATTTTAAAGGAGTTTTCCTTCATGTAAATAATCAATGAATGGTATGCTATCTTTTGTCAACCTCTTCATCATTCTCAATAAAAGAATCTTTAACCTTAGTGGCAGTTTTACCTTAGTGGCAGTTTTATTAATATATTTCAAATCCATAAAAGATAAAACTTTATGATTTTGCACTTTTATAAGAATGGACTCTTATTTAGGAGAAGTAATTTTATTTGTAGGCATTGCTAGGGCATTCACAATGGAATTGTTTCCATAAGGAAGCAATTCTATATAAAGTTATAATTGAAATTTTCTCAAGCAATTTATTGTATATTGATGATAATTGTTGAGTATTAAGTTTATCACTTTGTAGATTTTAGCCACTTGGTTGATGAACAACTAAGAATCGCCAAAGATCTTTATTATTTTAGTTTGATTAAAATTACAAATTCTAGATCAATTACCAGAGCTTCATATTCATCTTCATTATTTTTATAGGGTTTTGATGAATGATAAGAATATCATAATATTTCTACTTTTGGAATTATGAATATTAACACGATTATGGCTTTCCATGGGATAGTATAATATGGTATTTTGCTCTTTTGAGAGGATGTTGCACCATCAAGATACAAATCCCAAGAAGATCTATTATGATCTCCTAAATTCATGATTTGTTAGTCAAGATGATTATCATTAAGGGAGAGTTTGTAGGAAGCTGGTGCACTACTAAAAGGTATGTAATGTTGTTTCCTTTAATAGCATGTATTAGAATAAATATTATGTCAAACTAGAGCAAGATCATAGATCATAGTGCCACACATTTAGATAACATTGGACGAGTTATCATATACATAATGTATTGACACATAAAATTAAATTTACCTTATAAGAAGCATGTTATGTCTTAATTTTTGGGAAATAAATACTAAAATCAAACAATGCTTTTCAATAGGTGAATAATTCATTTCAGCAAAATTAACTGATGACTTAAACAATATAGACCATTTTATTTTCCTTTTTCATTACTTTGGGCTAGTTAGAGTTGTGGTATAAAATGAATAATGGCTAAATGGTGAAATCTCAAGAAGCCCTATGATCCTCCATGAACTTATACCATGATGGTGTGAAAAAAATATAAGAAGACCCCCAATCATTTCCTTTACTTAATTTTAGATTGGGTTATATAAGGAAGAGCTCTGGCCTATTTTTTTTTATATATATATATATATCACATGTATATATATATATATATATATATATATATATATATATATATATTTGGTGTAATTTATTTATTAATGCACACTATAACTACACATGTTTTCTAAATTTTCTTTCTCTAAAGATGCTTGATTCTAGTAAGCCTAGACCTCCTATTAGGCTCTTTGGAAAATAATTTTCCTACCAACTAAAATTAATAAATTTATAAACTAAATTAAGTAATTCATAACCAATCACATTAAAGGCTTTAACATATGAACTATAATTCACTAGATACTTTAGATTTTGAAGACCATGGGTGTTAAATCCAAATTTATCCATGGAATGAAGTAGAACCTCTTAGGCACTTGAGAAATAGGGTTAAGATGAATGGGACTATATATATATGTAAAATAAAGTAGAAAATGTGCAAGAAAATATAAAAGGTTTCACTATATCAAAGAACTTAGTAAAAATAACTCTTCATTTACCTCTTAGAGGACATTATAAAGCAAGAAAATATAGAGCCTAAGAGATTAGAGAAAACCAAAAGTTCCAAAAGTCCTTTTCCCCTTAAAACTCCACTCTTTAAAGGTTTGGGGTCATTACATATGGTGAGTACGTGTAATATAAGTCAATTACGTAAGAGGAGGAACTCACTAATTAAAAGGCAAACACTTAGTATTAGGTGGTGAGTTTTTTAGTTAAAGTTCTCAAAATCAATGAGAAGTTGTCTGATGTGTATTCTAGATGTACAATTATTTATTTATGGATGAGTGATCAAGTTAGAGGCAGGTTGTTGATCATCAATCCCCTAGCTTAAATAATATTTTTCATTCATTCTCCCCTATTAGGGCTAATCTTCATTCAATGGGCAAATCATTGTGTCTTGTCTGTCTTAACTAGGATCATTCTTTTTCACTTGCCTCTTTAACGGTGAGTCTTTGTGGGTGGATGATACACTTGTAAGAATTTGACCCTTCATTAGTGGTCATTCATTTCTCTTCAATGTTCATAAGGTCATTTTAACTATCTCCTTGTATGGGGTCTTCATTCATTGCACATAAAAGGGCATCTTTTTAATGAAGATGACCTCTCTTCTAGGGAGGTCTACCTTCAAAACTCTTTTTGGCTATTAATCAATTGTTATCTTGCATACATGTAGGCATATCTACATACATATGCCTTAAAATAAAATAGGTGTTTAAAATACATAAAATTTCTAAATTATTGTATTAGTCAAGAGCATTACATTCTAACCATGACCATAAACTTAGAGAATGATTTTATGTTCTTAGATTTTTCATGTAATTAATAATAGCTTAATCCATCTTGCATTTCATAAGATTGGCCACACTATTTTGATGCGTAGGAGGTGTTAACTGGTAGCCCATATAGAGAGGTGGTATGTATAGAAGAATCAAGGTGGCATGATATCATATACCTTTATGAGAGTGAACCTACAAATCAAAATTTTCTTTTGATAGAATAAAATGAGTGTATGATTTATTCTAGAAGCATCTTTAGCATTAGGATTTGAGGTGACCTACTTCTAGCCTACTATAGGAATAAGTCCACACCTTTTTGAATATAAGGCATAGAACTCAATATAAAATAAATATAAATCTCAATATAAAAAATATAAACCCTAACCATTGAATTGGTTGAAGCACCACTTTGCTTCTCAGTATCAATCATTTTCTACTTCTTCCAATTCAGAATCCAAAAGATCTATTTTATTTCATCCATCTCATTTGATTTTCAAATTAAATAACCTTAACTTAACTTTGTAATCAATAAAAATGTTAGCTAAATATTTTAATTAAGGTTTTCTTAGAAAATTTTTACCCTTAACATATAATTAACTATGGGAGTTTTCCCTTTATAATGAATATATAACCCATATTAAAATAAACCATGTCTTACGTTACCTATAAGAGGCAAGAAAAAAAGCTATAATACACATAAACTCATCAATATTATGAGTTCTTATTAAGTGATTGAATCAATGATAGAGTGACATTTCTATATTTCAAGATGATTAATTATTCTTTGATGCCATAATTGATTACCCAAATAAGAACCCTTAAGATTTGTGTGGTGTCTTACATTTAATCACTTCAAAAGCTCTGCTAACTAAATTTTTTAAAATTACACTTTATCTTCTAGAGATATAAGATAAAGTTGACCAACATTCAAAACCCTTAAGTGTTAATGTACATTCCATAACATGTCTGAGTCAAAACATACATTAGTGGTCTTCACTTCAAGACATATAACATGCATTGCATGTCATATTTTTAAGATAAAACCATAGGTAAGCATGAATTTAATTATGCTTAAGGAGTCTTAGTACTTTAGAAAGTGGTAGTCTAACCCTAACATGATTGAAAGTCTAAAGTCGAGTAGCTTTGATTGTGTATAAATGAGCTATCACTTCTTTTATCCCCTTATGCATTTCTTTATTCAAGTAAAGATTACAAGTCTTATATCCTTCTATCCATTTTCCTTAGAAATTGTATGTTCACAAATACCCTCAAGTATCCCATGGTTGTTGGGTTATAAAATTTTATTTAGAATACCACGCAGATCTTGGGGATACTTATTTAGATAATTAAATACATCATTAAGGGATAAATATATTATCTCAAAAGATAAAAATATTATCCTATAATGGATTCAATTATTTAATAAGTACTACTAAGACTGATGGGTCTTCGATGTACTAGAAATTATTCTCATGAGCTACATAGAGAAGTAGAACAATGTTTATTTTATTGCAGGGTTATTCCCTACAAGGTCAAGCCCCTATAGTTAATTACATCTTAGAAGAAAAATAATTCCATCTAAGAATACTCTCGATTAAAGAAATTGACTTTCATCTCTATGAATTTCAAAGTTTGTATTAAAATGATGGTCAATTTGGAAATTTAAAAGGGACACACTCCAAGAAAGAAGAGTTCATTTTGGAAGCCAAAAAAGAATAAACAGAAAATGCTTTTAGATACTGAGATGCTTAATAAGCATTTCAACTATCTTACTATTAGGCTTTATATTTTTTTGAGATTGAATTTATTAGAGTTATAAGTTTGACATTTTATTAGAAATCTAGGACTTAGATTCTAGTAGCACAAGACTGTAGAAATGCCTAGTTATTGAAGACTTATTCCAACAGAATGCTTCAGAACCTATGTCAAAAAAATGCTTTTGACATAAGTTAGAAATCTAACATAGTCTAATTTTACAAATTTGTGAATTATTAATTTTTTTTTTAATTTAAGAGAAAATAAACTTATCTCAACTCTTCTGAACTTACTTCCCACTTAGAAGGGTTTGCTAGCTAACACCACCTAAGTGATTTGAAATCATGTAGGTTAGTCTTATGCAAGTGCAATATGGCTGGGCTGTTATGTTTAAGGAAGAAATTCAATAACTTAAACTCACTCTCTAAGAAACTAGATCATAGGCGGTATACATTCCATGACTTAGACTAATGTTATAAAATTTATGATTTTTATTTTATTTTGAATCATCAATTTTTGGACTCAGGCATGAGAGGATTTATGATTAAATGCATGATAAAATTTGGTAATGGGCCAAATCAGAGATAAGAGGTGTTCTCCATTATAAGGGGCTACTCTCACAGGTCAAGTTTTTCCTTTATCATGCAAGAATGGAGATCCCCTATTTATAAGAGTGAAATAATATGTCTGCATAATGTTGGAACACACAACCATTCAATTAAGGGATTACTAATTATTTTATTTCTTGATCAAGATCATAGGCATTAAAATAAAGTTACGAATCAATTAAAATTTAATTAGAATTATTAATTGGAATAGAAAATTAAGTTTTTTTAAGAGCCTAATGCATCCATGCTTTATTGTAATGCACAATAGTCACAGAAATAAACCTATGAAAAGCATATAATTCTATTGCACACCCGAAAGTAAATTAAGTCAAATTTAAATAAATAAAATAGCCTGGTGAGCCGGGTACTGCTATACACCCTCGAAAAAGAAAAAATGAGCAACCAAGCTCTATCCTTATACAGCCTGACCTATAACTAAAAATTTAATCTATGGGGTCTTTATTAACCTCAGAATCATCGCCTTCTTCATGGACCTTTTTAAGCTCTACCGAAGGCCATCAAATAAGTACAATCAGCTCCTATTAATCTTAAATCTCATAGATCTTAACCTAATTCTAGGCTCAAATTATATTTTAAAATCCTAAAATAAAATCCTAAATCCTGCAAAACAAATGTTAGAAAAAAACATATAGCATACTAGTAGTTTATATTTCAAACATACAGGCTTAACATCAATGATTGCTAAGCACACCTATCTTATTAGACTATGCTTAGGGACTTGAGTAGTACTTGCAAGCAAATAACATTTACTTTATATTTGTTATAGTGGTCCCTTTCAAGCACAACCCCTCCCCCTCCCTTGGGAAGAAAATAAAATTAGCCTAAAAAGAATGCCCTAACATCTAAACTAACAAGCAAATAATCCTAGTCATCCAGTCTAAAAAAGTATGCCACAAAATAATAAAAACATTACATCAAAATCAATACATCAACCTAACCTAATTTTAGGGTTGGTGACCTAGTATCTAGTGTGTGAAAAGATAGCTTATATGACAAGTCTATCCTAGGCTTTGTTTCAGTTTAAGTTTAATTTCAATTTAGAGTTTGTTCAATTTTACCAATGGATGATTTTGATTTAGATAATTTAATTGATTTTTGATTTTATTCTAATTTTAGTTTTATTTTTGTATTCAAGTTGAATTTCAATTTTAAAGAATGATGAACATAACAAATTTTGTTATGAACAAACTAATTCTATTCAACATCCTCATCTTAATGAAATTTCTAGCTTGAGGTGAAAATTTATTCTAAATATTAAACTAAGAACCTATATATCTTAATTAATCCATTTATTTGAATGATTTAGTTCAATTGATTTGATTTGATTAATATTTATTTAATTTTATTTGGATTTCAAAATTTGAATTTGTTTAACTTCATGTATTTTGATTGATTAATTTTGGATTCATTAGATTTTAGTTTGATTTGATAATTTTTTATAATTCAATATCCTTTGAATTAAAATTTAATTCTTTTCTTTTGTTTTAATTTAAAATTTTAATTTATATGATTGATATTGATTAGATTATTTCAATGTTATTTAAATTTAATGATTTCGTCTTTTCATTTAACTTTGATTTAATTTAGTTAAAATATTTTTATTTAATTAACTTCTTATTTGATTAAGTTTCAAAGCAACTTTTTATTTAGATTTTAATTAGGAGTTAGATCATTTGGTATATTAAATTTTGTGATTTGATTTATATATTAGTTTTAGTTTGAGGATTGTTTGATTTAATTTAATTTTTTGATTTGACTTAATTGATTTGATTTGTTAAGTTTTAATGATTTATGAATTTGCTTAGGTTAAGTGAATTGAATGTTTATTTTGAGTTCAATAAAATTAGGTTGTTCGCATTTAGAGTTTCATTTAATTTAATTAATTTATTAGAATTTGGTTAATGTCTTTGAATAGTAATTTATGTTTAATTTGATTATTAGACTTCTAAATATAATGATTAATTAATTCATCTTATTCAAATAGATTAAATTAAACATAATTTGGTTATATATTGAATTGATTAAAGTTTACTTTAACTTCATTTAATTTGATTTGATTAATATCCTATGATTAGTCAAGATGAGTTTGATTTATGATAATTTAAATTTAAGTTTGATGATTAATTAGAGCTCAATTTAGTTTAGTTGTTTATTGAATTTAAGTGATTTTATATTGTTGAGGTTTAGTGCTTAAATAAGATTTAATTAGGTTGGTTTGCTTCATATGGTTAACTAAGTTGATTGGATAGTTTAAGATTAGCTTGTTTACTTTATTTATTTATTTAAATTTGGTTTAGATGATTTATCAAATTAAAATTTAGTTATAACTCTTTGTCATTTTTATTAACCAAATTGAGTGTTTGCTTTAATTAATAGCTTAGTTGAATATGATTGAATGTTCATAACTGATCTAATTAACTAGTAGGAGTTTGATTAGTGATTATTCCATCTAAATTGATTCATTATAACTTAGGTTTCACTTGGTTAAGTATTTGATTGACTTAATTTTGGATTAAGTTTCCTTAATTGAATTAAGTTTAATTTGAATATATAATTGAATCAATTGTGATTTGACTTGATTTAATTAATTATATTTAATTTGTTTAAAGTGTATGTAATTTGTATGTTGATCATTTTAATTTGATTTAATTTAATATTTACTTAGTTGATCTGACTGATTTAATTTATTTGATTGGCCAATAAACATTTAATCAATAATCAAACTATGAGTTTTATCAAGTTAATTAAAGTTTGATTTTATTTAGGTTATTTGGTTGTTGAATATTTTAATTTAATTTCATTTTTGTTCAGATTAATGATGTAGTTAATGATTTAATGATTTAGGTTTACTACGTTAAGTTTAATTTGGATTTAATTGATACTTAATTGAGATTTAATTAAGTTCAAATTTATGTTTCACTAAGTTTAGGTTTAGTTTAGTTTAAATTGAGGATTATGTGATGTTTACGTGATTTAATTTTGAATTTAGTTAATTAGGGTTTAAATATTATTGTATTTATGATTTTGGCTTGATTATTTTTATTCATTCGAGTTTAGCTTTGATAAATTCAATTAATGATGATTTATTAAACCCTAACTTTAAATAATTTTTTAAAGACTTATATAACTTCAAAGGATTATATTATTTTCTTAAGGTTATTTGATGTTAATTAGAGTGATTTAAACAATTTTGATGATTTTTATAATTTTTTAGTTTTTAAAATTAATTATTTCATGAAATTAGGCATTTGAACTTTAAAATTTAATATATATTAATCTATTCATCATTTTGAATTGAAATTTTTATGGTAAGTGTATTTTAACCTCAGTTTCAATTCTTAAATGTTTCAGATCAATTTGATTAGTATGTTAGGATTAATTAAGCAAATTTGATTTTCATTCAAACCTAAATTAAGCTCAAACCACTTAATAAGAATTGGGGCTTTGAGGTTCATTAGATTCCTCTCAAAAAGATGAATCCAACAAACCTTATTTATAAATTTTTTTATAAGTTTTTTATTTTTTATGATTTTTTGAAAATTTAGAAATGTATTTAATTTCAAAAATTCTTATTTTCTTATATAACTTAGTCAGCGCCACGCGGCAGTGACGAGGCAAAGCTTTACACATGGCAGTTGCGGGTTGGTCCGTGTGAAATTCACATGGATTGAGCGGGAAAACCATGGATATAGATTCGGCTGTCCGATCAAAGATGGGACAGTCTAGATCAAATCCTATGATCTAAAGGTTGAAATTAAATCCATCTAATGTTTTAATTGCAACTTTTTGTCCTATTTAAAGAGGATCAGATGGATACCGGCTCGTCCTCCCCGTGGACTGCGAACCAAGTGAAGCGGACGCCATTGCCACTCCATGCTCCGTTTTGCAATTCTCATCATAAATCAACTATTTTTTATTTTGAAACATTGCATCTTGGAAATGAAACATAACTATGGGTTTAAATCCAAAATTTTCATTACTTCACTTCATAAACTTCCAAAGCATAAAAATTGGTGGCGGGAGTTGGAGGTTATCTCATCGGAGCCCATGTCCGGCGTTGATGTTTCAAAAATATTCTTGGGTGTGAGATGGAGCTCTACGATAAAAATGCCCACTTGCCTCCTCTCCAGTCGTCAGGAATGTCAATGCCTACCGCCCTTCGCCTGAGCTTGATGCTTCTTGGGGTTAGGGAGGTCGGGAAGAACCGAAAAATGGTGGTTTCAACTCCTCTTGGCATGGTGAAGGTGTGGGAATGGTTTATTATGGGATAGAGAAGTCAACTATGATTGGTCATGGGTGATTGGAAACTTTGGAAGTATGTTAGGAATGGTGGTTAATTGATTGCAACCTTCTTCCAAAGTCTAAGGATGAGGCATGGGGAGGGATATAGAGAGGATTGACATTTTGGAGTCCATGTGCCTGAGTTTAGCTTTGTTTTTATTCTACCTTCTCCCTTCATTGACTTTCACTCCACTTCATCCCACTTGATATGTTAAGCCATCCACTTAGACTAGGCTTAAGATGGGTTAGAGGTTAAATTAAGTTTACTTGAGTTAATTATGAGTTGCTTGTAGTTCAACTCATGCGATTTGTATTTAGATTCGATTTAAATTCAGTTGAGTCAGTTTGATTTTAGATTTAAGTTTCAATTAATGTTTTGTTGATCATTTATAATATTTATGATTAATTGATTTCATTTAATTCGAACTAGGTTTTAATTCTTTTGGCCTAAATGAGTCAAGTTAGCTTCCTTAACTCAATTAGCCATTTTAAAATTGAATTTTAATTTTATTTATGTTTGATTATTCATTTATGATGTTTGCATTTGATTGATTTTAATTGGTTTAAGCTTGATTTGATTGAATCAAATGGGTTAAATTGGGTTCAATTAAGTCAAATGTTCAAATTCATCAAATTGAATCCAAGGAGAGGTTGGATTATGTTCATTTATGATTTTCAATTAGTTTTGGATGTTTGATTTAAATTAATTTTTAATTTGATTTGGATTTGGCTTAATGAGGTCTATTTGGGTTTATTTGAGTTAAGTGGTCAAATCAACCCACTTAAGACATCTCTAGATCAAGATATATTTAGAGTTATGTTTAAACATTTTCATTTGATCATTTTTAAGTCTTCAGAGTGATTCATTTTGACTAAATTTTGGTTGGTTGACTTTGACTTACCATATTTCTAGGAAATGACCCATTTGTCACTTTATTTATTTAAATTTTGAGTTTATTTATATTTATGCATTAATTTTACGCTTTCGATTCAATTTAATTTAATTTTATTTGGACTTAGGTGATTTTGAGCTTAAATAAGTTAATTGAGTTAATCAACTAAATTACCTCAATCTAGGCTCAATTGAATTTAGATTATGTTTGATGTAGATTCATGTTAAGTTTCATTAGATTTGGGTTCATCTGATGATTGGGATAAGATAAGTCCTAGAATGATCCATCAGGATGACCTAACCTTTCACTCTAGAATATTAAGTTTGATTTGATTTCAAATTTGATTTTAGTTTCAAGTTTAATGTTTAATTTAATTTATTATTCTATTTTGATTTGTTCACTTAGTCCCTAAGTGTAGTGTCCTAAGTGCTTAATTATGAAACTCATAATCTAAGATTAAGGATTTTAATTATTAAGATTAGGGATGATGTTAATCTCATTTAAAAATGAGGTTAACATGGGTGAACTACCTTCTCAAGCTAAATCCTAAGTTTAACAACCTAAGATGTTGGATGCAAGAAATCCATACTAAGAATGTTTTTACCTTACCCCTTAAGCCCATCATACTTCTTATCGAGTCTTTGTTAGTTCAATAACTTTACCGCATTAGCTTTTGGCATGTTAGATCGTAGTCTAGCTCGGTTATAATGATTCAATCTTTATCTTATTGATTAATACCTAGCATATAGCTTCCTAACTTCTAACACAAGTACAAACATGTTATAATAAACAAAATAATAAACCTATAAAGAAAATACAATAAAGAAGAATATTCTCATTAATACGAGGATATACTATACAAATAGTTATCGTAGATTTTTACAACAAAATTTAAAATATATAATAATATTAATATGGTAATAATTTTATAATCATATTTTAAAAGGACTAAATATTTATCTAATATTATATAATGATAGATTTAAAGATTATTGACATAATTTTTAAGCACTATTACTTGACATCAAATATTATATATAATATACAATATTGGTGCTTTATATGACTTCAAATATAGAAATATAATTAGTTTCTTCAAAAGTTGAGTTAGAATATATTGATAAAAAATTGTTAAATTTAAAAATTTTATTTTTTTAATTTGTGTAATATTTAAATAATCAACTAATTTTTATATTTTATTCATTTGCTATCAATCCTAATCATATTCAATGTTATCTGTCGGCTATGCCTATCTTCTGTATGGGACAAAAATAATTATAGCTAACGTAAAATTGCCAAATAAATAAATCATTTTTAAAATGAATTATATTTCTCTCAAAATTTAAAGTTTCATGTCTTAATTTGCACTTCTTAAATACTCTGAATAATGAGCTGCAGCAGATATTGCTTTCTTGTGGCCAGTATAATAGTTACTAAGTACTCTTCCAAACACTCCGGCAATGGGACTGATAATATGCAAAAAAGAAATTGGGTTGCATACTAAAAGAAAGTCTCCAATCAAATAAATTAAGAGGCTGTTTGATTGGAAAAAAAAATAATATAAAAAAATTTAATGTAAAAAAAAATAATATATTTAAAATATTTTGTGATTAATTGGATCGATGTAAGTTAAATTTAAGAATTTCTTTTTGCTATTTGATTTGAGTCAAAATATAATTAACATAAATTTCAAAAATAGTCTCTAACAATGGGGAGCAGCAGCCAGAGATAGCAGCAGCGATGGTGGTGGTGGCAGTCAATAGCCGAGGGTGGTAATAGTAGTGATGGTCAATGGCCGGTTGTGGAAGTTGTCGGAGATAACTGGCGGTGGTGGCGGCAGCTGATGGTTGAAAGCGCGGTGGGTGACAATTGGCAATCGAAGGAAATGGTCGGTGGTGGCGACGAGCAGTGATCACTTTACACAAATTGGTATAAAATAAAATTACTTAAATGGATTAACATCCGTTATAACTGAATTTGAACTATGCTTTTTTTTTTCAACCAACCAAATATGATGATCTCATTTTTCACTGAAAAAAAAATTGTATTTCAAATAATTTTTAAATCTCTTTTTGATCCCCTGCAGAAAGATTAGCGTCGAGTTTCATGATATATGTAAAAAGAATAAATCAACCTTCACCCCCAAGGGATAAATATCAAGCAGAGGAACAAAAATACAGAGGAAAAAAAAAAATCTTTCAGCCTCACGAAAACTGTAGCTAATTATAGCTCTAGAAACATAATTAATAAAGTTCATCCATTGCCGATGTATATATAACTAGAAGTGCCCCCAGGCTCCCAGCTCCACACTGTCAATGGGCAAGTTGCTAATGCAGTGCATTTTCTTTACTCATTACAATCACTAGATAGTATAGGTATTTTATTTTTTAGTATCATAGCCAATGGCAGTGAAGAGGAAAGACGGCGAGTTCCTAGCTTGAGACGATGATCAAAGTTAGCAGTACTTTCAAAAATGCTACACCAATCAAGTGCAGATACCGGAAGCCGTAGATCTGAGCTTTCAATTTTTATTTGGAAGGTGAGATTCAGCACCTCAGGGACGACGACGTGCCTATCAGGCAACCACACCGGCAAATCTAGCATTCATACCAGAAAGTTCTGGGGCAACGTCACCGCGGCGAATCGGGATCAACGGCGTTCCCATCGATCCTACTATCAGGCTCGAGCAGAGCTTCCTGAATCGACTGATAAACTTTTACCTTCATCGTTGGATTTTTCATTCTTACCACTCACATAGTCCGACCAATCATAGCGGAATCCAAGGTAATTTCCACGTCGAAGCTGATTTTGATTTTTACTGTTTTGATGGTAATTCCGACATGGAGGAGTATCCAGATTGGGAAGCAGAAGCTAGAAGATTTATTTGATTGTTTGAGTATTCCTCAAAGAAAGCAAGTTAGATTTACTGCTCACAAGCTTATAGGTCGTGTGGCTGCGCGGTAAAACAATTTAAGTAGAGCTCTTTGTCTTGAGGGTTGTAGTGATGTTGAGATCTGGTTTAAGATTAAGCAATTACTGCAAGAATAATTTTTGCCTTCGGATTTTGATAAGTTACTCTACTTTAGTTGTTGATACATCCATAGATCCTGCCACATCAGGCATTGGCAAGGAAATTTTAATGTTTGGAAGCAGAATGGAGGAAAGTTCTAGCTAGGGTAGCAGCTCATCGCAGAGCATGAGCACACAAAACTTATACAATGCCAACTATGCTAAAGTTAAAAGAGTCGAAGCAAGAATTTTAGTGGGTGGTTCGGTATGTTCTCTTCTTTATGATAAGAGTATTTTTGTTTCCGGGGGCAATGGAAATAATGACGGTAATTTGTTCCCCAATTGGTCACTGGAGTCCTATTATGATTCATTCTATGAATTGAATTCATGCAAAAATGTTGAGAGGAATGGAGAGAAGAAAAGCAACATCCCAAGGGAGTACTCTCCTTTTAGACATAGTGATGCCTTATTTAGTGAACAACTTGATAAAACCAGCAAGAAGGATCATGCGAACTCAAATGTGGACTGTCACAAGGCAGACACAATTTTATGTGTTCGGACAAATTCTAGAGACAAAGTTTAATCAAAATCAGACAACAACAATCTATTCCAATGGGAGCTTATTTTCACTGGTATCTAAGTTACCTGAAGAATTAATGAAGCTCAAGTTTGATACTCAAGAGAGCGATGAGAAGATGAACAAGGACACAGAACTTCTTGTATTTGAGAGTGGAGTAAATAAATCTGGCTGTGCAAATAATAGTCCATCATTTGCGTGTTTTGTCAGCTCCTTATCAAAGCTACCTCAGAAAATGGAGAAGCTGAACTTACACAGTACAGTTAGTGAAATCCATGGAAGTACTGAGAACAGTTTTAAAAAAACATGCTCAGTTCAGTCAAAACACTTCTTAAGGTCATGACGTGAGCGGCTTCTCTATGTTTCCCATGGAGTTAAAAAAATAAAATAACTCAGTTAATAAGAAGAATGATAGTTTGGACGTGGAGATATTACAAACTGCAATTAAAATTGGTGAAGCTTTCAAAGTTAAACTTGAATTAGTTGAAAGTCCATCTGATGAAATTATTTCTATACAATTTAAAGTTGAGAAGGATAGATTGTTGAAAGCACCATAGAGGCATCCACAATTCTTGAAGTTATTCCAGTTGCAATTGTTCCATGTGAAGAAGCAAAAGCTATTGAGCCTATGTGCAAACGATTGTGAGCGACCCATTTTGGAAACAATTGATCCGTCATGGTTTCAATATATATGTGGTGCTGGCACTTGATCCAAACAAGCAAGCAAGATCACGAGATGATTTTAGAACTCTAGTCCACATTGGCGGATCTACAGTGGGGGCACTGGGGGCTCGTGCCCCCCACTGAGTTGACTCTAAGCTGTATTATTTTTGCCCATATTCATATATTACGGGGTCATTTGATAGCAGGGTTTAGCCTAAATCTTGAAAAATACAAAAATGACAACTTTAAGGGGCTATTTGGCTGCAAGATTTGAGTAGGATTTAAGTCAAATTTAACTTAAATCAAGTCAAACGGCATTTTTGGACAAGTAAAATCCGCTGCTTTTGTAATCTTGTTAAAGCCGCTTTCGCAAGTTAAATCCAAATTTACTAAAATCCTGTTGCTAGGAGAATTTAGGGATTTAGAGAAGCAGAAGTGTGCGAAGGAGGGTAGGAGGGAAGACGAGGATTACCTTTGCGACGTCTCCCTCTCTTTTTCGGGCAGCAGTGAAGAAGTAGAAAGAATAGGGTTTCGAGCGACGAAATCCCGTTAATCCCTTTCCTTTTATTATTTTTAATTTAATTCTAAATTATTTAGATAATAATTAACTAATATATCATCTTAGATTAATTCTAATTTAATATAATCAGATGTAATTGATATAAGCTTACTACTTTATAATTGATTAATCGATTTATAATTAATTAATATATTATAGTATGATAATTATATTTTAATTAATTTAAGTATGATTACTATTTTTATATAAATAAATTAATAGAAATTATTATTTAATTTACTTATTAAATATCCTCAATCATAGTCTTAATACACACATAAATTGCATATTTTATTGATTATTTAAATAATATTTAAAAAGGATATATTAATCATTATCATTTGATTATTTTTTCATTGTGTTTATATAATTATAATTTGAATATCTATTAGGTATTACTTATTATAATTTCAATTAATATTGTCATATATATTGCTATTATATTCTTAATTACTTAGCTTACATCTTCTTGACTTAATTATTTAATTAGTTTTTTTAATTTTATTTTAAGATAAAAAATATAATAAAAAACAACTTTTAAATATTCATTATTTAAATATTAAATAAAGTAACTAACTTAAATCCTGATATAAATAATCAAATAGTAGCACGAGATTTAACTGGATTTAATTATCATCATATTAAATTATTTTCTAGATTTAACTTTCACAAAATTTATTAAATCGAGATTTATTGGATTTACTAAATCTTATTTGAGTTAAATCTTATGTGCAGCCAAACAGCCTCTAAATGCTACAGAAGTCTAAGTTCAGTTTCTCCTCCATTCCTCTATTTTGCCTTGAAGCCTTGATTTAGTAAATTCTATTAGCTGGTGGACTTACAACTTTATAGGATTTACATAAATTGAACCATGCACGAAGAGGGTTGGGAGTAAAGGTGAGATCACCTTTGCGATCGACTTCTTTGATTTTGGATAGAAATGGAGCTAGCATTAGGGGGAGAAAAATGAGAGTTTTGGATGTCGGAATAACGAATTCCCGACATCACAATCCTAACATTTTTTTTTTCAAGCGGAAGCTTATCAAGGTGAGAGTTCCATTATAGTAATTATTAATATTAATAACAAAGATTTAAGTTAATTAAATTAATTTTATTTATAATTTTAATTGATTATATAGTTTTTTATTTAATTAGATTTATTGTCATAATTAGTATTTAATAGTTATAAAAAATCACTTGTATAATCCTATAAGGAATTTTTTATTAAATAATAACAAATTTAATTATGTTGATATTATACAACAATTTCAATATCTAAAAACTTGGAGAGCAAAATTTAAGGTAATGTAATAATTTTATGAGTTTTTATCATCACATTTCTTTGTTTATATTAAAATTAAAAAAATTAAATCACTTATGTCAATCTTAATCTCAAATTAAAATGTTAAAGAGATTATTGAAATCTATCATTTTATACCCCCACTGAAAAAAATATTTGGCTCCACCCTTGCTAGTTGAGTTCTCTTGAAGTGGAATGAATTTGATGCAGTACATTTTCTTAATTCATTACAAACACTAATTAGTATAGGTGTTATATTTATTAGTTGCTTAATTACCTTATAACACTTTATTATGCACACTTTCTACTTTTATTTTATTATTATTATTATTATTATTATTATTATTATTATTATTATTATTATTATTATTATTATTATTGCTAATAATGGGGTATATATATTCCCCATCGAGAAAGACATAATTGTTGATATTTTGGATTAGAGAATTTGTTAAGTATACACCTTATGTACCTCATCATTTGATTTGATGATAACAAACATTGTACAATAAGAACTAATAATTTTTTTTAGGATTAATTATCTACATTAATCATTATGATTGTCATTTTTAATTTAGGATTTTATTATTAATAGTTATATATTTTTGAAACTACTAATTTTTTATTTCAAGTGTTTAAGGAAATTCACTAAATTCAACTTGCTTAGTCAGATCGGGAAAGTCATATTAATTGGATTAGGTCAGTTTGAGTATATTCTTACGTTATGTAATAATAAGATGAATAAGAGGTAAATAATATGCAAATAATGGTTTTAATGATTTTATATCATTCTTTGAATTTTTGCATAATTTTTCATATTTTATTTGCATGATATTTTTAACTATTCTTTAAATTATCCTTTTGGATAATTTAAGTACTTGCATGACATTAAGCCTAGTGTTGGATTTATTTCACACTTCATTTAATTATCCATTTATTTTTCTATGAGAGTGAAATTATTCATATTATTCTTTTTCTTTTTTCTATTATTTTATTTTATTTTCTCTCTTATCAAAATTATCATTCCAATCTAGTTTTGGTTGAATTTTTGATGATTTTGGGATGAGGAATTTAATGTTATTTATTTAATTTTATACCATATTATTTTTCCTCATTTTTAAAATTTTAAATTCTAAAATTATTTAACTTTTGAATATCAAATTATCTATTACCTTGATTCATTTATGTATATAGTTTATTTATTTTTGGCAAGTTTTGGCTGAAATTTTATTGCTTTTTATTATGATATATTTCATTTGATTTAAACCATTAATATTTTTCATATTTGTGAATTTTTAAAATTCAAATTATCATGAATTTTGAATTTTGAATTATGCCATAAATTATTTTCAAATTTATTTTATTTATTTTTGGCATGCTTAGGCCAACCCCCTTTTATTCAAATTGATTTAATTCAATTTTATTTGAATTAATTTAAATTTAAAATCAAATTTCTTAGGATATAATACCCTTTTTATTTCTGGATTTTTTTGTTTTTGATAATATTTAGCCAACCCACTAAAATATATTTTTATTTAAATAAAAATGTGTTTAAATTTCAATTTCCTTCTTAATTAATCTCTCTTCATTGATAATTGATTGAATATCATTATTTGGAGTTTGGTTTTTTAAGGAAAGCTTTGACCATCCTATATAATGAAGAATATTTGATTTATTTTATTAAATTAATTTCAAATCTCTTAATTGATTTCTTAATTAATTAAAGTTTATTTAATTATGTCAAATGCATTTAAACATATTTTCTCCATGGTTGAACCTCCCACTCTTGAATTCATTAAATTCAAATTTAAATTTTTTTATTTGAATTTTGAATTTAAATTAAATCCCTTTCATATTTATTTTCTCACTTGTTTCTTTTTGCCATAGCCAAAATTTTCATGGATTAAATTCTATTTAAGGAGTTGATTTCATGATTTAACTCTCTCTTGAAAATAAATAAATAAATAAATACTCTCTTGACCAAGCTCTTGTAAAATCATTTCTTTGTATTTAAGTACTCAAATTCTCTCATTTCCTCTTCACATATTCAACCATATTCAAGGGGAGATCTTCTTCATCATCTTCAAGTCTTATTGGTTTTGATTTTTGATGGTTTGGCACGATTGAAAAGAATTGCTAACATTATTTCAAATTTTCTAAAGTTTTTTTTTTAGATCAGATCATTAAGGCTTTTACAAATATTACTTTTCATAGTTTTCATATTCATGATCTTTGTAGTTTACTTTGTGCTAATTCTTTAAAAGTTATTTTTTATTCTAGTACATTGCTTAATGTTGTTTTAAGTTTATACTTTTAAGTTTTAAATCATAGTTTCATCTTGTGAAATTAATTTTAAAGAATCATTTTTTTCAAGCACTTCATATAAAGATCAAATCATTATACACATTGACTTTTTTCTTATGTCTTAATATAATTTTGTTTGGGTTTGTGAGCAAAATTATTTTAAAATTGGGAGATTAATTTTATTCTTATATATTTTTTTCTTGTACTACTTTATTTGGGGTTGTACTTGCCCATGTAGGAATGATATGAATCCATATCCCCAAATTAACAACAGAAACAAAAAGGACAGAAGAAGGTCAAGTTGGCTAAAAGATTTCATCAATATCCCCAAAATATAACATCAACAGAAGACTAAAATTAAACATTCAGACCAGAAATAAATTACAGACTAAAAAAAACCAAGCCAGAATAGCAGTTTTACAACAACAGAGATCAGTAAGAATAAAGAAGATCTACAACAGCAGCTATCAAAGTCCAAACAAAATATATACAAACTTTAATAATACAAGACTCAGGAGATAACTCAGAACAAAAGAAATCAACAGATAATATTTCCAGAGCCCCCCCTGAAAGTAAAATAAATCCATAATAGAATTAACTACCAAAGGAACATAAGTCATTCAATCAAGAAACCAAGAAGAGTAGTAACAACAGTTATGCATTACCTCAACTTCGGAATAAGAAATGAATGTAAAACCGTGTGTAGAAGGTCTAGATCTAGGATATAGGAAGAAAAAAAAACTATAAATAGAAGGAAGAAATTCCAACAGAGGGTAATCAAGTATTATGAAAGCAAACTCCTCCTCTTCTGTATCTTCTCTTCTCCCTCTTCTCCTGAACCCTTTCTATGGTTTCCATCACCGGAATCCGCCGCTCACCACCGCTCGAAGAACTTTAGGGTTCCTCCTCGCTCTCGGTCCCTCTTCCCCTCTCTAGAGCATCGACGGCTTGAACTGTCGAGAGAAACAAACCAAGAGCAGAGTTAAGACAAAATTCCCTAGAAGCATCATCTCACAGCCCAGAACAGCCGAAGTGTTTTGAATCAAGGGCCAAGATTACTTTCCCGAAACTAAGATCACGGCAAAAGATCAAACCGTGCAGATATCAATGCGTGTAATCCACTATTGGACGAAAGGAAATCAAGAATCAATCAAGCAGATCCAAGGCGTAAAAGAGACAAAACCAATCATGATTCAAGGCTCAAGAAACACAATCCAAGTTAGATCGGCCAAGAGAAGAGGGCAATCCAACGGTTCGCACCGATAATCTCTCTGGATTATCCCTTAACTCAGCCGGGTTCATTCCACTCAGAGTTAGTCAACTCACTGAACCAGACCCAATTCTCACTGAACCAGACCCAAATTGAACCGTTAACCAGAATTAGATACATATCATTGGTGCTCTCGTTGGCTACATCAGTCAGAAAAAAAAATGGCAGAAGGAACAAGACACTCCAAGAAGAGTGTGTAGGAAGACTTAATAAAATAGATGAACAGATGTCTTCAATCACTATGATATTAAATGAAGTCTCAAGAAGATTATCTTCTATAGTAGAAAAATTGGAAAATAATCATCAAGAACAACAACAATCACAGGTATGCACTCCTTCTCATATAGAAATTTCCTTTTCAAATAGACAACATACACAACAAAATAGTAGACCTGTGAAAGTAGATATGCCAAGGTTCAATGGAGAAAACCCCAGAGGTTGGCTATTCAAAGCAGACCAATTTTTTGATATAGCTATCGAAGACCAAAAAAATTCTTAATTGCATCACTTACATGGATGGACCAAAGACTAAGTGGTATCGTGGATGCACTTAAATAAACAGTTGCACTCATGGACATAATTCCAAGAACAGGTCATTCAAAGATTTAGCCCATCTCTATATAGAGATTTGAGAGGAGAATTAGCTAAGCTACAGTAGAAATCTACAGTTCAGAATTTCTACAATGAATTTGAAGAGCTAGCTAATCAAATTTCTGGGATTCCACCTGAATTTCTACAAAGTTATTTTGAATATGGGCTAAGACATGATATTAAAAGGGAAGTAAGAGCTTTACAGCCCAACTCCCTATAGCAAGCTTTTCAATTAGCTAAGCTAATAGAAGATAAGCTAGCTAATGAAATTATCATGACAAGAAATTATAGAGCCAATCAAGCTTTACCACTAAAACAGTCACAGATATACCAACCACCCACCTCCCCAACCGTAATAATATGACCAACAAACAAAACATCCCAATCCAGAAATTAACAACAACACAGTTTGAAGAAAGAAGAAAGAAAGGATTATGTTTTAACTATGATGAAAAATATCATAGAGGTCACATATGCAAATCCAAATTATTTTCCTTAATGGTGATCAATGATATCAAGAGCAATACATGCAACAAGAATCTGAACCAGAAATGCAAATATTATAGGAAGAATTTTCAGAAATCAGCCTCAATGCATTTACAGGTTAGTCTAATCCTAGAACTTTAAGATTACAAGAATTGATTGGAAACAAAAAAGTACAAGTACTGATAGACAGTGGGTCAACCCACAATTTCATTCAATCAAAACTAGCAAAATTCATTGACTATAAAGTAACACCTGCATCAATTTTTCAAGTATTAGTAGGCAATGGAGAAACCTTAAAATGTTCAGGAATATGTTCTAATATTCCTATCCAACTACAAGGGAATACTTTTACCACTGATTGCTATATGTTACCCATGCAAGGAGCAGATGTGGTTTTGGGTGTTCAATGGCTAGAATAATCGATTACAAAACAACTATGAAATTCTACTTTAATGATAGATTAAGTACATTTACACTCCACAGTGGATAGTATTTCATTCCATCAGTTTACCAAATTGCAGCAAAAGAAGGAAATAGTCTCATATTTTCAGATTAGAGAAATGAAAGAGGGAACAGATTCCTCTATAAAAGAATTCAGTAACTTACTTACAGGATTACAATAAGTATTATCCCAACATCAAGATCTGTTTCAAAGTCCAGCAGGCTTACCTCTAAGAAGGGATATAGACCATCAGATCCATCTGTCACCTGGAACTCAACTAGTGAGAGTAAAAAATTATAGATATCCACACTTTCAGAAAACAAAAATTGAAAAATTAATTAAAGAAATGTTGGACAAGCATAATCGAGAAAGCCCTTTCTTTTCTCCAGCACTTTTAATCAAAAAGAATGATGGAACTTGGAGATCCTGTGTGGATTATAGAGCTCTAAATAAAGTAACAATACCTGACAGATTTCCTATTCCCACTCCAGATGAACTTATGGATGAATTATATGGAGCCACAATGTTTTCAAAATTGGACTTAAGGTCAGGATACCACCAAATCAGAATGGCTGAAGAAGACATCTACAAAATAGTTTTTAGAACTCATGAGGGACACTATTAGTTTATGGCAATGCCATTTGGACTAACAAATACACCATCAACATTCCAAACTTTAATGAATGCAGTGGTTAAACCTTTCTTAAGAAAATTTGTCTTAGTATTTTTTGATGATATACTTATATATAGCAAGACCTTGGAGTTACATCAAACTCATCTCCAAGAGGTATTAGAACAACTAAAGCAGCATTCACTGTTTATCAAGCCATCTAAATGCTCATTTATACAAGACATAATTGAGTATTTAGGACACATTTTATCTACATGGGTATAGAAGGATCCCAAAAGATTCAAGCAAGATACAAGCATTTTTACCCAATTCACCAAATAGAGGTTTTTTGGGTTTAACGCTATCATAGAAAATTTGTTAAAAACTATACCATTGCCTCCACTAACTTCTATGTTAGCCAAGAAGTTAGCAAGAAGCAATAGCATTCTTACAATTAAAACAAGCAATGACATCTCTAAGATTAGCTTATCCAAATTTTTCTCACCTTTTATCATAGAGACAGATGCCGTACAACAATTGAGCTATTACAATACAAAATTATCCTATAGCTTATTTTAATAAAAATCTCTCACCATCATTACAAAAAATATCAACATATGCAAGAGAATTGTATGCTATAACAAAAACAGTAGCAAGGTGGAGACAATATCTGCTAGGTAACAAGTTTACCATCACGATGGATCAAAAGAGCATAAGGGAATTAATGCAACAAATAATTTAGACTCCTGAACAACAGAGATTTTTAATTAAGCTCCTGGGATATGACTACACTATTGAATATAAACCAGGGATTGCAAACAAAGCAGTTGATGCCTTGTCTAGAAAATTATTCTATACAGAAGATAATTCTACAATTGACAAATCTGAATCACTTATGTCATTCAGCTTAGCTGTTTATACTCAAAAACTCAATACTATAATACAATAAATCAGAGGAAAACACAAAGCTACCACCAACTACAAGAACTTTATAAAATATCGCAATCCAAGTTTATTTTCTAAATATAGACGGTTAATGGTTTTATAAAGATAAAGATTGATTGTCATAGCCAAAGATTCAAAGATACGTAAATATTATTATAAGATAATTACATTCAACAGAGGAGGCCATGGAGGAATTTAGAAGACTTTGTAATTAAGCAACAATTCTGGAAGAATATGAATAAAGATATTAAACACTTTGTATTAACCTGCCTATTTGTCAACAAGTCAAGTATGACACTTAGAAGCTGGCAGGATTACTACAACCTCTACCTATTCCACAAGCCATTTGGGAGGAAGTATCAATGGATTTTATCACAGGACTACCAAGTCTAATAATAAAACAACTATATTAGTAGTGGTTGATAGACTCTCAAAATATGCTCACTTCTCAGCCCTTCCAAACAATTTTACAAAGATCATATATAGCTCAAATTTTATTATATCAAAACTACATACCACAAGGTATAATCTCAGAGACCCAATTTTATGAGCAACTGGCAAGAACTGCTCGTTAAGTGGAACCACATTAAAATAAGAAGGCATACCATCCTCGAGATGGTCAAATAGGTAACGTAATCTTAGAGCAATATCTAAGGAGTTTTGTATTAGACACCAAGGATGTGGTTACAATTCTTTCCTTAGGCAGCATTCTCCTATAATACATCCATCAAGACTTCCACAAAGATGACTCCTTTTCAAATAGTATATGGCAGACTTCCTCTTCAGTAATACATTATAAGCAGAAGATAACTATCAACACAGAGGTAGAAACAGTTTTACAACAGGGAGGAATGCTACTACTTAAAATAAATCCAGAAGCTCAAAAGAATGAAGCAAATGGTCGATAAACATAGAGAGAACTTCAATTCAAAGTAAAGGATTTAGTATTAAACTACAACCCTATAGACAAACTTCAGTCTCTGGGAATCAGTATACAAAACTACAAAGAAAATACTATGGCCCTTTCAAAGTTCTACAAAAGATAGGTGGTGCATATAAAATAGAGTTGCAAAATGAAGAATACATAATGTATTTCATGTATCCGACTCAAGCAATACAGTGATTCTACAATCCACCCAAAGAATTAGCAACTCGCCTGATGGGCAGATGTTAGTCAAGCCTATGAAAGTTTTAGATCACAGAACAATACTGTAAGGAGATCATCAAATTAAAGAAGTCTTAATATAATGGGAAGGACTTCTAGCCAGGCTTCAGGTATCGAGGAAGAAATAAAAGAAGCATTTTCTGAATTTGACCTTGAGGACAAGGTCAATGTGGGGGAGAGGAGTAATGATATGAATCCATATCCCCTAATTAAGAACAGAAACAAAAGGGACAAGAAGGCCAAGTTCAAAAGATTTCACCAATATCCCTAAAATATAACATCAACAGAGAGACTAAAATTAAACATTCGCACGAAATAAATTACTGACTAAAAAAAACCAAGCCAGAATAGCAGTTTTATAACAACAGAGATCAGTAAGAATAACAAAGATCTACAACAGCAGCTATCAAAGTCCAAACAAAATATATACAAACTTTAATAATAAAAGACTCAAGAGATAACTCAGAATAAAAGATATCAACATAATATTGAGAGCCGAAAGTAAAATAAATCCATAACAGAATTAACTACCAAAGAAACATAAGTCATTCAATCAAGAAACCAAGAAGAGTAAGAACAATGACAGATGTACCTTAACTTCCAATGAGAAGCAAGAATAAGACAGTAATAGAAAATCATTAGCAGGTATAGAAGGTCTAGATCTAGGATATAGGAAGAAAAGAAAACTATAAATAGAAGGAAGAAATCCCAACAGAGGGTAATCAAGTATTCTGAAAGCAAACTCCTCCTCTTCTGTATCTTCTCTTCTCCCTCTTCTCCTAAACCCTTTCTCTGGTTTCCATCATCAGAATTTGCCACTCACCACCGCTCGAAGAACCCTAGGGTTCCTCCTCGTCCCTCTTCCCTCTCGAGCCAGCGGCTCCTGAGAGAAACAAACCAAAAGCAAAGTTAAAAAATTCTAAGCATCATCTCACAAGAATAGCCGGAGTGTTTTGAATCAAGGGCCAAGATTACTTCCTCGGAACTAAGATCAAGGCAAAAGATCAAATCGCATAGATAACAATGCGTGTAATCCACTATCGGACGAAAGGAAATCAAGAATCGCTCAATCGAAGCACAGATCCAAGGGCAGAAAAGAGATAAAACCAATCCGACAATTCAAGGCTCAACTCAGAAGAAACACAATCCAAGTGCTAGATCCAACGACCAAGAGAAGAGGGCGCGCAATCCAACGGTTCAGAAGGCACCCGATAATCTCCCCGGATTATCCCTTAACTCAGCCGAGTTCATTCCACTCAGAGTGAGTCAACTCACTGAACCAGACCCAATTCTCACCGAACAAGACCCAAATTGAACCATTAACTAGAATTAGATACATATCAAGGAACATATGTTGTTGGTATTGTACTTATCCGGTGTAAGAAAGTACATTGTTGGTGTTGTACTTGGCCGGTGTAGAAGAGTATGAGAGATTATTTGTAATCTCATTTGATTAGTGAATTCTAATCAGGGTGATCTTTTATTATAAACAATCTTATATATTTTGCAATTACCTTTTCTACAAAATTTTAATTTGAAAATCTTCTAAAATACCTAATTCACCTCCCATCTTGAGTGTCATAGCCTCTTAATAGAAATTGCCCTTCTCGCTTTGTTTTGTCCTCTCTCTCTCTTCTCGGATCCGACCTCTACATCATCAAGGTCATCCCATCAACATTTTTTACTGGTTCAACAAGAGCAGCTTGGGTAGCTTTGATAGTCTTATAGGTCACATTGGCGTTGAAGCTTGTAATATCAAGAACACCAATCTTCTTGTCTCTGTACATGACCACGACGACAATGTAGAAAAGCTGCTACTATTTGAAGAATCTGATATCTATGAAATAGCAATTGCAATATATATATATATATATATATATATATATATATATATATATATATATATATATATATATAATGAGAGATTCCTTTGTCACATTGGGCCTCTCTTGCTCTCCCATTAGTAGTGTTACTTTGCACCATTCTATGAACTCCTTTTCTTCTTGAGATATTTTAAGCTTGTTTACCTTCTTGCTTAGTCTTTTAAGGAGCGACATGAGAAATTGGAAAGCCATAGTGTAATAGTCTAAACTCTTAATTATCGAGCTATTACCCACTTTTGTTTAATAGCCTCATGATTTTATTCTGTTAGTATAACTTTCCAGTAGGTCACCAATCTCAGGACTGTCCCACACTTAATTTTTGAGTTTCTAATGAAATGTCAGCCATTACATCAGAGGATGCCTCAATGTTTAAGAGTTCAACTTTATGTTACTTAACAAGGAAGGATATATTTATACCATACTCAATAAGGAATCACCTACCAAATGAAGATCACATCATATAATCATAAATAGACCATGAGTCGATCATCCCACTCCAACATATAGTATGCTACAAACCTTAGAATTCAACAAGTCTAAATCAATCACATATTCAAAACATACACAACAGAGGCATTATAAAATTAAAATGACCAATCAAGCCTATTCTTGAAATCAATGATTATAAAATTTATCTAAATTTATATGATACGGTTAACATTAACATGATAATATATAGATTTCTTCACCTTAGTTGAATAATGTATGTGGTAATTTAGCCTAAAGAAACTCTTAGTGATATTCTATAGTAATACTAAATCACAAAATATGTGCTCAACTAATCGCAACTTTTCTCTTAAAGCATACCATAAATAAACTAATCCCAAATATTCCCTTAGGGTTATCATAAATAACATCATTTAAGGAAAATAAATCAAGGGTTTACAACCAAATCATGGGGATTAACTATTTACTAATAAATTTTAAAAAATTAATGTTAAATTAATTTTGACTTAAAGAAAGAAGAAGAAACCAAACCATATTCTCATACATTTCAATCATTAAATAATAACCCATAAAAATTTAAACCATTATAAATATTTCATTATGACCACAACTAAATCTTAACCAAAATGTATAAAATATTCAAAGCTATAATTATTAAAGGAGAAATTTAGGTTAAGGACTTTACCTTTACAACCAAGAAAGTGTCAAGATGATAATCCATGGGAGAGCTCTAGTCAACTTTTCTTCCCCAACCAAGGATTCAAGGGTTTTTTTTTTTTTAACAATGATTGAATCTCTCCCCATTGCTTGTGCTCAGCTTCTCCTCTCCTAAACCCCATTCATTCTTAGGATCTTACTATTTTATTATCATTATTTTTAATCAACTATAATTTAATGTGAAATTTTTTATTTAAAATATATTAATTCTCATCATTATAAAAAATACTATAACATGCTTTTAAACAAAAATACTTTTTATTATAAATATGACACTTATTTAGGGAGAATTAATATGCAAAGTAAATGAGAAAAAAAAAGACTTCATATCAAGCTAAAATATATTTCTCATTAAAATAATTCATAAAATGATGATAATTTAGATGAAGACTCATAAGATGAGGACATTTAGCATGGATTTTTTTATTTTTTTTTTTGGCCTTTTACATGAAGTCTTTTAAATTTTGGAGAATGGTACTCTTCAATTGAGAATCATCACCAAATCTAATTTCTTGGTGGTAGGTTGAGCTAGTCTAGATCTTAGTGAGGCAGTTGATGTTGAAGTGCATGTAGAATAGCTATGATATTAATTGACATGAACCTTTTTTAGAACCACCAAACATTGTATCAAAATTGATAATAGAGATGTCTTGGGTCTACTAATAAAATAGCTAATATTTCCTAATTATTGATTATATGTAATGATAAGATTATCTTAACTTTGGTATAGTGTCAAGTAAATTTAAGCTAGTGGTCACTAATAGAGAAAGAAAACTATACTAATAATCAAATCTAGATTCTAATATTGAAGTTCCTCTAATGTACTAAGAGGAGAATTTGATTCATCTTTAGTATTATGCACTAAATTTTTTATTTTATGAGAAAGATCAATTAAGTGATTAGAAATCTCAGGAGAAGTGGATAAAGAAGTTTTAGTATTAATTTGGACATAATGATTGTCAATTGTCTCCAATAGTGTGGACTCTCTATGAATAGTATACTAAATTATTGAAGGTTTTAGCTCTACTTAATATAATTTTTGTATATTTAAATGATGTTGGTGGGAAAATGAAAAGTGAGTGTAGGAAGTGGGCACCTTTTAAGAGTAACTTTCTTTTTTCTTTAAATTAATTTATAAACTTAGGAAGAAGCATTCCTCTTTAAAAAAGGTGACCTTGCTCTTCATGTTATCCAACTCCAGCTCAATGTTGGTGGTGACATCTATTGAGGTAGCATCGATGTGAGTAGCAGTGCAAATTCCTCCATCAAATTGCTTGGACAAGTTTTCTCAAATTTCTAAACAATCTATAGCTCATTGTCCCTTTCAATTGTCCTTGGCTTCTATAGTTGGAATTTAGCTTATAAAGATAGTTTCATTTTCTTCAATGCCTCAAAATTAGTAGTTTAAGCTATTTTTATTGTAATTTTTATTTTTTTATTATTTTTATATAGAAATATTTATGAGGATCAATCAATTAAAAATATAAATATCTTTTTTTACTCTTAATTCTAATCCTAACACATAAATGGTAATCATTTCACTAATGCAATAACATTTTTTTAAAAAAATAGATAAAATTTTAAATATGTAAATATTAATATAATATTTATTTTTGTAAAATATATTTTATGAATGATTTTAATTTTGTCAAATATTGGGTCCTTTCATGTGATTACTAGCCAGTCGAGACTAAGCAAGGGACTCAATCCTCTTAAATTATTATCATGAATGAAGAAAATCCAAATTCCATAAAAAATAATCTCTTCGCAAATTTTCTTTGATGTAGATTAAATTAAATATTTTTAGCCTGATTTTGCTTCAAAATTTGATATACAAGTAATATTAATTTTATATAGAAGAAAAGGATAGATGCTTGTTAATATGATGAGTGATATATATCATTATATCAAATCTTAGAAATAATAGAAATAATGGGGCATGATGTGATACATCCCACTACCAGGTAGAACTTATGGCCTAGGAATGGTGATGCTCTTTGGGTAACAACTTGAAGAAGGCTAGGTAGAGTTAACACATTGCTATTTATAGCACTGACTCTTATTGTAAAAATTATAACATTCATTAGTAGTATATTCTCATTATTAATGATATTCTCTTTTATAATATTTCTTATATTGCTCTCTTCTCTTGCCTTTATATAGAATTCTTGCAGTAGCATCACAATACAAGCAATTAAAGATATAGCTTCTTATAATTTCTAAAATGGGCTTTCTATCTCATATTTTTCCTTGCAAACACTCAAAAGCTTGTTGATTTCCTAGCTTCATGCCCCAAAATTATTAGTTTTTGTTTATGCATCACTACAACCCAATGGTTTGTCTTCTAAGATGGAACTAGGGTTTATATTGGGAAACAAAGCTAGGGTTATGATTTTTCTATTTGCCAATCCTCGATACAAAAAGAAGTCCTTGATTGTTCTATTTGTTTCTTTTTGCAAGATCTGAAGATGTTTTCTTTTGTAGCAAAGGAGGTTCCTAGTTAGGTAGAGAAAAAATAAGGAGAACAACATAGATGATAGAAAGCAGTTGCAAACTTAGCTAGATTTTGAAGGCAAACATATTACTGACTATGATGAGAGAGAGCTTGATGATGATGATAATACACATCTCCAAATCCAAAAATTGGATCTTTTCTCAAGTTTGTACCAAGAAGGATTTATAATTTTGTAAGTCTTATTCAATTTTCAATTATCTTATTTAGAATTATAACCTAGCTATTCATTGATGTGGTGGGCCTTATTGAAAAATGATTCTTTGAGTTTAGCCATTTCTTGTGATAGAATAATTAATTACTAACTAGTTAAAATAGCAATTTAATTGTTAACTAATACTCAAATTATAAATATTATGTAGGTTATGTGAAAGATATATATATATATATATATATATATATATATATATATATATATATATATATATATATATAATGCATATGATATTTAAATGTTAATCACTTTTAAAAAATATTTATGAATTAAGATGTCTAACAACCAATACTTGCAACCTCGAATGCAAAGAGAGCCATTATAAGCGGGTCTAATTGAGATCAAATTTTTATTATAAATGATTTTAAAGCCACATCCAAAAGTGAAGTCAAAAGTGCCATTGGTTTTTCTATTATAAATGCAATAATATTTTCTTTTATAAATGACCTTCAAGACTGTTATTTTATTTTAGCTCTTTAAAACATATAAATATAGATTTTTTTTTTGTGAGATCAACCCTTAAGTAGCATTTTATAAATATTTCCAAATTTCATATTTACTTTTTCGTATGAGTTATATAATACTTGTAATTTAAATATTTTTAATAATTCTTCTAATGATTATCCCAAATCACTTGATGGGATGCATTAGCAATGAAATTAGATAAATATATGTGCATAACAAAATCTTGTTCATCTATTTTTTAAAATGATAAAAACTTATTTTCATATATTATATATTAAAGGAGACATGAGATCTATTATAGAAAAAAACATATAAAGAAATAAATCTTTTGATATGAAGACAATAGACAACACTAACACACCTTTTTATCAAGAAATAATAGTTGAGTGCAGTAAAAGCTTAAATCCACAACATCAAAGATAGAAGTAGAAGAATGGATTATTAAACCAAGGCCAAGTTCAGATCTTGATTGGATTATGCTTATAATCTTGTTTGGATTATGCTTGTCACTATATAGGAAGCTTCTACACAACCACCTAACAAATATAATTAAATCATGACACATGATAGCATGATTGGAGCAAGTATATCCCATGGGACATGCATTATACAAAGATATATGCTATTAAATGAATATTTAATTATAAATCAAGTATTCTCAATGATATGAAAGTCTCTCCTTTGTTAAAAATATATGAATTAAGAAAAAAAACATTATTAAGGTTGATTTAAAGTTATCTTTAAGTTGATTAATGAAATTGAAAAAAAATTCTTCAAGGGCACTATAAATTACATGACTTTGGACAATTGCAATCATTTGACAAAAAGAAAATTAGACAACATACAATCTGATATTAAAAGAATTATACAAGCTATCGCAAAACTATAACAATTAGGTGAAGCTATTTTTAAAATAAAATTTTAATAAAAATAAAAATATAAACAAATGGGCGCTATATAAATATATTCCAATCTTAATTTTATGCATAAATATAGAGTATCAAAAACAAGTGCATAAGCCTAAGGTATACAAGTCATCGACTTTCTCCACTTATGATACTTGCCTCTTAAGGTGTCAAGATTTGATTATATATTGTTGGATCCAAAAGAGCACTAGTGAAATCCTACTTCACCTTGTCTAATTTTTAAAGCTTTACTAACTAAAATGTTAAAAAAAAAAAAAATGCAAGTTCATAAAAGCTTGAAGTACTAATCATAGTTTTCCTTTGATAATATAAGAAGTTTAATAATTGAAAAAACAAAAGATAGGATAGACTTTATCATGCCAAACATATGTAAAAGAGTATTCTTTTATTTAAATCAGAAATGTTGCTAAATAATGCATGAAATCATAATCAATTTATCGAATAAAATTGTGCATGGTGAGAAGCTAAATTATAACTACACCCTATGTTAGACTAAACATGCATCTAAGGTTCTTCCATGTATAAAAACTAGTGCATTAGATCAATATATAATTATAATGGTAACCCATATGATAGTGACAAAAGTTGCCAAGCTACTTCATCTCAAATTACCAATTAAATTAAGGCTTGTCACCTTAAAGCAATATGTTTTTAAAAATTAAGTTTAAAAGTAGGTTCAATTTTTATGAATATTAAAAATTATATTTAATAATATATTTTTAACATTAAATTTTAGTTTTTAATAATATATTTGTAAAAATAACATATATAAAATTTGAAAAATATAATTTTAAAAAATTTAAAATATCAATCTTTGTATTATCTAGATAGTTAGCCAAAATTTAAGAATTAATTAAACTTATATTTTATCTGTTGTTCATAACTTTGAACAACCATATAAAGTCTAGATTTGAGAAATTAATTCTCATAACTAAATGAATTATTAACTAATGGTAATGGTTAACATATAAAAATCATAAGTTAGTCCAAAATCTTGAGTTTAGACCCGTACCTTATATATTATTCATAACTTTGAACAACCATATAAAGTCCATATTTGACTAATTTTTATAATCAAATGAATTGTTAACTAATGGTAATGTTGATATAAAAACCACAGACTAGTCCAAAATCTTTGATCTAGATCCACACGACCAATTAAGATAATGACTTAGATTAAATCCACTTAGTAAGAGTATATGCATGCCTAGATAGGTAATAAACTTCTTAATAGATTATGCAGATTAAGAAAGGGACTACATATTGTTTGACACATCAATTTTAAAATAATATATTTGTTGCATGATTGATTAGTTTAAGCTAGTGAATTGGTTGATTGACTAACTATTGAAACTATTATGTTTAGTCATTATACTTGACTAAAGCCAAGATATAGCATCTTTCTGAATAAACATTGAATATCTAAAATAAAGGTGTTCAATAAATGTAAATTGACTAAGGTCAACTAGATATCTTATCAATTAAATGTGAGAAATGTTTGATAAAAAAATGATTAGTCTCTATATTAAAGCACCACAACGTGATCCTCTCGAGTTAAATAATAAAAATTTCTAAACCATAGTGCCTCAATGTTATCCTTTCTGTGTCGCAACACTACCTTCTCAAGTTCTAAGAGAAAACTTGTCTGCCTCTAGCGCTGCAGAGCTAATCTTATAACGCTTCCCTCTTTGAGCCTAAGTCTAAGTTCGTTTGTATACCTCGAAGTGCAAAATGTTATAGTGTCGAGTTGCTATTGCTCTGAGGTCATTTTTTTTAAACTTAAAATATTTTTATTACTTTTAAAATTCTGAAGCATTCAAATGACAATTAAAACAACAAATACACAAAGATGTGAAATAAAAATATATTTCATTACAAAATTAAAATGATTACATAATATGTATAAAAAAAGAAAAAATACAAATAAAAAAAAGAATAGAAAAACTAATAGTCATAGTCATCATTATCCTCCTTATTCTTCTTCCTCCAGCTCCGGTGGGGTGCTCACATAAGGGTGACATTGAGGTGTTGTAGGAAAAAAAGCTTGACAAACCAGCATTAAAGCCATAGTTTTCAAACATATCAAAAAGTATTGAGTAAAACTCAATCATGTATGAAAATTGTTGTTGCTGTTGATCCATATAGTGGTCAAAGTTTCTCCCCAATTCCAGCTACTTCTGACTAGTTTCACCAACCATTTTCTTTAAATTCGAGACTTATCCTCTAATTTCTTGGACTTGCTCATTTAAGGTCTTGGAGGATTTAGGTCGGGACTGAGGAGAGCGTGAGATTTCTCCCGCCTCAGTCCTCAAGTTAAATCCTTCAATTACTCTCTTAGTAAGGGGAGCCTTCTAAATCAAAATTTTTTCATCTGAATCCCCTTGGGCTCCCACTGCAACACACAAAAAATAAATAAAAAGAATGACTATTACTTATAGTAGTACCACCTTTAAGCATATTACAAATAAAATTATAAATGATCCTCTCTATATCTATAGTAAAGCCCTTTTGAATTGCATAATTCAAAATGATCCTATCTCTAGTCACCACACTAGTATTGCCAGTGGGCAATAACTTAGCAGATATAAAATACTGCTAAGCTTAGGCCTCAATAGTAAGGCCGATGGCAAAATTGATAATCTTTTCCTCCCACCTTTTCCATTGGACATTGAAATTTCTAACAATGAGGAAATTAAGGATTTCATCAAAAATGGGATGATCATTATAATAAAAAGATACTGATCATATACAACATCTTGTAAATTATAATATACATAATAATACTACTATCAAAACTTACTAGTTTTGTCTGAGAGAAAACCTTGTTATTCTTGTGCTCCTTGGTGTTAGCGAGAACTCTTGCACCATAAGAATGGAACATGAGTTATTGTCATAGGCTAGCTTCTCCTAGCACCGCTTATTGATGATCCTCTCCACGCTCCCACCTGGGTTAAAGAAACCCCCTCTCCGAGATAAGATATTTGTGGATGAGAGCATGGTGGTATCACTCCTCTATTTCCACACTAAGGAACTTGCTAGAGTCGTTGATGGCTACCCTCTTCATAGTTTTGTTGAACTATTGGATCAGTATGTTAACTTTCTTAATGTAGAATGAAAGCTAAGAAGGAAAAGGGAAAGAGAACTCTAGAATTGAACCAAAGCTTTTAGAATAAAAAATGAGTAGCATAGAGTTTTATTTATAGACTGGCCCTAGCGCCGCGACGCCGCTTTATCAGTACCGAGGCACTAGCCTCTCAATTTTTGAAACACGAGACCAGCGCTGTGGTGCTTAACATGCAATACCAAGGCACTAGTCAACATACCAAAATGATTATCATGCTAGTAAAAAAAATATATTAATGGCATTAAAGATAAATAACTTCGTAACTAATGTCGTATAGAAAGTGAGGCTAGACATTGATGTAGTGCTATAGTGCTCCGACACAAGGACGTAACATTGGTCAAAAAAGTTTGTCCTTTACATTAAAAATGCTTATTTGTCTGCCAGCCTTTCTAAACTAGTTGTTGATTGGTTTTGCGGTGCCAAATTGCCAACTCCTAGACGCCAATCAACCAATCAACTTTGTCTTACTATTATTATATCATGTTGTCAAAAGCACTATAACACGATGAGGCGTTGAGCCCTCGGGTTTTAACACATAAATTCATAATGCTATACTGCTAAGTACCGAATGCCAAGGCACTACCCTAATAGCATCGAGGCACTACCATGATGGTGGCCTCATTTTCTTTTACTTTTAGGAACACATCTTTTGAGAACTCTTACTTTTAACATCAAGTGGACATTGCTTTGCCTATACTCTATTATAATTCTCCCATTTATTAAAATTATGTTTTTGTTAAAAAAATATTGGAAAACTTTTATCTTAAGAAATATTTGAAGATGTTGAAGATGGTGCCTAAATATTTGAAGATTGCTAAGTACCCAATGCAAAGTCATTGCTAACAGGCTTAATCCTTTCCTCTCCTCTATTATTCATCCTACCGAGTTTGCTTTCATTAAAGGAAGAGATAGCTGAAAATATTGCGGTGGCCCATGAAATTTGCTCTGAATTTGGTAGCAGACGGTCTCACAATCATTTATATACTAAGATTGACCTTTATAAGGCTTTTGATAGTGTTAACAGAAGAATTATCATCCAGAGGCTACTTCAAAAAGGTTTTCCCAAGGTTTTTATGGAATGGATTGATGGTTGTATTTCTAATATTCCTTTTTCTATAATCTTGAATGGTCATTTGGAGGGATTCTTTAAATCTTCCAATGGTTTAAGGCAGGGTTGCCCTCTTTCCCCTTTCCTCTTTGTCATCGTTATGGATATCTTCTCCTGTCTTCTTGAGAGGAAAGTGACCGAATCTTCCTTCAAGTCGATTGCAACAGGTAACTGTCTCATCTCCCATCTCCTTTTCACTGATAATATTTTAGTTGTGGGTGAATCTAATCCTTCCTCTGAGGCACTCAAAGAAGTCTTGGGGTGTCTTTTTCCCTAACGGGTCTTAAGGTGAACCATGCCAAATCTCTACTATTCTTTCCCATTTCCCATGGAATCGCTAGTGATATATGTAATATCTTGAACATGGAGGTGGGAGAATTCCCCCTTAAATACCGTGACCTCCCCCTAGTGGCGGGTTCTCTCAAATCTATTAACTTCTTTGCTTTTCTTGATAAGCTATCAAATTGGCTTGCTGGTTGGAAATCTAAATGGCTCTCTTATGGGGGTAGAGTTTAACTTATTCACTCCTCTATTAATAGCTATCTCACCTACTGGCTTTGGGCTCTAGTGATTCCTAAGTGCATCCTCAAAAAAATTACCTCCCTGATTGCCAAATTCGTTTATCATGGGGACGTAGTTAGAAAGTTGCATCCCATCTCGTGGTACACGAATACTTTACCTAGAGATAAGGGTGGCACTGGGTTGGTCTCTATCAATACCCTTAATGTTTTATGCAAAATAAAGGTCATGTGGAAACTCCTTCATCACTCCTCTTCCTTAGCCGATTGGTGCAGGAACAAATACAGATTCATTTGGGAAAAAATCAGCGCTCCTCTGCGCTTTGGAGAGAGCTTCATCTGTGTGCCACCAGATTTAAAGGGAAGTTTTTTTTACTCTATTGGAGATGGAAATCATTTCTCCCTCTTTTTTGATCCCTGGTGCAAAGGTAAATTTATATTCGAGTTATGTGGGACTGAATGTTTCTCCCTGATCTACCTCCCTAAGGACTCACCTCTATGTGGGCTTATTAGAATTGCGGTTACACCTGACACATTAGGGAATGGTGACCGTTTTGGGAATTATAATATTATAGGATTTCTTGCTTCTTTGCATAAATGATCTAAAGGGTGGAAAACTTATGTGCTATGGCTATCATCTCTATCTTGTGTGCAAAATAAAAGAATTTTGCCTCTTTTTTTACTACATCTCTAGCATTAAATCTAAAATGGTAATTTCTTCCTTTCCACCAACTCTAAGAATTCTTGGCTTCTTGTAAGTCTTGAAGACTATACTAAAATGGACAAATTTTGGGAATTATTGCCAATCTGATCTACCCCCATAGTGGGGAATAAAATATTTTTCTGCTTTTTTATTTGGTTTTCTATTGATGATATGGACAAATTTTGGGGTTTTGTGCTTTCACATTCTTCTTTTTGGTGTTTTTTTCTTGTTTTTGGTTGGTGTTCCCGTTCATCTTGGTTGGGTTTCTCAGGGAGTGTTTGTGGGTGTGGTGTCTTGCTTTGGTTGGCTTACTCTTGGTTCCGCTATTTTTCTCCATTATGTTTGTGGGTGGTTCTTGACTTCCGGGATGTTTTTTTTTCTATTTTGCATCCTGATGTTTTTTCTCAAATGTTGGATCGCTGCCTTGGATTGTTTTCACGTCTTATTTTTTCTTTATTCGATGGATATGGTGGGTGCTTGCAGGTTTCTATGATGCTGGGCATTTTTTTGAATGAAAGATGATGAGATGGATGCTACTTGGTACTATACCTTGGCCTTTAGCAATGTTTTGGATGCTTCCCCCTGGATGGACCGTATCTGCAATGTGGAACAACATTCTCTACCCTGCGGGGTTTCTTTCTTTTCAGTATGGATCCAATTCCATTGGTGAGCAGATGCTGTCAACCGTCCGTAGCTCTTTTGGGGTTAAATTGATCTGTGCCTTTTGATGTTCACTTAAGTTTTGGTCTTTGAGTCTATTGAGCTGTTGCTCTGATTATTTTCTATTGTTTTTCTATTAACTTGGTATAGGTTTCCTTCTGACTCCTAGTTTAACACAGACTTGTAATCTATTACCTTACACTTTGGAATGAAATTGGGCTTTGCCCTCAAATTTTCCAAAAAATAAGTAAAAGAAATAAATCCCCTAAAATCTCTTTTAAGAATCACAACACAATGATGAAATAAGTCGTATGAGAATATAGTATAAAGCATGTAGAATAAAAAAAAAATATAAGATTTAAAGAGAAACCAATATGATTCAATTTAAGCATCCCATATAAGTCATGTTGAAATGACAAATAAATTTTAAAAATTCCATTTATTTTCTTGTGAGGAGAAAAGCATCAATTCAAAGTTAAAAGACAAACAATATGAAGTCTTTAAATTATAAAAATCATATAAATGTATAAATGAAAAGAAAATAAATAACTTAGCATAAAAAATGAACATCATGCTATCATAGTATTAAAGTTGCAAAACTTCTAATATAAAATTGAAATTCAAAGAAATAAAGAACAAAATAGCAAAAACGTAACTAAATATATAGGAGGAATAAAATAAATGAATAATGAATATTAAGAAACCTAGCATATAAAAAAGAACACTCCAACAAATAAATTATGTATAATAGAATAAGTAGACTTATAACAAGCAATAATAAGAACTAAGCAAACTAACAATAATATAACTCAATAGACCTTATAATCTCACAAAAAAGTTGCACAAATAAAAAAGTTATTTTTAAATGAAAGATTAATCTAATAAACCAAATTTGTAAGTTGTTCAACAAAGTGATCCTTTAGAAAACTGTCAATCTGATTATATAAAAGTTATATGCTAAATAATTATGGGATTGTGGTCCCATTAGTTTGACTATTAAGTACATCTCTTAGTATTGTTGTCCCTAATGTGACAATCACTAAATTTTCTATTACAAGAGTTTTTGTGGAGTATATGTGACTCATCAATATCTTAACATAGCATAAATATGACTAAACTATAATTGTCCTTATCAAAGAATGGCAATTGAAAATTTTCAAAAATTTTATTAAAAATTACAAGAGTTTATAAAAATTTTAGTTAATTTTAGCAAAATTGTATATAAAATACCCTAAACCTCTTCTTAAATTAATGATAAAATGAGATTAAAATTCTTACTCTAGTCTAGATGTATGACTAAATAAGAAATTGACTTGATCTTCAATTATTTATGACTAAATTGGATCTTGTAAGAGGTTGAAGAGTCTCCACATGATGATTGATGAAGATTAGAAGTGAGGAGATGATCTCAAGAACCAAACCATCAAAGATCTTAAAGCAATGTCTCAGCTAAGGTGGAAGCAAAGGAAGAATAGATGAAGTTGTACTTTTCTTCAGTCGAAGACCTTAAGGGGGTCTCGACTAAGAAGAAATTAGCAGAAGGAAAAGACCTTTATCACTTTGAATGACCCAAAATCGTAAGCAAGGATTTGGCCAAAGAAAGAGTAATTGTGAGAAGAGAGTGTAGCACTTGAATTAGAAAGAAATCTCCAAGAGTCCAATTTGAAATAGTTCAATCATGTTTGAGAGAAGAAATAAAAGCTATGGCTTGATGCATGCCTCTTTAAATAAACTTTAAACCTTCAAGGATTCAGCTAAGCCAAGAAGAGAAAAATGAGAGGAAATTTTATTATGAAATAATTTGAATTGAATTAAATGAAATTCAAATTATTGGTGGCTAATCAAGCATGAGAGGTAGAGCTAGAGAGAGAGAGAGATGAAGAGAGCGAGTGAGAGAGAGATAGAGAGAGAGAGAGAGAGAGAGAGAGAGAGAGACTTCAAACAATTCAATCATGTGTATTTTGGCCATATAAGAAAATGGATGGAATATTAATTAAGAAAATATTTTGATTTTGAATTGAAATCACGTTTAATTTGAATAAAATCACAATAAATTGTAAAAATTTAATCAATACAAGGAGAATTTGATACGCAATTTACATAAGCTTTCTCAAATCAATTTGAATGGAATTAGTATATAGAGTTCAACTAAGGAAAGATGACATAGAGAGAATTCAATTTAAAGTGTTTGAAAGAAGAGCACATGCTAAAATAATTTGAATTCAAATCCCTTGCATTATGATGGATTGGCCAAGGTCGTTTACACATTTAGCTTATACAAATCAAACAAAATAGGAAGGTGATCATGGTGAGGATTTCAACCAAGTCAAGAAGAAGGAAAATCACATATGGTAAGACTTTAAATGTTGAAGTATAAAGTACATAATAATAAAACTCAAGTAAATCTAAATTTAATTTTATGTGGCCGGACAAGGAAGAGTGGATAGAAGGAGATTTATGCAATTGAGATAATTAAGCTCAACCAATTAATGAGGAGATTAAGTATGAAGTAAATTCAAATTAGTTAAAAAAATTAAATCTCATGAAAATTAATTTATCTTCAATTATGGTAATCAGGCTTTTTAAATAACAAAAAATAATTTAAATAATTAAGGGACCACCCATATATAAATTACTATAGAAAAGAAAATAGAAAAAGGAAAGTAAATGAATTCAAAATGCAATTTGAATTTAATTTTTTTAAAACTTAAATTAATTTAAATAAACTCTAAATAAATTAAATAGTGTAGATGAGGGGAATGTCCAAAACATGCCAAAGTAGGTTAGACTAAGATTGGAAACAAAATAAAGCAAAATCCAATTTAAAATTATAAAAATATTTAAATTCAAAATTAAAAAAACATTTGAATTTAAAATATTCAATAAATTAATGAAAATGATATGACATTAATTTAAATAAATCACACCAAATATCTTATTCTAAATCATCAAAAATTTCAGCCATGCATGAGAAAAATAAATAAATTATGAATAGAATTATTGATATGAGAGGGAAAAAGAATAGTAGGATAGAGGAAAAAAATAATTTTGATAATACAAGGTAATTTAATTTTAATAAGAAAATAATTTGATAAATAATTTGATTAAGTATGAAAATAGTTTAATGAAATATGAAATAAGTTTATCTCATAATAAGAGATAATGGATAAGGCTTAATCTCATGCAAGTGTTTAATTTATCCATAAAAGATAATTTTAAGAATATTGAAAATTTATGAAAGATAAAATATAAAAAATAAGCAAAAATTGTAATAAGTAATATAAAAATAATTTAGCTAATATTTTTATATTATTGAGCTATAATTTATCTTATTATTGCATAACCTAGGAAGATTCTCAAACTACCATAGTTTAGGTGATGTTGACTTTTCAATTTTGACTAAGTAAATTGAGTCTCGTGAACTTTCTGAAATACTTAATAAAACATCATTAGTTTCTTCTAATCATATCTTTGTTATCATAAAAATCAATTGCATATGTAATGGGGCTCATAGAGTCAACAGTAGCTCATCTCTAGAATCATCACCTAGAAGAACAAAAATTTTAGCAAAGTATTTATGAGCATTATAACTTAGCAATCATAAAGGAAAAAAATTTTAAAGAAGTGTAAAAAATAAGAATTCTAGATAAAAGCTATAGAAGAAGAGATAAAGATGATTAAGAAGAATAAAATATGGGAGCTAATGGACTTTTTACATGAAAAAGGATGTAATAATAGTTAAGTTGGCCTATAAGAGTAAGCTTTACTCAAATGGATCTACATGGAGCAACCTTTTTGATTTGTATTGAAAGGACAAGAAAGCAAACTTCTTAAACTAAACAAGGCTTTGTACAAGTTAAATCAACCTTCAAGAGTTTGGTGTAGCTGAATTGACAATTACTTCATAAAGCAAGACTTCAAGAGGAGCAAAAGTGAGCCATCATTACACATTAAAACTCAAGGTATAAGTCATACTCTCATTGTCTCTCTTTATATAATTGATTTTATCTATGCAGGAAATAATGATAAGCTGATTGATGATTTTAAGAAAGACATAATGAAGACATTCGAGATGACCAATTTAAGTCTGATGCAACACTTTTTCAGGATATAAGTAAGTTAGAATGGAAATGAGATCTTTATCTTACAAAAGTAGCATACAAAAATTCTTTTAAAGAAATTCAAGATGAATGGTTAAAAGGTAGTAGCTACACCACTAGACAACAAGGCACTTATGAAGGAAGACAACAAAGTCTATCGAAGTCTCATTGTAAGCTTACTCTACAAGACCAAATATGATATATGCAGGAAGTCTACTCTAAAGATTCAAACAAAGTCCAAACCAAGTTCACCAAGGTGCATCTACGAGATTCCTTAAATATCTACAACAAACATTTTCTTGGGCATCAAAGAACAAGCTACAGTCAATCATAATCTGAAGTAGAATATGTTACAAAAACCATGGCTACAAGCCAAGTTATATGGCTTAAAAAAAACTAATGTATCATGGCAAAACCCTATAAATTGTCATCAAAGAAGCTGAGAGCAATGAAGAAATTAAACTCAAGCACTGCAAGACTGAAGAAAAGTTAGCAAACATATTTACAAAGGCATTTTCAAAAGGTTTGAGCTACTACATGACATGATTGGAGTTATCAAAATTCACATCAACTAGGAGTGATAATTCGTTGCTCATTTCTCCATTATTATTAAGTATTCTACTAATAATAAAAATTTTGTATAAAAAAAAGAATACCCTAAAATACTTGTCATAAATAGAAAAGTTCTAGACTATGCTTATTTAGAATGGGTTACTAGCACATAATACATATATAATAAAATTCTCAGCAAATACTTATAAGAAAATTCTTTATTCTCTTTCTCTTTCTATTCTCCCATCTAAAATCTTATGCCCATTTGCTTACTCAAAAATCCTTCTACTCCTAAAATTTCCAACAAAACACACACACACACACACTCTCTCTCTCTCTCTCTCTCTCTTTCTCTCTCTCTCTCTCTCTCTCTCTATATATATATATATATGAGAGAGAGAGGATGCTTCACACCAGTATCATCATACTGATATGCGTGCTAAGAAAGATATAAGTGGCTGCTGCTAAGGAGGAGATTCATCGAACAAATCTGATTATTTGATATACGTGCTGAAAAAGATGCACGATCTTTATAGTAAATAGAGAGTTTGAAGTTGTTGTGATAAAGGATATGGTTTTGATCAATTTGTTCGGGAGAAAGCTGTACAAAATGCAATAGAAAAGTCATCTTAAAAGAAAGTTTATGAGAAGAGTTTTTGTGATTAGAGAGGTTGATGGTAAATCTAAGTACAGTTCTGGAGGTTGATTGGTAGAAACTTGATGATGAGGAGAGGCATTTCGGCAGAGCATAGAAGAAAGCTGAAAAAGAACAAGAATTGAAAGTGAGATTTTAACAAATTATGGAGACTGCAGATAAGTCTCGAGGGGCAAACTTATACTTAAAAATTTTGGATGATAAAATTGGACAGATAAGTTTTCAGTTTAAGGACGATTACTTCTTTGGTCATGTGGGATCCTAATGGTATAAGTTGGGGGTCGGAATTTGTTGCCTTCTGAACACCCGATGAAGCTTATCGTGCTTTTACAGAAATTAATGGGAAAATGGTTGGTAGCAAACCTCTTTAGAGAACGCCTACAAGGAAGGTCAAAAGGATTCTTTTAGCTACTGATATTTAAATGCCACTGACAAAGAGGACAGCTTCAGAATTTCCAAGCATTTTGCATACATCCAAACAAAGAATTTGGGTTATATTGCAAGCGTTCTGCCTTGTGCAGTCAGTGGTTGAAGATAGATAGTGGCCATATATCAAAGCAAAAAACCCAAAGCCTATTCAGTATCCAATTTCAGAGAACAGCTTTGAGTAGTAGGAATCTTTTGTTGGAACTCTCGGTGCCTGATGTGTCGCATAGACCAGCTTCCGCCTCTGTCGGAGTTCTGAAGATGATTTCTGAGCAGAGCTTAACCTCTCAGACAGATAAAAGAACGTAAAACAAGGTGCTACTGTTTCTACAGGTTCTTGAAACATAGAAATAAAGGATTACTATTGGCTTAGCTATTTTCTGAACTCTTTTATTTTTGAAGAAAAAGCCGTTGCTGACGATAACATTCTTCAGACCTTAAAGCAGAGAATTTCTACCAGACGCTATGAGCCTTCAAAAGAACCTTATTATATATACTGTGATTTTATGGGTTGTCTTCATAATTTCTAGCTGCTAAAGAAATCAATTATGTTTATTATCATGCATTCGAAAATTCTTATGGTCAACATGTACAACATTGAGTTTGAATTAAAAAACATATTTAGCAATAAAAAACTTGGCGGGATCATAAACTATAATTTTTTATATGTGTGTGCCTATATGTGTATATAATGAAATAAGAGTAGTGACCAACAAAATAAACAAAATAATATCACAAATTTTACATAGAAAATCCAAGATAGAAAAAACCATGGAAGGGAATTCACTATATCAAAGTAAAAGGATTATGAAAGGAGATTTTCAGCACCCATGTTTGAATCAAGAAGGGGTTGAATCCCTTATACAAAATGATGGAGTATTAATAGATTTATACAAACCACTTACATATTCAAAAGGAGTCAATAAAAGCACCTGGATTACAATCTAAAGGATATAATAAAATTAATCCAATAGTAGAAGACTTCAATCCATATACTTATACTTTTATACTAAGGCAAGTGAGACCCACAAAATTGAATTCATGGAGTGTAATTTTAGTAGTGGTAGATCTAGTGTAGGGTTTTGAGAATGGGTGATCAAGTCATTAAAAAGAGCGAATGTTTTAGATATCTTGAGTCTATTGTTGAAAGTAATAGTGAAATAGATGGGGATGTTATTAGTAGAATTTATGTTGGATGGTTGAAGTAGTGGAATGCCTCAAATCTGTTGTGTTATAGAAAAGTACTTAGGCTTAAGAGAAAATTTTATAAGATGGTGAGACCTTTAATGTTTTATGGCACAAAATATTGGCCAGTAAAACAGAAGTAGAAAATTAAGTTAATTGTTATAGAGGTGAGGATGGTTAGGTGGATGAGTGGCTTTACACTTAAAGGAAAATTTTGAAATGAAAATATCCATGAAAAGATTGGAGTATATCCAATGGTAGATAAAATTAGAGAGAGTCACCTTATATTCTTTTGTCACATAAAATGTTAGCCATCCGATGACCTAATTAGAAGAGTTAATGTATTAGATTTGACCCATGTTAAAAAATGTAGGGATGGATATAAAAGACTTGGTTAGAAAGTATGAAAATCACCATAAATTATTAGAATTAAATGAGACTATTACACTTAATAGGACAGAATAGAGAAGAAAATGTTCATGTAGCTGACCCCATGTAATAGGATAAATGCTTCTTGATCTTGTATATGTACTTTAACTTACATTAAATAATTTAGTAGATCAAAATTATCTATCTTAAGTTTCTTCTTATCAATGATGAAGAAAAAAAATTCTAGCATTAGTTTAGTCAATGGTAAAACCATTTAGCTATCATACCCTTCTAAATAACTCATTAAATTTAACCAACATTTTTAATGCATTTCTTTTTAGACTTATGCCCTTGCTATTTAATTTTTATTTTTAGAAAATTGCTTAGGCCACCATTGAAATCTTGCTTCAATTCATGTCCTTATCATCAAATAAAGATTATAATGGTGCACCCTTATCACTCCACTTAGTTCAGTGTCATGTAGTTATGCTCATCCATCACTACAAAAGTCTAAGAATCTTTTTCCAACATTGTGTATCTGCTTCTTCTCTATCACCTTAGCTATCACCATCATAGTAGCCTAATTTCTAGGGGAGCTCACTCCTACCATTGATGCTCTACAACTTGGCACCCATCAATCATTCTAAACTCAATCTACTCACTCAATCGACTAATTTGATTAATATTTCCTTTAATTCACCACCCTTTTCTTCTTTAAGATGCTGGGATCTTTCAGTGTAGGCATACTCTTATTCTATACTTCTAAATAGCTTTTATTAAACACTTATAAGCTCTATCTCTATCTGACATAATTTATGTTTTCCACCTGATGTCATGGTTTGGCTTCTTTTTTTCTTAAGGAACTCTAATTTTTTTTCTTAAAATTTTAAGCACTTTTTTCACCATCACATTAAGCTATGCCCATTTTTCTTTGTACCATTTGATATTTATTTAAGATTATTATAACCTTCAAATTCATCTTGATTGGAAAACATTCATGGTTGCTAAGCCTTCCCTTTAAACTATTTAATCCACATTTCAAGCTCTCAAACTTTTAGGTAGTTTCTCCATATCATTTCTTCATGGTAAATACGTCCTAATAAAAGTCTTTTAGATTAAAAGTTATCCTATAACTAGTTTAAAGGATTTATGTTAATTAATGGTTCTCTCATAAGAATTTTTAAATGTAATCATAATTCTCAATTCAATTTCTTGTTGTATACCTAAGATGTATGAGTGGACTTGGTGAATGCTTATAGGTGATAAAGGATTAGCACAAGAACACCTACCAGTGTGGACAAGTTTATACAAGTGGATCACTCATCCATGAAGAGTTGCTCTAAGCAGGGCAAATACAACAGCAAATCATCCATTCAAGCTGTCAGAGTCTATTGACCAGCCTCATATGTGAAGATTCACTCTAAGCATGGCAAACATGACAAGATACCATTCAAGATAGGTGGTTAGTATTTAGCAAATCTCCACATACATAAAGACTTGCTCACATGTGGGTGGCTACTACTAAAAACACATCAGATATCTTATCTCCACAACATTTACAACAATAGTTTTGGACTCATCACTTAGCATATATCAGTCGTCTCCTCTAGCAAGTCTTTTTTTCTATGTAACAGGACTAGCTGATGTGTACTTTCCTTATGTAGTCATCTCTCAATTTTAAAGATATTTTCAAATTAAAAGTTAATTTTAAATCATTATAGAAATATTAATTATAAATGATTATACCTTAATAAACAACAAAATAAAAACAATTAGCAATAAAGAAAAGTAAAGGTGGAAGAAAAGTAAAAAGAGAACACTGATTTTTATATAGTTTGGATAAATCTCAAAATTGACCTATGTCCATCCCTAGCAACCCAAGCTAGGAATTCAAAAATCAAAATTGAGATTACAACAAATCTCCCATACTCTCCTTCATGGGTAAGTATAACCCAACACCATACTTTCCTACATGGGCAAGTACAAACCAATACCTACTTTCTACACAGGCAAGTATAGCCTCAACAAAGAACAAGAACAAAAAAAAAGAAAAGATACAAAGATCTAACTCTCAATTTAAAATATTTTACACTCATAACCCAACTATATCAATATTAAGGCAAGTAATTTAAGAAAAAAAAATCTCACTTAAATTTTAATTAAGTTTGAAGTTAATGTAAGATCTTGAATGAAATATTAAATGCAAATATGTCTTAAAGAAGTTTGATTTAATTTAAAGATATGAAAACTTAAAATCAAAATAATTTGAATTAACAATTTAAAACACAACACAATATATAAGTGATAAAATAAAATAAATGATATTTGTAATTTTATGATATGTAATAAGCAAGTTGTATAAAAGGCAAAAAAAAAAAAAAATTCACTTAATATCTTTCACAAGAACAATGTAGTATGCAAGTGATAGAAAATTTTTTGTAATTGTAAGCTCGCAAATCACTTGAATGTAACTTGAAATCAAACACAAAAGATATTCCACTTAAACTTATATGAAAATAATAGGAGAGGAAGAGAACTTTAAAATCAAAACCATAACCAATTAATTCAAGTATATTAGCCAAGATGAAATCTTCAATCACAAATAACTTTTCTTCATGAAAACCAAGATCATATGGATTGGCCAAGAAAAGAAATAAAGTGAGATGAAGAGTTTTGAACCTTGGAGAATATGTAATAACCTTTAAACTTTCGGCCAATGGGGGTGTTTCATCAATTCTTCAAGTTTTCCCAAACTATCTTTAAGTGAGATTTTCAGCCAAGGGAAGAAGAAGAATGTTGCTAGAGTTTAGCACTTCAATAACAAGAAAGTCTCCAAGAATTATGTAACAAGAGATCAGTCTATTGGAGAAGAGGTAAAAGAAACTTTTTCTTAGATTCAAGGCCACTTTAAATAGAAAAAAACATAAGCTAGGGGCTGGCCAAGCATGAAGATATTGGAGGGAAATTTGTTTTGGAAAAGATTTGATTAGGATTTCATAATTTCAATCAAATTATCCAATATTTCATCCCAAATAATTTTAGCCATGAGTGAAAGATAGGAAAAGTAATTAGGTAATAAATTGAAATTGAATTCAATTTGGCATGAGGGGTTTAATTGGTTGGCTAAGGATGGAATCCACTTAAACAAAATAATTCAAAGTTTGAATGAGGATTTTAGTCAATTCAAGAGGAATATGTCCAAGAGAGTTTTGGCCAAGAAGGATATGAGAAGAGAGAGAGAGAGAGATAGTTGTTAAATCAAACTAAAATACCCTATAGTAATAATCAACCAAGGAGGGAAAAACAAATTAGGAAGTATTTTGAATTTCAAATGGCATTGAGGCATAAATAAAAATTAGAATTGAATGAGAGTTTGGGTTAAGAGGATTAGCACAAGAGAATAAAATCAAGATGAGAATTAATAGCTAGGATTTACCTTAACAAACAATTTTCATAAGTATTTAACCTTTAAAATTATGGTCGACCAAGGAGAATTCTAAGTAGTGATTTAAAATAATTTAGGTGCATGATATGATGAAGATAATGAATTAAATAGAGCACTAATGAATACGGAAGAAAAATGAATTATTTTGAATAAAATAATTACTAGAAAACCCATGGAAATTCGACCAAGTCTAGTTACCATAATTTGGATAATCTTAATTTAATGCAATGATTCAATTATAATACAAGATGATTATTTAATATGATTTTTAAGCAATTAATAATATTTACATTAATTCAAATTTAAATAGATGTGGTTGGTCAAATAATTTCCCAAATGGGATTTAATTAAAAAGGAAATATTATAAATAAGGATTCATTTAAATTTGATTTTTTAAATGACTTAGAATAATTAAATTAAACTTTAAATGATTACATTAAATCATGCTTGGGACGTTCAAAACATTCCATAAAAGATTATATTTAATTTAGCATGGATATGTCATGAATTATGATATTTAAATTTAGAAATTCAAATCAATGAATTTTTAAAATATGAAAATTGAGGGAATTATTTATGAAAATATTTTCAATAAATCTCACATGATTTATTTTCCAAAATTCTATGAAAAATTTGGTCAAAACGTTATAAGGAAGATGGGGATGATAGAAAAGAGAAAAAATAATATGATGAGAAAATAGAATAATAAGATAATTCTAAAATAATTTAATTATCATGCAATAAATATATGAATAAAATTTTTGATTAAGCATGAAAATGATTTAATGATGTATTAACTTAATTTATTTTGCTTGAAAACACATTAAATGGAACTTAACTCATGTACTTAGTTCATATTATCCAAAAAGGATAATTCACGGAATAATTGTAATTTTGAAATGTAGAAAATATGAATAATTTTAAAATGAATTATTTTGAAATGAATGAATCATTTAATTTATTTAATTGAGCTCTTTATTTACCTTAATATTATGATTTCTAGAAAATTTCTCAACCGGTTCATGTCCAACTTCATTAGCTTTTCGAATTGACTGAAGAATCTAGAGTTGAAGAATTTTCCTACAACACTTGAATTTAAACTAATTATTGAACATATGTTTGTTATCATTAAAATCAATCTTAAATGAGTTGGGGCTCATGAAGTCATCAAGACTTACTTTTAAGGTGCGTAAGAAGTTCTACTTCACTCCACAGATATATTTAGATTCAACAATCTTTTTAATTTTCTTTAGTGGTGAGTGTGGGTGGGGCTAAGAACTAGAAGTTAGGGGCCTAGCAAAGCAGGCCACTCAATAAAATAGTACTTAATATTTCATCACATAATAAATATTGAAGAATACGGAGGATAGAATAACCTGCCTAGTATAGGAACTATTGAAAAAAGAAGTGAAGAACACAAGTCTAATAATCTAGGAGAATGAAGGGATCTTCTAGTTTAGCAATGCACCGAGCTCAGCATCAACTAAGAGCACTATCCAGGTCACTCAACATTGATGATGAGTCCTATCAAGCAAATGAAGAGGAGAAGATTATGAAGAAATCAGAATACCATTCTTACAATTGGTTTCTCTAAAATGATTGTAGAAGTTTCCCTTGCAGAAGTTCAAGACCACATTTAGAATCATAAAAGGTTGCACTGACCCCATTGATCACATAGTTTACTTTGAATCCACTACATCGCTATTAGTACTAGACAACATGATGAGGTGCTAACTATTCTTTAATATTTTAAGAATTAGTCTTAAGATGGTTCTCATGCTTACCAGTAAGATTCATCACTTTCTTTGTGGAGTTCAAAAAAATATATTTCCTACATAGTTCACATGTGTTTAGAAACTACTGAAGAGTTTGCAAGCTCTTCTGTAAATCAGATAAGATCCTAGTGATCCCCTTAGAAAGTTTATTACTTGCTTCCAAAATATATGTTTGAAGTTAATGACCTATAACTTGTTGTTGCTCAAGATGTACTTGCTAAGGCCTCAAAGAAGGTCCATTCTAGTATGCTCTTGGGATTCAACAACCTAAAATGTTGGTAGAGCTGCTAGAGTTTATGAATAATCAAGTAAATGTGGAAGAGTATAATGAAGTCACCCAACAAATAATGGTAACTCATAGAATGGACTTAATAAAGAAGTTGCCCCTAGAGTGACTCTCAAAGGAAAGGTCCCAAGTCAAGAGATAAGATAAAGTAAGATGACAACTTGCACAATGAGAGGAAGCATCAAAGTATAGGTGGGGATTCAAAACCCACTGAATTACCATCAATGTCACAAGTATTTATAGCTAGCTACAATCACACCATTGAGGGTGTCAATGGTTGACTTACTAAAGGCCATTTAGAATAAATAGTACTTCAAGTGACTGCTACCAATGAAGACAGATTGATTTTTTGATCACTTAAGGTATTGCACCTACCATCATAATCATGGACATGACATCGAGGGATGTCAGCACATGAGGAGCTTGGTGTAGGAGCTCATCAAGTCTAGAAAGCTAATGAAGTTTACAAAAGGCAGATAAAGAAAGTTATCGAGTGTCATTTGAAGGTTTGATACAATGTAAGCAAGACTTGATGGAGGACTCTCCAACTCTAGAAAGAAGCTCCCCTTCTGCCAAGGTATGCCTCTCCCCTATTAGGGTTTTACAACAACTAATTACTATTCTATTAGTCATCTCTCTTCTCCTTTTCCTTCTCGTGTTTCCTCTCATGGAGTCTACTTCTTATGCTGGTTCCTTGCTTCAAAATTCTTCGCTTAATGAAAATTCTTCAAACATTGCCAATAAAATTATTTTCCCTCAGTCCTATCATATCGGTTCTCTAAAGGTGGGATAATTGCCTTCTATGTAGCACTAACCACAAGAATTGGAAGCCCTCTTTATCATAGATTATGAAATTACCTCCCTTGCTAAGCCTTTCAAGTTTACCCTCATTGAGAAATTCACTTATAAGCACCTTAAGAGGGATACTATTAGAAAGCATTTTAATGATCTCAAACTCATTGGTGATTGGAGTATGGGTCAACTAGATGGCAGACATATTGTCATTCGGCTTTCTAAAGAGGAGGACTATGCTAAAATATTTTCCAAAACAATATACCACATTGAAAATGTGCCTCTTAAAGTTCTCAAATGGACACTTGATTTTGATTGCAATGTTGAGCCTCCCATCATCCCAATATAGCTTAAGTTTTCTAACTTAAAGCTTCACTTAATCAACTAGTAGGTTCTCCATTCCTTGATAGCCATATTTAGAAAACCAATCAAAGGCTTACCTACATTCAATTTTTCTAGGCCATCTGCAGCTAGAGTTTTAGTTTAAATAGACATAATAATTCAACATGATGATGAGATATGGATAGGTACACCAACTAATGGGTATTGGAAACTAGTGGCAATTGAACAAAAACCATCTTACTATTATAATTGTTAAATGTTTGGCCATAATATTGATAATTGCAACATTATTCATCTTGTGTTAAGATGGAAACTAAATGATAATGCACAACTAGAATAGACACTAGTCAGGAGGGACATGTTCAACAAGCTGCTGCAATTGGATCTTGCAATGATCCTTTTGGCCATGAAATAGATTATCAAAAAATACTGTTGGAACTCATCTAGATTTACATGCTACCCCAACAACCATGCCATGAATTGACATTGTGGAACTTCCTAATTTTATGTCAGCTCGGTCTTGCCTGAAATTAACAATCATAAGGAATGTCAATGTAGAAAATAACATTATAATTTTGCAAACAAAACTACCAATTGATAGATAGGACCCTCAAATCCAAGCTCTTCTCATAACTACTATAGAAGAGGAGCATGCTCTAACTCAAAACATTGCCTCATATATTGAAATAATCAATCAGGTTAGCCAAGACTTGGAAGGAATAGTGGGTTTTACACAGAAGCAAAAAATACAAGCTGAAAGGCATACAAGAACTAAAGAATATCAACTTAGATGCTCTATTTAACATGGCTTCTACTTCAAATGTTGGAATCATTTCCATCTTGGATGATAAGATTCCAAAGAGCACTAAGAGGAAGAATTTAATCTTATGACTAGCACCTTAATCTTAAATATAAGAGGCATTTCCAAGTTGGCTACCTCTAACCATCTTAAAAATCTCATCAAAACTCACAAACTTGGTAAATTCACTATTTTAGAACTAATGGTTCACAAGGATAATATATCGAAATAGAAAAAAAGATTTGGCAACTTCAACATCTATATTGTAAAAAAAGATTTGGAAACTTCACTTAGTGACTTATTGCACCCTTTTAAGGTCTAACCTAACCTAAAAGGATTGGATAGACCTAGAATAAATTCAAATCTAAATCTAAAATAATTGAAATCTAAATATATTTGAAGTTAAATCAAGGTGAATAGTATAATAAACCTAATTATCCTATTTAACCCTAAAGTTACTTAAATTTAAAGAAATTCAAACAAAATCAAAATAAACCCAATTTAAAATCAGATGAAACCATGAAATCAAATCCAAATCAAAGTCAAATCTATCAAACCTTTTTGACATAGGTTTGACTTATGTGAGCCCCACCAAGTCAAAGGTCAAACCACCAAAATTTGACCAAATAAAATCATTTCAAATAATTTAAATGATAAAATAAATATGTTTAAACATGAATTGAAAGAAATACAAATCCATTAAGAACTTAATTAGGCTAATTAGATCATTTGATCTAAATAGGCTAAAATGAGCATTCTTGAATTTAAAATCAAAGTCAAATTAAAATCAACTCAAATTGATAGTTTAAAATCACTTGAAAATCATTATTAAACATAAATCAACCAATTATTAGAGTTAAATTGGTTAATTTGATCATTTAACCTAATTAACCCAATATTAACCCAGTAAGACCAACTTGGGACAAAATGGATTTTAAACTCTAAATAAGTGAAATAAATTAATCCAATATATTTCGAATGCTTGGATTAACATAATTGAAAGATAAATGCATTGTAATTAAGCCAAGCAAATTATTTGACTCAATTCAATTCAACCAAATTCACTTAAGCCATAATGGGTTAAATATGGAATAAGCAAATGATCAATTTCAAATTCCATAAAACCAATTGATTACGAACATCATAAATGATTAAATTGATATAATTGAAATATCAATCTAGTGCTAATCCACCAAATGGAGCAAGCTAGATCAAGGCATATAAAAAGTTATTAAATGGAATAATTTCAAAAGATTTTAACCCAAGCTTAAACCAAACATTTTGGAATGCATCCAAACCTTTATTAAGATGAGCTTAAGATAATTGGAAGCCAAGATTAATGAAATTAATAAAGTTTAAGTCAACCCAAGGGAAGGAATATGCCATGGAAAGAAAGGAATACATGGAGACAAAGTTTCTTCCCTAGTCCACTCCTTCTCTTTGCTCCTCCACCTCGCACTTGGACCACGTAGCACCATAGCTACTAAGTGGAAATCACCTTGGACGACCAAGACAAGAAAGAAGCCTACAGCCATACATGGAAAAATGAAAAGAGTGCCATTCTCAGACCCAATTAAACATCCCATCACCTTCCCCAAGAAAAATAAAGTTAAGTGCAACCTTTCCCCAATCCCCATGTTGCTGGCAAGCTAGAGAACGACCAAACCCTCTAAAAAATGTGAGAAGCTTGGTCTGCACACCAATCCATGGCAAGGCAAACCAATTTCTCCCAGGCTTGTCACATCTCCACGAAGCTAACCGAGTCATCCCCGCCACTTGAAATCATCGTTGGTGAGGTACGCACCAAACTTGACTTCCTTTACTTCTAATTTTAGTCCTTTGTGAAAGAAATTTGATTTCAAGTGAGATCAAGCTAGCTAGATGTGATCTATGTGATTCCTTGATGTATTTGGAATTTAGATTGGGTGATTTCAACAATTGGATCATCAGAAATCATCCCAGATCAACAGACGCCTCTCAGCTTTCACTGTCGTCGAACAAGACATACTTTGCATCGTTTGTTCCTTCTATTTGAAATGAAAGATCGAGATTTAATCAGATTGATCGATTAAACCCCCCATAGGAAATCACAGGTTAATCTGAGTTGTACAATCTTCGATCAGTTGACCCAGATTAAATCTCATCCCTCCTTTATTTCAATTTGGAATCCACGTGTTCCTATGTGGATGAATCACGTACCGATTAGTCTAAATGGAAAAATTGGGTTTTTTGACTTTAAACATCACAAAAAATTAATAAAAACTTCAAAAAAATAATAATAAAATAAAAAATACATAAAAAATGCAATTAAGGGCTCTATGGATTCCTCTCAATAAGAGAAATCCATTAAACTCAAAATCCCCAATATTTATTAGATAATTTTGGGTTAATTTGAGTTTGAATGAAATCAATAAAACTCAAATTAATGTCAAACCACTAATCTAATTGATTTGAAACTTTGGATAAATGAAATTAAGGTTAATATACACTCTAGAAAACCTTTTCATGATTTATTTCAAAGTGAATCAAAAGCTATTGAATTTCAAACCTTATACCATAATTTTAATGAAATAAATTAATATAAAATTAAGAAAATTATAAAAAATTAGAAGATAACCTTAAATCATCATAATAAAGTATAATGAATCGAAATAACCCATTGAAACAGTGAAATCCAATAATATATAAAATCACCTAATTTAGTAATTAATTGAATTAATTAATTCAATTAATCAACTTGAACTTAAGAAAATCATAATAAATTAACCAAAAAGCTAAAAGTTTCAAATGAATGTTCTACGAGTGCAACTTCCATAAAGGAATCTAAAAACAATAAATCTCTAATAATTTTACCTAAATTAGGCTTAATTTATGATTTAGTGAATAATAGCCTTAATTAATATTAGATTGCAAATCTAATCATAATGAAACTTTAGGGAACTCACATTGGCAAAGAACTCCAATTTCCCTAAAAATTTTAAATCCATTTGACCTTTGGATTGGAAGTTATTGAATTTCCAAAGTCTCTAAGTCAATTTAATGCAATAATAAATCAGAGAATTATAAAAAACTATAAAATTTGTAATATCAACTTGAATTATGTTTATCAACATCAGAACACTTAGAGAAAGTTGTGTAACATTCTAAAGTCAAGAAACTTTATTAGTTATAAACTTAGCATTTAAAAAAATAATTATAAATATAAAATTCAATTAAACTTCAAATTTAATAATTGATTAAATCATGATAAATCCACTAATAAGCTTAAATGTAAGATTCATTAAGCTCTAAATTTTATAATCTCTTAACATATTAATTCATTAAATCTCTTCAAATTATGGAGTAATGTAGTTACTAATGTAAATAAACCTAAAATAATATCCAAATTATTAATTGAATTAAGAAACATTAACCTAAAATGATAAAGTTAAATCAAGTACATCTAAAATGACATAAAAAGTTAAAAATGGCCTAGGATAGGTTTGATATCCAAGTAGCAAAGTCTTTGAACTTCTTAGATCATGACTAGGAAAAATATCCTATTAAATTAAATGATAGAAGAACCTTCCTAAACTAATTAAACTAACATTTCCTTCAAGCAATTAAATCATTTTATTTAAGTTCATACTCATTAATATCAATTAAATAAATGAATGAAATCATAATTTGAAACAAATTACATTAATCTAAATTCATTAGCAAGCATAAGAATGTTAATGAAACAAATAAATTATAAAATTGAAGTATAATAAAATGGTAACATTAAATTTAAGATTGAATTTAAAATATCAATTAAGTTAATGAAAATTAAATGAACATAAACATTAATATACATAAACCTTAATGAAATAAGTAAATCAAATAAACCTAATCACTTGAATAAAATCATTTGAAAGAAGTAATGAATGAAATAATTCAATTAAAATCAAACAAATAAAATAAAATAAGCACAATCAAATGATTAATGAACCAAATCAAAAAATTGAATATGAAGATTAAGCTATAAAACATAAACATTTACAAACATAACATCAATAAAATGAAAGAATGAAATTACAAAATTGATTAAGTTAATTTATCCTAACCCATTAACATGACATTAAAGAAACGAATGAATGAAATCAATTTAAATCAAGTAAATTAATTATTTAAAGCAAATAAAAATAAATAAGCATTTAATCAAAACAAAATGAAATCTAAAATAATGAATAAATCAAATTATTTAAATAGTAATCAATATTAATCACATAAAAAAAGAATGAATCTTAATTCAAATCTGAATCAAAATTAGAACATTAATTAAATTAATTCCAACTTAAAAGAATTTAAGAAGAGGTAATCAAGCTACTTAGGATCTTAGTTTGACCCTTAGAATGAATCTTTATTTGTTAAAAACTCATTCTACTAGGATTTAAGATGTTGAATAAAATGGGTTCCTCCTAAAGTGAACCTTATTATATTATTCTTTCTTGATAACTTAAATTTTGTTTTAATATAAAATGAATAAAAAAATGGAAATAAAATTGTAAATTATTAAATCATTTAAATTGAAATCATCCATGGTAAATTAAACCAATTTTAAGATTAAAAGAAATCAAAAGAACAAAAACAAAATTTTTCATATGGTATATAGTCTAGAGGTCGCAGGCCTACTGGTCTGAAGGAGGTTATGTTACCTCAAATCTTTGGTATAACAATGACATGTACTTATAAAGAAAAATTATGAAAAGTAAAAGTCTCAAATTCAAATTAAATTAAATATTGATAATTAAAATTGAAACTTGAACTTAAAAAGACCTAGTACACTCTTACCACACAAGCCAATTTCCTTCACACACTAAAATATTAAGTCATCAACCTTAGATTTAGGTTAGGATAATATATGATGTTCTATGATGTGATGTGATATTTTATTATTTTTGGTGTAATATTTTAGACTTGATGACTACAAATATTTTCCCATTAGACTGGATGGTAGACATTCTTTCTAGAACTAATGTTATCTTCTACAGATTGTGTTAAAAGGGACCATTGTAATAAATGATATATTAGTGCTATTTTCATGTAGGTATGCTTAAGTTCTTAAGCATAGCCTAATAGGATAGGTGGGCTTGGTAAGCAACAAATGCTAAGCCCGTATGTTTGCAAATATAACTATTGGTATGATGCTTGCATTTCCTAAATTTTGTTTTGTAGGGCTTAGAAATTTCTTTTTAAATTATAAATGTAATTTAAGCCTAGAATCAGGTTAGGATCTATTGGGGTCTAAGAATAGCAGGAGGAACTAACTTTACTAGCTGGTGGTCCCTTAAGAAGGAGACGATCCTGGAAGAAGACCCCATAGATCTAAACTTGTAGTTCTAGTCCGAGCTTTATAAGGGCAGAGCTCAGCTACTTATTTTTCTCTTTATTTTGGTGTGTACAATAGTACTTGAATGTATTGGATTATTCTTTTAATTTAAATTTGGCTTGATTTACTTTGGGTGCGCAATAGAATCAACCTTTTCTTAGTTCTTTATGTGTATATTTTCTATGATGAATACCTAGACGTTAGGTTCTTAAGAAAACTAAACTTCTACCCAGCCTAAATCTAAACAACATGAACAAAAAAAAGATATTTGAAACTTCTCACATCAATTAAAGCTCTAAGAATAACTTAAAATAAACTAGAAGAAACTAGCTTTTGTGAATCATACTAGCAATTTTTTTTCTAAATTCTTGAATTGGGCACTTCATCTATTGCACATAAGGGGAATCTATCTTTTGTGGATGATCACCTTTCTGGGGAAGTCTGCCTTCTCTTCTTGATGTGACCCATGATCAAAAGCCTAAAATGAATTATGAGTCAAGATATAAAAGTTAAAATTTGTTGCATTAGTTAGGTATATGTCATACGCAACATGATCTTAGTGATTAAGGAGTGAATTTATATTCTTAGATTCCTTTTTTAAAAATGCAATAGCCTAACCATCTTGCATTCATGAGACTTGCCATTATGGATTTAAAATTTGATTAGGTGGTGTTAGTTAGTGGCCCTTCCAGGTGGGTTATAAGTCCAGAAGAGTCAATGATAAGTTTTTTCTCTCAAAAGAGAGAAAGAGCCAATAATTCCCATAACTCAAATTAGGTTGAGCCTCTGACTTATGCTAGAAGAAAATATAGACTTAGGATCTAAAGCATCCTATTAGAGTGAGTCTTCAACCCTAGGCATCTCCACAGTCTCATGTTGTTAGAATATAAGCATTGGATCTCTAATATAATTTTAACTCAAAATTTAAAGCCCAATAGTAGGATAGTTGAAATGTTCTTTGGGTAATATTTTCTACTTGATCTCGTTTAGCCTCCGAAAGAACTCCCTCTACTTTATAGTGTTCCTTTTGAAATTCCAAATTATGATTTTTGTTTTGAACCAGCGTAGAAATCTATAGAAATAAATGCCTATTTCTTCAATCGAGTATTCTCAAGAATAGATCCTTATTCTTAAGATGAATTTAACTATAAGGGCTTTCCCCTTAAAGGAAACTACAATCCCAATATAAATATAAACATTGTTCTACTTTTACTTGTAGTTCAAGGGAAGAATCTCTTGAATATTAATAAGAGTCATTAGCCTAGGAATTCTTATATAAGTGATTAAATTCATTATAGAATAGCATATTTATCTTCTGAGATAATATGTTTATTTCTTAATGATAAATTTGATTACTTAAATAAGAAATTTTGAAACTCTATGTGTGTCATAAATTTTTCCCACACTTAGATATGGATAACCAATCAGTAGAAATTTACAACATATTGCCTTGAAATTTCAAGAGAATATTTCAACCAACCACCATACAAACTAATCTTTTCAAAGAGAAACTTTTAATGATGAGAGAAAATATACCACAGGCCTTATTCTCATTATAGAACCTGAGGAACCCAAGATTAAAGTAGCATAATTCTTCATGAATGGCTTCAAGGGTGATGGACCTAATGGATTCACTACAACCTTTTATCAATGCACATAGATTTTATTAAAGATGATATTATTGCTAGCATAAGAGCTTTTTTAAAGGAAAGGAAATGCACAACTATTTCAACACCTTGACTATCATTATCATTCCAAAGAACAACCTTTTGTTAGGATAACTTCAGTCCAATCTCTTTGACTTCTATCATGAATAAGATTGGTAGCAAAATAATTACTTATAGAATTTAGCCCCATCATCAATATCTGGTTAGTGCTAATCAATCAACCTTTATCAAAGGAAAAAATAATGGACAATATACCACTTGATTATGAACCAGTGCTCAATTTAAAGAAAAAAAAGGGTGTCAAGGAATGTGGTGATAAAATTGGACATAAATAAGGCATTTGATACATTCCATTGGGATTTTATTCATAGAATGATCCAAGCTAAAGATTTTGATTTGAGTTCTATGCAATGGTCATGGTACTACATAGCCATAATAGATACTCAATTCTTATAAATGGAGAGCCTCATGGCTACCTTCCTTCCTATTGAGGACTTAAGAAAGGTGATCTTCTTTCTCCAACCGTATTCATCATTTCTTTTGACTACATTTCCAAACTTTTGAATCATGCATATAGGGAGGACAATCATATTCATTTTAAGGCAACCAACATATCTCATCTTGCTTTTGTTGATGATGTACTTCTTTTCAATAATACTAGCAAGGCTTCCATTAGAAAGATTATGGGCATCATAGCTGACTTTGAGAAAGTATCCGGACTCATCTTAAACAAAACAAAGTGTCAATTCATTCCTAGTAAATAGTGTGATTCCCTTAGGTCCAAGTGGATAAAACAATTTATTGGTTTCTCAAAAGGTCAGCTTCCTCTCTAATACTTGGGTGTTTACATTTATAATGGGAGACTTAAGGCTTGTCTATTTGATGATATAGTTTGTAAGACCCAACACCATATTAATTCTTGGGAGAACTCATTGCTCAACTTTGGAGGCAACATCACACTCATTAACAATATCATAAAATCAATTCCACTTTATATTATTCAAGCCTTTAATAAGCTCTTGAGTGTGTGACTAGAATTGCAAGGCTATTCAACAAGTTCTTATTAAGTGGTAGCAATAAATCAATGCATTAGACCAGCTAGAAGGTGTGAAAGCCTAAAAAACATGGTGGAATTTGCTTTAGATCTATCCAAGATTCCATAAAAATCAATATGATTAGGAATTGGATCAGATTCTGGGTTGGGAACTCCCTTTGGGCATTCTACCTTCATAGTAAATACTATAACAAGCAAAACCCAACTTTGATCAACTCATAATGACTCCATCTTTGGAAAAATCATGCTAAGATATAGGTAGGAGGCTGAGGACCTTATTAACTGGGATATGGCAGAAGTAAAGGCTAAATTATTAGCAAATCATTGGCTACTTTATTTACATTTTAAAGATTTTTAAGGAGGTACTAATCCTTTTGTTGATTTCTAGACTGATTGTGATTGGGACAACAATAAATTATAGGGCAGGGTGCTTGAAGATATCATAATTGAAATTATCAAGATCCCTATCATCTCTCAGTGCAAGGATCAATTCATCATCAAAATAGGAAGACCACCCATATAATATCCCAAACAATTGCTTGTAGCCTAGACGAAAGGCAACAGTAGACTTATTGGGGAAAAATTATTTGGCACAAATTCTTTGGAACTATTTCCTTTTATTGTTGGAGAGTCTTCTACAAGCTTTTCCCCATGGATGACAACCTTAAGATGAAAGGCTTAAAAATAGCTTCCAAATGCTATTTATGTAGAAAGCAAGAAGAGAGCTTAAAGCACATTCTCACTAATTGCTTCTTCACAATTGAAATATGGAGATTATTAAGGGAGCTATTGAAACCAAGAGTGAGAGGCCTAAACTTGGATGTAATCGAATGGAGGCTTTAGTAGCATGCTATTGGCACCTCCAACCATCCATATATCTTCATTCTTCTCATGATCTATAGGTTCGTCTAGTTTGAAAGAATGTAGCCAAACATGGTTGTAAGTAGCCTTGCTCTAATGGAACAACATTTCACATTATCAACTATGTTGCTAAGGCTTTTAAATTTGATTCCTAAAGCTGAATATTTTAATCCAAGATATTAATTGGGAAGGATAATGTCCCATTCACTCCAAGCCAACCTAGAAGAAAGTTTTGTAGATCAAACCTACATAGGATACTATCAAAATCAATATTGATGGCTATTTTTATGCAAAGGATAATACTGTTGGAATTGGAGGGATATTTTACAATCAATTTGAGAATTATTTCCTCTTTTTCTTTGCACCTTGTATGGCTAAATTGGCTCTTGATGTTGAATTTTTTTACACCTTATATGTACAAATCGGCTCTTCATGTTGAATTATTGGCTCTTAAAGCTACCTAATTTTTTCTCCCAACATTTTGTATTCATTGTTTTTGGATTGAACCAGACTCAATGTAGATAGTTAATATGTTAAATCTTGGCCACATCGAACAATGGTATGCTACCCATCTAATTAAACTGATTAAATCACTATCGAAGACTCAAAATTTTGTATTACTTACATTTTTAGAGAAGGAAATCAACTAACAAACTATTTGGCTCAAACTGGGGAATCTTCTATGCGTGTACTAATATTCTCCTCTCCCAATGTTCATCTTAGGAAGCTCATTTATGGTGATTGTTTACAATTCCATACATTAGAGGTCTTGATAAGCCTTTGTAATCACTTTTCACTTAATAAATTTATCTTTTAGTATTATAAAATGAAAGTTGCTAGTTGGGTAATGAACTTGCTGCTTATGTAATTCATATTATAAGAGTTGTACCGCCATTTATGGTGGAGATGAAGAGTCATCAAGAAAACAAGCCTAAGCACTAAATTTTTAAGAGATGTTAACTTAGCAGCCATGGCATAGAAACCTAGTACTTAGGTTGTTTCAATAAGTTTTTTTGTCAAATGATCAACCAACAGTTAGTAATCCTTACAACAACATGGTAGTCATCATGATGTTAATCGCCAACTTTTGGATATGATGCATCTCAATCATGGGGAGCTCTATGAACATTAGTTTTAAGTCAATGTTAGACAAAAAGCCTAGTGAGTTTGAAATACTTTTAGCTGGAGTTCACCTCTATGGTTTTTTTTTGGAGAAAGGTGGGAGATAGAAGGAATCATTACTATTCTATCGGGAGAAGGAGAGAAGAAATTAACTTCCATGATCAAATTCAATATTGTGGATGCACTTACTACATATAATCTCTTTTTTAGCTGACCACTACTTAATACATAAGGGTAATAGTAATGAATTACCACATGGTAGTTAAATTTCTAGCTAAAGGAGAAAAAAAATCACCATTCGGGGGAACTTTAAGTCAATCTTGAGCTTGCTATCTACTAATAATTGGAGACTCACACAACATAGAGAAAGTGTTGTAGTTGGAAATTGCATTCATAGGAGTCAAGGTGAAAAAAAATAATTTAAGAAGTGTTGACTACATAGAACCTAGAGTGAGTTTTGAGGATCAGCTTGACCTTTAGTGTCTAGCACAAAGAAGCTCAAGTTTAGGCACTCCAAGATGAAATAAATGTATTTTCCTAGAAAACTACTAATATTTCAAGCATTAACATCAATGTTTCTTGCCACTAAATCAATATCAAGAAGGATGCTTAGTTAATTAAATAAAAGATAAGAAAAATAGTCAGTTTAATCGCCAAGCCAATCAATTGAGAGGTCGCCAGGCTTTTCAAGATTAACTTCATTAGAGAAGTCCAATGCTCAGAGTGGATATCAAATGTATTAAGAAAATTCCAATGATAAATAAAGGATGTGTGTGGACTTAACAACTTAAACTCAGCTTGTTCAAAGGATAGTTAGCCACTTCCAAAAATAGATAGAATCATCGACTCATCAATAGGTCATTCTTTAATGAGTTTATTGAATGTTTTTTTAGTGTACCACTAAATTTAGGTGCATCCTATTGACTCAGAGAAGAAAATATTTATCATTGGAGAACGGTTATATTGTTATGGAGTAATGCCCATCAGGTTAAAAAATTTAAAAGCAACTTATCAAAGAATGGTGGATCAAGTATTCAAAGAGTAGAGAGGAACAAATGTGAAGGTCCTTGTGGATGACTTGTGAGTCAAAATCAAGTAACCTAAATAACATATCAAAGATTTGAAAGAGATATTCACCACTTTGAAAAAGTATAGCATGCACCTCAACCCTTTGAGGTGCACATTTAGCATGGGATCAGGCAAGTTCTTAGTATTCTTGATCACCCTTGAAGGTAGAAAGGTTAATTTTGACAAAGTCTAAGTTATGCTCGACATGCCTTTGCCAATAATGATAAAGAAGGTGTAGTGACTCATTGGGCTAATCATAGGGTTGAAAAGATTTATTTACAAGACAAGAGAACATTGCACACCATTCTTCAAAGTGTTAAGAGGTGCAATTTTGAGTGGATGTAGAGTGTGAGAAGGATTTTAATGATCTTAAAGGAGGGCAAGATGTTGTTATTATATCTACGAGTTGGAAAAGACTCAGTGGGCTCAATCCTTAAGAAAATATGGTGGAAGATAAAAGATAGTATACAATGTGAGTAAGCTACTGAGTTGCACTATCCAATCAGAAAAAAATATCACTTGCACTTATTATATCATCATGACTACTCCATCCGTACTTCCATGCTCTTTCTATTCAATTCGTCACTAATAACCTGCCCAAGTCACTACTCACCAAGCTAGATCAGCTAGGGAGACAATTAAAATGATCAATGGAGCTCAGTAAGTTTGATATATCATACTCGCCTATGATAGCGATTAAGGCATAAACTCTTATTGATTTCTTTATGCATTTCAATGTTTTACACAATGTCCCTATCAACCCATAGCTTTTATGGCACTTCAATATGAAATGTTCTTTATGCAAGCAAGGAGTGGGAGTAGATATTTTTCCAAAAATCCCAGTAGAGATTATAATAACATAAAAAAATTTAATTTTTAGGTGATGGATAATCAATCTAAGTACAAATCTTTACTCATAAGATTATGATTCACTCAAAGGATAGGCATTAGACATATGATTGATCACTCAAATTTGCACTTCATGGTTAATCGGGTCAATCAAAAGTATGAAGTATGGAATGAGTCAATGCAAATCTTATTGAAGGTAAAACTAGAGATTGGAATATTCAAGTAGTTTATCATTGAACAAGTTCCAAAAGACCAAAAATCAACTCATCAACTTGTTATCAAGAACACAAGGACTCGGGGAGCAACCTGCCTTCTAACTCACTTAACTTGCCATAAAGGAAAGTGAATCTATCCAAATTGATAGTAAAGACTCACCCAGCTAGTTTGATCTCTTCAAAAAGTATTTACATACTTGGAAGTTAAAAGATATATATATATATATATATATATATATATATATATATATATATATATATATATTCTTGCCTTCATCTATCCATTTCAAAAAGAGGATAAATGAAAATAAAAATATAACACCTTATTTATACATCACGTAAATCCACAGATGTTCTTATTAGGGTGATCAGGTATGTCATTGAAGAAAGGTGTACTATCTCGAAAGATATAAATGACCACCCTACAATGGACCTAATCACCTAAATAAGGACTCCTAAGAACTATGGGTCTTTAGAATGTACCATAGATTCTTCCCCTACTTTACATGGTAAAGGAAATCAGGGTTATTTTAAACAGGTTTCATTAAGTTCCCTACAGGGGCAAGCCCCATAGTTAATTACATCCCAAGGAACAAGATTCCTTAGGAATACTCTCGATTAAGATAAATGATCATTGTCTCCAAAGATTTTGAAGGTAGGACTATCAATCGATTAGTTTATTTTAGAAAATCAAGTGGGATCGATCAAGAGGAGGGAGTTCTTATCGAAGCCAAATAAAGATGAGTAGGGGATGCTTAGGATACTAGGAAGCCTAGTAAGCACCCCAAAATCCTATGGTTGGGCTTTATATTTTTGAAATTGATATGATTTATTTGTTTGAATTGAATTTTTATTAGAAAGCTAAGGCTTAAAATTCCATGATACAATGTCATGGAAATGCTTAAGAGGTGAGGATTTATGCTTATAGAAAGTAGAGCGGAGAAATAATCTCAGAACCTAAATCTAGGGAGCTTTGGCGAGGGCCAAAAGCACAATCTAAATCTAAGGTGAAAATGGGTATTTGGTTTACCTCCATAAGAGGATAGACCACCCAACTGTTTGAACTTCCAACCGCTTGGGGGTGGCCGCCAACTAACTCCTCCTATGATTTTAAATACATGTAGGTAAATCATATGCTTTTGCAAGATAGCTAAGCTATTTTTTATTTAGAAAGAGACTAAGTCCTTAAACACACTCTCTAAGAGACTAGATCATGTAAGGCATGATTTAATGACTTAAATCTAATACAAATTTTGTTATATTTTATTTTTATTTTGTACAATCAATTTGACACAGGCTTTAGGATTCATATACCTAATGTTTGTGAAATTAGATTATGGGCCAAAATCAACAAGATAAGGAGGTGTGTTTCCACCATGGCTCTCAAAGGTCAAGCCAAGTTCTCTGGCAAAGGTGGAAGCCCTCCAATCAAGAGTGAAATAATATACTTTTTGTGCATGTTGTGAGAAAGAAAATACAATATCCAGCTAAAGGGTTGTTAATTCTTTTATCTTGATTTAAAACCTAGGCTTTATAATAGGTTATGAGTTATTTATTTTAGTTTGAATTGATTAGTTAGATATCAAATTTATTTTCCTAAGAGCCTAATCATCATCCAGACCATACATCAAAGCAAGGAAGAAACTACGAAGGGATGCCATCTTAATGCACAAGCTAAACAAACATCAATCAATTTATAAAGCTAGCGCAAAAGAATAAGAGACCATTTATGGTTAGGCTCCACTGCACAAACCAAAAAAATAAATTGGGTAGCTGAGCACTACCCTTATACATCCTGAATTACAAATGAATAAATTACAACCAAGATGAAATTCATTGTTATGGTGGTCTTCATTCTTCATTTCTTCTTTCTTCTTTTGGTTGGTTGGAATGTGGTTGCTCCAAAGGCTTCACATGGTACATAAGAAATAGTCTTATAACCAATGTTCATCCTAATCCTCCATCACAATCATTCCAAATCCTAATTAAAAAATTACATGAAAATGAGAAAAGAAAATCTAACTAAAACTTGCAAAATATAAATTAACTAAATAAATGATACAATCCCAAGCATGTATATATATAAATTGGACTTAGCACCCACACATGGGTAATTAAGTCCAACTGGCCTATTTTGGATTATGCTTAGGGGTATAAGCACCTGTAGAATAAAAGTATTTATATTTTTATTACCTTACACAATCCTCAGAAGATAATGGTTAGACTAAGATCGCCCTCGCATTCAGTCTATGCACATACACCCTAACATTCAGACTAAAATATTACATCATAAAATAAAAGCAAAGTATCAAACCATGCATCGCCCTAACTAAAGCTAGAAGTGGTGACTTAGCCTAATGTGTGTGCTATTTAAGGTTTGTGTGGTATGCTTAGCTAGGCTTTAAGGTTAGAGTTTTCTAAGTATGAAAATGTTTAACTTAGAGGGTGGTTTCATTTAAGTGATTTAATTGATTTGGTTGATTTTTTTATTATTATGATTTATTTAGGTTTGAATGAACCTACAATTAATTACTAAGTGTTATAAAGAGAGGAAAAGAGAAGAGAACTTTCATTTCCTCCCTACCTTAAGTAATTTCTAAGGTAGATTCATATTTAATTTTTTTTTAGTGAATGCTTTATTATGTGTTTTAATTAATCCAAAGTTTAGATTTTCCTGAAACAAACCTATTCAGAAAGAAAACATTTTAAGATTAAGTAAAGTGAAATACTACAAAACACACAACACTTCATTTCTTTCCCAACATGTAACATGCAAATAGATGAATCCTAAGCATATCTATACATGCAAATGGAAGTGTTTAGAACACCTTAATGATGAATGCTAAGAGAGTTTTTTTAAGAAAATTTGGAATGCTTCATGTATGCATGATTTTGTTAAGTAGAAAAGAGGGATTTTTTATTCATTTTTCATATGCACATTTACAAGTATAAAAGACATAAGTGAGTACATCATTGTTAGCACTAGGGGTGTAAGGTACATAATCTACTTAGGGCTACTTAAATTCTCGCAATCCTGGGGTTGTCCAGACTAATATACCACTTTTCTTAAATACATGTGCATGTATAAAAAGAAATGCATGGAAAGAGAATCATGCAAAAAGTTTGTGTTTATTTGTTTGATTTGTTTATGCAATTTACATATGCAAGTGTGAATATCCTTCTTAAGTGATAACATAGGAATGAATAGGAATGGATTTAAGAAAGTGTTGTGTCCTTTTCAAATGAACTATACACTTTGCAAAATCCTATTCAAAACTATGCTAAAAGAGAAGAGAAGGAAATACAATGCACATCATATTTATATCCACATGCAAGCTTATAAATAATTATAAGTAGCATACATTTCAGTTATGATATTTGATTTATAAGTTTTGAAAATAATTTTGAATTTAATAGTGATAATAGCCATTCATATTCTTACTTTAGCCAAAATATGCAATTTGACATAAAGAAACATTTCATTTTAATTTGATTTTTTTTATTGGCATGAATGCATGATTTTCATATGACATACACATTTAGCATGTTAGAAAATAAATAAAGTGATGAAAGCATGTAAATTCTTTCACCCTAATTAATTCTTAAAGACAATCTTATGAAATAGGATTATCTAAAGTGAATCAAATTTATTTTAAAGAGATTTTTAATTTTGTTTGAGTTTGATTTGATTTAGAAATGTGAAGAGGTTTGCTGGTCCTAACCCATCTCTCACATGTGTATATTATTTTATTTTAATTTTTAGAACTTTGAAGTGAGTTTTATGCTTTGCTTAGGTTAAGGTGTACATTAAGTTCATTAATTACCCCTTACCTACACATCTTTAACATATTTAACCAAATAATTATGAGCCAATGTATGACATAAAATCACAAGAAATTTAAATTAGCAATGCACCTAAGAAAGAAAGGGGGCCTAATGCATTTGACTCACAATTAATGATTAATTAAGCTAAAGGGTTTAAGTTAAGTACTTTCATAACCCTGCCCATACATATGGGTTAGATTTGATTTTCTTAAGCTACTTAGGTTATTAAACACCTAAGCATCTACCAAAGAAGGAATTGATTAGGTTCTAGAATGTTTTTATTTTGAAAAAGTTTGATTAATTAAGCCATTTAATGAAGTGATTAAACTATTTAATTAATTTGCACTTTAATTAGATTTTCATTCGAATGAAATAAACTTAGGAGAAAAGAATTGGGAAAGAATTCCTAATCTCATTCCCTAAGTCCATTCAATGTTCTAAGGTAATTAGCAAATGTAATTAATTAATTTATCACTATTTAATAGGTTAATTAATCATTTAATTGATTAAGAGAGTGATTTGGAGTGGATCAAGCAATTACCCTAATTAAAACCATTAATAAATTCAAATAAAATCATGAGAGGCAGAGGTCATCCCATTAATCAACTCTAAGAAGTTTGGAATTAATCAATGGAATAATTAGGGAGTAATTAATATAATTATATTCCTAATAAAACCTTAATTACACAAAATTCATTCAAAATCCATCAAACTTAATTTTTAATTATTCCCCTTTAAAATATCTTCATAATGCATTTTATTTTGTATTTTTCTTATTTTTCTACATTTAGTTATGTTATTTCGAAGCTTTTATGTTTACTAGGAAATTAAATCCCTAATTATATGACTAATCCCATCGCACGTTGACTGCTGATGTAGCACGCGCTTTTCATGTGGCACGATGGGATTCGTTACTAAAGTTATCACATCGCTATGCACCGGTATTACGCTCTCGATTGTCCGATCAAAGATCAGATGGTTGAGATCGAGCCCATAATTTCTAAAGGGATTAATCATCTATGTGGATTAATCAAGATCCATCCAAAATGCGATGGATGGTCGTGATCCCCAATGAGCTGCCTGAGAGAGGGAAACCTTCTCCCCTAGGGCATGATGAGTCGGATTGAGCTCAGATTGAGCTCAAACTAAACCCACACCATCATCAAGCAAGGGGATGAAGATCTAATGGTCCATTTCACTTGGGGTGAAACTTTCCTTCAAAAAGGATAAAAGAAAATTCAAACTATGCTCAATTTTGAATACCTCTGGAGGCTATCACCAGTGCTCTCAACCATCGAGGTAGCTTCATCTAGTGGAGATGAAACCCTGTTGAAGGTTTCAAGCTTTGGGATGAAATGGATTGCTCAATTGATCAAACTTCTCATCCTAGGCTTGCGACTTTGGTCTAGACACCTCTTCCTGTTGCTTGAACACTTAGATGAAGGTTTGAGTGAGCTAAATTAGGTCCCCTCAAGGTGCTTGAAGGATGAATTGAGCTTTGGTGAAGGATTAAGTGAGATGGAAATTCTTGCTACCTTCCCTATTTTCAGCTTAGGCAAATGAAATGGAAATCAATTGTCTTGGGAAACTTAAATTCCTTCTCGGCTTCCTATCACTCAATCAAATGCAAGAGACTTGGAATGAAGTGAAATGAGGGGGAGTATATCTTCCCCTCCAAGGATCGAACGGTCGAGAGGTGCTAAGCTATTTTGGATCAATTGGCCTGATTCAATAAGTTGTTTTGGTTGATTGAACTTGCACATGGTTCATTTTTGGTAGAGGCGGGAAGTGGAGAGGTACTCATGTGCTGATTTTGGATGGAGGCGTGATTGCCATGTACTTGAAATGAGTGGGTTGGTCAGTTTGGCCATTGGGTTGGGTTTGGCTGACCCAAACCCATTGGGTCAAGTGCACCACTCTTACTAATGTCCATCGAGTTCACTGAGAGGGTTCCAAGTGGCCATGAAGAGGATTTGATCAAATTCCAAGTGAATTTGGCTAAGAATCACCCTTTGACCTAGGGTTAAAATGGTCATTTGGCTTTGATTTCAATTTGAATATGTTTTATATGATTGAAAAATGGGTTGGCCCAAGTTTCAATGAATTTAGACTTGATTTGATATGATTGGGTTCATGCTGGTCCATTTAGGTCAAAATGGGTCAACTTGGGTCAAGTTGACCAATTGGTCAAATTTGGTCAAACCAATGGTTGATTTTGGTTTCATTGGTCATTTAAAATGATTTGGTGTCTTTGTTTCCAATCAATTTTGGTTTAATTTGATTTTGGCTCAATTTGACCTTTTAGGCCAAGTTGGGTTCATGGTCAATTGGGCTAGGTTGGGTCTAGTTGGCCAATTGAGGCTTTGGTCAAGTTCAACAAGTGATTTGGGATAAACTTGACCCATTGGTTTCAATCAATTTGGCTTAGATCAAGTTTTGACACATTTTGACTTTTTAGGTCAAGTTGGGTCAACTTGGGTCAAGTGGCCAATTGGGCTAGGTTAGGCTCAAATGATGACTTGGTTAAGTTCAAACATTGATCATGAATTAGTTTTGATCAATGGTTTCAATCATTTTGGCCTATGTTGGATTTGTCTAGTTTAGGTTTCATTTTGCTAAGTGTTGACTTAGTTAGTTTGACTTTGACCCAATTTGAGTGATTGATCATTCCATGATGATTGCTACTCAAAATATGAGGCTTAGGTGGGCTTAGTTCAATCCAATTTAGATAGGATTAGAATTTGGCTCAAAAGGAGTACTTTAGGTCACTTTGGGTCAAGTGAGCCTAAGTGGGTTAATTGGCTTGATCAAAGCTTGAATCAAGTTTGATTAAACTCACATGTGGACTTATGATTGAAATATTAATCCATTTTCAAGTGATTTGGAGTCAATAGGGTTTTGATTCATTTAACATTCAAGTTGAAAGGGTGAACATGAGTTTGACTTGGGTTTGATTTTTGAATTTAGTTTTGGTTAGATGATTGAAGTTTGTGTTTATATTTGGATTCATGATTGAAATTGATTAAATCATGAAGAAAAAAATCATGGGTTTTTGATTTGAATTTGATTTGGCTAAGTTCAAGAATTTGACTTAAAAGGCTTAGGTTGAATTTTGAATTTGGATTTGATTTTTTGAATTGATTTTGGTTTGATGATTGAAGTTTATGTTTATATTTGGTTTATGAAAGGATTGATTGAATCATGAAGAAAACTCAAGGGTTTGGCTTGATTTGAATTTGATTTGCTAAGTTCAAGAATTTGACTTGAAAGGCTTAGGTTGAATTTTGGTGAATTTGGATTTGAGTTTTGAATTTTTTGATATTTGAATTTATTCATTATATTTGTGAATATAAATGAGAATATAAATGGGTTATGAGAAAATTTCTTGAGTTTTGGATTTAGATTTGATTTAGGCTAAGTCCATAAGATAGAATCAATGTGACTTAGGAAAGATATTCAAAATTTAGAATTCAATCATGGGTTTCAATCATTTGGAATTGATTCATGATTTGAGAAAATCCATCAAGTTGGAATTAATTTGAGTTTGAAGTTGATTTGATTTGGAGTTTGATCTGAATTTTGAAATTTGACTTGGAGGAAGAAGTGAGGATTTGGTTCAAGCTATAGGGTAACCAAATTTTCCTAACACCCCTAAGGCATAACCTATTCCTATGGTTAACTCTTGTAAGTCTCTAGGGTTAGGTTAAATGTTCACTTAATCACTAGAAGTGTCTTAAGATTAAGAAAACTCTTAGTGTCTAAGAGAAGTCCTATGCCTATGATGAAGGGGTTGAAAGCTCATCATAAAAATGAGGTCAACAAAGGGCACCCAATAGGTGTGGTGTGACTGACATGGTACCCCACATGTATTGGTATTGACCGAAATGATCAACAACACTGAATGATCACAAGAACTAACTGAAATGATCTACTATTAACCTAAGTTGTAGAAGGAATCAAGAGCTTAGTGCAATGTGACTACTCATGTCACAAACATAAGAGAGTAAAGGAGGAATCCAAGGATAGAGCATGTGAACCTTCCACTAGGGAAAGAGGTTCAAGTCATCCACAAAGGGATGAGAGGTTTGATTTGACTTGAGTATCACTGAGGAGAGAAATTGATTTGATTTGTTAGATCGATTGATTGTTTGTTTTGTTTGTTGCTTTTGTTTATTTTGACTTCATTGGGGGAGATTGATTGAATTTGTTTTGTTTATTTTTGTTTGATTATTTTTTTTTGACTCCACTGGGGGAGATTGATTGAATTTGTTTCAGATTTTTAGAATTTTGAATTTGAGATGGATTTATTGGATGGATTGATTGAGTAAAATGGAGGCCTAGACTAAATTTCATTTACCAATCCAAAGGGGTAGTCTACCAAACACATAGTAGGACTACAACCAAAGGGATGCCTTATGGTGGCAACATTGTAAGAGAATAAAGCATAGACTTACATCCTCCAAAGTAGACGGGTGATCCATTGGCAAGGCAATGGATTGAACCCTAGGGTTGACTATTGAGTGAATGTCTCTGGGGGACTTAAATAAACTCAAAGATAGTCAAAAGATTGATTTCATCTTCTTTAGCTATTTTGATGGATCCCATTGGTTTGTGATGGACTACACTGAGTAGGGACCATAGGCCTTGAGCTAACTCAGATTTACCAATCCAAAGGAGTAGTCTACCAACCAAATAGTAGGACTATCCAACTAAATGGGTGCCTTCCAGTTTGCAATGATTAAGTTTAAGAAGAAAGCTCAGGGACTCACATCTTCCAAAATAAGGAACCACTAGGGTGATCGATTGACAAGGCAAAAAATCAAACCCGACCTAGGGCTAACTATTGAGTGAATGCCGCTGGGGACTTAAATCAACTCAAAGATAGTCAAAGATTAATTTCATTTTTTAGTTATTTTGGTGGGTTCCATTAGTTTGCAATGGATCATACTGAGAAGGAGCTTATATCAGCCTAGACCTATCTCGATTTATCGAACCAAAGGGTGTAGCTTCCCAGCCGAGGGGAGAACTATCCAACCAAAGGAGTGCCTTTCGGTTTGCTATGATCAATTCAGGGGAAGAAAGCATGGGGACTCACATCTTCCAATATAAAAGACCACCTAGGTGATCGTGTTTTGGGCAATAAATCAACCCGACCTGGGCCGCATTTATGATATCATGCTAGAAAGAATGCATCATAGCTTACATCTTCCAAAGAGGAATGACCGGGTAACTCTTGTGGAAAATAGATTAAACCTGACTTAAGGGCGACTACGGAGTGAGTGTTGACCCGGGGACTTATTTCAACTCAAGTAGTTAGGTAATTCCTATGGAGAGTTCTGTTGATGGTGCCCTAAAGGTAAGATGCCTGCTTGGGAAAAGGGGCCCTTTGGGGGCTTGAATTACTAATCCATAAGGGAATATTTTTTTTTATTTAGTTTGTTTATCATGGACCCTGTTGGTTTGCGAGGGATCAAATTGAGAAGGAGCTTATATCAGCCTAGACCTATCTCGATGATCAAGGGAGAATGCATATGTTGAACAAATTCTCCAACCATAGGGATGGCTAGTAGGAAAGGGGATTGTCCAATCCAAAAGTAACTTGGGTAGTGTCTAAATGGGGTCACAAAGGATGTGATCCAAATAGAGTGCCCATAGGGAGAGGGGCCGCTAAGGGCTTGATACAAAAGCCTGGAGAAGACAATATGCATAAGTATTCGGTGGCCAAATCAAGAAGAAAGCGTAAGGACTCACATCTGCCAAGAGTGGTGTATCCACCGGGTGAGTCTCTGTCAACATAGTGAACATCAACCAACCTAAGGTGCCCATCGGTTTGCAACAATCAGCCTAGGAAGAAAGCTCGGGGACTCACATCCTATAGGAGAACTAATTGTGATAGTCTATCTTCGCTTGACGGATCGACCTGGGTGACTAATGAGTAATGCGTTGGGAGGACTTATATCAACTCAAATGTAGTCAAGAGGAAAGGAGCCTGGGACTTATCCTAAACCTCAATATACTGACCAGATCATGATGATTAGTTCAAGAAGAAAGCACGGGACTCACATCTTCTTAAACAAAATCAACATGAGGTAGTTTACTGGCTGGGAAGTGAAGTCTACCAAACTAACAAGGTGCTCATTGGTTTACAATGATCAAGTTAGGAAGAAAGCATGGGGACTCACATCTTTCAAATAAATGACCACTAGAGTGATACTTTTAAGGTAGTATGTAAACTTGACTTAGAGCAACTAATGAGTGAGTGCCACAAGAGGCTTGCTCTCATCAAAATAGCCCAAGATAAAAGATTTGTGTTTATTTTTGTGCTTGTGTTAAAGGGAATAGGATGCCGCTTGGGTTATCTCACACCTACCCTAAACACACTTGGGGAATTTGATGAAATGGTGCCATGGATGGCAACCAAAATTCCTACTAAGAAAGGATGCCACTTGGGTTCTCTTACACCTAACTCAGTTGTGCTAATTGAAATAGAATGCCTCTTGGGTTCTCTCAGACCTACTCTAGTAGTGCCAAGAAATGTTCTTGATTGTGTTTGTGTCATGAAAGAGGGATAGGATGCCTCTTGGGTTCTCTTACACCTATCCTAAACATGTTATGGAGGATTTACAAGACAAGCAAACAATGCTTCGAAAGAAGAGAAGATTTTGATGAAATGGAATCAATTTTTATTCTTTTGTTGATAATTATTTTCAAACATATTTTATGGGTAATATTTCTTCAAATAGAGCCCATTAATTGGAAGCATCGGGTGTTCCCCTTTACAATCAATGAGCTGATAAGATCCTCCTTGGTAGCCTTCTCATGACAGGGGCCTTCCCAAGTGGGTTCAAACTTGCCTCCCATCTTTGACAGCAACAATTGGTCTCCTTAGGACTAACACAAGTTCTCCTACTTGGAAAGACCTAGGTGACTAGCTTGTTGTGAGCTTGAATCATTTTGCTTTGTACAACTGAGGTTCTGCATGCCCGTAAGCGCTCTCCTCCAAACCTTCGAGCTCTTCTAACGCAACTTTGCATTCTCTATAGTGATCTTCTACCCAATGCTATCCTTAGTGATGGGAGTTGAACTTCTAAAGGTAGAATGGCTTTGCACCCATACACTAAGAAAATGGATTGAGTTGGAGTTCTGATGTGGGGTAGCCCACAAGGCTTCAACTAACCATCATTCCACGCCGCTATTATCATTTAGTGTATTCTTTAGTATTTGATGAGAGTTTTGTTGAATTCTACTTAAGCCATTTTCTCTAGGGTAGTAGATGGTGGAGTATCTCCAATCTATACCATGTCTTCTGGTGAAGTTATTGATCCTTGTGCTTTTGAATGTAGTACCATTATCGATATAATTCTGAGGCACCCCAAACCTATATAATATGGTTCTAAAAATTGAAGCACATCGAGTTGTGATCTCTGAGTGGGATTGCCTCGCCACTTGGAAAAGTAGTCGGGCGCTAAGATGAACCGATGACCCTTGGAAGAAGGAGGATCGATCGAATCCACAATGTCAGTACCCCAACACTCAAATGGGCATGAGGCCAATGTAGGGTGTAGAATGTTGGGCAGTTGATGTAAGACCACACCGTGTACCTGACACTGATGGAATCTCCTAGACACATCCATGCACTCCGTAATCATCAAAGGCTAGTAGTATCTTAGTCTCTTGATCTTCATCTTCATTTTCAGATTAGATTGATGAGCTCCGCATAGACCTGAATGTACCTAGGTCATAATCCTAGGGGCTTCATGATTATCCAAATAGCATGACCACATTTGATCAAAAGACCATCAGTATAAGGTGCCATCAACGAGAGCATAAGAGAGAGCTCTCTATTTCATCTGATGGGCTTGTGACTTTTCTTGAGGTAGTTTGTCGTGTTCAAATAATCTATGAATGGTTGCCTCCAATCCAGCTCCTTGTCCTTAGCAATGACAACCTCCCCTTCAAGAGAAAGTCTCTCGATGAGTTCAACATCAATAAGGATAGACTTGTCTATTTTGGACCCTTATTGAATGGACTCATCTTCCGACATGCCAATTCTTTGGCAAGTTTGGCCAAAGCATCTACTACCATTTCTCTCAGGGAACCTTGTAGATGGTGACTCGATTTGGGCCAACAAGTTCATGGTATACTCATGGTAATGATGAAGCTTAGGTTTGAGAACCTAGGACCCAACTGTTGATGACCAACCCCAGAATGATATTGATGCTCTTGACACATGGCTAACTCTGATCGACAATCAAAGCCTCATACTCCTTCATTATGGTGAGATTGGAGAGATAGTATGAGAATCTCATCACATTGTGGTCTAGAGTTAAGAGAACTATTCCTACTCGCTTTCCTAAGAGTAGATCATGGTGCTTCCCTTTATGAAAGAAGCCACCATCAAAATACATCTCCCAATGAGATTGTCAACCTCCCTAAGTTCATGATTTATCGAGATCATCACTGAATCAACAAGAAGTGGGTATCTAAGAAATCGCTAGTGCTTATCCTTTTATCACATGAGGGTACAAATATGATATCAAACCAGAGAATCATGGACCAACGTGCCAAACGTCCAGATAGAGTTGGCCGTGTCATGAGATATTATAGTGGATTGGTTCTGGAAATCAAGTTCACCTTATGAGAAAGCATATAGTGTCATAGCTTTTGGGATGCAAAGATTAAAGCTAGGCAATGTTTCTCAATAGGTGGGTAGTTTGCTCGAGGATCGGATGATGGTAGGTAGAGCACTCTCCTTCCCTTCATTGGCTTGGGCCAACAAAGCACAAGGGAGTCATCCAATGCACAATGTAGAGGATGAGTGGCCCGATAGGGTAAAATGGCGCTTCACCAAATACTGTTTAATATCTTCAAAGGCATGCTGACACTTATCATCCCACTTGAACTTGGCATCCTTTTTGACAAGTGCTAAAATGGCTTGCATCTCCTCGATAGGTTGGAGATAAAGCATCTCATATATGCCAACCATCCTTGGAAAGATCTGAGTTGAGTTAAACTTTTAGGAGGTGGCATTTTTAAGATAGTTTTGATCTTTTCTGGATCTATTTCTATTCCCCAGTGTCGAACAACAAACCTAAGGAATTCTCTGAAGGTGCACACTTTAGGGGATTCATTTTGAGGTTATATTATCTTAACTTCAAAACTACTCTCTCAAAGAGTGGTCTTCCTTTTCTTTGACTACTAGATCATCAACATAACACTCAACTGATGATGATGAGTTCATTGAAGATTTAAGTCATGGCCCATTGGTATGTAGCACCATTTTTAAGGCCAAAGGCATGACCTTATAAATAATTTGATCGAGTTCAAAAGTAGTGTTTTTTTCATCCTGGCCATCTTGATTTGGTTGTAGCTAGATGACCCATCCATGAAAGAAAATTACATGAGATGAGGATGTCCACCATTAATTCTAAAGAAGAGGAAACTCATCCTTAGGACATGCCTTATTTTAAGTCCCTATGCATACAATTTGGTCATTCTTCTTCTGACGATGATATAATCACTAGGGTATTTTTCTTCCTTGATGAAACCAGCATCAATCCATTTCTTGACTTCAAAAATGACCTATTGTTCGATTTCTAATCGCATGCGTCTAGGAGCTTGCTTGATAGGGTTAGCACTAGGATCTATTGCTAGTTTATGGATTGCTATGTTAGAGATAATCCAAGTATTTCTTCATAACTCAATGCAAAGTAGTCCTTAAACTCAATCAATAGCCTAATTAAGTCATTGGTTTCTTCTTCATTCAATAATGAACTGATGTATGTCGGGCGTGGATTTTCTTTTATCCTGAGGTTGATTTCTTTAAACTTGTTAATTATTGAATGAATACCCTTTTCAAATTGTGGTGCATGATTTGAGATCATCTGATCATCTAAAGTTTCTAAACACACATCCTCATAAGAGTTGGTTTGGTGTGAAAAGAACATCTCGATGTGAATGTTGATAACTATAATCATGCCATCAATGGATCAATCTATCAATCCTAGTCCTGATCTTAATTATGCATCCCTGCCTCTATTGTTCCATAGCTTTTCAAAGTACTTTAACCTGTGCTTAGACCATGTATAAGGAATCAAATTTTTCTTTACAAGATTAAGAACACAAGTGAATACTAATCAAAAGGCAATTACATTAATTCTTTATTTGAAATATCCTTAAGTCTACATCGCTTTGGACTTGAGGATGATGATCCCAAAAGAATCTGCTTGACATCTTAAGACTGAGGGCTTCCTTAACTACTAAACCTTCAAATTTTGAGATGAAAGTGAGGTTAGAGCTAAGGTTCCTCCGCCTGATAGTTTCACATACATTTGATTCAACATTCATGTTTGTCTGAGGCCGGTCTTCATCGCTGCTGAGTGTCACCTCCAATGAAACCACCGAGAGGGGTTAGCTGGTATGCTAATCACATTAGACTCATCCTCCAGGATTCAAGTCTAAATAGTAGGGTATTCCTGAACTGAACATAACTATTGGTGATGGCCAACCATGGGGTCTTCCACCTCTAAAATTGCCTCTATGCCTCTACCTTTGCCTGGGGAAGTTGAGTCATCTTACCCACTTGTCCATATGATGGAATGAACTGTAGGTGGAATGTGATATGAGGCTCCACTTCTTTCTCAATTTCCTTTTCTTGTTCACTTGGACTTTCATTTTTTTTCTCATTCTTTTTCTTTTTCTTTTTGTTTTTCTTTGTTTTCTTTTGCATTTGCATTTGAATTTTAACCAAGTTCATGAGAAAAGGTGTTTTGAGGAAGATAGTAGGTTGCATCCTCATATATCTCAACCTCTCTAACTAAAAATGACTTTTCATCTTCTTTGACGATTCAATCCCATCCTTCCTAAACTTGATGCACTAATGGAGGGAGGATGGAATCATCTTGATGTATCCAAGGCCTACTCCAGCAAAGTGGTGAATGAAGTATTTGAATCAATGATATAAAACTTGGCTGCCTTCCAGTCACCTATCTCCAAAGGTAACATTATATGGAACCTAAAGCCCTCTCCTTGTTCATTGAATCCTCTCAACATCATCCATCTCCTGAGTGTGGAGATGTCGATCCTCAAATAGGCAAGGGTCTTAGACTCATAATGTTCATGCACCATGATGAGAACTGAAGTTTGATCTACCCATGTCCATAATGTGAGGGATGGTGCTCCATGTCCCGAAGTAGGTCTTCATGAAAGTGATTCTTGCTTCTCTGAATAATGTGCCTCCTCCAATAGAAGTCAAGCTAAGCATATCTCTGATCAAGGAGAGCCTTGATTAATGATTCCCTCATCTCTTTGGATAAGACATCATATGCTTAGCTTAGATGCAACTTTCTTAGGTGAGAGAGACATTGTCCACCTTGCTGATCCTCCACATATCCAAGGTGGAGCATCCATGGAGGGGCTTCATCATCTAAACCAATTTCCATCTTGAGCTACCCTGTGAGGCCCACCACAGAGGTCTGACAGATCTCAGGTAATGGAAGATTCTACCCGCCACTTCATATAACTTCCTGGGACCCTCATGATGATTCCAAGTCTATCTCAAGAGGCCCATAGTATTAGAGAAAAGGTCCAACTCAATCAAAGAGGAAGATGAGTTTATATTATTTAGACTTGAAGAGTTATCATTAGAATAGATTTAGATAACCCATCAAGTGACATATATATAATTCAAGCTAGCTTTATTCTGATTTCTTGGATTTTAAGGAGGTATATAGTAGAAATCAAGTGGGTGGGTGAGGATTTGATGCCCTCATCCACATATAAGATGTACTAGAAGAAGAGCTAAAGTAAAGGTAGGTTGGATGTAGTCTGTAATGGTGACTGAGGACACTGATGGTTGTGCTACTGGTCCCTGGGCGAGCTCCCTTTCCCGAAGTAAAACTTGCAAACCTTCCTTGATGTTGAGGTTTGAGCTCGTGCACCCGGAAAGTTTCTGATTTTGATACAATTTTCTTAGAGGGAGATAAGGAGATATCCCAACCTTCTTTTTGGAAGGATCAATCCCCAAGGATTACCCTAATGGAACTGGATGGTTGTTCCACAAGGTATTCTAAATACTATAGCACCGCCTATGTTCAAGCCGGTCCTTGAATGTGAAGCCAAAACATGACCTAACATACATGGTGGTAGGGCAAAAGTTAGATCATTGGTTTTGCCCACTTCCTCTCTCCTAGTTCTAGAAAATCAAGCTTCTTTAAGAGATTCCCAAAGATCTTCGTACCACCATGATATATGAGGAGGAGGCTGTAGGCCATGGAGTACTATGGCATAGCCTGGGTGGTGAGGAGGTGGAAGTGATGGAGAGCACGAGGTCTCAAACTACTCCGCCTATTTTCCCTTATCTACCGCACTACCTGCTTCTCATGTTTCTATCGCTTTGTTGATTGTCTAAAAGGCAACGCTATTTCTTGTAAGCTAGCCACTTGTTGATTAATTTCAAATATTTGATGGTGAAACCTTTGAGCATCACCATGGATATTCTTAAGCGTAATCTCAATGGCATGTTGTCGAGCCGTGGTTTGATTTCATACTCAAATTATGCCATCTGAGAATGTAATCAATGAGGACTCAGAGTTTTGTTGAGCCACAATGAGATCCTACGTCACCCTTTGAGCTCCAGCAAACCTCTTGATGAAGAGTTGCTCCAACTCAATAAAAAGTCTTCACTAAACTATTGGGAAGTTCAACGTACCAATGGCTATGCGCTAAGCTACGACAAAGATGGAAGAGTAAAGCATCATTGCCACATTACAGGCTCTCAAGCAATATTGCTCTCACTCATCAAAGTTCTTGAAGACAAAACCCTTAGATATTGGATGGCATCAATTCCTCTAGGTACTACCTTTGGAACCGATGATCCTCCTCGAGCCAATGCTTCTCTCATTGCTCAACCATGGTTTTGATATTTTTCTATGGAGGTACTATCTACCACCTTCCTATACAAACTGGTGCTACCTGCTCTACTGAGGTAAAGTTATTGATCCAAGACATGCAACCAACTGGTCGACTAGCCTATAGTAGGATGAACTACTAGGCTTACTAAGTGCCAAAACAACAAGCAAATCCTCATGCTTCCCATCCTATCTATTTGTTTCATCTTTCTTTTATTGATGAGGTGTAGTAGGTCAGGTCCCCGCTACCTCAAAGACCTTCCACAGTCATGGAGGAGAACCCCTGCATTCTACCATATGTACCCCACTAAATCCTCTAATGTATCATCTTCATTTGGATCAAAATGATCTTTCATCCTCTAAATCTGTATATATCCTAAGATTTTCTTTCTTCCACTATAATGAAGCTGTCATGTCATCTAGATTCATTGGAATGTGCACAAGAGATTGGATCGAAGCATGATCACTATGTATGTAACCTCCCGATGCTACCGGCGAAATGATAGCACTCACTAGAAGATGACCGCTAGATCAAGGTGGAGTGACTAGGAGGATCTATGGCCATGGGGGTGATCAACGCTTCCTCCTCCCTCAACTATCAACTATCTCCATATCGGTGGTGGTGGTGATGGATGACTATGATACTGAGGTCGCCATTCCTTCCTCACCACAATTGGCGAAAGGTCGAGCAGAGAGCTCCACCACAAGAGGGGTGTAGATGAATGGGATCTGGTTGTAGCCGGATCACCAATGGGGTTCTCTTCTCCCGATGGCCTTCATGGCCTTGGCTAGAATGAGATGCGAACATGTACGAGATGGTGGATGAGAAGAGCGGTGGTGGAGGCACCACCGACTTCTCTGATGAGCTCTCCTATGATGTAGTCCCTGAGTAAGATACTTGTAAGATTGAGCGCAGGTGCACCATCTGAAAGTCCCAAGTGAGGCCGCCACTGCTATTATACCTCCGCTCAGTAACATGAATTGATGTACATGCCTCCTGCCCTCTCCGCCTAAGGCCGCCAACACTGGAATGATAACATAAATCAAATTGAGCCCAAACTGATCTCATAAGTTTACTCGATAAAATGATGGAGCATATGACCTCCTCCTCTCACTAATAAGTGCCTAAACTAAACTGCTAGTGGAGGTGAAGCAGAAATCCTCCTAGCATCCTCTCCATCATATCCATAGAGAGGGTGGAATTGGTTTTCATAACCAACAGGGAAACCATCCTAGGAACTCTACAACAAGTAGTGCCTCCAACTCCCAATGAGTGTGATACCGCTTGATCATTCTTATTTTTTCATGTCTAGTTGAGTAGGTAAGCCTAGACCCAACCTCAAAGGCAAGGGAGACAATCCTGAATCAGGGGAGCCTTCCCTTGAAGGTGCCAAGGAGAGGTAGCCCACTAGGCAAAGATGGGGAACAACCAGCACTAATACCGCATGGAACTACCACAACCTTCCTCTTGGGAAATCTAATTAGATGGCATGTCTGATGACCTCCCGGCCACCATGGTCTAATGTCCATGAGGGGGTTCCTCACATGTAATCCCCCCCCTCAAAAAAGTGGATGAGGTGGGCATAGTCAGATCATGGAAGGTTGGCCTGATCCAAGGCTAAATCCATCCCATGAGGAAACATGAACACATACTTCTACGCTACCATTGCAATGAATTAATTGAACTGGAATAGACTGAAAAAATTGACTGAAGTTGATTGAAACTGCAATGTTAAAAATAAACTTGAATCAGATTTTCTTGCTTTGTTGATTTTTTTGAATTTAATTTAGAATTTGAACCCACACTCAACATCTTGAAAGTGTTAAGTGGGGCTCAAAATGAATTTAGAAGATATTTTGAGATTGATTGGAAAGAGGATTTTTGAATGTAGAATCCATTTTCACCAAATTTGGGTATGTTGAAAATGGGTTCAAATATATTTTTGGACAGATGCTTCCATAGGTTCGTATTTGCTTTTGAGGACCCTTCATTTAACAAATTTGAGTATGTTAAAGTAAAGAGTCAATTGGTTTTGTTTTGATTTTTGGATTTTTGGGATTTACTCACTTAGTAAATTTGGGTATGCTAAGTGAGGTGTTTGAAACAATTTCTTCTTTTCTTTGTTTGTTTGTTTTGTGAATCATTTGATTTGAAAATGGAATTCATTTAGCAAATTTGGGTATGCTAAATGAAGAATCCAAGTGTGTTCTATTTTTAAAGATTTTTGAAAATAGGATTCTTAGCAAATTTAGGTATGCTAAGGAAATCCAATGTATTTTTTTTTTGTTTTTGAAGATTTTTGAAAATAGGATTCTTAGCAAATTTGTATGCTAAGGAATGTTTGTTTTTTATTTTTTGATTTTTTAAAAGAGGATTCTTAGCAAATTTAAGTATGCTAAGAAAATGAAATGTTTCTTTTGTTTTGATTTTTTGAAAAGAGGATCCTTAGCAAATTTAGGTATGCTAATGAAATTCAAATGTGTTTTTGTTTTGATTTTTTTGTTTTGATTTTTTTGAAAAGGAGATTCTTAGCAAATTGTATGCTAGGAAATCCAAATGTGTTTTTTTGTTTTTGATTTGATTTGATTTTGAAAAGATGATTTGATTTTTTGAAAATGATTCATTTGTTTGGAAAAATGATTGTCATATTTTTTTTTAAAATGTGATTGTTTGAAAATGTGATTGTTCATTTTATTTGAAAATGAATTTCAAAAATGTGATTGTTCATTTTATTTAAAATAAAAATCTTCATTCAATAAATTGATAAAATTTCATTTGTTTTTAAATGTTAAATATTTTGAAAGATGATTGTCTTTTATTTGAAATGAAAATTTCATTCATTTGAATGAAATTCATTTGTGTTTTTGAAAAAATGATTTGGATTTATTTTTGAAAGAGATGATTGATTTTTTTTTTGAAAATGAAATCTTCATTCAATAAATTTGATGATGTTCATTTGTGATTTTAAAAATATGATTGTTGATTTTATTTTGAAAAGAGATTTGATTTTCTTTTGAAAAAGATGATTGTTCATTTTATTTAAAATGAAATCTTCATTCAATAAATTGAATGAAGATGTTATTTAAATATTACAAATAATCGAATATTGATAAGGGTGATTTATGAAAATTTTTGTGCAAAATTTTATTATGTGCATTTTGAAAAAGTGCTTTTGAAATTGATGTTTTATGAAGAATTTATTTTTCTTTATTTTGAATGAACCTTTCCTTACCATAAAATGGTAAGGAGGAAGTCTTTATTATTTTTTTTATTAAATTTTATTTTCACCCATTGGGAATAACGGGGTTTTAAGACCAACAGAGGTTTAAAACCTAAAGATGTTGGCTTAACTTAAGATAATAAGCTTGCCAAAAAAGAAAGATAGTCTTGGATTCATAGAAAAGTACAAACCCACTATCGATACTTGGAGACAATGATCATTTACCAAAGATGGAGAGAGGAACCATCCCCTCGCAGAAAAATATGGTGAAAATTTTATGTATATTCTTCATCATCCTTGAAAGAGGATAAATGAAAATAAAAATATAACCTTATTGGACACCACATAGATCCAGATATTTATTAGGTGATCGTATGACATTGAGGAAAGGTGTACTATCTTGAAAGATAGAAGTCACCACCCTAAATGGCACGGGACTCCTAAGACTATGGGTCTTGAATGTACCAGATTCTTCCCTACTTTACATGGAAAAGTAAAGGTTTATTTTAAACCGGTTGTTCCCTACAGGGGCAAGCCCCCATAGTTAATTACATCTAAGGAACATGATTCCTTAGAATACTCATTAATAAATGATCATTGTCTCCAAAGATTTCAAAGGTAGACTATCAATCATTAGTTTATTTTTTAGAAAATCAAGTGGATTGATCAAGAGAGGGAGTTCTATCAAGCCAAAAAAGAGATAAGTAGGATGCTTATACTAGGATGCCTAAGCATCCCAAACTATCCTATGGTTTTATATTTTGAAATTGATATGATTTATTTATGAATTGAATTTTTATTAGAAATTTGGGCTTACAATTCCATGATACAAGGTCATGGAAAATGCCTAAGAGGTGAGGATTTATGCTTATACCGGAGAAATCAACCTAGAACCTAAATCTAGGGAGCTTTGGTGAGGCCAAAAGCACAACCTAAATCTAAGAAAAATGGGTATTTTGGTTTACCTCCACAAGAGAGATAAACCACACTTTGACTTACAACCTTGGGTGGCCAACTAACTCCTCCTACAATTTTAAATACATGTAGGCAAGTCATGCTTTTGCAAGATAGCTAAGCTTGTTTATTTAGAAAGATAAGTCCTTAAACACACTCCTAAGAGACTAGATCATGTAGGCATGATTTAATGACTTAAATCTAATGCAAATATTTTGTTTTTTTTTATTTTGGACAATCAATTTGACACAAGCTTTTAGGATTCATATGCCTAATGCAAAATTAGATTATGGGCCAAAATCACAAAGATAAGTGTTTCCACCATGGCTCTCAAAGGTCAAGCCAAGTTCTCGGCAAAGGTGGAAGCCTCCAATCAAGAGTGAAATATGCTTTTTATGCATGATGAGAGAAAATAAACATCCAACAAGAGTTGCTAATTCTTTTATCTTGATTTATAACCCAGCTTTAGAGGTTATGAGTTATTTATTTTAGTTTGAATTGATTAGTTAGATAGAATTTTCCTAAGAGCCTAATCGTCATCCAGCCATACATCAAAGCAAGGAAGAAACTAGAAAGATGCCATCTTAATGCACAAGCTAAACAAACATCAATCAATTTATAAAGTTAGCAAAAGAATAAGAGGTCATTTATGGTCGCTCCACCACACAAACCCAAAATAAATTGGGTAGCCAAGCTCTACCCTTATACAACCCGGATTACAAATGAATAAATTACAACCAAGAAGAATTCATGTTATGGGGTCTTCATTCTTCATTTCTTCTTTCTTCTTCTTCTTTCTTGAATATGGTTGTTCAAAGGCTTCACATGGTACATATAGTCTTATAACCAATGTTCATCCTAATCCCCATAACAATCATTCCAAATCTAATTACAAAATTACATGAAAATGGGAAAAGGAAATCTAACTAAAAACGCAAAATAGAGATTAGCTAAACAAACCATACAATCCCAAGCATGTATATAAATTGGACTTAGCACCCCACACATGGGTAACCAAGTCCACGCCTATTTTGGATTATGCTTAGGGTATAAGCACTACAATAAAAAAGATATTTTTTATTATAACCCTTAAGCACAATCCTCAAGAAAAGATAATGATTAGACTAAGATCGCCTACCATTTAATCTATGACATACACCTAACATCACAAAACATTACATCACAAAAGCATAAATCACCGCCCTAACCTAAAGCTACAATGGTGACTTAGCCTAATGTGTGTGCTATTTAAGGTTTGTGTGGTATGCTTAGCTCTTTAAGTTAGAGTTTTCTAAGTATGAAAATGTTCAACTTAGGGGTTTTCATTTAAGTGATTTAGTTGATTTGGTTGATTTTATTTTATGATTTGATTAGGTTTGAATGAACCTACAATTAATTGTTGTAAAGAGAGGAAAAGAGAAGAGAACTTCTTTCCTCCCCTTTAAGTAATTTCTAAGGTAGATTCATATTTGATTTTTTTTTGTGAATATTTTATTATGTGTTTTAATTAATCCTAAGTTTAGATTTTTCTAAACATTCAAAAAGAAAGGCATTTTAAGATTAAGTAAAGTGAAATACTATCTATCACAAAATACACAACACTTCATTTCTTTCCAACATGTGTAACATGCATATGGATGAATCCTAAGCATATCTATACATGCAAATGGAAATGTTTAGCACCTTAATGATGAATGCTAAGAGAGTTTATTAAAAAATTTGAATGTTTCATGTATGCATGATTTTGTTAAGTAGAAAGAGAGATTATTTTATCCATTTTCATATGCACATGCATAAAAGATATAAGTGAGTATGACACCATTGTTAGCACTTGTACAAGACCTACTGCTACTTAAAGCTAACAACCCCTTGTCCAAACTAATATACCACTTTTCTTAAATACATGTGCATGTATAAAAAAAGAAATGGGAAAGAGAATCATGCAAAAGTTTATTTGTTTGTTTGATTTGTTTATGTAAATATGCAAGTGAATATCCTTCTTAAGTGATAACATGGAATGAATAGAATGATTTAAGCAAGTGTTGTTCTTTCAAATGAACTATACACTTTGCAAAATTATTCAAAACTATGTTAAAAAAAGAGAAGAGAAGGAAAGTCACAAATATTTTTATATTTATACTCACATGCAAGCTTATAAATAATTATAAGTAGCATACCTTTCATTTGATATTTGATTTATAAGTTTTGAAAATAATTTTGATTTAATAGTGATAATAATTCATATTCTTACTTTAGCCAAAACATGCAATTTGACATAAAGGAAACATTTCATTTTAATTTGATTTTTTTTTAAAAGATGAATGCATGATTTCATATGACATATATTTAGCATGTTAGAAAGAAATAAAGTGATGAAAGTGTAAAAATTCATTCACCCTAATTAATTCTAAAGACAATCTATGAATAAGATTATTTAAAGTGAATCAAATTTATTTTAAAGAGATTTTTAATTTTGTTTGAGTTTGATTTGAATTTAGAAATGTAAAGAGTTTTGGTCCTAACCCATTTCCCACATGTGTATATAATTTTAGTTTAATTTTAGAACCATTAGATGAGTTTTATGTTTTACTTAGTTAAGGTGTACATTAATTACCCTTACCTACACTCTTTAACATATTTAATCAAATAATTATGAGCCAATATGACATAAAACCACAAGGAATTTAAATCAACAATGCACCTAAGAAAGAAAGCTAATGCATTCTCACAATTAATGATTAATTGCTAAAGGGTTTAATTAAGTACTTTCATAACCCTTCCCATACATATGGGTTAGATTTGATTTCCTGCTACTTAGTTATTGAACACCTAAGCATCTACCCAAGAAGAATTGATTAAGTTCTAGATTTTGATTTTGAAAAGTTTGATTAATTAAACCATTTAATTAAGTGATTAAACTATTTAATTAATTTGTGCTTAATTAGATTTTATATTAAATGAAATAAATTTAGGAAAAGATTTAGAAAATTTCAATCTCATTCCAAGTCCATTCACTTTCTAAGATAATTAAACCTTAATTAATAATAATTTATAAAAGGTTAATTAATCATTTAATTGATTAAGAGTGATTAGAGTGAATATTACCTAATTAAAATTAATAAATTCCAAGAAAATCATGAGAGGCAAGTCATCATCCCAAATCAACCCAGAAGTTTGGAATTAATCATTTGAATAATTAGAGTAATTAATATAATTATATTCCTAATACCCAATTAAAAAAATTCACTTCAAAATCATCAAACTTAATTTTAGATTATTCTTTAAAATTATCTTCAAAATGCATTTATTTTTGTATTTTTTATTTTTCCATTTAGTTATGTTATTTTGAAGTTCTATGTTTAATAATTAAATCCCTAATTATATTACTAATCGGCCGTGTGGAGCGATATGCGCGCTTTCCATGGGCATGCGATCATCACTTAAGTTGTCACACATAGTTAGTCGATGTATATGCTTTCTCATCCAATCAAAGATCGATTGATCGATTAAGATTTCTAAAGGAAATGATCTAGCATGGATTAATCGGATCCCCATCCAAAATGCGGATGGATGGTCCATGATCCCCACTAAGTTGCCAGGGAGAGGCCATCTCTTAGGCATGATCGAAGCTTGATTGAGCTCAAATTAAACTCAACCCACACCATCATCAAGGATGAAGATCATCCATTTCACTGGGGTGAAACTTTCCTTCAAAAGGACCAAAGAAAATTCAACTATCGATAGTACCTCACCCAAGGCCCCATCGAGTAGCTTCATCTAGTGGAGAAGAAAGCTTTTGGGAAGAAGTGGATTTCCCTGATCAAACTCCTCCTAAGCTTAATTTTGGTCAATCCTCTTCTCGTGGCTTGAACACTTGGATAAGCTTTGAGTGAGTTTGATTAGTCCCCTTTTGAAGGATGAATTGAGCTGGAAGGATTGATGAGATGGAAATTCTGCTACCTCCCTATTTTTTTGCTTAAAACCAAGAAATGGGAAATGAATTCTGGAAGAACTTGAAATTGTTTCAGCTTCCTATCACTCAATTAATGCAAGAGAGAATGAAGTGAAATGGGGAGTATATCTCCCAAGGATGACGACCGAGAGGTGATAAGCCATTTTGATCAATTTGATTCATGGTATTTTGATATACATGGTTCATTTTTTGATGAGGGGTAGTGAAGTCCATGGGTGGAGGAGTGATCCATGTGCTAAAAATGGGTGGTCAATATTGGGTTTGGGTTTGGCTCCAAACTCATGCACCACTTTACTACTATCCATGGTCCACTAAGAGGCCAAGTGGTCCATGAAGAGGATTGATCAAATTTAAGTGAATTCCAAGAATCACCTTTGGGGTAAAATGGTCATTTGGCTTTGATTTGAATATGTTGTATGATTAAAAATGGGTTCAAGTTTCAATGAATTGAATTTGATTTGATATGATTTGTTTTTACCAACATTTAGGTCAAATAATAAATTGGGTCAAACCAAGGGTGGTTTAGTTTCATTGGTCATTTAAATGATTTGGTATCTTTATTCAATCAATTTTGGTTTAATTTGATTTTGGCTCAATTTGACCTTTGATCAAGTTCATGGTCAATTGGGCTAGTTGTCTAGTTGGCCAATTGAGGCTTTGGTCAAGTTCAACAAGTGATTTGGGATGAACTTGACCCATTGGTTTCAATCAATTGGCTTAGATCAAGTTTTGACACATTTTAAATTTTAGGTCAAGTTGGGTCAACTGCTGGCCAATTGGGCTAGGTTAGGCTCAAAATGATGACTTGATCAAGTTCAAACATTGATCATGAATTGGTTTTGATCAATGGTTTCAATCAATTTGGCTATGGTGGATTTTGGCTAGTTTAGGTTTCATTTTGGCTATGTTGACTTGGTCAACCCTTAGGTTTGACTTGGTTTGACCCAATTTGAGTGATTGATCATCTCATGATGATTGTTTCATAATGAGGCTTAGGTGGGCTTAGTTCAATCCAATTTGGGTAGGATTAGAATTTAGCTCATAAGGGATACTTTAGGTCACTTTGGGTCAAGTGAGCTTAAGTGGGTCAATTGGCTTGATCAAGGCTTAAATCAAGTTTGATTAAACTCACATATGAACTTATGATTGAAATATAAATCCATTTGTAAGTGATTTAGAGTCAAATGGGTTTTGATTCATTTGACAATTTCAAGTTCAAAGGGTGAACATGAGTTTGACTTGGCTTTGATTTTTGAATTTAGTTTGGGTTTGACGAATGAAGTTTGTGTTTATATTTTGGATTCATGATTGAAGGGTTGATTGAATCATGAAGAAAAATTAAGGGTTTGGCTTGATTTGAATTTGATTTAGCTAAGTTCAAGAATTTTACTTAAAAGGCTTAGGTTGAATTTTGGTTGAATTTGGATTTAATTCTTGAATTGATTTTGGTTTGATGCTTGAAGTTTATGTTTATATTTGCTTTCATGATTGAAGGATTGATTGAATCATGAGGAAAATTCAAGGGTGGCTTGATTTGAATTTTATTTGGCTAACTTCAAGAATTTGATTTGAAAGGCTTAGGTTGAATTTTGGTTGAATTTGGATTTGCATTTTGAATTTAGTTTTTGGATATTTGAATTTATATTTCATTTATATTTGTGAATATAAATGAGAATATAAATAGGTTATGAGAAAATTTCTTGAATTTGAGTTGATTTAGATTTGATTTAGGCTAAGTCCATAAGATATAATCAATGTGACTTAGGAAAGATTTTTGGAATTTAGAATTCAATCATGGGTTTCAATCATTTGGAATTGATTCATGATTTGAGAAAATCCATCAAGTTGGAATTAATTTGAGTTCGAAGTTGATTTGATTTGGAGTTTGATCTGAATTTTGAAATTTGACTTGGAGGAATGAAGTAAGGTTTTGGTTCAAGCTATAGGGTAAGCAAATTTTCCTAACACCCATAAGGCATAACCTATTCCTATGGCTAAATCTTCTAAGTCTCTAGGGTTAGGTTAAGTGTTCACCTATTCACTAGAAGTGTCTTAAGATTAAGGAAACTCTTAGTGTCTAAGAGAAGTCTTATGCCTAAGATGGAGGGTTTGAAAGCTCATCCTAAAAATGAGGTCAACAAGATCTAAAGAGATTCAAGGGCAAAACTGCCCAAAATCTATTAATAGATGGAAAATTATTTTGAAGATTAGACTTCACAAAATATGAGGTGTGTGATGAGAAGCGAATAATGTAAGGTACTCCGTGAAGTGCAATCAGAAGAGTGTGAATTACTTTAAAGAAAGAATATTTACCCATAGAATTATTTGATAAACATATTTCAAGCTGACAGTGAGGAAAATGTCAAAGAACTTGCCAAAAGGTGCGAGTAGAAGTGTAAATGGGTTGAGTTAAGCTCTAGTCACCCTTGATGTGAGCTTGTGTTTATTTAATTAAATTAGTTTGAGCTCAACCTTTATTTTATGAGTTCAAGTTGGCTCATTAGCTTGCTTATTTAGCATAAAAAAGATAAAATAATTTTTATTCAAATAATTATTATGATAAAAATGATAAAAAAATGTAAACAAAAGAAAAATAATAAGATATAAGACAATGAGATATAATTTTTAAGTATTTTTAACAATTTTATGCTTAAACTATTATATTTTAATATATTTTAAGTATAATTATATTATTATTTATTAAATTAGTTGGTTCATAAGTTAACGAGTTGAGTCGAGGCAAGCTTGAGCATTACTTATTAGCATATTAAGCTCAACTCATTAGCCATTTATCAAGCCAAGTATGATTTAGCTCATGAGTCAACTTGACTCACTTAAACCCATAGTGTAATATCATAAGCTTGGTCCTTTACTTTACTTGTCACCACAACCTCTACAGCATATCACATGTCCTTAACTTTTTATGATTTAGTGAATTACTTGATAAGCCTCTTGCCAATCACCAGTGGATAGAAGAAGTTTATACTCATCATAATCGACTATTTGAGCAAGTAGATTGAAGCTAACCCACTCACCAAAATAACCACCCAGCAATGTAAATATTCATTTGGACTGACATTATTTACAAGAACAGGCTACCTATGTTGATCATTATAGATATTGGTCCACAATTTGTTGATAGATGATTAAATTAATTTCATGCATCACAAGGAATTCAACTCAAGTACACCTTAATTCATTATCCTTAAAATAATGGGTAAGTGGAAGTGGTGAATAAAAATATTTTCAATCTATTAAAAAAAGGCTTGAAAGCACCAACATCAGCTACTAGGAAGATGTCATTCACCATAACACATTGGACAAAGTTGTACTACCAATTGAGTATGAACTCCACAATCATAGGGTTATGGCGATTGTTGAACTAGAACAAGTAACTGACAAGTAAGAAAGGTTCCCATACATGACCTACTAGATGAGTTTTAGATTGAGTCATCACTAAGACAAAAGGAAACAAAGAGGCGAATGGAAAAAAAAAACTATAACCAAAATAAAAAAAAAAGATAACACTTTACAGTTACTGACTTGGTACTAAAAAGGTTGATGCAACTGCTCTTTAGAATGTGTTGGGAAAATTTTCCTACACTTGAGATGGTCCTAATATTATCAAGAAAGAAGTTTGTCTAGGAGCTTATTAACTACAAATGCATTTAGGATAAGATGTTTTGCATACTAGAATGCAAGAGAATTAAAAAATTTTTACCCATGAGATAAGCTCTATCTTTAGTACTTATGCTATTTTTACTTTTATTATTTTAAATTAATATAATTTTTTTATTCACACAATAAATTTTATTACCTTTAAATATGAAATTGAAGCTAAAAAAAAATGACAAAAAAAATGATAACTAATAATTTTAGCTAACTTAACCAATGAATTGGTAAACTACATGAACCAAAGGCATTCAATGAGCAATAATAGTCTGAGTTAACACTTGGGAACTATGTGTAGACTCAGGTTACTTGGCAAGCCACTTTTACCCAAGTAATGTGCTTCATTTGGTGAGCCATATTTAGCTCATATAGAGAGCCTAAAACTTATCGTGCCATTTTGATCCGAGCATATAGTGGTCCACTTGGAAATTGATAAACATAAAATTTTACCATGACTAGACACTCACTTTAAACATTTCATAACAATATCAAGAGTAAACATAAGATCAAAACTTAATGTGTTGGTGACTCAAGTGTAAGACTAACACTCAATACGGTTGGTGACTATAAACAAAAGACTAACACTTTGTGTGATTAATGGCTCAAATGTAAGACCAACACTCCATGCAATTGATGACTACAAAAAATAACTAACACTCCATGTGGTTAATTACTCAAGTGTAAGACTAACACTCCATGTGGTCAACAACTATATATAAATAAACCAAAACCTCCTTATGATTGATGACTCAAGTGTAAGATTGACAGTCCATGTGGTTGGTAACTATGAACAAAAAGACCAACATCTTACATGATTGGCGATTTAAGTGAAGGCCAACACTCCACATGGTTGACAACTATAAATAAAAGACCAACACTCTGCATGGTTGGTGACCAAAAACTTAAGACCAACACTCATTGTGGTTGGAAACATTATATTTCTCTAATATTATGAAGTGATTATTTAAAATAATTATGTAACAACAAGTATGTTAATAAATATTTAGCCAATATATTCATTCAATAAGTATATCTAATGAGTATATCCTTTTAATGAGTACATTCATAAGTGAGTACATTCATAAACCTAGCAAACAAAAGAGATATATGAAGAAAATATTTCTTTCATTAAGAAAAGATTTTTCTTTCATTAATAAAAGAGTATAAAGAAGAAGAAAGTGTATAAAATATTAATATTCAATCACTCTTCTAACTCACATGTATTAAAAAAATAAAAATTATATGTAAAACTAGATGACAAACCTAGTTGGTGCTCCCTTTTCTTGTTGCTCACATTGAGTCTGACTTTGATAGGGTGAGCCACATTATCAAAGTTTAAATACTTGACTTCTAATTGTCCATCTTTCACCAACTTTGTAATGACAAACTTGGTGCCTTCATTGAACTTCTATAACATTCTCTTATGTTTAATCCTATTAATTTTGATGATAACAAACATATGCTTGGATGTTCTAATGTATGTTTTACATGTTTCAGATATATGGATTGCTATATTCAATACATATGTTTGATTTGTAGTTATGGTGAATGAAAGATAGATCAAAATGATACCTTGAAGCTCAAGATATAATATTTTAGGTTATATTCATTTAGAACTATCTTAGAGGTTCATATGAGTTCATTGGCATGAATTAATTTAACACAACTTAATATATTATCTTTATTTATTTTAAATATTAATAGTGATATTAATTTATATAAATAAATAATCTTTATCTAATTAAAATTCAATTATATGCTTCATACATAGCATTTAAATTATCAAAATAATAAATGAAAATTAATTATTGAGTGTAACTATTTATATATTTAATATAATTTAATATTTTAATTTAATTTAAAAGTTATATGTTAACTAACATATGAATGATTATATATAAATTATATCATAATTTTTAAATGTCATATTCCAAAATTAACAAAAATACATGAAATTTAGTATTTTAGCCAAAGTCATTCTATAATCAAGGAATTTAAATCTGCTTTCATCTCCAATGATTCCTTGGATTTGTTTCCTTTAATTTGATAGGTTACATGAACAATGTTTGATTAAAATTGAATTTATTATGATTTTTTAAATATTGGCTGATTTTAATAATGAATGTACGATACATGCTTTGAATAAATTAAGAGCCATATTTGATTATTTTTTACTTTTCCATGTGCATAGCCATATTTTAGCTATTTCAAATTTAATATTTATTTAATATAAATCATATTTTTATTGAATATTATATTATTATATGATAAAATGATGTTAGAATAATATATTTCTTTGAAATAATTCAAAATGACCTTCTTGCTTACAAATAGCTCTCATTCTCCTCATGAAAGGGTTGCTCATTCAAATTCAAAATCTCTCTAGCAAATTAAAGAGAAAACTTCTTAGATTTCCCTTCAAGTATTCTCTAAATATTACAAGATCAAATTCTTGGTTTTGAAAGTTTCAACATCTTCAACTAAGTAAAGCTTTCTTAAATTACTTAAGTTTATTTTTCTTGATCTTAATCTCTTTTAGTTGTTCATACTACTTTTACCATATATTTGTTCTTTCAAACTTTTACCTTTTGGTAGATTAGTTTTTGAACATCAAAGTTTAAGTTTTTCACAACAAAGTTTCTTCAATCATTTTTTTTTGTGAAAACTCTTGTGATAGTTTGCAGGATTTATTTTATCTTGATAAAATTTTTATCTTCATACAAATTTCTTTTGGTTTCATGAAATATTTCTTCATTAGTCTTATTTGAAAGACCATTTATTCTTATATCTATTTTATAAGTATATTTTAAGTATTAAATATTATTTTATCATGCTAAAAATACTTTCATATTTGTTAGATCTCTTTTTTAATTAAAAATTTACTAGTTTATTTAGATCTCTCATATACTAATTTCATTTAAGTATTTTGTGATCATTTGTATTAATTCAAAGCATCATTTTGGTTGAAAAAAAATAAATTATTTGCTGAAATTTTAGAGTACATGCTAGATCTATTATATAATAAGTTTCTTTTTCAAAATAAAATTTATAAAATGTTAAATTAATTCATTTGTCACTTGTCATTTTATTCCAACTAATATCCTTTGTTTAAATAATTTTATCTTGCTAAAATTTAGTAAAGCTTGTTATTTTATTGTTTAATAATTAAGAAAAAGAAGTTTAGTGGAGATTTAATCATTCTTACACTATTATAAACATACTAGTTATAGTTTTTCTTAAACTTAAAATTATTTCTTGCTGAATTTTATTTTATTGTGCAATTGACTATTGTGAATTTATTTTGAAATTATTTATATATTAGTCTACAAATTGCAATTACATAAATATCTTAATAAGATGAATTTAATATATTTATTTTATTAATCTCTTATTAAAATTACATGAGCATTCTATCTTGTCAAAATTGTAAGTTATAAAGTAATCATTTATAAGTTGTGAGATTGCATTTTGAATTGGATAGAAAAGTATATTTGTGAAAGATATATTTTATCAAAAAATTTTATTTTGTATTTTTCTTTTCATCCGTAAAATTTTTTTTGGGGTTGTACTCGCCCATTTATAAGTCAAAACATGTTATGTTGTAGGGGTTGTACTTGCCCTGTTATAGGAGAGTAAAGTTTGTTAGCTATTTTACATTTAGTGGATTCCTAGCCAGGGTGGCTAGGCATGGACGTAGGCTGGTATTAGGGTTTGGTCGAACTATATAAAAATTGTGTTCCTATTATCTCTCTATACTTTAATGCACTTTATTTTTTACTGCTTTGTGAATTGTATCATGTCATTATTAATCAAAATTTAGTTTTCTACTAAATGTTAAAACTTAAGATTTAACTTTTAAAATTTTCAATAATGCCTAATTCACCCCTCTTGGGTGCTATAGTGACTCACATCTTAAACTTGCCAGATAACTAGGTCTTTTCATTTAAAACTCTTCAGTTAAATAAAAAAGATATGTCTTTAGCTCTTGATTTGATTCAGAGGTGAGTCAATTTCAAAATGGCTCAATTTTTCTCTTCTTCTTGTCATTTGCCTCCTCCTACATCAGTCAACTTAGGTTCAACCAATTGCTAATCAATCACCTAGTCTTACTTTAACTTGGCAACATAATGATCTTTTTATTTTGAAATTGAACTTCTTGCTAAGTTCCTAAGTCAACTACATCACCATTTCTTGGATGGTCATTTCATCATAAGGTAGTCACCCCATGGGAAGTCCTTCAAGAAGTTTGTTCTTATTGATAGAAAATTTTGATTTCTTAATCTAAAAGCCTCACCAGTCAAAATAAATAAGCTAAAAGTATAATTATTTTCAAGATACATATTATTAGGTTCAACTACAGGTTCTTTTCCATTGCTCTTCTTTCTCAGAAGAGGGACACTCACTGGCCTCTTCTTGATAGGAGTTGAACTCAAGCATACATCATTGGTTAACTTCCCATGGGTGGCCTGAACAAAAATGGGCTCACCACCTTTCACTCTTTCTTCGAGCTTGTCAAGGAACCTTATGACCTCAAGATCTGAGGGAATGGGTGTGGTTACATTATCTCTATGCAAAGATGCTAGTGTAAAAATTGGTACATGTGAGTCAGACATAAACACAAATCCTTATAATGATGAATACTTATTATAGAGGTACTTGTGGATTTTGATGCATTAAAGGAAAAGCTTAATGTTGAGCAACATGCCAGTTAGCTTTCCTAGAATCTCTTTATTTAGTGTGCTTGTATTAATAACTAACATGTTGTTTACAATAATGGGAGTAGGCTTAGTCAATTCTACCCATCTAATTAAGCACTTGATGAAGCAAAGTTTGGAATGGTACTTCCTCATCTTTTTTTAAAAGCTAATAATCTTTAGGAGGACAACCATAATTTGGGCAGTTCCACTTAATGGCCCTTAATGGAGAAGATGTGGAAAAAAAGAGTTAAACTCCATGCCAAATTCTCTTACCTCAAGTAAAGGAGAAGGGTTGTGACACTAATAAAGGAGATTGGAAGCACCAAAGAGAGAACCACTTTATAAAAATTTAAGATTTTCATCCACTCGATGTGTAGGGGAAATTGAGGCCAAATAAAAAATGACTAAAGGGGATGCACAACTTAGCCACCATCAAAGTATTTATTTTCTCATCCTTATGAGCAACTCACATTGAATAATTCAAGTTGCCATAAAAATATTTGTGGAAGATAAATGTTTCTATCATCAGCCTAAGGACAGATGACTCATTCATCATAGTCGCTATGAAAGTTGTGGATGCTTTTTTTTTAATTCTCTATGACCATATTTTCAAGAGAATTCACTAAAATTCAAAAGAACCAGGCAAATAGGTTAAATATAACTTGCACAAATAGAAATCTACTAGCTCTAAAGATGAAGAAAGAATATACTAAAGAATTACCTAAATGGTCAAAAGAATTTATTGTAGTGATAAAATGATCTTGGAAATGAGTGTCACACAAGCATTAAATGAAAATTCATTATGAAATCTCGTAGGGATATCAAGTGATAAGTATCATGACAAAATATTCAATGAGTTCACTCGCAAACAAATGGAGAATCTAATGAACTCAACATAAAATGAAATGCAAGTGAGAAATATAAACATTTCTATTAATAACATAAATATTATTTTATTACAGAAAGTTTTGCATGCACTTACCATTACTCTCTTACATCATTATTAACATCACTTTTAGTGGTTGACATACACTCCTCCTTAATTTTAAGATTCATATCTTAACAATAGAAAATCCTCATATAGAGCTTTAAGACACTCTTATTAACTAAAAGGACACTAAACCCAAACTCAAGGCCAATAAGATTAAACCCCACTGTTAGTCGTACTAGATTAGTGGGCCCCACCTAGATCTTAATAACTAAATCAACTTAGGCTTCCCAAGGCTAAACCAAATCAAGCCAAAGAATACATACCCTAAGTCCAATCTCTTTGAACAAAAACCTAGGACAATTTTTCTCTAAATGGGCTAATTGTATCACTTAACCCAATTTAACCCATTTCACCTATTTAGGTCACTTTGACCCAAACATAAGACAAAATAAAAATGAGTCAATACCAATAAATCTAATGACTATTAAAAAACTAACCACACTAATTGAAGCCTAATTAAATCCTAAATTTATTAATCAGTTCACTTAGCTCAATTTAAACCATTTGGGTCTTAATGAACAAAATCTAAATTAAATCAAAACCATTTGATATCGATTATATCTCAAGCCTTAGAAACCTTAACCAAACACATTTGAAGGCCAATTGAGGATCAATTTGTTCACTTAGCCCATATTGACCCAATTGAACTATTTAAGGCCAAATCAAATTAAAATTAATTCAAACCAAATTGAATCAATCCAAAGCCATGGAATAATCACACACATGATTGAGCATAATGCATGCCAATTGAGACTCTATTTAGCCAATTGGGTTCACTTGACTCAAATAGGTCGATATTGACCATGTTAGGTCAAATTCCACTTAAACCCAAATTGGACCAAACCAATCCTTTTAACCCATTCCAAATTGACATGGGTGATCCCCAACTAAACTAGGAATGACTCATTGGGTCACCAAGAGTCTACCAAAGTGAGCTTCACTTAAGGTGGACTCTATTCAACTCACCTAAAGTGAACCAAGGGCCTATATGAGGATAATATCTTAAAAATAGCATAGTCTAACTCTTTCTTTCGGCTTAGACAATCACTTTAGAATTCTTTAAGCTCACCCCAATTAACTTAACTTGATCCAAAGCTAGTTTGCCAAACCATTGAACCAAGTGAAGTATAAATCACCATGAATGGCTCTTATTTACTCTATATGAGTTGTCTACTTCACACCACTACCTAAAACTTAGTTAGCCACTAGAGCACCTTCACCTCATCAGTTCTCACCCATTTTGAGCTAAAGCAATTGTACCACCACTTCCCCATGGCTAAACTAAGAAAAAATGTTGGTTCATATGAGGAGTTTCACATATTTTGAATTGAGGGAAACTTAAGCACTTAACACACTCACATCCCTGAAAGATAAACCCCTAAACTCCTAAGCTCCCTTTATCATCAAAACCCCAGGCATATTTAAACCTGCTCAAGGCCCCAATCATTAAAACTCCAAATTAATACACTTCACACCTTCTTTAACTTTAGGAAATTCAAAATGAATCGAGCCCAATAAGGTAGAAAAACACTAAGCACTGACAAATTGTTATGGTCCTTTTGTCTCATGAGCAACCGATGAAGAGGCAACTAGATCTTCACAATTGGACTTTTCTTCTTTAAAGCAAAGCTACCTGAATCATAAGAGCCACTTGGTTATATCTCAAGTGATGTAATCAATTTAAACACTTAGAAAGCTCAAGGATTCTCATAGATTGTGAATTGATTTTTCTTTTCATAAGGATCTAACCATAGAAGCTAAACATTTTTTGTAGATCCTTTTGAGATAGTTTGGTGCAAAAATACAAGCTTAAATGGCTTGAATCTTGACTCATAGCATATATAGAAAAAGACATCACATGTGTAAATTTGTTGATTGGATTTAACATATATTTTGATGAGATAGAACTTTAAAAATTATAACTGATCATAAAAAATTCTAAAAATGCAAATAAATTATTCTATGGAATTAGTGGAATATGTAGAATCTAAGAAAAGACTTAAAACCCCTTATTAATGAGTAATCAAATTTTAATTAGTCAAAAATATTAATTTTGAAATTAATGTTAAATTACTTATTCATATTGCTTGAACCTTTCAATCAATGTTCATAGTAATGTTCTCTACCTTCCTTAAAACTGTCAAGTGATTTTGGTTGGTAAATCAAGAGTTGTGTATTTTAGAAACTTTAATGACTATTTTAGCTTAGTAATCAATTATAAAATCATAAAATTTTCCAAAAATGTATTTTCATGGTTAAGCACCATCATTTAATACAAAATCACTTAAAAATAATAATTAAGTCCTTTAATTTTAACTTGATCTCAAAATCACCATATTATTAATTTAGTCATTAATATTCATTTAAATCACCTAGAGCTTAGAAAATTTTTTAATCACTCAAAACTCTAAAAATAAACTCTCTTTGTGCTCAACTAATATAGAGGAATCAAATAAAATCAAATGTCTCATATGGTATTTGGTATTTTGAGAGTAATTTATTAATTATTAAAATCTTAATTAATGCAAGTAATTATAGAATATCAGTTCACATGTTTCGAATGTTTTAGAGTAGACTTTGCATGTGATTATTTAAGTTTTTAATTTTTCTTGTAATTTTTTTAGATTTATGTTTTGTGACTTATTAGATTATTAGGTTTAACTCAAAAGATAACTAAAATAATTAATTTGAAAATCACAAAAAGTTCATAAAATTGCAACTTAGCATCCTTAAATGACTTAATGAATAGAGCGATCAAAAGAAAATTATCCAACATATTTAGCCACCTTTAATTACAATAATAACTTTTGCTAGGCTTAATTACATTTTTAACTAATTAACCCCATAAACTAGATTTCATAAATGATTTGAGCTCAAATGATTTTATAATTCTATGGATGACTTTATGGTTAATAAAAGCCCTTGGCAGAATCCTGATGACATTTTGGTGTAAAATATTTTGAAATTATAAGTATAAATGATCATTTAAATGGAATTTATGATTAACAAAATAAAATAAATTATTTGAATTAGCATATAACTTAGTCAAAGTATTTCTCTTGATGTCCTTAATAAGAAGAAATACTCTTGCATAATTACTAAGCTAGTTTAAATCATTCCTATTTACCCTTAGTAATAATTAATTAAATTAATTAATCCATAAATATAAAATAATTTCAAAATTCCCTTAATATTTATGGAATGTTTTCTTAAGGTCCCCTTAACCTTAAGAAATTATCCCATGAGGTTTGGAGTTGATTGAGTTATTCAAACTTAATTTCAAATGTATATGTATTTATTTTTAACATCAAAATTACATTAATTGCTATTAGAGTTAAAAAATTCATAACAAATAAAATATAAATAGAAAATTTACTAAATTTTATTATAAACTTATGTCAATAGATAAGATATGAGAAATTTAAAATTCATTTTTTTAAAATATTAAAATATTTTCTATAAATTAAATATTAAATAAATTAAATCAATCATAAAAATAAAATTAAACTCTAAATGAACATGAGATTTTATAAGAGTGTGTGGATTTCATTCCTAATACCTTCGTAAAGTTTCATAAGTTTATGCACTTTATTTTAATTTAATTGTTTTTCTATATCATATGATTATGTAATATTTTTAAAAAATTCAAATTAATTCATATCAATCTCAAATATTTATGGTGAAGTTTCTTAACTTAAGATTGCATTTACATAATTTTGGAAGGAAATTTGACATTGATTTTATATTTTCTTTCTCATTTGATTAATAAATAATTATAAACTTAATAATTCAAAATCCATGAAAATGTCATAAAGTGACTTTTTAGTGTTTGCCCTAATTTTAAAGCATACATCACAGAATTATAAAAAATATTTGAAATTTAGTGAATCTTAACTTAAACCTTAAGTAAATATTAGCATTGTTAGTTAAATTGATCAAAGTACATACAACTCATCTTGGTTTAAACTTTTTTAAGATTAAGGTGGCGAATTAGGTTTTACTTAATGTAGGACCCATTACTCAACACACTCTTTAAAACACTAAACTAACTCAAATCAACAATAAATTGTAATTTAACATTTGTCCTTAAGTTTTTAATCGCTTACACTAAAATCATCTGATGATAATAAATTGAACATCATTCTTAGTTTATAACTTAAACATTAATGCTTAGATTTGTCACACCATACTATCTTTTACACACACATTAGATTGATAGGTCATTGATCATTGGCTTAAGTTTGGCAATGTTTTGTTCTAATATATTGATTTTTTTATTATTTTATGGTGTAACACTTAGACAAAATGTTAAAGATGTATGCTCATAAATTAGATGTTAGGTAATGCTATTAGACTAATGATCTCTTCTACACGGGACTGTGCTTAATAAAAGAGGGCTATTATTATGATTTATTGAGGATAACCACCTTTTTGGGAAAGTCTGCCTTTTTTTATTTAGAAAATAACTAATTTTCTAATTACATGCATGTAGGCATAATTACATATCTAATATTTTGTCAAATAAATTTTGTGTCAAAATATATAAAATTTGAAACTTATTTCATTAGTTAGGGCATTTTATACAAGTCATGATCATAGATTTAGGAGTAAGTCTAAGTTTTTAAACTTCTTTCTTAATAAATAATAGCTTAGCTATCTTACACTTCATAAGACTGGCCAAAAGATTTTAAAGTGTAGAAGATGTTAGCTAACAACTCATCCAAGTAGGTTATAAGTCTAGATGAGTCAAAGTTAAAATTTTGTAGTGAGAGGAGTGAACTAATATATCATATTTTTCTCATTAAACTAATCAAGCTTCTAACTTGAGTTGAAACACCTTTAGTTTTTAAGATCTAATATCATATGTTTCATTCTTGCTAAAGGTATAAGTTCTCACCTCTTTGGCATTCTCATAGTTTTGTATTATTAGGATATGACTCATAACATTCTTATAAAAAATTTTCTCAAAATTAAATATAAATATCAATTTTAAATACATAAATCCAAACTATAAGATAGATTGAAGTGTTCACTAAGCTTCTTAGTATCAAAGCACGTCCCATTTATCTTCCATTGGAATCTGAAAAGAACTATTCTTATTAATTCTCTCTTATTTCACTTCCAAATAAGCAATCCTTGATCTAAAAGTTTGAACTCTATAAAGATAATATTCAACCACTTTAATCAAGAGATTTCCTAATGGATTCTTTCTCATACAATGTAATTAGGCTTTCCCCTATAGAGAACTTGCAACTGTGGTAAAAGAAACCAAATCTTACTTCATTCATGTAAGGTAAGGAAAAAATCTCTAGTACATATAAACCCATAAGCCTTAAGAGTTCTAATTAATTAAATGATTGAATCCATTATATGATGATTTATTTTCTTTTGGGGTAGTATATTATTCTTTGATGTCATATTCAATCACTAAATAAAAAATTAGCCCTAAGATTTGTGTGGCATCTTAACATATTTTTAATCATCACAATCATTTAAAAAAATTAACAATTGGGTCTGAGTGCCATTCATCAATTAGTCTCCTTTTATTACACAGATAATTATATATCAAGTTGTCACCTATGATGAAGAGAGAAGACCCACTCAACTTAACATAGCAATGAAGTAAAGTCAACTCACTTTCATGATCACCAACCTTCATTGAGACACAACCATTAGCCTCCACGACAGCTCAACCTCCAACCTCTTCTATAAGTGAACTACTTCTAGCCCCATAGAGTTTGCAGCTTCTTCAATGAGAGTGACTCTCTCCTATAAATTAATGAACTAGTTAGTATCAACTCTTAGATATCTACCAAAGTGAAGTTGGCCACTCTAGCATATGAAAGAGTTGAGGCTGCAATAGCCATCTCTAGAGGAGGAAGGTACAATCCTTAAAGGAGGACATAGAATCAATGAATCAATACTTTACAACCACCATCTCCTCTACAATAATGAACAATGTCATCATCTATAAATAATGGAATTTCCATAAAGTTCTTTGTTGAAGACATCATCCTTAAGGAAGATAGACAATGTTGAAGCAAATGAACTTTTTGATTAATGATGATTCATTAACAACTCGCTCATAGTAAGGTGAACCATCATCTCAGGTCTACTTAAAAAATCCAAAGAAGAGTCCTTAACAGCTGGAAATTACCCTTATCTTCCTCAATGGACTCTCGAAAGCTCAACAAGTTAAGCAGTAGTAATAATAATTTCATAAAAAAATTCATATAAAAGACAACAAATTTGTAAAAAGGGGTGATGTTATACCACAACAACATAATCCTCTGAGAGTGAGTTTTCACCAACCTTCTCACCATAAATTTTTTCACCAAATAAAAGGAACCTCTCCTTCTTTCTCTTTCCCTTGAGATCTCAATGCCTTCCTTGTGCTCCAAATAAGGGAAGTCTTCCTCATGGTCAAAAGATCATCCCACTTTATACAATAAGAGCACTTTCTCCACTCTTGAGTCCTTGTTGATGCCCTTCACTAAATTGGTGACTTCACTCTGAGTAGAAATTACTTGCCTCAACTAGAGGAGTGACACAAATTCTATAATTTTTTTTTTATCATTTTCTTCTTCCTTTGAAGACCTGACTAGAACTCGATAAGGATCAACATCACCGTGAGGTCGTTTAGAGTTCATGGCGAGTATTCTCTTTGATTAACAAGAAGAATTCAATAAGAGAATGTGAGATAAATTCTACAACAAAGAATGGCAAGAAAATGCAGATCATGGGCTCAAGCTATTTTTTAAGCCTGGAATGCAAGGAAAATTTCAACAGAAGGTCAAATCAAAAGTGTTGTGATATAAATGTTAGAAAAGGCATTTTCTAAATTTCTTAAATGCTCATATTTAATCTCTATTTTTATTCTTTTATCCTTTTTAACTTATTTCCTCTATAAAGAGTAGAAGAATTAGAGAGTTAAATGTATTCCCAAGATGTATTAGTGCACTCAATGAATGCTTATAAATGATAAAGGACTAGCATAGGAACACTGACTAGTGTGGAGCAAAATTATACAAGTGGATAACTTGCCAATAAAGACTCGCTCAAAGTAAGGTAAATACAAAGGGAGATTATCCTAATCAACTTATTAAACTCCAATGACACACTTCACTTATGAAGATTTAATCTATGTAGGGTTAACATAAGAAGAAACCATTAAAACCCATATGGGCAATATCCAATAACTAACCTCATAAAGACTCACCCATAAGGGTGACTACTACTAGATCAACATTAGACAACTCATTCCGCCAACACTAATGACAACACTTCAAACTAGTCAGTATATAGCACACGCCATGTACTTTCTTTATGTAGTCATCTTTCAATTCTATAATAAGAGAGATTTTTGAAAAGGGATGACTGTTGACCTCACTTTTGGAGTGAGGACTCAATTTCCTCTTCTTAGATTTAGGAGTCTTCTTGACACTAGATTCTCCTTAGTCATAACACACTTCTAGCAATTAAATGAACACATAACCTAAGCCTAAAGACTTAGAAGGGTTAATCATAGGATTAGGGTATTCCTTAGGATTAGAGAAATTTACTTAGCCTATGGCCAAACCAAATCCTTACTTGCCTTCTTAAGGCAAACCAAAGTCAATTAATTTTCTCAAAGTCAATTCAACTCTCCAATCAACCCATACCAAATATATAATCAATTTCAAACCAAACCAAATTACAAATCAAATCAATCCTTCTTAAGCCATATGACTCAATCCCATTGACTTAGCTAAAATTTCCTTCAATCCAAATGAAACTCAATTGATTTTCTCACAAATCAATTATTTTCCCAATCATCACCCCAAATATAAATAAAATCTACAATCAATTGAACCAAACTCAAAATAAATTCAATCAAACCTAACCTAACCCATTTGACTTGAAATATTCAAATGAGCCAAAATCCATTTCAACACAAATAAATTTTAATCAAAGCTATAATCAATCCTAAATCTATATATAAATCTAACTAAACTAAATTCAACCAAAAATTGATTCAATTAAGCCTAATAGGTCCACTTGACCCAAAGTGACCAATTTGATCTATTTGAACCAAAGTACTCCAATCCAACTTTGGTTGATAAACTTTCAAAACCTCCTATGATGATTCATCCTTGATTGATCAATTGTCATCAATTGGGTCAAATCAAGTCAAATTGGTCATTTGACCTAAGTCAACCCCTTAAGCTACATGAACCAAACTATCCAAATCTCAATCCAAGCCAAATTGATTGAAACATACAATCCACTTCAACCTAAGATCAATCCTTGAACATGACTTGACCATCAATTGAGCCAAACCTAACCTAATTGGCCCTTTGACCCAATTTGGCCTAAAAGACCAAATTGGGTCAAATCAAGATCTAACCCAAATTGATTGCAACCAATGGCTCATGTTCATTCCAAATTGATTGTTTAACTTGACCAAAGCCATAATTGAACCAAATTTGACCAATTTAACCCAATTGACCCATTTAGCCCAAATTGATCTAAAGGGTCAATTTGTCCTAAATGATTCTTAAATCCAAATTAATTCAAACAAAAGCTACAATCATCTTCAATTGATCAATCAAACCCAAACCAACCCCTAACCCAAGAAAATTTGGCCAATTTGGTCAAATTGGTCAACTTGTCCCCTTTGACCCTTATGAACTCAAGTGAGCAAAAATCAAATCCAAGCCAAATTGACTCAAACCAATTAAACCAAAATACTTCAAATCATCATTTAAACTTTACCCAAGCCTTGGTTTGACCCAATTTGACCAATTGATCAACTTGACCCAACCTAGCTCAATTTGACATACATAGATCAAATTGAGCCAAACCCACTAAAACCAAGCCCAAACCCATTAAATTCTGACCCAACCCATCCTAGATTACCTTGGGTTAGCCCAAAACTAACCCAACATAAAATGTACTCAATTTGACCTATTACTCATTGGCTAAAGCTCTCCACATGGGATCAATCCCACTTTAGAAGGTCAACTCCTCCTCTTTTCATTTGGCCACCCCTTACCCAAAATAACAATCTACCTACATGGCTAACCCGACCCACATTAGGTCGGTCATGGACCAAGGGGAGGTGAGTTAACTCACCTCCCCACATGATTGAATCCAATGGACAAGGAGGGAGCTACCTTGAGCCACCGACCCAAGCTCATGGCCAACTAAATCGAGCCACCGTAGCCTACACCCATCCCCTCTGGACACCTACTATGGCTGACCGACCAAAAATAAGGATTCAATCTAAGTCATGTAATCCAAGGGAGTGGGGATATACCCCCCTCATTTTGATCAAATTGACACACAAACACACACCCTCAGAGAGCTTCCGGGGCCATTACAAAATCCTTAAAGCACTCTCCAAGCATCTCGAGCCTTCCCGACAGACACCATCAACCCTAAATAGGGCAAGGCACCACTCGACCCAACTTCCTCAAACCTCAACAAACTTCAATTAACTTTTCCCACACCTTCCCTACCTCAAGTTAGAGCAGATCTTCTCTCAGCTCCTAACCAAGGTCAATCAATGTTCACCTACAAATTGATGGATCTTGGTCCACAGAGCAAATAATGAGGAATTTAACATGTGAGCTTCTCAATAAGGCATTGCCTCATTCAAGATAAATTAAGCATTGCACTCCTTATCTTGAGCTCCGACGATGTACATTCCTTCAAAGTGAGGTTTTAACAAATTTTTCAAGGTTTTTTTGAAGAGAATTTGTATGTCATGTGAATCCGACAGTTAGATCCCTTGGGATCTTCCTCATGAAGGTGTGGGATCAATTTTGGTGAACTCTGAGTGGATCCGAGCAATGGAAGGCGGACAATGTAAATAATAAATAAATTATGCATAGTCCATTCTGCATGATCAGAATGGATGGTCATGATTATTCACTAGATAAATTCAATTTAAATCCCTATAAGAACCACTAGTTTAATCCTACCATTCGATCTAAGATCGAACGGTAGGGATGAAACCACATCCGCCGCCAGCCACATCAGTAGTAGCTCAAATGCATTTAAGTAACCTATGTGGCAGCGCCATATGGAAAGCATGCCATGTTAGCGGTCACGCCAATGCTTAATTAATCCATTTAATGATTGAAACTTTAAAAAGTTATAACAAATTGTAGAAAAATCCAAAAATTACAAATATATATTTTTTAAAGGTAATTTTAAATTAAATTAATTAATTAGACTTAATTTTAATTAGTAATTAAACTTAATTGGAATTAATTTCTTGGTTAATTAAAGTGATGATTTGAAACCTATTACTTTAATTAATCTAATGATTAATTAAACACCCTAAACAACAAAAAAATTAATTAAACATATTAACCACTATTTTATAGTGAATGGATGAGAGAGTGGGATTAGGATCCCTTTCCTAATCTTTTCCCAAGTCCATTTCATTTTAAGAGGGTTAAATAATATGGAAGTTAATTTAGGGTTTAACTAATTGATCAAGTGGCTTAATTAATCAAATTTGGAATCATAATCATATCAGATATTTAATAATGAGATTAAGGGTCCTCTTCATTTGTTTAATAACATAATGACCCTTAAGAAATCATGATTAGCCCATAATTATGGGAAAATCATGAAAGCAATTAGGTTATTCAACTTAATTAACCATTAATTATGAGCCATTTGCATTAAGCCCTTTAAGAGCATTGCAATTTTACTTTCTCGTATGTTCATGTCATTGGTGGATAATAATTATGTGGTTAATCAAATTAAAGAAGCATATGTAAAGCTAATTAATTTATTTAATTAAGTATCCAACCTAATTAATTCATAAAATTAACTTAATTACCTTTTCTTAAACCAATTAAGTTCACCAGCATAGGAATGGGATTCAAAATAGTGAGAAAATCTTTTCCTCTTTCAAATTAATTTAAAACTTAAATCATGAATTAATAATAAGCTTTAATTTTCTTTAAATAACTTTATTTAATGTGATTGTCCTTAGGAATTAGTTTAGTTGAATGAACCATGTGTTTATATTTAGTTATTCCTTTCTAATTACTTTAAATGTTGTATGTCATATTGTTTCATGCATTCATGTTTTTCAAATATAAATAAATTAAATGGACTTTATTTATGTAAGCTTGCATGTGTTGACTTAATTTAATTATATGTGTGGCTATTATCAATAATAAATCTAAATCTATTTTCCAAAGTTTATAAATCCATAATAACATGTGGTGATGATAGTTATGAATACATATAGGATTTGCATGTGCTTATAGCATAAATATGTGAAATGAAGCTCTTTTTCTTATTATTCATATATAGATTTACATAAGTTTGAACAATAATGGGTATATAGTCTGGACATCTCGGGAAAATGAGGCTTTAAGTAGTCCCAAGGAGGTCATTTTATTTCCTCACTTCCCTGGTTTAACAATGGCATGTACTCATTTAGTTTCATTTCTATGTATTTTGGTATTAGAATTTGGATAGAGCTTTAATTCATATGCCTAAATAATTCAACTAAAGAAAATATAATATTGGACATGGTTTTCATCCTTATAGTTCTATATACATTCATATGCACCTAAGATAGCAAGTGTTTAGTCTAGATCCCGGGAATATGAGGATTTAAGTATCCTTAAGGAGGTCATTTGATTACCTCATTTCTCTGATTAACAATGACACATACTTGCTTACATCTTTTTTACATGTGTATGTGTGCTTAATTAAAAGATGAAGATCCCCTTTATTATTAAAAATATATGCATCCATAATCACTTAAGTCATTAACATACATTACATGTAGGTTAGTGCTCTCTCTAGTGATTTATATATTGATTTACATAAGTTTGAATAATAATGGGTATATAGTCGGACATGCCTAGAATACAAGGCTTTAAGTAACCCTAAGGAGGTTATTATATTAACCTCACTTCCCTAGTTTAACAATAGCAAGTACTCATTTAGTTTCATTTCTATGTATTTTGGTATTAAAATTTGGATAGAGCTATAACCTACATGTGTGAATAATTCAATTGACTAAAAATAAAAATCCCAAAACATATGCATTCATCACCATTTAAGTGTGCCAAAAATACATGGTATGTAAAGATATGTTAAGTATTAAAGTCATATACATTTTACATGTGATGGAAAGGAATGATTTAATATATGTTATGCTATAGTAATTCAATTATATTAATCCTAAGATGTCTTTCACATTAAATAAGATCATTTAAAGTTAACCTAAATTTAAGATTAATAAAAATGTGCAATAAGTCATTCATTAAAGAAAGTCAAATCATAAAAAATGTGCTTTAGAAAGTGACTTAAGGTAGGGATGAAAAAGGGTAATCCCCTTTCTTCTATTTATAACACTTAGATGCTAAGTGTAAATCAATTGAAACCAAGAAAATTACAAATTAAAATTCTCAAATCAACTTAACAACTTGAAATAAAACCAGCCTTTATATTAAATTAAACATTCTAGACTTAGAAAATCACAACCCAAATGCTTAGTGAGACATACCACACAAAGCCTTAGCACGCACAATAGAACTAAGTCATCACTTCTAGTCCTAAGTTAGGATGGTGTATGTGTGATATATGTTTTATTTTGTGATGTAATATTTTAGGCTGGATGTTAGGGTGTATGTTTCATAGATTGGATGTTAGGTACTCTTAGCCTAATCATATCTTTTTAGGGGTTATGCTTGAGGGGATGCTTAAAAATAAGTATAAATGCTCTCTTTGCAAGTTGCTTAAACCCCTAAGCATAGTCCAAGTTAAGACAGGTGGGCTTGGTTACCATGTACAGGGTGTTAAGTCCAAATTATATATATAATTGCTTGTGATTGTATGTATATGTTTAGCTAACCTCTATTTTTAGGTGTCGTTATATTAGCTTTTTCCTATGCAAATGTAATTTTGCAATAGGAATTAGGATCAGTGTTATGGGGGATTAAGATGAGCATTGGCTAGAAGGTTTAGTCCTATGGTGTCCTGTGATGCCTTTGGAGCAAACCAAATCAAATCAAAGGAAAGAAGTGAAGGAAATAAAGAAATGAAGAAAGATGAATGAAAACTCCCATAGCATGTATTCATTCTAATTGTAATTTTTCTTTTATATTTTGGGTTGTATAATGGTAAAGCTCGACTACCCACCTTTTCTCTTTTTGGGCTGTATGGCAATACCCGATTGCACCAGCCTGTTATTCTTTTATGTTAAATTATAAATTGTTTGATGATTTGTTTAAACTACGTATTAGGATTGCATCTTTTTCATAGTTTCTTAATGATGGATGCTTTAATGTGTGGCTTGGATGCAGTAGGCTTTTAGGAAAAAAAAATTTTCTTTCTGCCCAACTAATCACTCATAATTAAAGTTTTAAACAACTCATAACCTCACCATGAAGCCTAGGCTATAATCAAAATAATTAAAAGATTTAGCAACCCTTAGCTGTATGTTGTATGTCTCACATTATGCATGCATCTTCTATCACTCTTACAAAAAAAAATGAGGTCCTCCATTTTTACACAATAGGGATTGCTTGACCACTGAAAGTAACCCCTGACGATGAAGCTTCATCCTCTCTCTTTCAATTGGTAAAATAACCTATTTCATCATAAATTTAGGCATATAAAAATCCCAAAGATTTTTCAAAGTGGAATAAAGTTTGAAAAGATTTTGCATTTGTAGATTAAATCATATGCTCATTCCACTCATACTCTAGTCTCTTAAGGAGTGGGTTTAAGACTTTAGTCTCTTTCCAATTAAATAACTACCTAGCTATCTTGCAATTTATAAGATCAGACTACATGGATTTAAAATGCAGGAGGTGTTATCTGGAGGCCACTCCATCCGGTTATAAGTCATAAAGTCGGACGAGTTTACTCTCTTGTGGAGATGAACCCTTATGTCCACCTATTGCTTAGATTTAGGTTGTGCTTTAGCTTGGGCTGAAGCTCTTTAGATTTAGGATCCGAGGTAGCTATTTCCTTCAGGCTACAAGCATAAATCTTCACCTCTTAAATATTTTCACAATCTGTGTTGATGGATTATAAGCCCTAGCAATCTAATAAAAATTTAACTCAAATGATAAAACCTAATCATAGGATATATTGGAATGCTCACTAGGCTTTCTAGCATCATAAGCATTTCCTACTTCCTCACTTTGGATTCCAAAACTAAGTCTTCCACTCAGTCTCTCCCACTTGAATTCCTCTAGTACTCAAGCCAAGCCAGTTCCTCAAGGACAGGAAAACTCTTCTAGTTTACCTCCGCTGGTAAATGCCCCAACTGACTCTCTCATGTTAGATTTCAAACATAATCAATTCTTTTAGTCTAACTTTAAAATCTTTCGAGATAATAATTATCTACTTTAATCAGTATTTTTAGGGAATTTAATTCCCTAGAATGTAATTTACTATGGAGGCTTGCCTCCATAGGGAACTTAAGAACCCAACTTAATATAAACCCTGTTTTATTCATCCATATAAAGTACAAGAAAAATCTCTGGTATATTCAAAACCCATCATGCCTTAAGAGTCCTTATTAGGTGATTAGGTCCATTGTAAGGTGATGCCTCTATCTTTTAAGATAGTATATCATACCTCAATATGGTACCCGATCACTTTAATAAGTGCCCCGATCTCATGGTGCCTCCCCCTCCCAACACCACATATTTTTTTAGTGACTCCACTGGGGATAGTTCCTCTCTCCATCTCTAATAGATAATTATCATCTCCAAGCATCGATAGTGGACTTATATTTTTGTATAAGCTCAAGACTATCTTTCTTTCTGTTGGCCCTTTGCTCATTTCATTCTTAAGAAAATATAGCCAGATCTTTAAGTTTTAGGACCCCACTCCTATGTAGGTCCTAAGACTCCTATTGGGTCCCCCAATAGGCAATAATAAGCTGATTAAAGAAAGGAGATGACAAAATATAAGTCAAATAGAATTGAGAACCTCTTACCACTAGCTAGGTGAAGCAAGGTCCATTCCATATTTGACAAAACTGTAAAGAATCTAAAAGTAAAATAAATAAAATCTTTTGTAAAATTTTTAAAACCTTTTCAAAGCAAAATCATGTGAACTTCACTTAACATAATAAAATTGGCCAAATGGAAGGTTCTCTTTTAAAATCAAAGTCAAGTAAAATAAAATCAAAATCTTTCAAATAAAATTAATTAAACCTCATTTAGCATACCTAAAATAGTTAAGTGAATGTTCCCTTTTTCAAAATCAAAATTAAATCAAATAACAAACCTCTCTTTCAAAAATAAACACCCTCTTTTAAAAATTAACTAACTTCATTTAACATACTTAAATTTGTTAAATGAGGGTCCCCTTTTCAAAATTAAAATCAAACATACCCAAAATATTTCTAAACAAAACCAACTCTATTTAACATACACAAATTTGTTAAATGTGAGTCTCATTTTAAATTGAAATAAAATCTAACAACTAACATACAAATTGGACTCTACTTAGCATACCTAAATTTGTTAAGTGATGGTTTCCTTTCTCAAATTCAAGACAAAATCAAGATAAATAACATATAATTAAACTCCATTTAGCATACCCATATTTGTTAAATGAGAGTTCCATTCTCAAAATCAAATCAAAATCAAAATATCCAACACACATTTTGAACTCTATTTAACATACCTAAATTTGTTAAGTGAGAATTCAATCCTCAAAATCAAAACAAAACTACATCAACATACAAACAATCAAACACATAAGTGAGCTCCATTTAACATACCTATGTTAAATAAGAGTCTCATCTTCAAAATAAAATTAAACTCCAACAACAAACATCAAACATATATATTTAAACTCTATTTGACATACCTAAATTTGTCAAACAAGAGTTCCCTTTTCAAAAATCAAATCAATAACAAATATGAAACACATAATTAAACCTCATTTAACATACTTAAATTTGTTAAATGAGAGTTCTTCTTTTCAAATCAAAACATCAAACAAACAATAATCAAACCATTAAAAAACCTTTCAAAATATTCAAACATATAATTGAACCCCAATTTAGCATACCTAAATTTGCTAAGTGAGGGTTCCAAAATCATATTCCAATAAAATAATACAACAAATACATCTCCAAAAGTCTCTCCAAAACAAATGAACCCCATTCAACATACTTAAATTTGTTGGATGTGGGTCCCAAAATCAAAATCAAATTCAGATTCATCAATTCATGGCAAAGTCTCTCCTCCAAATTCTTAAATCTCTCCAATATAATGAACCCCATTTAGCATACTTAAATTTTTTAAGTGTGGGTTCAATTTCAAAAAAAAAAAAAAATCAAAAGCAACAAATCAAGTTGAGCAAGGGTCTAATCTAATTCTTTTTCAATAATGCGAGATATCAACCCAGTTCCTCCCTTTACTCATTCAGTCAGCTTCCACCATGTCTTCTGGAAAGTTGATCTATTCTTTTACCTCGGTGGATTTGGCCTTGGATCAGGCCATACTCACTGCTGCCCCTATGATCCACTTCAAACTTGGCTTTGAGAATATCAAAGCCACATGTGAGGAGGGACCAACCCTCACCACTATTAGTAAGGAGGAGGTCGGAAAGAAGCCATTTCTTTCCTTTGAGAATATCAAACCTAGTTTCCCTCTCTGAAGAGGAAGGCCGTTATGGTTCCTACACCCACTGTGTTTGCAGCATCGGTGCATACATTTTGTTTCCCCTACGTGTTTGGTGAGGGGCCACCTGTTGTTCCCTTTACTTTGAAGGGGAAGGCTATCTTAGCTTTTAAGATAGTCTCTTCCACCTTTGAGGTTGGTACTAGATCTCATTCCACCCCGCTCACTAAGGCTCAGCACCATAACAAAAACTACAAGGTCAAGCGATAATACGAGCATGAGGTGGGGTAAGGAAGATAGATGATGCCTCTCAGGTTGCTGAAGAAGGTTCCCCTCGTTAGAATTCTCCACTCCTGAGTGGCAGTAGGTTTCATCCCCTCTCAGCTTCAGAAGGAGAGGAGAATTACTCTAGGATTGGTGCATCACCCCATCTTCAGAGTTGAGACACTAGGATAAAGGAAGCCCTGCTCTATGGTCTATTTTTCATAGAGTCGACAAAGCCCATGGACACTCGGATGACATGTTACATGACTTGAGGAGTCTAATCCTTAAGAGTGTTAGGGGTTAAATACATAGAGAGAGAGAGAGAGAGAGCCACTAAGGCTAGAGTCACTACCCAAGCGAGAAAGTGAGAGAGGAGGAGTGCACAGTGGTCAGGCCTCGCTTTGATGGACTTTCCTAATCAGCCGATCATTAGATCATAGTTCTCACTACTGTCGGTGAGGAGATCTAGAGGAGATGGTGTCTCCATCATCACACCACTCCATTTGCCGCCCACCTTCATTAGTCTAAGTTCCACCATCCACAGTCTCTACCAAGCTGCACAAGCCCCAGTCTGGATAGAGACCCTCTCCTTTGGTGATTTGGCTATGGCCCAAGGATCCCACTTCATCTACTCCACCCATTGAGGTGAGGTTGAGCTCCTTTACTCGACCTTCCACTTCAACTATGGTAAAGAGGGAGTGGCGACCCAAAAGCATCGTGTCACTCCACCTTCACAGTAGAGAGGAAGAGAGGGTAGGGGATAGACATAGTCTCCATGATAGTTGAAGCTAGTGCACCACAGTTTAAGCATTTAGTGCATACGGCAATAGTTTTGAGTCATATTCACCTATGTTTTTGATAGAGCAAGGTAGAGTAGATGACCATTCTTTAGAGGACATCTTAGAAGACTACCGTACTGCAGTCAAAGCGATAGTCGGGAGTGACAATTCAAAGCAGGAAGAGGGTAGAGTTGACTTTGACCCTGATGAGGATGAAATGTTGGACGACTTAGACGAAGTCCACATGGTCGACAACCGAGGATCCCTCCAGAGGGAACAACATAGCTAGGAAGGTGCTGTAGTTGAGAAAGGCGACACCTCTCACTCAACTCAACACCTCCTCCACTAGCTCAAGCAGAAGGATGATCAGATAGATAGGATGGAGAAGAGGGTAGAGGAGTTGATGGTAGTAGTTCTAGCCTTACAAAACCCAGCCCCAGTCTCACAACCTTCTCCTATGGTGGCAGATCGACCTGAGTTAGTACATACCTTAGATCATCCTAAGTGTACTCCCATGGATGACGATGTTGGTAGCTTGCATAGGAAGGTCACGGATAGTACCTCCATGCATGAAAAGGATATCAAATAGATGGTGGAGTAGTAGGTAAAGGAAGCATTAGCTCAAGCCCGGGGGAGCTCATCCATTCCAAAGGGTAGACCCTACCCAGAAGAATTTGATGTAGCACATTACCCCAAGGGTTTTGTGCCACCATCCTTCAAGATCTTTGATGGCAGTGGGAATCCACGGTAGCATATTACATATTTTAGAGCCAATTGTTGCAACGTCGGTGGCAGTGATGCACTTTTCTCTTCCATCTCTTCATTAATAGCCTGTCAGGTGTTGCATTTGATTGGTATGCCAAAGCTACCTGGTTGTTAAGACCTTGAGTTAGAGCATCTCTTCATAAAGAGATTTGCAGGATCCCAACAAAGGGTAATGATAGGTGATCTCATTGTAGAGAAATAGAAATCTAATGAGTCCCTTGTTGATTATATTTTTAGATGGCACAACCTGAGTATGAAATATGAGCCACAGTTGTTTGAACAACATGCCATTGAGATTCTACTTAAGAATATCCTTGGCCCAGTCGCCTTTATGCTTAAGGGCTTCACCATCAAAACATTTGAAAAGTTAATCAATAAGATAGCTAGCCTATAAGAGGAAGCCAAATAGTTACCCTTCTCGGACCAATCATCTAGGCCCAAGATAGAGAATGTGTTTGAGAAGAAGCCTAAGATAGTTGTGTCAGTGGACAGAGGAAAGTAATTGGCTAGAGTGTAGTATGAGAGGCCATGAGCTCAGCAGCCTCCATTGCCACCTCCTCTTCCACCACCTTGGGCCTTCTCACAGACCACCACACACCACAATGACCACCACCACGCCATAAACCTAAGTATTCCATATCCACCATGTAGCTATTTTCCACCTACTCTTGCTGATAGATTAAGCAATCCATATCGATTCAAGAGTGAGGTAGTTAGAAAAATCTTCAAGAATCTCTTGAAGAAGCCTAATTTTCAACTACCCGAGCCTAAGAGGATAGAGAAAGTGGGCAATAGTGATGATCCTAGCTATTACCCCTACCACCTCATGTTAAGGCCATGTATTAGAGGATTGCATCACTTTTAAGGACTGACTTGAGCATAGCTACAAGTTAGGAGCCATAGTCATTCCTAAGGAGGACTTTTTAGAATAATCATCCAGTTCTATTAGAGTAATCCTTAGGGATACTTCCGATCCTCTTAAGACGAAATAAGATTGTGATATTTTCTTATATCATACCTTTAAGAAAATCATTTCTAAAATCAAGAAACTTTCTCTACAGGTGCTTGAAGTAACTGAAACCTCCAATACTAAGGAAGGTTTGCTAGTTGCAAAGGATAACTCGTGGAAGGTGGAGGCCTAGCAGCAGCAGTAACCCACCACACTTTCCCGTGATAGATCAATAGTGCAACCACCGTCCAAGTCCAGTACTCCTTCCACCACTGTAGCTACAACCCCCTCTGCTTGTTCATCTTCTATAGGTAGGAACATTGTATCCATGGATGAGGGCACCAAACCCTCGCTCCACTTACTTTACTTGATTTCTATCATATACCACCACCCAAAATAAATAAATCAATGAAGAAAGCTAATTCTACTTACATTCTTTCTACTTCTGATGCTCCTAATTTATTCTCATAGAAATCTCTCCGAGTCTAAATAATAATAGCTCAAATAATTTTCATCCATTCCTCTCTGATTTAGAATTAGATTTTCCTTCTCTGAATCAATTGGGTTCACCTCTTGAGATTAACTTGGAGTCATCTAACTCTGAAGATCCCATAGGAGAAGTTATAGGTATGCCCAATGAGCAGGTAAAACTTTCCACAAACTCATCATTCCAAATAGTCACTGAAGTCAACCTACGTAGTGGCAAAGTTCTATCTCCTAGGGTAGCACCTCAGGATAAGGGTAACTAGGTCATTGGTTCTAGTGAGCATATAGCCCCTCCACAATATGCTCCACCTATGGATATGCTTGTGGAGGACCAACCCAAAGTTAATTACAACATCTTAACACATCTTAGAAAGTTATTAGCTAAGTTAAGCATAAATGATGCCCTTGTCTTATCCAAAGAGATGAGGGAATCTCTATTCAAGGCCTTACTTGATCCAGAGATATGCTTAGCTCAACTGATCGTTACTAGAGAGGAAGCACACTACTCGAAGGACATCTTAGGAGTTACATTCAGGGATGAATACCTACTTTTATGGACAATCGAGTGCAATCATTCTCTTTACATTATAGTGGATGTTGGCAGATACAAGCTATTTAGAGTTCTGGTTGACCTGGGTGCATCAGTCAATATTATGAGTCTAAGAACCCTTGCCTACTTGAGGATTGACATCTCTAAACTCCAAAAGGATACGATGATGTTAAAGTGATTCAATGAACAAGGTGAGAGGGCCTTAGGCTCTATAGTGCTGCCACAATAGATAGATGATTGGAAGATTGAAGCCAAGTTTCACATAATAGACTCGGATACATCTTTCAATGCTTTGCTTAAGAGACCGTGGATATAGGAGAATAATATAGTTCCATCATCTCTACATCAATGCATCAAGTTCATGAGAGGTGGAATCAAATACTATGTCAAAGGAGATCTCAAATAATTTATAGTTCATGAGGTTGAGATATATGAGGATGCGGCCTACTACCTCCCCCAAACCAAAAAGTTTATTCTTGCGAACTTAGTCAAAATCCCCATGTAAGAGAAAAATATGAAGAAATAAAAGAAAAGAAAAAAGAAAAGGAAAAAGAAAATGAAATTGAAAAGAAAAGGGAGCGATAAATAAACTCAGGGGATGAAGTGGAGCCTGAGATTAGATTCCACTCACAGTTCATTACTCTATTCGAACAAGTGGGGAGGATGACCCGACCTCCACCAACACGAGGGAGAGGCAAGTCCAGAGGCAGTCTTAGGGGTGGAAGAGCTCCATACCTGCCACCTACCAGAAGATTTGTCCTACCTACCAAAAGTACACCTACTATCCATATAGACTTAAAATCTAGTTCAGAGGATGAGTCCAATATGGTTATCACGCTAGCTAGCTCTTCTCCATAATAGATCTCATTGGAGGTGACACTCAAGCCAGACAATGATGAAAACTGGATTCCCTAGCAAGGCATTAGTGTATCAAATTCCTCTTTATGTGAAACTGTTTGGCACCAATTGGGAACCTTAGCTCTAACACCACTTTCTTCATAAAAAGTTGAGGGTTTGATAGTTAAGAAAGCACCTAAATCATCCATAATTGTGAAGATTTGATGTTTCTTGTCTAGAACATCATCCTTAAGCCAAGAAGTTGATGTAGAACATGAGGGTAATTTATATAAAGATTTAATAGAATTACCTTTTGATTGGTACTCGCCTTGTGTTCATAATTTAACAAAGAAAGGATTAATCCCAAATACATAGTCCAAGCACATGTTGGAGTACTTTGAAAGGATATGGAACAATAAATGTAAGAGCTCTCAATCAAGACCAGGACTAAGCGTAGGCACGATACAATCGACGACGACACGACACGCTACCATCACCAATCATTTAGAATCTGAATCACAAATCATAAACTTAGGGGACACTAGCATTCACTGCTGGGAGATATATTTTTATGATGCGGCTTCTTCTAAAAGCAGAGAAGAATCACAATCTACTCTTCCAGGAAAGGCAAGGGTATGAATAGTTCTCCTAACTCTAGACTGCGATATGATGAGATTTTCATATCATCTATCTAATCGTTGCACCAATAATGAAGCAAAATATGAGGCTCTAGTTGCCAATTTGGAGTTAGCCATCTCACTAAGCATCCAAAACATCAACATCTTTGGGGATTCTCAATTAGCGGTCAACCAAATCGTCAGGTCCTACAAGGTTCTAAAGCCTAGGCTCCATCACTACCATAAGTATGCAATTGAGTTGTTGGCCCAAATTTTAGAAGTGACCATCTATAACATCCCTCGAAGAGAAAACTCCATAGCATATGCTTTAGCTAAGCTTACATGAGTCAAAGATTTCCACGATCATAATCAATGTATCCAAGATATAAAGGCCCCAATTCTCTTAAATCAACCTTGATCAATCAAAAAATACTCTCTTTAAGGGGAGGTTGTCATTACCAAAAAGGACGAGGACCTGTATTAGAGGCAACTATTCATGGATTACCTAAACAAAGGCAAAGTACCTCAGGAGAAGTCATAAGCACATCAGATGAAATAAATGGCACTTTTCTATGCCCCCGTAGATGGTGACTTATGTCGACAGTCCTTCGATTATATGTGGTTAAATTTTTTAGACAAGCATGAAGCCGATAAGATCATGACTGAGGTACACTTAGGATTATGTGGAGCTCACTAATCTAATCCCAAGATGAAAGCCAAAATCAAGAGTCTTGGGTACTATTGGCCCTCGATGATCACAAATTGCATGGACATAGCTATGCGATGGCATCAATGTTAAGTACATGGAGTAGAGCTACACCAACCACCCAACATTCTACATCCAGCATTAGCCACTTGGCCATTTGAATGTTTGGGTACTGACATAGTGTGTCCGATCGATCCTCCTTCTTCCAAGGGTGATCAGTTTATTCTATATGTTACCGATTACTTTTCTAAATAGACAGAGGTAATTCTGCTTAGAGAGGTCACAACTCATCATGTGCTCCAGTTTTTCATGAACCATATCATATGTAGATTCGGGGTACCTCAGTGAAGTATATCTAATTATTGTATTACATTCAAGAGCATCAAAATTAATAACTTTGCCCAGAGAAATAGCATAGGTTGGAGATACTCTACCATCTACTATCCGACGGTAAATGGATTAGTAGCAGGCTTCAATAAAACTCTCATCCAAACACTCAGAAAGACACTCAACGATAACAAACAACAGTGGCATTAGAAGTTAGTTGAAGCTTTGTCGGCCTATCATAGCACCTACAAAATTCCAACTCAGTCTACCCCTTTCTCTTTAGTGTATGTGTCCGAAGCCGTTCTACCATTAGAAGTCCAACTCCCATCACTAAGGATAGCTATGTATAACAAGATCACAACGGAGCAGAACACCAAGTTATAGTTAGAATAGCTCGAAGGTTTGGAGGAGAGACACCTACTAGCATGCTAAACCTCAAGTTGTACAAAGTTAAAATTATTCAAGCTCATAATAAGTTGGTCTGCTGTAGTGTTTGGTTTTGATTGTGTATATGGGGGACACCACGTAGATCTAAGGGTGTACTTATTGAGGTGATCGAGTGTGACATCAAGGATTGGTACACTATCTCAAATGATAGAAATCACCACCTTATAATGAACCTAATCACCTAATAAGGACTCTTAAGAAATGATGGGTCTTTGAATATACTAGAGATTTTTTTCCTACTTTACATGAATGAATAAAGTAGGGTTTATTTGAACCAAGTTCTAAAGTTCCCTATGGCGGCAAGCTCCCATTGTTAATTACATTCTAAGGAAGGTGTGTTCCTTAGGAATACTCTCGATTAAAGTGGAAAATTATTATCTCCAAAGAATTTAAAGATAGGACTATCAATAAATTAGTTGTGTTTGGAAAATCAAATGGGATAGATCAAAAAGGAGAGACTTATTATCGAAGCCAAAGGGAGAAGAGTAGGGAATGCTCATGATACTAAGAAACCTAGTGAGCATTCAAATCTATCCTATGGTTGGGCTTTATATGTTTGAAATTGAAAATAATTATGTATTTGAGTTGAAATTTATTAGAAGGCTAGGACTTATAATCTTACAACACAAGGTTGTGATAATTCTTAAGAGGTGAAAATTTATGCTAGTAGCCTGAAGGAAATAGCTACCTTGGATCCTAAATCTTGGGAGCTTTGGTAAGAACCAAAGTGTGACTTAAATCTAAGCAAAGAAGGGTATATGGTTTGCTTATACCACACGTATATGATTTACCTCCATAAGATGAGAAATAACTGCCTAGAGTGGTAGCCAACTAACTCCTCCTATGCTTTAAAACTATGTATGAAAGTCATATGATTTTGCAAGATAGTTAGGTTGTTATTATTTAGAAAGAGGACTAAGGTCCTTAAACCCACTCTCTAAGAGACTAGAGCATGATTGGTATGAGTAATGACTTAGTCTAATGCAAATATTTTAAAAAAAAATTTACTTTTTTTTGACACTTCATTTTGACAAAGGCTTTGGGATTTTTGTATGCCTAAATGCATAATGAAGTAGGTTATTGGCTAAATCAGCAAGAAGGGGTGTTTTTCACCATAAGGGATGCCCTCATAAATCAATCATTCCCCTATCGCGCAAGGATGGAAATACCCTATTTTCAAGAGAGAAAGAATATTCATGCATGGTGTGAACATACAACATTCAGCTAAGGGGTTGCTAAATCTTTTAATTATCTTGATTTAATGCCTTAGCTTCATGTGAGATTATGAGTTATTTAGAAGTTTAATTATGAGTTATAGTTGGATAAAAGATTTATTTTTCCCTACAAGCTTAATCGCATCCAGACCACACATTAAAGCATCAAGATAGAAAGAAATTATAAGAGGCATGCAATTTCTAGTGTGCAATATAAACAAACCATCAAATAATTTTATAAAGCTCCAAAAGAATAAAAAAAAGGTCGTGTGGGTGCATGGTATAACCTAAAAAAGAAACAAAAAGGGTAGTGAGCTCTACCTTATACAACCCGGATTATAAAAGAATAATTACAATTAAATGAGTATATGGGGTCTTCATCTTCATTCTTCATGTCTCCTTCATTTCTTTATATCTCCATATGATTTAATTTGCTCCACTTCAAAGGCATCACATGGCCTCCCAGGACAAAGCCTTCTGGCCAATGCTCATCATTATGTCTCCATAACACTAATCCTAATTCCTAATTGCAAATTTACATTTAAATGGAAAGAGTAAATCTTACTACACCTGTAAAATAGAGGTTAACTAAATATACCTTCTACCCAAGCAATTATATTTATAATTTGGACTTAGCACCCTACACATGGGTAACCAAGTACACCTATCCTAACTTAGATTATTGGATTATGCTTAGGGGCTTAAGTAACATGCAAAGAGAGCATTTATATTTATTTTTGAGTGGCCCCTTAAGCACAATACCCTACGAAAGATATAATTAGGCTAATAACGGCCTAACATCTAGTCTATGAAACATACACCTTAACATCCAATCTAAAATAATACATCACAAAACCAAACATACATCAAACCATGCACCGCCCTAACATAAGACTAGAAGTGATGAGTTAATCTAATGTGTGTGTGTATTAAGGCTTGTGTGGTATGTCCTAACTAGGCTTTAAGGTTATAGTTTCCTAAGTGTGAAGAGATTTGATTATGAAGGGTTGTTTCAATTTAAGTGGTTTAATTGATTTGTGAGTTTTTCTTAATGTTCTCTTTTGTTTCATTTGATTTACACCTAAGAACTAAGTGTTTTAAAGAGAAGGAAAGAGAGGATCACCCTCTTTTATCCCTACCTTAAGTCACATCTAAAACCAATTAATTAATCAATTCTCTTTAGTGAATGGCTTATTACATATTTTAATTAATCCTAATTTTAGGTTCACTTTAAATAATATCATTCAATAAGAAAGGCCTCTTAAGATTAATTAGAATTAATTACTATCACACAACACATGTTTGTTCATTTCTTTCCAACATATGTAGCATGCATATGGTTAAGTCCTAAACATACCTATACATGTAATTTATATTTTAGCAATCTTGAATGATGAATGTAAGCAAATGTATTTGGAATTGAAGTTTCATTTGGTTGAATTATTTTGTAATATTATTTTAAAGCTCTATCTAAATTCTTATACAAAAGCATAAGAAAAGAACTTCAAATCATATGACTAATCAATCCAACCACTTGAACAAAATATGAATGCATGTCTTTTTTAATAAAAAGAGGCATTTTAATTCATTAGTTAAATACACATTCAAATCTATAAAAGTTTTAAGCAAGTATGAGCCATTATTTTGCATTGGGAATGAGGTAGAACCTTCTTGCTACTTAAGGTCACATCCTCAATGTATAGACTTATACACCCACTATTCTTAAATACATATGGATATATAAACAACTATAAGAAAAGAAAACTATGCAAAAGTAGAGTTTGATTTGATTAAATTATGGTTTTCATCCACTAGTTGTATCACACATACACATATATAAAAAGTTTAAGTAAGGACGGCGCCATTGTTCAACACCAAGGGAGTGAGGTAAGAACCTTTTTAAGGCTACTTAAAGCTATCCATCCTTGGCATGTCTAGACTAATATACCCACTACTCTTACATATATATATATGAATGTGCAAGCAACTATAAAAACGAAAATTATACAAAAGTTGGATTCAATTTGATTGATTTATTTGTGAAAATGAATTAAATTTCCATCTAAATTCTAATGTCAAAAATGCATAAGAATGAAATCAAGCAGGTATGTGGCCATTATTCTACACCAAGGGAGTGAGGTAGGAACCTCTTTAGGGCTACTTAAAGTCATGCATCCCTGGAATGTCCTGACTAATATACCTACTAACATTCTTACTTATGCAAATCAACATATGAATATAAGAAAGCAACTTCACTTTATATACTAAGTTTATATTCCCATGCACCACTTATATATGTATAACTAAAGTCACAATACATATTTTTATTCATTAAGTAGCTTTTGAAAATATGTTTGAGATTTAGTAGTGATAATAGCCACACAAAATTTTAATTAAGTCAACACATGTAAATTGGCATAAAGGAAATCATTTCATACTTAATTAATTTTTAAAAATAATGAATGCATGACTACAAGTGGCATATAATATTTTAATATGATTGAAAATAATTAAAGAAACACAAGCATGTAATTTCATTCAATCTAACCAATTCCTAAGGACAATCACATTAAAGAAGTTTATTTAAAATAAACCAAAGTTTGTTAAAGCCATTTTAGATTTCATATTTGATTTGGTTCATGAAATGTGAAAGAGGTTTCCTGGTCCTAATCCCATTCCCATATGTGTGAGTTAATTTGATTCAATAAAAAGTAATTAGGTTGGTTTTATGGATTGATTAAGTTAAGCATGGATTAAATCAATTAATTAACCCTTACCTATGTCACCTTAAGGTAATCAATTAAATGATTATGAGCTAATATGATATGCAACCACATAGAAAGTAAATGACAATGATCTTATGAAATGAAAGGGGCCATGATCAGATTAGGACCATCCATTTTGATCATGCAATGAGGCGGATCTATCTCCTCACTAAGAGACAAAGATCATCCATCAATTTACTTGATCCAAGCTCACCAAGCTAATGAATCAAATTAATCCCACACCTTCGAGGAAGCACAAAAAAACACATCCAATGGTGGAAATCGCATGAAATAGAACTTTTCTTCACAAAGGACCAACCTATTTTAAGCTTAAGCTTGTTTCCAATGGCGTTCCTCACTAGAGCTTATGACTGGAAATTCTAATGATTGAGGAAGCTTCATTAGTAGAAATGAAGCCCCGTTGAGCCGCATGAGCTTTGATTTGGTGTAGATCTCTCAGAAAACCAACCCACGACACATAAGTGATCGGCCTTGGTTGAAATCTCACTTCCAGTGGTTGGAGGTGGCGGGAGATGATTCGTTTTGTCTCATCTAGGTCCAAGGATGGTGTGTGCAAAGTTAATTGCACTTATCCTTTAGTGTTTTGATTTCATGTAAAACTGAGAATGAGGAATTTGGGGAGCTCTGGAAATAGTGGAAATGGCTTTGGGAAGGAGAGGAGAGTGTGCTAGGGTTCAATCGAGTATGAGTGTTTTGGTTTTAGTGAGAATGAGGGGTGTATACCCCCTCATTCCTTGGATTAGATGATAATGGCTATTTTGACTTTTTTGGATCAATGGTTGTGATGAGGAGGTTGAGGTTGGCAGAGAATTATTCCATTTGGCCTATCATGAGTGGAGGAAGGGTGGGAGGTGGCTACCATGGCAAAGGAAGTGGGTGTCCATGATGCCAAGTGCTCCAATGGGAATGGGGAGGTGATTTTACCTTCCCATGGATCATGGCTGACCCAACCACCCTTGGGTTAGGATAGCTGGGGTCCTTGGTGCCTAAGTGGACCAATGAATGGGTGCCAAGTGGCCAAGGGAAGGAAATCACCAAAAGTGCAAGTGTCTTATCTCATGGGATGCCCTAGACCCAAGGGCAAAGTAGTCATTTGGCTATGGATTTGACAGGGGCAGATTTGAAATGAGTCCAAAGTGGGTTAGCCCAAGTTTCAAGTGATTTGGAGTTTATTTAGTTTGATTTGGCTTAATTTGACCTATTTAAGTCAAATTAAAGTCAAGTTGACCAATTGGTCAAATTAAGTCAAACCAAGGATTGAAACAAGTTCATGACAATTTGATTGGTGTCATTGGTTTGGTTCAATTTTCTTTGGATTTGATTTTGCTCTTTGGATTCATATAGGTCAAATGGGTCAAGTTGAACAATTTGACCAAATTACAAATTGGCTTTGATTTGTTCAAGTTCAATTAGTTAATTGAAAATGATTGCAGGCTTTGGTTTGAATCAATTTTGATTTTGGCCAATTTGATCCTTTAGGTCAATTTGGGCTAAGTTGGGTTAGGTTGACCAATTGGTCAAATTGGACTTAATTAGGGCTTTGGTCAAGTTCAATAATCAATTTGCAATGAACTTGAGCCATTGGTTGTAATCAATTTAGTTTATGGTGCAATTTGGCTAGTTTAGGTTTTATTTTTTCTAAAGTTTGACTTGGTCAAAGGACTAAGTTGACTTGGTTAGACCTAATTTAAGATAATTGATTAACTTAGGATGATTGCTGATTATGATATGAGGTTTGGATGGGTTTAGTTCAATCCAATTTTTGTTGGATTAGAACTTGGCTCAAAAATGTCTTTTAGGTCACTTTGGGTCAAGTGGACCTAAATGGGTCAATTGGTTTGGTTTTGGCTTGATTCAAGTTTAGTTGAACTCATATGCGAGCTTAGGATTAAAATATAAACCCAACCTCAATCAATTTGGAGTTGAATGGATTTTGGCTCATTAGAAATTTTCAAGTCAAAAAGGCAAACTTGGGTTTGATTTGGGTTGGCTTGATTTAGGTTGTTAATTGTAGTTTATGTTTATATTTGTATGAGTGATTGAAGGAATGATTGATTCATTAAGAAACCCATGGATTTTGAGTTGGTTTGGATAGGATTTGGCCAAGTCCAAGGAATTAGCTAAAAAGGCTTGATTTGGATTTTGGTTTAATTTTGGATTTAGTCTTAGCTATTTGGATTTATATTTCATTAATATTTGGGAATATAAATGAAAATGTAAATGGTTCATGATAAAATCACTTGAGTTAGGAGTGATTTGGAAGAAAATTTGACCAAGCCTATGGGTTTATAAGTCAAGAAAGGAAACTTATTTAGTTTGATTTAATTTTGGTCATTGATTGGATTTCATTTATATTTGTGAATATAAATGAAATAATAATTGATTTATAAAGAAATCAATTGAGTTTGGGATAATTTAGAATGATATTTGGCTAAGCTTATGAGAGTGGTTCATAAGACTTTGGAGGGAAATTTGATCTTATATTTGATTTGAGATTGATTTGTTTGGTTTGGAATTGATTTCTGATTTGGAGTTTGATTTAATATTGAATTGATATTTTAGAAAGTCAATTGAATTGGGGTTGATTTGAATTTGGTTAAGGTTAAGTCCACACGATGAAATCAAAGGGCTTAGGAAGGGTTTTGGCATTTGGATTTGATCATGGGATTGAATCATTGAAAGTTTGGTTTGAATTGAATTTTGATAGTTTGATTGAAAGATTAAATTGGTATTTGAGAAAATTAAATGAATTGGGATTGATTTGGATTTGGTTAAGGATAAGTCCATAAGATGAAATCAAAGGGCTTTAATCATTTGGCTTGGAATTTGATTTATGATTTGAATTTCGAATTTGAATTTTAATTTGAGGTTTGGTTTGATGGAAAGCATGGATTGAGTTTAGGCCATAGGGTAGGCAAGTTTTTCTAAGTCCCTAAGGCATAACCTATTCCTATGGCTAGCCCATCTAAGTCTCTAGACTTAAGTTAAGTGTTCACCTAATCACTAGAAGTGTCTTAAGACTAAAGAGCTCTTACTATCTACAAAAGTCCTAGATATATGATGAGGAAGTTGGGAACTCGCTTCGAAAGTGAGGTCAATAAAAGGGCACCCAATAGGTGTGGTGTAACTAACAAGGCACATCGCACGTGTTGGTGTTGACCGAGATGATCCATAACGTCCAAAGGATCGCATGCGCTAATGGAAATGATCTACCAGAAACCCGAGAGGTTTACAGAATCAAGATGTTAGTGCAATGCAACTCAACTTATGCTAAGGTCATAAGAGAGGAAGAAAGGATCCACTAACGGATCAAGTTTGTGAACCTTCCACTAAGGAAGCAGGTTCAGATTATCTATAAAGGATAGTGTCTAATTGGGGTCGCTAAGGATGTGATCTAAATAGAGTGCCCATAGGGGAGGTGCCACTAGGGGCTTTATCCAGTACCCTATAAAAGAAAGCTTATAAGTATACGGTGGCAAACTTTGAGAGAAAGCTTGTAAACTTACATCTGCCATGAGTGGTGTATCCACCGGGTGGGTCACTGTTAGCATAGTGATAACAAACCAACCTAAGGTGCCCATTGGTTTGCGATAATTAATTTGAGAAGAAGGTTTGTAGACTTACATCTTCACAAACAAAAATGCTCATCAGGATAGTCTGTGAATGAGATAGCTATCCGACCTAGAACTACCAAGTGGGGAGCAAGGTGACCCAAACTTAAAGTAGTCAGGAGGAAAGGAGCTGCTAGGAGACTTATCCTAAACCTCAAATATACTCGACCCAGTAAGATCATGATGGCTAGTCTAAGAAGAAAGTATGTAGACTTACATCATCTTAAATAAAGTCAACATGATGTAGCTTACCACCTGCATAGTAAAGCCTACCAAACAAACAAGCTGCTCATCGATTTGCAATGATCAAGTTAGGAAGAAAGCTTATAGATTTACATCTGCTAGACAAGTAACCATTGGGGTAACACACTAGCAAGGTAGCATGTCAACCCAACCTAGAACAGCTAATGAGTGAGTGTCACACAGGGCTTTATCCAACATCAAAATAGCATGAAACAAAAGATATATGTTTGTGTTGTGGAAGAAGGAATAGGATGCTGCTTGGGTTCTCTTACACCTATCTTAAACACTTTGAAGAATGGATGAAATGGTGCCACAAAGGGCAGTTGTGACTCCACCAAGAAAGGATGTCACTTGGGTTCTCTTATACCTAACTAAGTTGTACTAGTTAAAATAGGATGCCTCTTGGGTTCTGTTACACCTATCCTAAAAGCACTAGAGAATCATGTGTAGTTTGTCTTTGTGTTGATGAAGGATAGGATGTCGCTTAGGTTCTCTTACACATATCTTAAACACGTCAGGAAGGATTCGCAAGCAAAGATATTCCTCAATAACTATGAAGGGATGGAATTTGAGATTAAAGAAATTTTATTGATACTTGATTTGGAAACAATATTTATGGATAATATTTCCTTTGGTAGAGCCCATTGATTGGAAGCATAGGGCGCTCTCTCCTATACTTTATAAGATGATAAGATCCTCCTTGGTAGGCCTTCTCTATGGCAAAAGGGCATTCCTAAGTGGGTTCATACTTGCCTCTGATCTTTCGACGGGCAACAATTAGTCTCCTTAGAACTAAAACAAGCTCTCTTACTTGAAGAAAAGCTTTAGGATAGACCAACTTGTTATGAGCTTGAATCATTTTGGCTTTGTACAATCGAGTTTCTAGCAAGCCCAGAGGCATCTCCCCTCCAAACCATCGAGCTCTTCTAACCATAACTTGGTGTTCTGCTCCGTTGTGATCTTACTATCCATAACTATCCTTAATGATGGGAGTTGGACTTCTAATGGTAGAACTACTTCAGATCCATACACTAAGGAGAAAGGGATAGATTGAGTTTGAGTTCTATATGTGGTGCGGTATGCCCACAAGGCTTCAACTAATTACTAATGCCACTATCGCTTGTTATCGCCGAGTGTCTTCTTTAATATTTGGATGAGAGTTTTGTTGAAGGCTTCCACTAAGCCATTTTCCCTTGGGCAATAGATGGTAGAATATCTCTAATCTATGTTGTATCTCTGTTCTAAGCTGTTGATTTTAGTGCTCTTGAATGCAGTACCATTATCAGATATAATTCTTCGAGGCACCCCAAACCTATATACGATTTGGTTCCTAAAAAACTAGAGCACATGCTGAGTTATGACCTCTCTGAGTGGGATTGCCTCTGCCCACTTTGAAAAGTAGTCGGTGCTAGCTAGAATGAACCTATGACCCATGGAAGAAGGAGGATCGATCAGACCCACTATGTTGGTACCCCAACACTCAAATGGCCATGAGGCCAATGTTGGATGTAGAATGTTGGGTGGTTGATGTAGGACCACACCATGCACTGACATTGGTGGCATCTCCTAGCTACGTCCATACAGTCTGTGATCATCGAAGGCTAGTAGTATCCTAGTCTCTTGATCTTGGCTATCATCTTTAGACTGGACTGATGTGCTCTGCATAAACCTAAGTGTACTTCAACCATGATCCTATGGGCTTCATATTTTTTTCCAAACAACATAACCACATATGATCAAAGGACTGCTGGTAGAAGGTGTCATCCATGAGAGCATATGAAAGGGCTCTCTACTTCACCTGATGTGCTAGCGACTTCTCTTAAGATAGTTTGCCTATATTTTGATAATCCATGAATGGTTGCCTCCAATCTGACTCCTTGTCCTTTATGGAAATGATAACCTCCCCTTCAAGAGAGAGTCTCTCGATGAGTTCAGCGCCAACAAGGGATAAGAGTTGTCTATTTTGGACCCTTATTGGTACGGACTCATCTTCCGAACATGCCAACTCTTTTGCAAGCTTGGCTAATGCATTTGTTACTGCATTCTCTCCTTAAGGAATCTTATAAATGGTAACCTTTGGGACTTGGGCCAACAAATCTATTGTATACTTATGGTAATGATGGAGCTTAGGCTTCTGAACCTTGTAAGACCCAGCGATTTGGTTGATAACTAGTTGAGAATCCTCAAAGATGTTGATACTCTAGATGCATAGTTTAAAGCCTAACTCTAGACCAGTAATCAGAGCCTCATATTTGGCTTCATTATTGGTGCATGGATTAGACAATGATGTGAGAATCTCATCACATCGCGGTCTAAAGTTAGGAGAACTATTCCTACCCCTACCTTTCCTGGGATAGTAGATCATGGTTGTTCTCCCTTTTGAAAGAATGTTGCACCATCAAAATACATCTCCCAATGGTGAATGTTATTGTCCTCTAAGTTCATGATTTGTTCATCAAGGAGGTCATCACTAAGCTGGGAATCAGCAGGAAGTGGGTGTGCTACTAAGAAATCTGCTAGTGCATGTCCTTTCACCGCACAGAGGGGATACGAAAATGATGCCAAATTATGATGAAATCATGGACCAACGTGCCAACCATCAGGATAGCATCAGCCATGTCATGAGTTATTGATCTTGGATATCAAGTTTACCTTATAAGAAAGCATGTAATGTTGTAGCTTTTGGGATGCAAAGATTAAAGCTAGGTAGTGCTTTTCAATGGTGGGTAATTTGCCTTAGCAGAGATTAGATGATGACTGACATAATAGAGTGCATTTTCTTTCCCTTCGTCATTGGTTTGGGCCAACAAAGCATCAAGAGAGTCATCCAACACAATAGTGTAGAGGATGACTGGCTTGCCCTAGATAGGGCTAGAACTAGTGTCATCAGTAGTTTGATGTCTTCAAAAGCATGCGACACTTATCATCCCACTTGAACTTGGCATCCTTTTGATAAGTGTTGAGAATGGTTGGCATCTTCTGATAGTTGAAATGAAGCATCTTAGATATGCCCACCCTTGAATGATCTAAGTTGAGTTAGACTCTTAAGGGGTGGCATTTCTAATACCACCTTGATCTTCTCTAGATTGATTTCTATTCCACTGTCCTGGATAACAAACCCAAGGAACTTTCCTGAAGCTACTCCAAATGCACACTTCAAGGGATTAATTTTAAGGTTAAATTATCTTAACCATTTGAAAACTACACTCAAGTCAAAGAGATGATCTTTCTTTTCTTTACTTTTGACTACAAGATCATTGACATAACATTCAACTAGATGATAAATGAGTTCGTTGAAGATCCGAGTCATGGCCCGGTGATAAGTAGCACTAGCATTTTTAAGGCCAAAAGGCATGACCCTATAGAAAAAATTTTGATCGGGGTTTGAAACACAGTATTTCTTTCATCTTCAGGGGCCATCTTTATTTGGTTATATCCAGATGAGCCATCCATGAAAGAGAAAATTGCATGAGATGAGGCAATGTCTACCATCAGTTCTAAGATTGGTAGTAGAAATTCATCTTTAGGACATGCCTTATTTAGATCCCTAAAATTGATGCATATGTGAATTTGGCCATTATTTTTCTTAACTAGAATGACACTGGCCAACCATGTAGGATATTTTTCTTCTCTAATAAAACCAGCATCGATCAATTTCTTAACTTTAGAAATGACCAGTAATTCAATGTCTAATCATATGCATATAGGAGCTTGCTTGATAGGTTTAGCATTAGGTTCTATTGCTAGTTTGTGGATAGTTACATCAAGAGATAAACTAGGCATTTATTCATAACTTCATGTGAAACAGTCCTTAAACTCAGTTAATAGCCTAACTAAGTCATCTATTTCATTCAACAAAGAAATGATGTATGTCGGACGTGGATTATCTTCAGTTCCTAAGTTGATTTGTTTGAGCTCGTCTATGGTTGACCTGATCTCCTCTTCGAACTCTGGTGGTGCATCTTTGACTTCAAAGTCATTTGGATCATCTGAAGTTTCTAAACATACCTCCTCATATGAGTTAGAATGATTTGAAAAGAATCTATAAGACTCCAAATGATTGGTGATGACTAGGCAATGATTGTTATCATTAACTGGACCCACTATACTGAATTCTAGTCCTAGTCCTGATTAAGGATGTCAGCTTTGGTTATCACATAACCTTTCAAAGTAGTCTAACCTGTGTTTAGACCAAGTATTTGGGATTAATTCCTTCTTTGTTAAATTAATAACACAAGGCGAATACTAATCAAAAAGCAATTATATTAAATCTTTATATGAATCATCCTTAATTTTACATCAATCTTCTGACTTAAAGGTGATGCTCCCAAAAAGAATCTCTAAATCTTTTGATCTGTGGATGACTTAGGGGCTTCATTAACTACCAAACTATCAACTTTTTGAGAGAAAAGTGGGGTTAGAGCTAAGGTTCCCAACTTACTCTTGACTATCTCATATGCAGAATTTATGCTTTGCTATGGAGCCCAGTCTTCATCACTATCATGCTCCAACATCACCTCAAAAGGGATCTACTATTGAGAAGAGTTGGCTGGTGTGCTAACCACATAAGACTCATCCTCTGAACTAGATTCTAAGTCTATGTGGATAGTAGGTGTACTCTAGTTGACACATACCTATTGGGTGGCCAAGGGGAGGTTTTCCACCCTGGGCGCCTAAACTATCCTCTGGTGGAGGTGAGTCATCTACCCATATGTTCAAATGGAGTAATGAACTATGGGTGGAATTTAATGTCAGGCTCTATATCTTCCCTTGAGTCTATGTCTCGCTCTCTTTTATTTTTTTTTTCTTTCTCTTTTTTTCTTTTATTTTTTTAATTATTTTTCTTTTTCTTTTCTTTCTTTTTGTCCCTCTTGGGGATCTTTATTAGATTCATGAGAATGGACTTATTGATTTTGGGGAAGAAAATAGGCTACATCTTCATATATCCCGACCTCGTGAACTATGAAGGGCTTGAGATCTCCTTTGACACAATACTCTATTCCGCCTCTCATGAACTTCATGCACTATTGTGGAGAGGATGAAACTGTGTTGTTCTCATGTATCCATGGTCTCTCAAGCAAAGCATTGAAATATATATCCGAGTCTATGCTATGAAACTTGGCTTCAGTCTTCCAATCATCTATCTCTAATGGAAACTCTATGGAGCCTAAAGTCCTCTCGCCTTGTTCATTGAATCTTCTCAATAGCATCCTCTCCTTTTAGAGTTTAGAGATGTCAATCTTTAAGTAGGCAAGGGTTCTTAAACTCATAATGTTGACTGATGCACCTTAGTCAACCAAAACTCTTGATATCCTGTATTTGCCAACGTCCACTGTAATATAAATAGGTCAGTTGTGCTTGGTCATTCCTAGAAGCAAGTCTTCATCACTGAATGTCACTCCTAAGATGTCCTTTGAGCTATGTGCCTCTTCTTCAGTAGTGGTCAGCTGAGCTAAGAAAATCTATGGATTAAGGAGAGCCTTGATTAGAGATTACCTCATTTCTTTGGATAAGAGAAGGGCGTCATATATGCTTAACTTGGCTGAAAACTTTTTAAGATGTTCTAGAACATTGTAATCAACTCTAACTTGGTTCTCCAAGAGCATATCCATAGGTGGAGCATCCTATGGAGGGGATATCTGCTCACTAGAACCAAGGACTTGTTTACCCTTATCAAGAGGTGTTAACCACTATGCAGGTTGACTTCAGTGACTTCATGGAATGATGAACTTGTGGAAAGTTCTACCCTCTCATCATGTATACATACAGCTTCTCCTATGGGATCCTCGAAGTCAGTTGACTCCAAGCCAATCTCATGAGGTGAACCCAATTGATTCAGAAAAGGAAAGTCTGATTCTAAATCAAAAGAGAGTGGATCGGAATGACTTGAGCTACCATTATTATTTTCTAGTCATGGTGAGTTTTCAATAGGAATAAAATCAAAAGTATCATAAGTGGACAAGATGTAAGTGAAAGCTTTCTTCATTGATTTCTTTTTAGGTGGAGGTACATGATAGAAATCTAATAAAGTAAGTAGGGTAAGATTTAATGCCCTTATCCTTGATAGCTCTCTTTGTAGAAGAGGAGCTAGTGGAGGAAGAAGTAATAACTATAATTATGAAGGGAGTGCTGGACTCGGACGGTGGTTGCACTACAGGGCTATCTCAAGCAAGTAAGGTGGACTGCTGCTGCTATTACTGCTGGGCTATCACCTTCTTCAAGTTGCCTTTGAAAACTTGCAAACCTTCCTTGATGTTGAAGGTTTGAGCTGCCTCAGGCACTTGTAGAGATAGTTTCTTAATTTTAGATAAAGAAAGTGGATTCTAGGTATCGATAGATAAAATTTGTAAATAATCATGACATGAATCCTTTAAATCATTGTGTTAATGCTAGAGGCCCCAAGATCCCAAGCATTATTTGAATAATTGAAAATGTGCTTAGTCAAGACATGCCTCCAGGTTAAATAAGCAATTCCTACATTATGGACGATGGCAAAGAAGTTAGTCCATGAAACTAGAATTAGGTTAGGATCTTAATATAGTAATTCTTTCAAATTAATGGAATTAATAGATATTATGGTTCATAGAAAGATAAATATGTGTCAAACTAAATGGGTTAAGGCCAAGAGATTGATAGCTTAGGTTTTAAACTTGGTATGAAAAGTCTAACTAGAAATGGTGTAGGTGTGATTATAGATGATAATGTTGGATTAATAGATGTGGAGATAGAATTATCTTTAAAGATTATTATATCTAAGATTATCAATGTTATAAGTGTCTATGCTCCTCAAGTAGGTTTGGAGGTAAGCTCAAAATTTTAGAATGAATTAGAGGGATTAATACAAAAGATATCTCTTGAAAAAGTATTTATTGAGATTTAAATGGGCATGTTGCAGTGGTAGAAGATTTTAAAAGTATTCATGGTGGTTATGGATCAGTGAGTAATGAAGAAGGACATTTTTTGCTTAGCTTATGATTTTATAGTTGCTAATACTTTATTTAAGAAAAGAGATGAACATATTATTACTTATAAAATGGATCTAGTAAAACACATTGATTATTTTTTGATAAGATAAATAGATCGTTAGATTGTAAAGATTGTAAGGTTATTCCAAGTGAAATTTTAAGTACCCAACATCAATTATTAGTTTTAGATTTTAAGATGAAAGGTTGTAAGAGAAAAATAAACTAAATTATTATCCTAGATTAGATGACACTTAAAGAACACAACAAAAAAATATTTTTTAAGAGGTTTCAAGAAATTAGAGTTTGGGATGTTCATGGAAGCTAACGTTATGTGGGGAAAAATATCATGAAATTAAGCAAGCTTTAAAGATGTGCTTACGAATCAAAATGAAAAGCTTCTTTAATAAGAATAGTTGGTGGTGGAGTCCGAGTGTAAGAAAAGATAAGAAATAAGAAGCATTGTTATAAAACTTGGTTTAGATGTAAAACCTCAGGAATTGGGAAAGATATAAAATGGCTAGAGATTCTAAGAAAGCAATATATGATGCAATTTAGCTTTAGTGATTTATACAGATTAGATACCAAAGAAGCGATGTATATATGTTATCCAACCAAAGAGATAGGAGAAGTAAAGACATAGTTCAAGTGAGGGTATTAAGGATGAAAATAATAAAGTGCTTTTCTTAGAAAAATATTGAAAATAGGTGGATGAGGTATTTTAATAAACTTTTCAATGAAGGATCTGAAACATTGATTTTAGCAACCTAATAAAAAAAAATAGAGAATTTCATTTTATTGTCATTAGTAAATCTGAAGTTAGTGAAGCTTTAAAGAAAATGAAATGTGGAAACTAGACCAATATTCAATAGAAGTGTGGAAATATTTAGGAGATCAAAGAATTTCTTGGCTTACAAATCTTTTAATGTTATTTTAAAGACTAAAAGATGCCGATGAGTGGAGAAAGAGTTTGCTAGTTCCTATATTTAAGAATAAAGGTGATGCACAAGAGTGTGCAAATATAGAGGAAGTAATGTGCCATACATTAAAATTATGGCGAGAGTAATTGAGCATAGGTTACGATGTGATCAAGTTTCTCACAATCAGTTTGGTTTCATGTAGATCTACTATGGATGCTATACATTTGTTAAGAGGTTTGATGGAGAAGCATAGAGAAAATAAGAAGGATCTACATATGATATTTATTGATTTAGAGAAAGCTTATGATAAAGTTCAAGAGATGTTCTTTGGAGAGTTCTAGAACAGAAAGAAGTTAATATTGGTTATATTCAAGTCATTAAGGATATGTACAGTAGAGCTATTAGTTGTGTCCAAACACAAGGAGGATTGACAAAATATTTTCCTATTTGTTGGATTACATCAAGGATCAACATTAAGCCCTTATCTTTTTTTTTAGTTATGGATGTTCTTAAGAGGCATTTACAAGAAGATGTACCTTGGTGTATCTTTCTGATGACATTCTTCTTGTTGATAAGACTAGAGAGGGAGTCCAACGAAAATTGAATTATGGAGGTCAACTTTAGAGTCTAAAGGTTTTCGTTAAGTAGATCTCCCAATATATTGAGTGTAATTTTAGTTGTAGAAGTTTTAGTGGTAGTGGTGTGACTTTGTGATCTAGTCATTAATAAGAGTGAGTGATTCAGATATTTAGGCTCTATTGTTCAAAATGATGGTGAAATAGATGGAGATGTTAAGTAGAATTCAAGTTGGATATTGTGGAGGAATGCCCCCTATTATGATAGAAAAGTTCCACTTAAACTTAAGGAAAATTTTATAAGATGGTGGTAAGACGCAATGACTTATGGGAGTTGGCCAATAAAAGAGAAACATAAGACTAAGTTAAGTGTTAGAGATGAGGATGCTGGTGGATGAGTGGCTTTACCTGAGATAGAATGCAAAATGAGTATGTTGGGAAAAGTTGGAGTAGCTCAGAGATAAGATTAGGGAGAGCCTAGATGGTTTGGGCCACATAAATGCTACCATTCGATGATTAGAGAGTAGATGCATTAGATTTGCCTTATGTTAAGAAAGATAGAGGTAGACCTAAAAATACTTGGTTAAGATGTATAAAAAATTATCTTAGTATACTTGAATTAAATGAGAATTTGACACATAATAGGACACAATGAAGAGGAAGGATTCATGTAGCCGACCCCACCTAGTGGGATTAAGGCTAGTTGTTGTTGTTGTTATTGTTGTTGTAGGGATAAAGCAATATCTCAACCTTCTTTTATCTTGAGAGCGATGTGGCGTCCCTTTCCTTTGATTGCTTCAATTATTGTCATTTGATTTTATCTTTTGATCTTGAGTCAGAACCCACATTTCAATAATTTTGGTTACGTTGAATGGGGTTCAAATTGCATGGAGAGATTTTGTAGAATTAGAGGAGAAGCATTTGCCTTGATGTTGATTTGAATTGTTGATTTTGATTTGTCCTTTTGAATTAGAACCCTCATTTAACAAATTTAGGTATGCTAAATGGGGTTCAATTGGATAGATTTAGGATGTGAGGAGAGACTTTTCCATAAGATTTTGATTTAGAACCCATACTCAACCAATTTAAGTAGGTTGGGCGGGGTTCAAATATTTGGAGAGATCATTGAAGATATTTCTATTGCGTGTCTTGTTTAAAAATTTTGATTTGGAAAACCTTTACTTAGCAAATCTAGGTATGCTAAGAAGAGGTTTTGATTATTTATTTTGAAAATTTTGTTTAAACATCTTTGCTTGTGATGATTGGTTATGTGTGATATATGTTGATTTGATTTGAAAGTGGGGCTTCTTACCTAACAAATTTAGTATGTTATGTAGAGGCCAAATGTGTTTGATATGTGTTTGAAAATGAGGCTCTCACTTAACAAATTTGGTATGTTAGGTGGGAGCCAATTGTGATTTTGATTTATGTTTGTTTGCTTTTGAAAATGAGACTCTCACTTAATAAATTTGGTATGTTTAAGTGGAATCCAAATGTGTTTTGATTTATTGTTTTGAAAGTGAGACTCTTACTTAACAAATTTGGTATGTTAAGTAGGAATCAAATGTGAAATGATTTGTATTTTGAAACTGAGACTCTTACTTAACAAATTTGGTTTGTTAAGTGGAAGCCAAATATGATATGATTTGCTTTTTTTCGAAAATGGGACTCTCACTTAACAAATTTGGTATGTTAAGTGGGAGCCAAATGTGATATGATTTGCTTTTTGAAAATGGGACTCTCACTTAACAAATTTGGTATGTTAAGTGAGATCCACATGTGATTTGATTTATATTTTGAAAATGAGGCTCTCACTTAACAAATTTGGTATGATAAGTGGGAATCAAATGTGATATGATTTGAAAAATGGGATTCTTACTTAACAAATTTGGTATGTCAAGTAGGAATCAAATGTGATTATGATTTGCAAATGAAATTCTTACCTAACAAATTTGCTATGTTAAATAAGAAACAAAAAAAGGGGAAATCTATTTAACAAATTTAGGTATGTCAAAGAGAGTTCATTTTTTTTTTGAATTTTGGAAATGGGACTCTCATTTGACAAATTTGGGTATGTCAAATGGAGTCCAAAATATGTCATGATTTTATGTGTGTGATTTCTTGATTTTGAAAAGAGGGAAGCTTCATAGCATATGTGCAATATGTTAAGTGGAGTTCCAAATTTATGCTATGATTTCATTTGAAAATAGAATCTTCATTCAACAAATTTGGGTATGTTGAATGAAGGTGGTCATTTTCAAAAGTGTGCTTTCGAAAAAGAGAGAGGCTCCAACTCTAACATATGTGAAATATGTTAAGTAGAGTTTTTATTTTATACTATGATTTTATTTAAAAATATAATCTTCATTCAACAAATTTGGGTATGTTGATGTGGTGTTTATTTTTGGGATGCAGGACACCACGTAGATCTTAGGGGGTACTTATTGAAGTGATCAGGTGTGACATTAAGGAATGATGTATTATCTCAAAAGATAGAAATCACCACCCTATAATGGACCTAATCACCTAATAAGGACTCTTAAGGAATGATGGGTCTCAATATACTAGAGATCTTTTCCCTACTTTACATGAAAAGTAAAGTAGGGTTTATTTTAAGTTGGGTTCGAAAGTTCTGAGGCAAGCCCCATAGTTAATTACATCCTAAGGAATGGGAATTCTTAAGAATACTCAAAAGTAGACAATTAGGGTCTTCAAAGATTTCAAGGTTAAGACTATCAAAGGATTGACTATTTTAGAAAATCAAATGGAATAGATCATGGAGAAGACATATTTTTGGAATCCATAGGGAGAAAGAAGGAAATGCTCATGATACTAGGAAGCCTAGTGAGCGTTCCAATCTACCCTATAATTGGGCTTTATATTTTTCTGAAATTTGAAGAGAGTTAATTATTTGAGTTGACATTTTATTAGATTGCTAGGGCTTATAATTCCACAACATAAGATTATAAAAATGCCTAAAAGGTGAGGATTTATGCTTACAGCCCAAAGAAAATAGCTACCTCAGATTCCTAAACTAAGGAGCTTTGGTACAAAATAAAGGCATGACCTAAGTCTAAGAGAAAGGTGGGTATTTGATTCACCTCCACAAGAGAGGATGAACCACCTGACTGTTGGACTTACAACCGCCTGGAGTGGCCGCCAACTAACTCCTCCTATGCTTTAAATCCATGTAGACAAGTCTTATACTTTGCAAGATGGCTAGGCTGTTGCTTATTTAGAAAGGATACTAAGTCCTTAAACTCACTCCTTAAGAGACTAGAGCATGAGTGGTATGAATTCATGACTTAATCTAATGCAAATTTTATCAAATTTATTTGATTCTTTTGAACTCTTTATTTTGACACAGGCTATGGGATTTTGTATGCCTAAATGCATGAGAATTTGATTATGGATCAAATCAAGAGAGAAATGGGTGTTCTTCCATCAAAGGCTCTCACAGGTTAAGCCTTCATTCTCTGAAAAAGATGGAAGCCCCCTCTTAATAAGAGTGGAGAAATATGACATGCATGATATTATACATTCATTCATCTAGCTAAAAATTTTATTATCTTGATTTAATTTCTAGGCTTTATGGTGAGGTTATGAGTTATTTTAAAATTTTAGTTATGAGTTATTAGTGGGATAGAAAATTTAATTTTATATTAAGAGCCTATCGCATCCAGGCCACACATTCAGACATCAATCACAAAGAAATTATAAAAACATGTTATTCTAATGCACAATCTAAACACAACATAAAATAATTTTATAGACTACAGTAAAAGAATAAAAGGCTATGGTCGAAGTTCACATACACCCCAAAAGAGAAAAAAGGGAAAAGCTCACCCTTATATAACCTGATTACAAAAAAAAATACATGCTATGGGGGTCTTTTCTTCATTTCTTCCTTCTCTTTCTTTTGGTTTGATTTGCTCCAAAGGCATCACAAGGCACCCTAGGGACTAAGCCTTCTGGCCACTACTCATCTTAATCCCTCATAACACTAGTCCTAATTCTTAATGCAAAATTATATCAAAAATAGGAAAATTAAATCTAGCTACACCTGCAAAATAAATGCTAGCTAAACACACCATACAACTCAAGCAATTATATGAATAATTTGGACTTAGCACCCCACACATGGGTAACCAAGCCCACCTGTCCTAACATGAGTTATGCTTAGGGGCTCAACCTGCACAACAAACACATTTATATTTTTACTACAATGGCCCCTTAAGCACAACCCTCTGCATAAAACATGATTAGGCTAATAACGCCCTAACATCCAGTCTAAAACATTACATCACAAAACAAAACATAACATCATACATAAAATGCCCTACCTTAGCACTATAAGTAGTGACTTAGTATTCTAATGCTTAAGGCTTGTGTGGCAAGACTTTAGTAGGCTTCTTTAGTTTAAGATTCAATTCGAAGTTTGAATTTGTTTAAATTTTACCTTTGGGTGATTTCAATTTAAATGATTTAATGATTTATTTATCATTTTTATTTCACTTTTATTTGGTTAAATTGATATTTAGGTTTTCAAGAATGAAGAGTATAATGAATTCCATTTGTAGATGGAACTCATCTACATCCCAATTCTAAAATATAAGGTCAAGTATCTTAATTATCCCATTAAAATTTGTGTAATTTATTTGATTTGAGAGCTTAGAATTTGAGTTGGTTTAAGTATTTGATTGATTGATGTTGATTTAGATGTTTTGGTTTAATTACATCTTGATAATTCAATACCCTTGATATCTAAGGAAGTTTAAGTTTGTTTAAATTCATGTGTTTTTTTTATTGATTAATTTTAGATTAGATATTTTGGTTTAATTAAATCTTGATAATTCAATATCCTTTTAAATTAATATTTAATTCTTTTCTTTGATTATGGTTATGTGACTTGACTTTATGTTTATTTGAATTATGGTTCATTCATTTGTAGTTTGATTATTAGAATAATTGAGATTTTATTTTGATTTTAATTGAGTTTGATTCTTTGTAATTAGGATTTTATCTTTTAATCTCATCTATTTGTCATGTTTATCAAAGTTTGGTTTGCATTCTGATTTCATACATTGGATAGTTAATTAGTTTATCTTATTTAAGTAGGTTGAATATGATTTGATTTGATTGCATATTAAATTGCTGAGAGTCTTTCTTAATTTAATTTAATTTGATTTAATTTGATTTGATTAGCTTTATTTGTCTATGGGTTTTCTTAAGTTCAATGTGATTATGTGATTAGTTTAATTAGTGTGTTTATGTTAATTATAAAGATTTTTTTAATTTTCAATTTGATTTCATATTTGTTTAGATCAATGATGTAATTAATGACTTAATAATTTAAGTTTGATTTAGGTTTTGATTAGTATTTAATAGCATTTTGATTATATTCAAATTTATGTTTAATTAAGCTTAAGTTTAATATGATTAATTTGATTAACTTAATTTGCTTGTTTAAGACGTGTGATAAATTATTAAATTAAGTAAAGATTTGTTTAATTTTTTTTTAAATTTGATTTCATATTTATTTATGTTAATGATGAAATTAATGACTTAATGATTTAAGTTTAAATTAAGAATTGATTGGTATTTAATTGCATTTATGTTTGATTAAGCTTAAGGTTTTAATATGATTAATTTAATCGAATTTAGTTAGTTTATTTAATAGGTATGATTAAATTAATTGTGAGATTAATTAAGTATTTGATTTGAATTAATTTTAATGTGATTTATAAAATTAATTTTTTATTTAGATGATGGATTAATTTGTAAGTTTGCATTAATTAGGTGTTTATTCAATTGTAGCTTAAGGGTAATTAGTTTAAGTAAGGAGTGTATTTAAGTTAATTATTAAATTAAATAAATATTTATTTAATTCTTAATGATGTAATTAACGACTTAATGATTTAGGTTTAATTTATTTTGATTAGTATTTAATTGCATTTTAATTTATTTGATTAAGCTTTAATATTTGATAATTTGATTAACTTAATTAGCTTGCTTGAGCGGTGTGATTAATTATTAAATTTAATTAGGGGTTTGATTTAAGCTTAATTAGAGTCAACTTTAATGTAACTTATTTAAATTAATTTGATTAATTATGATGATGGATTAATTCATTAAGTTTGTAATTAATATGTTTAGCTAATTAAGTTTGATTAATGGTAATTAAATTTTTAAATCATGATTAATTAAGGGTTTATTTAATTAGAGATTAATGATTTAATTTTCCACAGTGAGATTTTATCAAGTATTTTACTTAAGTTTGATTTGATTAAAGGATTATTGTTATTAAACATTATTATTAAGTGAATTAATTATTTATTTCATTTTAATTAAGTTTGATTATTTATGATTAGAATTTTATTTGATTTGCTTCATTTATTATGTTTGTTTGATTTCATTAACATGTTTTATTTAGTTATTAGGTTGAAATATTTAATGATTAATTAATTATCTTATTCCAAATGGATGTGATTTAATCATATGTTAATTAAGTTTACTTTAACTTTATTTGGTTTAATTTGATTAGTATTAAATAATTATGTTGAATTGGTTTATTAATCAATTTAAATTTTTTAATTTATTTAATGATTAATTAGTTTCAATTTATTTATACTCATTCTAGAGTTTCATATGATTAAGACTTTATGCTTAGTGTAAGTTTAGTTATACTAGTTTCACCCATGTTAAAGTTTCCTAGATTTATTTAATTTTAACTTTGATTTAAGATTTAATCATTTAATTGAGTTTTATTAGCTTAAATCATATTTAATTTAATTTCCTCTAAGGATGATATTTTTCTGATTTGATGTTTGATTAATGATTGCTTAAGTGCTATTTCATTTCTAATTTTGATTTCGTATTTAAATTATTTTTAGATTATGTTTCAAATACTCTTTAATTGATTAAACTTTAATCTTAAGTGTTTGTTTGGGGTTTATTAGGATTTAGAAAATCACATTATTTTCTTGAGAGTCCTAGATGTCAATTGAAGTGATTTAAGTCATTTAAGATTTTGTAAATTTAATTTTATTTGATTTATTTTATTAAAATGGACAATTTGATCTTCAAATTTTAATTTCTCCCAATCCAAAAGTTCTTTTCATGTGAAGTTTTTATGGTAGGTGTATTTTAACTTTATTTTTAATCTCTAAAAATTTCAACTAAATCTAAAATATGCTTTTAGTTTAATAAATGAACTTAGCATTTTACTAAAACTCAAATTAAGCTTAAAATACTTTTTGAAATTTGAGAATTTTGAACTTTTTTGGATTCTTCTCAGAAAGATGGATCCAACGAGCTCTTGTTTACAATTTTTGGTTAAGTATTTTATTTTCTATGAAGTTTTGAAGTTTCAGGTGGTTTAAATTAATTTTATTTTATAATAAAATATGTGCGGTGCTGAAATCAGCCATTAGGTGGGAAGACCGGTCAACCCACGTAAAGTGACCCGGGCTCGCTCTAGATCGTCTGATCATAAATCGAATGATCCAGATCAAACCGCACGATCTATAGTCCAGGATCATCGATCTGAGCCGTCCGATCGCATGAATCGCATGATCGGACAGTCCAGATCGCATCAAGTGATCTGAAGGCCTGGATAGCATGATCCACGCATGATCCAAGCTATCTAATCCCGTGAACCATGGGATTGGATGGCGGTTGTAGCCCCGCCGGCGGTGAACAGTAAAAATAGCTTTTTTTTTGGAAAAATGAGAGTTTTAAGCCAAAACTTGTCCAAATGGACTCATTTTTGTATCAATTCACACCAAAAAAAAAATTTTATTTTCTAATTGGGATGATTTAAGTAAAAATGTGAGATTATCTAAGGGAAATTCCTAAAATTGGAGGAAAATTAATACAAAATGCATGAAATCCTAAGGTCAGCTATGATTTGGAGAGATTTATCTCACCGGGGATGATTTCCAGTGACAGTGAAGATTCGAGTGAACTCCTAGGTATGTGAGGAAGCTTTGGAATGATCCTCAATGCCTCTTTTCAGAACATCATCTTCTTTGATATTTACCGTCGCCTCGTTGGAAAAGTAACTATTTATATTTTTGAGCTCAAAAATGGCTCAAAGAGGTAGGGGAAGGGTTCCTTTTTACCTTTGGGAGCTTTTGGAGGCTGAATGGTGGTGGGAGGAAGAGATCTAAAGCCTCATCTCCCCCTCCTTTTATAATGGCTAAAAATCTATTATTTTTTGAATTTTTTAGCTCCAAATTGATTGCCATCTTGCTTGGGGTGGTTGGGGTGGATGATGGACTGATTGAGAACTTTGAATTTTTGTTCCAAAGTCTCTTGCCATATGATCACTCAATGCAAATGTTGAGAGGAGTGTATGTGATGGGGAGAATTAAATGAGGTTGGGTGGAATCATTTGGGGAGTATCCATGAGAGATTTAATTGGGTTGGGTTAGTTTTGGGCTGATCTCAAATGGGTTTGGGTCAGGTTTGATCAGCCCCCAATGAGTCTTATCTTGGTTTCAAGAGATTTGGCCCAATTTGGGTAATATTGGGTCAAATTGTTTGCCAAATTAGCTTGGTTTATGGATTGATTCATGTTCAATTGGCTAATTGAAGATGAATGTGATCTTTAGTTTGAATTAATTTGTATTTAATTTAGATTTAAGCCAATTTGGGCTAGTTAATCAAGTTGACCAATTGCTTATTGATCAAATTGGGTTTAATTATGGCTTTTGGTCAAGTTTAATAATCAATTTGGAATGAACTTCAAAATTGCAATTAATTTGGGTCGATCATGATTTGACCCAATTTGGTCCTTAGGCTAATAATCAATTTGGATCAAATGGTCAATTTTTGGTTTGGCTCAATTGATTGCAATTGATCATCCTGATCAACATCATGGTGGAAGGTTTTGGTGCACTTGGTTCAATCCAATTTGGGTTGGATTGGAAGTTGGCTCAAATAGGTCCTTTAAGTCACTTTGGGTCAAGTGGACCTAAGTGGGTCAATTGGTTTGGTTTTGGTTTGATTTGAGTTTAGTTGAACTTATATATGAGCCCTAGATTAGAATATAAATCCAATAGCATTCAATTTGGAATCTAAGGGATTTTGGTGCAATTGAAAGTTTTGGTCAAAAGGGCTAAGTTAGGCTTGACTTGGGTTGACTTGATTTTGGTTTGATGATTGTAGATTTTATTTATAATTGAATAAATGATCGAATGAATGATTAATTTGAGAGAAAATTCATTGGTTTTGACTTGGTTTGGATAGAATTTGGTTAAGTCCAAAGAATTGGCTTAAAGGACTTAGATTGATTTAGATTTGATTTTTTGATATAGTTTTGGTCATTTGAATTTGGATTTCATTTATATTTGTGAATAAAAATGAAGAAATAATTGATTTATAAAGAGATCAATTGAGTTTGATTTGATCTAAGGGGAGTTTTGGCTAAGCTTATGAATGTGGTTCATATGGCTTAGGAAGGGTCTTAGGATTTGAATTTGATTTTGGGTTTCAATCATTTAAAGTCAAATTTGAAATTAGATTTGCAACTTGAATTTGAATTTGAAATTTGGTTTGAGAATTGAATCTGGGTTTGATTTGGGAAAGTGTATCAAAATTAGTTTTAAGCTATGGGATAAGTAATTTCCTTAAGCCCTAAGGTATAACCTAATCTTATCATTAACATTTCTAAATCTCTAGGCTTAGGTTAAGTGTTCACCTAATCACTAGAAGTGTCTTATGACTAAGGGATTCTTAGTGTCTAGAAGAGTCCTAAGTCTAAGGAGAGGAGGTTAAGAGCTCACTCCAAAAGTGAGGTCAATAGTTGAATAGATAGCCATTTTCAAAAGTGTGCTCTTTGAGAAGGAGGGAAACTCCAACTCAAACATATGTGAAATATGTTAAGCAGAGTTTCAATTTTATGCTATGATTTTATTTGAAAATAGAATCTTAATTCAATAAACTTGAGTATGTTGAATGGAGATAACTATATTCAGAAAGATGCTTTTGAAAAATGATTTTGATTTTGATTTTGAAAAGAACCTCCATGTAACAATAGTGGGGATTGTTATATGAGATTTGGTTATATGAGTTTTCTACTTTTTGAAAGTTTCTTATGAATTTTGCGCAAGATCTTTTATTATATGACTTTTGAAAAAGTATTTTTGGAAAGTGAGATTTTGCAAAAGAGTTTATTTATTTAAATATAAGATAAACCTTGCCTCACCAAGCTAGTGGTGAGTAGGTTCTAAATTTTTCTCATCTCTTTTCATTAGTTAATTTTATCTTTCACCTATTAGGGGACCCAATAGGGGTTTTAAGACCTACAAGGAGTGAGGTCCTAAACCTAGAGGATGTTGGTTAGCTTTGCTTAAGAATGAAATAAGCTAAGTGCCAATGGAAGGAAAGATAGTATTGGACTCATATGAAATACAAGTCCACTATCAATGCTTGGAGATAATAATTGTCTACTAGAGATGGAGAGAGGAACTATCCCCAACAGAGTCACCAAAAAAATTTGTGGTGTTTGTTTTCAATTTGATGTGTATGGGGGACACCACGCAGATCTGAGGGTGTACATATTGAGGTGATAGGGTATCACATCAAGGAATGGTGAAGTATCTCGAAAGATAGAAATCACCACCCTATAATATTCTGCACTAAGGGAGTGAGGTAGGAACCTCCTTAGGCTACTTAAAGCCATGCATCCCTAAGATCTGACTAATATACCCACTACTCTATATATATATATATATATATATATATATATATATATATATATATATATATGAATGTGCAAGAAACTATATAATGAAAAAACTATACAAAAGTTGGATTCAATTTGACTGATTTATTTGTGTAAATGAATTAAAGCTCCATCTAAATTCTAATGTCAAAAATGCATAAGAAAGAAATTAAGCAGGCACGTGGCCATTATTCTAAACCAAGGGAGTGAGGTAGGAACATCCTTAGGGCTACCTAAAGTTGTACATCTTTGGGATGTTCAGACTAATATACCCGTTAATATTCTTACTTATGCAAATCAACATATGAATATAAGAAAGAAACCTCACTTCATATACTAAGTTTATATTCACATGCACCTCCTATATATGTATAACTAAAGTCACAATAGATATTCTGATTCATCAAGAAGCTTTTAAAATTATGTTTGAGATTTAGTAGTGATAATAGCCACAGATAATTTTAATTAAGTCAACACATGCAAATAGGCATAAAGGAAATCATTTCTTACTTAATTAATTTTGAAAAGAATGAATGCATGATTACAATGGCATACAACATTTAAAAATGATTGAAAATAAATAAAGAAATATAAGCATGTAATTTCATTCAATCCAACTAATTCTTAAGGACAATCACATTAAACAAGCTTATTTAAAATAAACCAAAGTTAAATAAACCAAAGTTTGTTAAAGACATTTTTGATTTCATATTTGATTTGGTTTATGAAATATGAAAGAGGTTTGCTAGTCCTAATCCCATTCCCATATGTGTGAGTTAATTTGACTCAATAAAAAGCAATTAGGTTGATTTTACAGATTGATTAAGTTAAGCATGGTTAAATCAATTTATTAACCCGTACCTATGTCACCTTAAAGTAATCAATTAAATGATGAGCTAATATGATATGCAACCAATAGAAAGTAAATGGAAATGCTCCTATGAAATGAAAGGGGCCTAATGCAATTAGTTCATAATTATTAATTAATTAAGCATAAAGAGCTCACTTAATTAATCTTATGGTTTTCTAACACATGTGAATAAATGATAATTTCATTAGCTCTCTCTTTAGGTTATTGTACACTCAAAGAGCTACCCAAGATTTAATCAAGGAAAATAGATTAAAACAAATTAATTAAGTTCATTAATTATCTAATTGAATCTTAATTTCCCTTAATCAACAATATGAAATGAACTTAGGGAAAGAGACAAAGAAGGAAGCCTAAGTCTCAATCCCTAAAATCTTTCAAATAGTTAATTAAAGTTCATATATGATTTGGATTTTTATTAATTTTTGTTTATTAATTAATTAATGATTTTTAATTAATTAATTTTTAAGGATGGAATGAAGATGATTTAAGGAAAGGATTGGGAGAGGAGTCCCAATCCATTTCCCTAAGTTACTCCACTATTAATAGAGATCATTAAGCTTAATTATATAATTAATCCACTATTCATTTGCTTAATTATCATTAATTAAGATAGGAGAGTAATTAAGGCTTAATCCATTGATTTTACCAATTAATTATCCAATAAATCCCAAAAATTATGGGAGGTAAAGGTTATCCCCATAAAAATTTCTGGAAAGTTTGAAATTAATTTGGATAATTAATTAGAGAGTAATTAGGCTAAATATAATTTTAGTTAAACCTTAATTAAGCTAAAATTACTATTCAAAAATAATAAATATTAATTTTAATGGATTCCTTTTTAAAATACTTTAAAATGATCCTTCATTTGTATTTTTTGGATCTTTCTACAATTAGTAATGAATTTTAGAAGTTTCAGCATTAAAAAAGGATTAATTAACCTAATTCACCCCCTAATCCCGTCAGCGCCACATGGCGGCCGATGTGGCATGCTTTTCATGTGGCACAACGAGATTAGTTATTTAATAAGTTGTCACATCAAATGCTTGTGCGGACGATGACATAATGCATTTTCGCATGGGCCGTGTGATTGGACCACCATGATTAAATGTGTGGATTAAAGGATTAAATTGGCGGATCTAAGCGTGATCAGATCAAGACCGTTCATTCCAATCATCCAGATCGGATGGTCTGTGATCTATCTCCTCCCAAGCAGCGAGAAATGAAGACCATCCATCGATCGTCGCTTGATCCGAGCTCACCCGAGCTCGAATGGAGATCAAATCAATCCCACACCTTTAGGGAAGCACAACAAACACATCCAATGGTGGAAATCACACGAAATATAACTTTTCTTCATAATGGACCAACCTATTTTAAGCTTAAGCTCAATTTCAATGGCATACCTCACCGGAGGTTTTGAGTAGCGATTCCAACGACTGAGGAAGCTTCATTTGGTAGAAATGAAGCCCTATTGAGCCACACGAGCTTCAATTTGGTGTAGATCGGTTGGAAGACCAACCCATGGAATGTAAGTGATCGGCCTTGGTCGAAATCCTACTCAATAGGTGATGAGGCATGTTCGCTCGTCTAGGTCCAAGGATGGTTGGTGTGCAAAGTTAATTGCACTTTGGTTGTAAAATAAGGAAATGGTAATCACTGGTATCCTCCCCTATTTCAGTTTCATGTAAAACTGAGAATGGGGAATTTGGGGAGCTCGTAAACAATGGAAATTGCTCTACGAAGGAGAGAAGAGTGTGTTAGGGTTCAATTGAGTATGTGTGTTTAGTTTAAGTGAGAATGAGGGGGGTAAACCCCCTCATTCCTTGGATCAGAAGATAATGATTGTTTTGGTTTTTTTGGATTAATGGTTGTGATGGGGAGGTCGAGGTTGGCAGAGAATCATTCCATTTGGCCTCTCATAACTGGAGGAAGGGTGGGAGGTGGATGCTATAGCAAAGGAAGTGGGTGTCCTTGATGCCAAGTGCTCCAATGGGAAAGGAGAGGTAATTTCACCTCTCCATGGATCTTGGCCAACACAACCACCCTTGGGTCAAGTTAGCCAGAGTCCTTGGCACCTAAGTGGACCAATGAATGGGTGTCAAGTGGCCAAGGGGAGGAAATAACCAAAAGTGCAAGTTTTTATCACATGGGATACTCTAGACCCAAGGGCAAAGTTGTCATTTGATTATTGATTTAACTTGGGCAGATTTGAAATTAGTCAAAAGTGGGTTAGTCAAAGTTTCAAGCGATTTGGAGTTTATTTGGTTTTATTTGGCTTAATTTGACCTATTTTGGTCAAATTGGGTTAGGTTGGGTCAAGTTGACCAATTGGTCAAATTGGATCAAACCAAAGATTGTGTCAAGTTCATATGACTATTTGGGGTGTATTGGTGTTATTGAATTGGTTCAATTTGCTTTATATTTGATTTTGGCTCTTTTGGATTCATATAGGTCAAATGCGTCGAGTTGACCAATTTGACCAAATTGGCCAAAATGGCTTACATTGGGTGTTGGTTTAAGTTTAATTGGTTAATTGAAAATTATTGTAGGATTTGGTTTGAATCAATTTGGATTTAATTTGATTTTGGCCAATTTGATCCTTTAGGTCAATTTGGGCTAAGTTAAGAAGTTGACCAATTGGTCAAATTGGGCTCAATTAGGGCTTTGGTCAAGTTCAATAGTGACTTTGGAATGAACTTGAACCGTTGGTTGTAATCAATTTGGTTTATGGTGCAATTTTCCTAGTTTAGGTTTCATTTGGGCTAAAGGTTGACTTAGTAAAGGACTAGGTTGACTTGGTTTGACCCAATTCAAGATAATTGATTAACCTAGGATGATTGTTGATCATGATATGAGGTTTGGATGGGCTTAGTTCAATCTAATTTGGGTTGGATTAGAACTTGGCTCAAAAAGAACTTTTAGGCCACTTTGGATCAAGTGGACCTAAACAGGTCAATTGGTTTGGTTTTGGCTTGATTCAAGTTTAAGTGAACTCATATGTGAGCCTAGGATTGAAATATAAATCCAACCTCAATCAATTTGAAGTTCAATGGATTTTGGCTCATTTGAAATTTTCAAGTCAAAAAGGATAACGTGGGTTTGATTTGGGTTGACTTGATTTGGCTTGATAATTATAGTTTATGTTTATATTTGGATGAGTGATTGAAGGAATGATTGATTCATTAAGAAACCCATGGAGTTTGAGTTGGTTTGGATAGGATTTGGCCAAGCCCAAGGAATTGGCTAAAAAGGCTTGATTTGGATTTTGGTTTAATTTTGGATTTGGTTTTTGGCTATTTGGATTTATATTTCATTTATATTTGGGAATATAAATGAAAATATAAATGATTCATGAGAAAATCACTTGAGTTTGTAGTGATTTGGAAGCAAATATGACTAAGCTTATAGGTGTAGGTCAAAAGGACTAAGAAAGAAAACCTATTTAATTTGATTTGATTTTGGTCATTGGAGGGTGGGTTTCATTTATATTTGTGAATATAAATAAAGGAACAATTGATTTGTAAAGAATTGAGTTTGGGACATTTTAGATTGATATGGCTGCTTATGAGAGTTCTCATAAGACTTAGAGGAAATTTGATCTTGATTTGATTTGAGATTGATTTGTTCTGGAATTGATTTATGATTTAGAGTTTGATTTGAGATTGAATTGATATTTGAAAAAGTCAATTGAATTGGGGTTGATTTTAATTTTATTAAGGCAAAGTCCATAAGATGAAATCAAAGGGCTTAGGAAGGGTTTTGACATTTGGATTTGATCATGGGATTGAATTATTGGAAGTTGGGTTTGAATTGATTTTTGATAGTTTGATTGAAAGATTAAATTAATATTTGAGAAAATTAAATGAATTTGGATTGATTTGGATTTGGATAAGGCTAAGTCCATAAGATGAAATCAAAGGGCCTTTGAAGGGTTTGATCAAGGGCTTTGATCATTTGGCTTGGAATTTGATTTATGATTTGGATTTGGAATTTGAATTTGAATTTGAGATCTGATTTGAGAAGGAAAGCATGGATTGGGTTTAGGCCATAGGGTTGGCAAGTTTTCCTAAGTCCCTAAGGCATAACATATTCCTATGGCTAACCCCTCTAAGTCTCTAGGCATAGGTTAAGTGTTCACCTAATCACTAGAAGTGTCAACAGGGAGCTCTTAGTATCACAAGAGTCATATCTAGATGAAGTTGAAACTTACTCCAAAAGTGAGTTCAACATCTAACCAGAGCTTTTCAAGTAGGAGAGCTTATTTTAGTTCTTAAGAGACCAATTCGCAAGATGGGAGGCATGTTTGAACCCGATTGGGAAGGCTCTTGTTTCATAGAAAAAGCCTATCAAGGAGGATCATATCAACTTATCAATCATAAGGAGAGAGCGACCAATGCTTCCAATCAATGGGCTCTAACTAAAGAAATATTACCCATAAAACTATGTTTGAAAGCAATTACCATCAATAAAAATTCCATTTCGAATTCAAACTCTTAAAATTGAAAGCATTTCTGTCTACGAATCCACCATGACATGTTTAGGGTAGGTGTGAAAGAACACAACTGTCATCCTATCCTTCATCGACATAACATAAACACTAATTTCACATAAAACAAAAAATAAACACATATATTTTATCTTGAGCGACTTTGAGTTGAGATAACAGCCCCTCACTCAGTGGGTGGGTCGATTCACTTAGTGTGTGTCACCCCTGGTCTTCTTGCTTAGGAGGATGTAAGTCTCCCATGCTTTCCTCTTGGCTTAACCGACACCGATGAGTTTTAGTATGGAGTCTTACTATACAAAGGTTACCATCATCTTTCAAGAAGATGTAAGTCTACTACACTTTCTTCTTAAACTAGCCTTCATGCACCGACTGGGTCGAGTATATTTGAGGTTTGGGATAAGCCACCTAGCGACTCCTTTTCTTCTGACTACTTCAAGTCTGGGTTCAGTCCTTCCTCAGGACCCGCTTAGTAGTTTCCCTAGGTCAGATAGCATCAGTCCCGTCGATGATAGACTATCTCGATGAAATTTTTTATCTATGAAGATGTAAGTCTCCTATGCCTTCTTCTTAAATCGATCTTCACACACTGACTGGCACCTTAGGTTGGTTGGTCTTCGCTATGCGGACAATGAATGACCTGGTGGATACACAACTCATGGCAGATGTAAGTCCCCATGGTTTCTTCTTGGCCATACCTATAGGCTTTTCATCGATAACATCCCTGTAAACCCTTTGGGCACTCTATTTATATGATGTCCTTGTGACCCTATCTAGAAACTACTCAGGTTACTATTGGATTGGATAGTCCCCCTTTCCTAGTAACCACCCTTGCGATTCAAAGGTTTATACTACAGATGTACAGACTCTCCCTTTGTATTGGTAAATCTAAGATAGGTCCAAACCGACAAAGCCCCTTCTCAGTGCGGTCCATCGCACACTGATAGGGTTCATGCAAATATATAAATAAATAAAATATATATTTGCTTGTCAATCAGTAGGACATCCCTAGTGATACATTTTTCAAGCAGGCATCTTATCTTTAGGGCAGTGTTAGCAAAACTCCTTATAAGAATCGCCTGACTACTCTTAAGTTGACATAAGTCCCTAACAGTGCTCATTCAATAGTCACCCTAGGTTGGGCCTGATTTATTGCGCATCTAACATGTCACCCTAGTGGTGGTTTTGGCTTTGGAAGATGTAAGTCAAATATGCTTTCTTCCTAGCACAACCATTGCATACCGAAAGGCAACCTTTAGGTTGGTTAGTCTCACCCCTCGGCTGGTAGACTACCCCTTTCGATCAGTAAATCTGAGACAAGTCCAATACGGCATAGCCCCTTCTTAATGGGTCCATCGCACACTGACAAGGTCCATAAATTAAATCAAGCTAAGTCAAATTCAAAAAAATCATACTAAATTAAATGAAATCAAATTAAGTTAATTATTCTACTCTTGAGTTGAGGTAAGATCCCTAGTGGCACTCACTCAGTAGTCTCCCTAAGTCAGGTTTGATTTATTGTGCATCTAACAGGTCACCTCAATGGCTATTTCTACTTTGGAAGATGTAAGAGCCCATTTAGCATAGCTTTTTAGCTTCCCATTTTGAAAAAGTAGGCAAAAGCATTTGGGAACAACTTTGTAAATCCCATTTGTCTGAAATCCCAGTCTCAATTGTCATTTTTGCAACTCGAGAGTGGAACTCTGGTCTGACCGTGAAATTCCATTCCACCTTTCATAAAAAAATATCTTTCAAATTTAACCTTATTATTAGGCAAGTATACCGAACGAAAGTCACGATAATCTCACATGTTCGGCATTTCCGCATTTGTAGTTTCCTATTCCCTAACTCATGAACCTTGAAGGTTCTGGAGTTAAAGCTTCACTGAACTAAGGGTCTCCCTTCGAATCCTCCACCACTACTGTGAAATCCCTTGTGTGTCGATGAGCACTATCTCTTGATTTGCCCCATCAATCATGACTCCAATAGAGAACCTAGGGTTTGTCTTTGCAATGAGCCGTTAAGTGCATCTCTTAGTTTCTTTAGTAATCGGTCCATTAATGGGAATGTAGTGAGAAATTGTTTCCATTTATGATTTACCATTTTTGATACATACTTCTCTCGATTTCCCTTGAAGTGCAATTCTTTTCTAAAAAGGTGTTCCTGATTTGTCTGCATTCTCTCAGTTTCTTTAGTAATCTTGCTAATATGTTCTTTCATGTTCAAATATACGATATTGAAATGTATTGGAATTTAGGATTTGTAATAGGTTTGGGTTGTTACGTATGTGACATTGGTGAACCCTTACTATGGGTGGTTACTACTTCTCTGTGATACATTTATTTTATCATTTCTTATGCAATATTATTCAGCTTTTCATAAATATCTATAGTTAGAGGCTAAGTATAGTGGTAACACTTTGCCAAATGGACCTTGAACAAATTGAATATACATAAATCTTCTGTACATTTGGATAGTTTGATTATTTCTCCGAGGCATTGATATGGTTGTAAATATGAAGTTATTATTAAGTACACCTCTGAGGCTTTGATGCTATGTGATTCTTTTATTATGTTGTGTAATTAAGCAATCTTATTCTTGTTGTGGTGGATGCATTTCTCTATGATGGCTTGTTATTCGTGACCATGAAATCTCTCAAAGGTTTAATCATAATATAATTATTTTGGCAAAGTGTTTCATTTTTACTAAAGTATTTTTTGTGTCATTACATAAGATGGAACAATAGTATGATAGTTTATGAGCTATAAATATTGACATTTTGATTGAGATGGTTAAATTTAAATTGATGTTAAATTTTATATTACATATTATTGTTCTCTGTGAATATTATAGCTTGCCAAAGGGGCAAACTGAGAGATGGTAGTTTATTTGCCACATGGGAGAGGGAAATCAAGATAATATTTTGTGATGTATGTTTAAAAGAGGTGGAATTGGGAATAGACCAACAACTCACTTCAATAAAGAAGGCTAAAAGAACATCTTAATAAATTTCTAAGAGAAAATAGGAAGACAATATGAAAAAACACTCAAGAACAAATGGGACCAACTCAAGAAAGACTAAAAACTCTGGAAGGAGCTAAAACACAGATCTACTGGCTTAGGGTGTGAACCTATAAGAAAAATAATAGAGGCTTCAGATGATTGGTAGAAAGAAAAACTATAGGTGAAGAAAATGACTGTATCCAACTCATTTTATTTCTTTGGAGTCTATTGCAGATTTGATTCTTTAACAAGTAACATGTTTTTCTCTAAAATGGCACTCTCAACTGTAGGTTATGCCTAATACAAAAAACTTTAGGCTATGTGGCATAGATCTAGAGCTAGAAGAGAAACTTGACATGATGTTTAGTGGCATTGTAGATACTTGTGCTCATGCTTAGGCTCCAAGTCAAGAAATTCCACAAAATTTAATTGAGCCCGAAGAAGCACATTCCAATGAACTTACCGAGGGATTAATGCATGATATGGGTGAATGAGGTTAAGGTAGTCAATAAAATGCACATCAGGGTTAGATCAGCAAAGATAAAAGAGAAAAAAAAATAATACTGCATTTATAAGAGACCAAATATCACATTTGGTTTCAACATGTGCAAGCATGACTTCCAGTGCTAGAACCATGCATGTTAGTCCACCAATGTTAGAAGCAGTTAAGATACTCGATAGCACCCTAAAATTTTGATGATATGTCATTATATCTATTTTCAGTGAAACTCCTTGAAGACCTCACTAAGTAAGAGGCTTTTCTGACAATGGTGTCCGAGCAAAGAGTTCATTACCTTTTCTATTTTATGAACAATAATGATGTCTAAACATTCATAACTACCTTCGACTATTTATTTTTTATTTACATATCAACGCTCGAGGGACATTGTATGTTTGAACTTTAATTCTGGTTATCTATTTTATTTACCTTTGTGCATTGCTAGTTGTCATATCGATGATATATCCACACTCATAAAACATTCATAACTCTATACTTCATATCTCTTTATTGTTAGTCATCATATTATTTATTTATGTTGTCTTCTAATGTAATAGGTTATGAATTGATGGAGATAGTAGAGATTGATGAGTTAGTAGAAAGGGCTCAACATATATCTATTATCACAATGATGACATACTTCATAAATGAATTCTATGAATTATATATATGCAAGAATCCATGTATGGCCTCATCTCAAATTGGAGATAAATGGATTGGGGAACTATTAGGAGGTCACCCTACTAGGTGTCACAATGTATTTTAGATGTCAGAACTAATTTACGTTGACCTTCTGCACAAACTTGAAGCTTTTCATGGGCTTCATGGTTCATCCAAGACAAGCACAAGAGAAGTGTTGGCTATAGCTTTATATATTCTATCACACAATGAATCCTTGTGTAACATGTGAATGTTTTCAGCATTCATTAGAAACTATTAGTAGGTATTTCTCAATTGGTTTAGATGCATTAGTAAGCTTGGCCATAAATATTATGAAGTTAATTGATCCAACTTTTGAGAGTACTCCACCAAAATATACAATGATGTTAGATATATGTCATTCTTTAAGTTACACATCTAATGGGTTTTTTTCTTGATATTCCTTTTTTCTTATTATGCCATTATATTTAATAATATTTTCTAAGTTGAGTGAAGCGTATTGATAGAATTGTATTAGAGCACTTTGATGGAATACATGTTAATGCGCATGTTCCTAGCAATGAGAAAGTCACATATCGGACGTTGTGGATCACCAACATAAAATATACTGGCCATATGTGACTTCAACATGTGTTTTACTTCCATCATCGCTGGATGGGAGGGCATTTCACATGACAATCATATATTCAAATATTCAACACGTAGGGAGAGTGTAATTTTCTAATGATGTCGTTAGGTTGTTAATTGAGCAAGAAAGCATTATTTAAAGAAATTCATATGAATTAATCATATTTTTATCATCACCAAAAAAATATTACCTTGTTGCTGCTAGATATCCAATGCAATGAGGATTTCTTAAGCTATTTTGGATATGAAGTATCATATCCCCAATTTTGAGAGGAGCATCCAAGTACGAGCATAAATGTTTAACAAATGACATGCTTCATTATGGGGTGTTATTGAGAGAAATTTTAGAGTTCAGAAGAAGAAGTGGGTTATTCTATGTAATATGCCAACATATTCATTCCAAAAGAAAGTAAAGATAGTAGGGGCAACAATGGCCTTACATAATTATATACGATGACATTAATCTCAAGAAGATACTGATTTTAATCTGGTAGATGATGATCTATCATTCGTACATCCTGAAGCATATGAATATCGAATGAGCCAACCATTTGTTGAGAGTGATTTAGTTGCGAATGATTGTGAATGATAGTGAGAAACAATATGGGAAGGGGCTAAAGAGAAGAAGAAAATGAGAGAACATATTACTAACACTTTAATAAATATGTAGAAGGAATTAGGGATGACTTGTTGTTTAAGTCGATGATTGCACACAACATGTGCTACAATATTTAAACTTCTTAGTAAATGTCTATGATAGTGAGAGACATTATGTATCTTAGTACATTATGTAGTTTACAATATAGGCCTTTTGCGACAAAGCCAATATGTTAGATGAAGCAAAGATATGAAATTAACTCCTTAAGTTAAACTTCTCTCTTTCTATTTTCTCTATCCTTGTGGCTACTGCTACTTCTTTTATCCTTTTGCTTGTTTTATTTTCTAGTTTTGGTGTTGGTTGGATGGTCCTTCTAGCTGGTGGTCTGGTTCATTTTTGAAGGTTATTTTGTATTAGCCTTTGGGTGGTTGGTTGGCTTTGTGTCTACCTCCGAATGTTTTGATGACTTATTATCTATGGCTCTTCCATGCATATATTGGTTTGGTTAGAAAATAATTCACTATACTTTCTTTATTCAATGATAAGGGAGTTCTTAATACATCAAATTTCTATCATTATATATTATAATGGGTATTGTCGATTGTCAATCTGAAAGGGCTTTGTATTATGGCTTTGTTTGTTGGGATTATCTCTATTGGTGCTTGGTTCAGGGAGGTTGGTGGCTAGTTTGGGATTGTGTTGGATGTTTTTCTTTGCCTTCTCTATTGTTTTGGTTGGCTTGGTGGAGGTTATTTGGTGGTTGGATGCCTTTGTTGGCCGGTTAGCTATTATGGCTTTGTTTGCTGGGTTTGTATCTTTTATTGGCTGCCTAGTTCGGGGAGGTTGGTGGTTGGTTCTAAGATTGTGTTAGCTATTTTCCTTTAGCTTCTCTGCTATTTTGGTTGGCTTGGTGAAGGTTGTTTGGTGGATTGGTTTTGTTGGCTGGTTAGCTTGATCGCTTTGTTTCTAGGGTTTGTCTCTTTTGTTAACTATCTAATTTTGGGATGTTGGTGGAAGTTTATCATTTGACTATTTTACTTTGGATTTTCTACTATTTTGGTTTGTTTAGTCAAGGTTGTTTGGTGGATTGCTTTTGTTGGTCAGTTAGCTTGATCGCTTGGTTGGCTAATTTCTCTCTTTTGTTAGTTGCCTAGTTCTGAGAGTTGGTGGTTAGTTTTGGAGTTCTATTGACTATTTTACTTTGGCTTCTCTACTATTTTTCTTGGTTAGGTGTAGGCTATTTGGTGGACTAGTTTTGTTGGTTGGATGCCTTTGTTGGCTAGTTAACTTGATGGCTTTGTTTTCTAGGTTTGTCTCTTTTGATTGGCTAGTTCTGGGAAGTTGGTGGCTAGTTTTGGAGTTCTGTTGAATGTTTTACTTTAACTTCTTTGCTATTTTGGTTGGTTTGGTGGAGGCTATTTGGAGGACTACTTTTGTTAGATGGATGCCTTTGTTGGCTAGTTAGATTGATGATTTTGTTTGTTGATGCGGGATGTTGTTGGTTAGTTCTAGGATTCTGTTGGTTATTTTTATTTAGCTTTTCTTCTATTTTGGTGGTGGCTTTGTTGCTGGTCTTTTATTTCCACTATTGCTCCTAGTGATGGTAGATGATATGTATTTCGTTGGATGGCTTTACTAGTCTTTCATTTCCTAGTGGGCCAGGTTCTTTTTTTTAACATTAGTCTTTGACTAATAGCTAAAGGAGAGGTTTGATGGCTGTGATGGATTTGATATTTCATTTTATCTACTCTATTACTAGTAGCTTTATATGTGATTATAACCCTTCTTAATGAAGTTTGGATGCTTACATATATTGTTGCTCCTGGAGATGATATTAACTAAGCCTGCTTATTCTTCCTTTATTTTTTATCCTTACTATTTATCTTTGTTTCTCATATTTTTGTGCTTATCCTTTCTTTAGTATCTTGCAGGTCTTTTACATGTTTTAGGGTCTTACATATGGTTTTATCTTTTCGCACATGGATTTAGTGTTGTTGCTAAGTGGGTCTTTTCCATTTATTTTGTAATATGTTATTATATTAGTTAGGGGATTTATCATTTTTGCTTTAATGTAGCCATTTGAGCATTAGTTTATAGATTTATCTCTTTTAAGGACTTTGTACTTCTTTATTATGGTAATAAAATTCCTTCCCTTTTGTTATAAAAAAATGTATATGATTGATGTGATTTGCTAAACTTCTAAATATGCTAATGGCATAAGATAAAAAGTCTAGCATTTAAATGTATTAAATTTTTTATATACAAAACTATCAATATGTATATGCTAATACTTTTTCTTTGCTTACATCAACATGGCTCAGCAAATATGAACTCAAGGATTTCCAGTGCCTCTAGAATTATCCAATGCAACTGTGGTTTATAATGTTGTGTATTCACTTAAGACCGAGAAGGCAACTATGGACGAAGATTTTACAGGTGTCCTCAAAATTGAACATTGGATGACTATAATTCTTTTAGACGGGTTGACGATTACAAAGAGATAAATGTAGATAGTGATCATATTTGGAGAAGAGCTTTGGAAAATAAATTTTCTAAAAGACTTGATCATTTGGATAAAAAGCTTAATATTATGTTGGCACTACTAATTGCAAATGTTATCTTAATTTTCATGTTATTTAGTGTAATGTGATGTGTTAAATTCACATGTCAAATACTAGACTTATGAGTTTGTATGAACTTCCAAAAAAATTTTCTTATTCTATTGATGCTATATGACTATAAGGGTAGTTTTGTAAATTTTTTAGAAACAACTGTAGCACAGCTCAATCTTCCAAACAGTTAAACTACTTCACCAGAATCACTTTTCTAATAGCACTTTCTACAACAACTTTACAGATGCTTCTTCATATAATTGTAGCTATGCCAAAGCAAAAGTGCGCTGCTTTTCTTCCAGCGGTCATTGCACCGAAATTAACCCATAGGTTGGATATCTTACCGCATTTGACTACTTTTTTATAAATCTAAGATAGACCAAGGCCCCCTTGGCTCCTTCTTAGTGGGTCCATCACACACTAACAGGTTCCATAAATTAAATCAAAATTAAATCAATCAAATTCAATCGAGCTCATATCCCCGGTTGATATACCCTCAAATCAAATCAAATTAAATCCAACTTGATTCTCTCTAGTGGAGTCAAATCACACCCTTCTCCCCAGTGGAGCCCAAATTATAAAACAAATCAAATAAATAAATTAAATTTAAAACCAACCTCCCTATGGAACCATAGCAATTTAAAACAAATTAAACCGGTCTTAATCCCGGTATATTTAGGCCCATATCCCCAACGGATAAGCCCCGCATTAAATCAAATAAAATCCAACATTGATCCCCAGTGGATTCAAGCATCTATCCCCAATGGATCTCCCTTCCATAAATCAAATCAAATGAATTAGAATGAATCCAATCAAATCTCAATCCCTAGCGGATAGCTCAAACCTCCAAACCTAGTGAATTTCTTCCTTATGCCTTGGCATAAGTTTATCTCATATCAAATTCATGTGCAACTCCCCAGTGAATACTCCTTCATTTCCTTTGCACTAAGATCATGATTCTATCTACCTCTTGGGTTTAGGTATAGATCATTTTTGATAGCACTTGTAATCTTCTGAAAATTATTGATTGCCTCAGTCAACGTCAATATGTGTGGTGTGCCCTTCAGTTACACCATACCCATTGGGGGTCCTTTTATTGACCTCACCTTTGGAGTGAGGACTCAATCTCCTCTCCTTAGATTTAGGAGTCTTCTTGACACTAGATTCTTCTTAGTCATAAGACACTTCTAGTAATTAAGTGAACACTTAACCAAATCCTAAAGACTTAGAAGGGTTAATCAAAAGATTAGGGTATGCCTTATGATTAGGGAATTTCCTTAGCCTATGGACAAACTAAATCCATACTTACCTTCTTAAGCCAAACCAAACTCAATTGATTTTCTCAAAGTCAATTCAACTCTCCAATCAACCCATACCAAATATATAATGATTTTCAAACCAAACCAAACTCCAAATCAAATCAATCCTTCATATGCCATATGACTCAATCTCATAGACTTAGCCAAAATTTTCTTCAATTCAAATCATTCTTAATTGATTTTCTCATGAATCAATTATATACCCAATCATCACCCAAAATATAAATCAAATCTACAATCAATTGAACCAAACCCAAAATCAATTTAATCGAACCTAATCTAACCCATTTGACTTAAATATTCAAATGAGCCAAACTCTATTTCAACCCAAATAAATTGCAATGAAAGCTATAAATCAATCCTAAATCCATATATAAACCCAACTAAACTCAATTCAACCCAAAATCGATTCAACTAAGCCCAATTGTCCACTTGACCCAAAGTGAACAATTTGACTTATTTGAACCAAACTCCAATCCCACCTAAATTGGATTAAACCAAACCATCCAAAACCTCCTATGATGATTGTTGATCATCCTTGATTGATCAATTATTATCAATTAGGTCAAACCAAGACACCTTGGTCATTTGACCAAGTCAACCCACTTAACCTACATGAACCAAACTAGCCAAATCTCAACCCAAGCCAAATTGATTGAAACATATGATCCACATCAGCCTAAGATCAATCCTTGAACATGACTTCACCATCAATCGAGTTAAACCTAACCCAATTGGCCCTTTGACCCAAGTTGACTCAATTTGGCCTAAAAGTCCAAATTAGGTAAAATCAAGATCTAACCCAAATTGACTGTAACCAATGGCTCAAGTTCATTCTAAATTAATTGTTGAACTTAACCAAAATCATAATTGAACCCAATTTGATAAATTAAACCCAATTGACCCATTTAGCCCAAATTGACCTAAAGGGTCAATTTTACCTAAATCATTCTCAAATCTAAATTAATTTAAACCAAATCCTTCAATCATCTTCAATTGATCAATCAGATCCAAACTAACCCCTAACTCATGCCAATTTAGCCAATTTGATCAAATTGGTCAACTTGACCCATTTGACCCATATGAACTAAGGTGAGACCAAATCAAATCTAAGCCAAATTGACTCAAACCAATTGAACCATAATACTTCAAATCATAATTTAAACTTGACCCAAGCTTTGGTTTGACCCTAATTTGACCAATTAGTCAACTTGACCCAACCTAGCCCAATTTGATCGACATAGGCAAATTGAGCCAAACCCACTCAAACCAAGCCAAACCCATTGAAATATGACCCAACCCATTTTAGACTCACCTTGGGTCAGCCCAAAACTAACCCAACCCAAAATGTACCCAATTTGACTTAGTACCCATTGGCTAAAGCTCTCCACATGGGATGAAACCCACTTTAAGAAGGTTAACTTCCCCTCTTTTCACTTGGCAGCCACCTATACCCAAAATAACACTTTACCTACATGGCTAACTGGACCCACATGGGTTAGGTCGGCCATGGACCAAGGAGAGGTGAGTTAACTCATCTCTCCACTTTGATTGAACCCAATGGATGAGAAGGGAGCTACCTTGAGCCACCAACCCAAGCTTTTGGCCAACCAAACTAAGCCACCTCCTACACCCGTCCCCTTCCGGCCACCTACGGAGGATGATAGGCCAAAAATATGGATTCAATCTAAGCCATCCGATCCAAGGGAGGGGGATATACCCTCCTCATTTTGATCTAATTGACACACACACACACACACCCTCAGAGAGCTTCCAAGGTCCATTTCAAAACCCCAAAGCACTCTCCAAGCCTCCCGAGCCTTCTTGATGCCAGACTCCATCAACCCGAAATAGGGCAGGGCATCGCTCGACCCAACTTTCTCAAAACTCAACCAAACTTCAATTAACTTCAACCATGCATTCCCCTACCTTCGTCGAGTGAGAACAAATCTTCTCCTAAGCTCCTTGACCATTGGAGGTGCTACTTCGATCAATGTCCATTGAAAATTAATAGATATTGGTCCACAGAGCAAACGATGATGAATTACCAAGCGAGCTTCTCAATGGGGCTTCGCCTGTTCTAGAAAAACTACCTCAAGTGTTGCACCATCGATCTTGAGCTCCGGTAAGGTACATTCCTTAAAATTGAAATTTTAGCAAATTTTTCTAAGCCTTTTCGAAGAGAATTTGTATGTCATGTGAACTCAACCATTAGATCCTTGGGATCATCCTCGTGAAGGTGTGGGATCAATTTTAGAATCATCCAAACTCTAGTGAGCTCAGATTGAGTAAGAAGGATAATTTCCATCTCCCATCGTTTGGGGGATGATATATCATGCACCGTCCATTCTGCATGATAGAAATGAACAATCATTATTATTCTCTAGTTAAATCCAATTTAAATCCTTTAAGAACTGCAGATTTGATCCTCACATCTGATCTTAGATCGGATGGCGAACAAAACGTACATGTCATGTAAATCGACGGATGTGTTTAAGTAACTTATCCCACATGGGAAAAAGCATGTCACTGGTTTGTGTGGCGCCGATAGATTTGGCTTAATTAATGCATTTAACAGTTGAAACTTTGAAAAATCATAATAAATTATAGAAAAATAAAAAAAATTATAAATAAATGTACATTTTAAAAGTAACTCATAGGAGAATCAATTAAAATTAATTCTAATTAATTTTGAATAGTAATTAATGCTTAATTTGAGTCTAAATATAAACTTAATTAGCTTAATTAAATCTTAATTACCTTGAGTAATTAATTCCAAACTTTTTCCATTGATTTAATGGGATGATCTCTACCTCCCATGATTTTCTTAGAATTTATTATTTAGTTAATTAGGGAAATTGATCATTTGAACCCTAATTACTCCTTTAATTAACCCAATGATTAATTAAGCACCATAAATAGCAACAATCAAATTAATTAAACTTAATAATCACTATTTTGCAGGGAATAGATGAGAGAGTGGGATTATGATCCCTTTCCTAATCTCTTTTCTCAAGACCATTTCATTTTAAAGAGGGTCAATTAATATGAAAGTTAATTAAGGGTTTAACTAATTGATTAAGTTGGTTAATTAATCAAATTGAAATCATAATCATATCAGATATTTAACAATGAGATTAAGGGTTCCTCTTCATATGTTTAAAAATATAAAAGCCCTTAAAGAAATCATGATTATCCCATAAGTATGGGAAAATCATGAAAGTACTTAAATAGGTTCTTCAACTTAATTAACCCTTAATTATGAGCCAGTCACATTAGTCCTTTTAGAGAATTACAATTTTACTTTCTCATATGTTCATGTCATTGGTGGCTCATAATTAAGTGGTTAATCAAATTAAAGAAGCATAGGCAAGGGTAATTAATTGATTTAATTAAGGATCCAACTTAATTAATTCATAAAATCAACTTAATTACTTTTTCTTAAACCAATTAAGTTCACCAATATGGGAATGGGATTAAAAGAGCCAGCAAATCTTTTCCCCTTTCAAATTAATCATAACTCATGAATTAATAATAAGCTTTCATTTTTCTTTAAATAGCTTTATTTATTGTGATTGTCCTTAGGAATTAATTTAATTGAATGAACCATGTGTTTATATTTAGTTATTCCTTTTCAAATACTTTAAATTTTGTATGTCATTTGGTTTCATGCATTCATGTTTTTCAAATATAAATAAATTAAATGGACTTTATTTATGTAAGCTTGCATGTGTTGACTTAATTTAATTATATGTGTGGCTATTATCACTAATAAATTCAAATATATTTTTTAAAGTTTATAAATCGATAATAACATGTGGAGTGATGATAGTTATGAATGCATATAGAATTTGCATGTGCTTATAGCTCAAGTATGTGAAATGAAGCTCTCTATCTTATGATTCATATATAGATTTATATAAGTTTATAATAATGGATATATAGTTTGGACATCTCGAGAATATGAGGCTTTAAGTATCCCCAAGGAGGTCATTTGATTGCCTCACTTCTAGTTTAACAATGGCACATACTTATTTAGTTTAATTTTTATGTATTTGGTTTTAGAATTTGGATAGAGTTTTAATTTATATGCCTAAATGATTCAACTAAAGAAAATACAATCTTTGCATTGTTTTCATCCTTATAGTTGTGTATACATTCATATGTATTAAAGATAGCAAATGTTTAGTCTGGACATCCTGGGAATATGAGGCTTTAAGTAGCCCCAAGGAGGTCATTTGATTACCTCACTTCCTTAGTTAACAATTGCATGTACTTGCTTACATCTTTTATACATGTGTATGTGTGCTTAATTAAAAGATGAAGATCCCCTTCTGTTATTAAAAATACATACATCCATAATCACCTAAGTCATTAACATACATTGCATGTAGGTTAATGCTCTCTTTCTTATGATTCATATATAGATTTACATAAGTTTGAACAATAATGGGTATATAGTCTAGACATCCCGGGAATACGAGACTTTAAGTAGCCCCAAGGAGGTCATTTAATTACCTAACTTCTCTGGTTTAACAATGAGACATACTCATTTAGTTTAATTTCTATGTATTTTAGTATTAGAATTTGGATAGAGCTTTAAAGTACATGTGTGAACAATTCAATTGACTAAAAATATAAATCCCAAAACATATGCATTCAACACCATTTAAGTGTGCCAAAAATACATGGTATATAGATATGTTAAGTATTAAAGTCATATGCATGTTATATGTGATGGAAAGGAATGATTTAATATATGTTATGTGATAGTAATTCAATTATATTAATCCTAAGATGCCTTTCACATTGAATATGATCATTTAAAGTTAAAACTTAGGATTAATAAAACTCTGCAATAACCCATTCACTAAAGAAAGTCAAATCATAAAAATGTCCTTTAGAAAGTGACTTAAGGTAAGGATGAAAGAGGGTAATCCCCTTTCTTCTTTTTATGACACTAAGATGCTAAGTGTAAATCAAATGAAACCAAGCAAAATATAAATTAAAATTCTTAAATCAACTAAACAAATTAAAATGAAACCAACCTTTATGTTAAAATAAACATTCTAGACTTAGAAACTCACAAACCAAATGCTTAGTAAGTGTTGAGAAAAATTCCTATAGAGTCCTTTCAAATCTGTGGTGAGAAAAGAAAGATGACACATTATATAAATTCATCTTGGTATGATGTCATACAGATCCACAGATGTACTTATTCAAGTGATCGGATATGTCATCAAGGTATAATGTACTATCTCAAAAAATAGGAGTCACTACCCTTTAATGGAACTAATCACCTCAATAATGACTCCTAAGGATGATGAGTCTACATATGTACCAGAGATTCATCCCATACTTTACATGAAAAGTAAAGCGATTTATTTTAAAATTAAGTTCCCTCAAGCAAGCCCCATAATTAATTACATCCTAAGGATGGATCCTTTGGAAAACTCGATTAAGGTAAATGATCATTGTCTTTCAAGATTTCAATAGGGTGGACTATCAATCGATTGGTTTATATTTGAAGATCAAAAGGGATTGATCAAAAGAGGGAGTTATTATCAAAGCTAAAATGATAGATAAGTGGGAGATTCCAACAATGCTAGGAAACCTAGCGAGCATCTCAAACTATCTTAAAATTGGGCTTTATATTTTAGAAATTGATTTAGTTTGTTTAAGTTGTATTTTCCATTAGAATTTTAGAACTTAAGATTCTTTAACACAAGATTAATGCAGAGGTGATATGGCCCACAAAGGGAAAAGCAACCTCATCCTAAATCTAGGGAGCTTGAAAGCACAAGCTAAATCTAAGGCAAAAAATGGGTAATTGGTTTGCCTCCATAAGAGAGGACAAACCTCCTGACGATTTGGACTTACAACCGCCTGGGGGTGGCTACTAACTAACTCCTCCTATGATTTTAAATACATGTAGGCAAGTCTTTATGTTTATGCAAGATAGCTAGTCTGTTATTTTTTAGAAAGAGACTAAGTCCTTGAACTCACTCCCTAAAGAGACTAGATCATGTAAAGAGACATGCTTCAAATGACCTAAATATAATGCAATTCAAATTTCATTTTATTTTTATTTGGACAATTATTTTGACTTAGGCTAATAAGATTTTTATGACTAATGCATGAGAAATTAGATTATTGGCCAAAATCAGTGAGAAGGGAGGAGGTGAGTTTCCACCACGACCCTCAATGGTCAAGCCAGGTTCACTAGTAAAGGTGGAAGCCCTCCAATCAAGAGTGAAATAAGATGCATTTGTGCATGATATTATAAAGAAATGCTCATCCAGTTAAGGGATTACTAATTCATTTATCTTGATTTTAAACCTAAGCTTTAGGTGAGATTATGAGTTATTTAATTTTTGAGTTGTTAAGTTGGGTAAAAGATTTATTTTTTTAAAGAGCCTAATTGACATCTAGGCCATTTATAAAGCAAGGAAGAAACTGGGAAAATCATGTCACTTAATGCAAAAGCTAAACAAATCATCAATTAATTTATAAAGTTAATCACAAAAAGAATAAATGGTCATTTGTGGTCGGGCATCACCACACAAACCAAAAAATATCAAATATGGGTAGCCGAGCCCTAACCTTATACAACCTAGATTACAAATAAATTAAATTATAATTTGAGCAAAGGAATTCATTGTTATGGGGGTTTTCAAGCTTTATTCTTCTTTCTTCTTTCTTCTTTACTTCTTCTTCTTTCTTCTTTTGGTTCCTTCTTTGGATGGTTGGATGGTAGATGCTCCAAGGCTTCACATGGTGCATAATATAGGATCTTATGACCAATGTTCATCCTAATCCCCATAAAAAATCATTCCAAAATCATAATTATACAAATTTTTACATGAAAAGGAAAAGTAGAAATCTAACTAACACCTACAAAATAAAGATTAGCTAAATCACACCACACAAATCCCAAGCATGTATATTGGACTTATCACTCCATACATGGGTGACTAAGTCCACAATATGGATTATGCTTAGGTATAAACACCGCAAAAGAAGCATTATATTTTTTATTAATGATAGTGCTCCTTAAGTACAATCCCCTACAGAAAAGAACAACTAGACTAAGCACATCCTACCATTCATTCTACGAGCATACACCCTAACATCAAGTTTAAAATATATATCATAAAATAAAACATAACATCAAATCATACACCGACCTAACCTAAAGCTAAAAGTAGTGACTTAGGCTAATGTGTGTGCTTTGAAGGCTTGTGTGATATGCTTTGTTAAGGCTTTAAGTTCAAATTTTCTAAGTATGAAGGACATGTTCAACAAAGAAAAGGGTTTCATTTATGTTGTTTAAGTGTTTTGGATTGACTTTATTTCATGTTTTAATTTGGTTTAAGTGAAACTTACAATTAATTAAGTTGTGAAGAGAGGGAAAGAGAGAACTTCTCTTTCCTTCCCTAAGTAATTTTTTAAAGTAGGTTCATATTTTAATTTCATTTAGGTGAATGCTTTGATTACATCTTTTAATTAATCCTATGTTTAGATAAACTCTAAAGAAACCTATTCAAAAAGAAAGGCATTTTAAGATTAAATAAAATGAGTCAAAATTCACATAATACACATTACTTCATTTCTTTGCATATGGATGGACCCTAAGCATATCTATACATGCAAATGATATTAGTTAACACACTTAATGATGCATGCTAAGTAATCCATTTAAGAAAATTTAGAAGTTGAATATGCATGATTTTTTGCTTAAGTAGGAAAGGTTTTCCTTATCCAAAATTTCACATACATACATGAAAGTAAGAAAGGCATAAGTGAGTACATCATTGTTAACAGAGGTGTAAGGTACAAGACCTACTTAGGACTTAAAGCCTCAACCTCGGTTGTCCAGACTAATATACCACTTTCCTTAAGTACAAACATGTATATAAAAGAAATGAAATAGAAAAGGAAAATGCAAAAGTTGTTTAATAGATTTATTTTGTTTATGCAATTTATGTATGTAAGTGTAGGTAACCCTTCTTAGATGGTAGCATAAGGATGAATAGGATATGAAATTAGGTGAGAATTAGGTCCTTTTCAAATGAACCTTATATCTAACCAAAATTTTGATTCAAAACTATACCAACATAAGAAAGAAAGTAAACCTATATTAAGCATACCTTTATAATATTTCACATGCAAGCGTATATCTAAAGTGTAAGTAGCATACTTTCAAATTTGATATTTCATTTATAAGTTTTGAAAATAATTTGGATTTAGTAATGATAATAGCCATTCATATTTTACTTTAGCCAACACATGCACATTTGACATAAAGTAAACAATTTCATTTTAAAATTTGAAACATGGAATTAAGAATACATGAAACCTCATGTAATATAGCTTAACATGTTGGGAAAGATCCAAAATAATGAAATTATGTAAACAAACTTACTTTACTTAAATCCTAAAGTCATTCTTATAGAATAAGAAATTTATAATAAATCAAAGTGAATTTCAAAATATGTTTTGTTTAGTTTAAAGTTTGATTTAATTTTGAAAAGGTGAGATGAGTTTGTTGTTCTAACCCATTTTGTATTTTGTATTTTTGTTTAATTTTTTTAGGTAATTAGATCCTATTTTAAGCATTGATTAGGTTAAGGTATGAATTAAGTGGCTTAACCCTTACCTACTACCTTAGAAGAATTAACTAAGTAATTATGAGCCAATGAGATGACATAAAACTCATAAGGAATTTAAATTTGTAATTCACCTAATAATGAAAAGGCCTAAAGCAATTTGGCTCACAATTAAAGTTAATTAAGCTAAGGGGTTTAGCTTAAGTACTTTCAAAACACCCTTTCATACTTATGAAAGAAGTTTTAATTTTTTAATTGAACTTAGGCTATTAAACACCTAAGCATCTAACCAAGGTAGATTAATTAAGTTTTGGAACTTTTTAGAATTTTGGAAAATTGATTAAGGGGATAATTAATGAATTAACCCTTAATTAAAGGGATATTAAGGAGAGAAAAGGGGGTTTAGGGAATAGCTTAATGGAAATGCCACTAAATTATTCCATAAACCTCTACTTATTGGATCTAACCTTAATTAACTCTAATCATATGGTAAATCTACTAATCATGCCCTAATTATGATTAATTATATGAAAGGGATAATTAAGGAATGAAATAGTAATTCCCCCATTTGAGCACTCAATAAATCTCAAGAAAATTAGGGGAAGTAGAGGTCATCCCCTAAAATGAACCCTAGAAATTTGAAGTTAATTTATGACCTAATTAAAGGATAATTAGCTAATTAAGATTCATAAAGAAACCCAAATTCAGAGAAATGAATAATTCAAAATCCATTGAAAATATTTTTTAAATATTCTAGATGAAATTATCTTACCATAGCATTTTTTTTCTTATATTTTTTTTATTTTTGTAGAGGGAATTATGAATTTTATAAGTTCCATGGATTAATTAGGAATTAATAATTGCTCAACTAATCCCTGCTTAATCCTTAGCTCATGGTGCGATGCGTGGCGGCATTGGTCAACATGCTTTACACGCGTCATGCCATGAAGGGATGACTTAAATGTCACATCCCAAATGGCGGCACACACGCTTATATTCCTTGTCATCCGATCAAAGATCGGCTTAGAATTCCCCCGCAGTTTTAAAAGGAAAATCAGATTACTAAATGTGCTAAATAATCTCAGCCGTCCATCTAAAATGTACGGATGGATGGATGGAGATAAACCAATTCTTCTCACGAGGATCAATGGGCATCCATGATCTAAGGGAGATCGAACTTGATTGAGCTCGGTGGAATGAAATTGTACCCACACCATCTAAGCATAATTACAAACCTATCCAACAGTGGATTTCATATGCCATGAACATTTCTTTCACAAAGGACCAACACCTCCTAAGCTAAGTGGTTGGAAAATTCCATACCTCAACGGAGGTGATCACCGGCGCCCAAGATCGATGATGTAGCTTCGCCTGGTGGAGATGAAGCCCTGTTGAAATTCTTAGGCCTTTGGATTGAGTGGATCAATGGGTGGACCAACACCACTTCACTTGGGCTTCAGCTTTGATTGAATTGATCCACTCCTTGCTATGGGAACTCCAATGTGAGCTTGGACTGGCCCTTAGAAGAAGTGTGTAGGAAGAATTTGGAGGAAATAAAGTGTAGAGGAACTTAGCAATTCACTCTACCTCCCCTATTTTTACATAGTGCAAAACTGAGAAAGAAGAATTCAAATTCTCTCTAAAGACCTTAGGAATGCTCTCTGATGATTGCTAAGGGTTCCTCAGCTTCAATCGACAAAGTGTGAATTCAAATTTCATTGAATTAGGGGGAGTATATCTCCCCTATGGCAATCTGACAGTCAAACCATGAGTTATCATTTTGATCCAATTGTCCATATTGGGAGGGTTGTTTAGGTTGTTAGATCTTTGCATATGGTCAGTTTGAGTCCTTGAGTGGAATGTCAACCTCCCATGTGCATCAAATTGAGCTTAGGAGGGAATTTGAAAACTCAATTTCAAGCTAGGTGGTCAAGTTTGGTCTAGGGGCCAAATTGGCTGACCCAAACCCATTGGGTTGGGTGCACCACTCATCACTAAGTCGCCTTGAGCTTTTAGGAAATCCTCAAGTGATTGTGAAGAGGGTATAACCAAAATACCTATGGGTTAGGCCAAAATTTGTTCTATGGCCTAGGGGTAAAATGGTAAGTTTTCTATTTTCCACTTTGGACATGTTAGGTATGTGTAGAAACTAGGTTTGGCCAAGTTTCATTGGATTTGGAATCCATTTGAAAGGGTTTGGCTCATTTTCACCCATTTAGGTCAAATTGGGTCAACTAGGTCAAGTTGACCAATAGGTCATTAATTTAAACCAAGGGTTGGGTCAAGTTCATTTGAAATATTTTGGTGGCTTTGGTTTGATTCAATTTGGTATATATTTGGTTTTGGCTCATATGACTTCATTTAGGTCAAATGGGTCAAGTTGACTTATTTGACCCATTTGACCTATTTGAGGTAGGTCAAGGGTAAGTTTAGGTTAGGTTCATATGGAGTGGATTGGTATCTTTGTTTCCAATCAATTTGGGTTGTTCAATTTTGGCTCAACATGACCCCTTTAGGTCATGTTGGGTCTATCAATTGGTTGGGTCTATTTAGCCAATTGAGGCTTTGGTCAAGTTCCACAAGTGATTTGGGATGGACTTGACCCATTGGTTTCAAATTCAATTTGGATCATTTTGACACATTTTGTCCCTTTAGGTCAAAATGGGTCAACTTGGGCCAATTGGGTTGAGTTAGGCTCAAATGTTGGCTTGGTCAAGTTCAAACATAAGTCATGAGTGAACTTAGATCAATGGTTTCAATCAATTTGGCCTATGGTGGATTTTGGCTATGTTAGGTTTCATTTTAGGTTAAGTGTTGACTTGGTCAACCCTTAGGTTTGACTTGGTTTGACCCAATTTGATTGATTGATCATCCCATGATGATTGTTGATCATGATGAGAGGGATATATGAGTTTGGTTCAATCCAATTTGGTTAGGATCAAAAGTTGGCTCATAAGGACTTTAGGTCACTTTGGGTCAAGTGAGCCTAAGTGGGTCAAATGGCTTGGTCAAAGCTTGATTTGAAGTTGTTGATCTTGTATATATGATTGAAATATAAACCCATTTACAAGTGGTTTGAAGTCAAATGAGTTTAGATCCATTTGACAATTTCATATTCAAAGGAAGAATATGAAGGAATTTTGGGGATTTTTGACTTAGGTTTTGATTGAATGATTGAAGTTTGGATTTATATATGAGCTCATGATTGTAGGGTTGATTGAACCATGAGAGAAAATCAAGTGTTTGGCTTGATTTGAAAGTGATTTGGCTAAGTTCAAGATTTTGACTTGAAAGGCTTAGATTGGATTTTGAGTGGATTTGAGTTTGATTTTTGGAATTGGTTTTGATTGTTTGAATTTATATTTCATTTATATATGTGAATATAAATGAGGATATAAATGGATCATGAGAAAATTTCACAAATTTGAAGTGGTTTAATAATGATTTAGGTTAATTCCATTAAAGGGAATTTAAAGGATTTAAAGCAATTTTTAAATTAAAATTTAATTTTTGAATTGGATTGGATTGATTTATATTTATACTTCATTTATATATGAGAATATAAATGAGAATACAAATAAGTTTTGAGAAAATCCCATGAGTTTGAAATGGTTTGATCAAAGTTTAGGTTAAATCCATTAATGGAAATTTAAGGGATTTAAGGAAATTTCAAGGATTTTAAATTTGGAATTTAATTTGTGCCTTTGATTTAATTTATTTATATTTATATTTCATTTATATATGAGAATATAAATTAGAATATAAATAAGTTTTTAGAAAATCCATTGGATTTGAATTGATTTGATCTAGGTTTAGAGTTGATTTTGGCTAAATCCTTTAACAAAAAATTAAAGAGACTTAGGAAAATTTCTATGAATTGATTTGGATTTTTGAGTTTGATTTGATGGTTTGAATTTATAGTTAATTTATATATATATGAATATAAATGAGAATATAAATGAGTTATGGGAAAATCTTAAAGATTTGAATAGGTTTGAATCATGATTTTGGTTAAGTCCTTAAGAAAAGCTTAAGGACTTAGGCAAAATTTGAACTTAGAAATTTTTGATGGATTTTGATCGTAGATTTCAATCATAGAGTTGATTTGAGTTTTTAGAAAATCAAATATAATTGATTTGGAGTTTGACTTGAAGGAAGGAAAGTGAGGAAAGGTTTAAGCTAAGGGTAGGAAATTTTCCTAACACCCCAGGCATGACCTATTCCTATGACTAATTCTTCTAAGTGTTCTAGGGCTAGGTTGGAGTGTCCACCAAATCACTAGATGTGTCTTAAGACTAAGGAACTCTTAAAGTCTAAGAGATCCTTTGTATAAGGAGGGGTTGAGAGCTCATTCTAAAATGGGGATAGGGTGTGGTGTGACGAGGAACACAACCGAAAGATCACAAGCACTAATAGAAACTATCTATCTCTGACCCAAGGAAAGAAAGAATCTAGAGCTTAGTGCAATATGGCTCTACTTATGCCCATGACATTAGAGAGGGGGAAGATATCCACTAAGGGATAGAGTGTGAACCTTCCACTAGTGTTCATGTCATCCATGGATGAAAGTTTGATTTGAAAATATTTGATTTGATTTCAAGAGGGTTGAATTTATTTCAAATTTTTTTTTGTATTTTGAGATGAACCCGTTGGTTTGCAATAGACTAAGTAAAGCCATAAGCTAAGACTAAGATTTACCAAATCAAAGGGGTAGTCTATTAAGCACATAGTAGGACTAGCCAACCAAAGGGATGACTTTCAGTGTGCAACAGCTGTACTAGGAAGAAAGCATGGGGGCTCACATCCTCCAAAGTAGAGACTAGTTGCTGGGGTAATCTATTGGCAAAACAATAGATTGAACCCAACATAGGGCTGACTATTTCATGAATGCCACTAAGGGACTTAGACCAACTCAAAGATAGTCAAGATTAACTTCATTTCTAGATTTGTTTATTTTGATTATGATGGATCCTATAGGTTTGATGAGGCAGTAGAGCCATGAGACCTAACTTCATTTATTGATTCAAAGGGAGTAGTCTACCAACCATAAGGTAGAACTATCCAATCAATGAGAAATACCTTTTACTACACAATGGCCAAGTCTTAAGAATAAAGCACGGGGACTGATATCTTCTAGAAATAAGGAACCATTGGGGTGATCAGTTGCTTTGGGAAACAAATCAAACTCGACCTAGGGCTATCTATTGACTGAATGCCACTGTGGGACTTAAATCACCTCAGGGATAGTTAAAATTAATTTTATTTTGAGTTTTATTTATGGATTCCTTCAGTTTGCGATGGATCATATTAAGAAGGAGCTTATAGAAGCCTAGACCTAACTCAGATTTACTGAACCAAATGGAGTAGCTTCCCGGGCAATGGGAGAACTATCCAACCAAAAGAGTGCCCTTTGGTTTGTAATGGTCAATTGAAGAGAAGAAAGCCTAGGGACTCACATTTTATACTAGAAAAGACCACTGGGGTGATCGATTACTTTGGGCAATAAATTGAACCTGACTTAGGGCTTCCTGTCAGTTTGCAATAATCATGCTAGAAAGACTGCGTCATAGTCTTACATCTTCCAAAGAAGAATGACTGTCGGGGTAACCTACTTGTGGCAAAGTAGATTGAACGAACTGAGAACTATTCTGAGTAGATGATTTATCTCAACTCGTGTGCAATTCTATAGGGAGTTCACGACACGCCTAATGATAGGATGCTTGCTTGGGAGAAGGGGCCCTTTGGGGGATTGACTCATGCAAATTAATTTGTTTGGTTTGCGAGGGATCATGGCGAGAAGGAGGTTATATCGACTAAAACTATCTCATGTCTTGAACCAAGGAAAAATTTGTACATCCATTGAACAAATTTTCCAACCACAGGGATGGCTACTAGGAAAGGGGAACTATCCAAACCAAAAGTAACCAGGGTAGTGTCTAAATGGGGTCATAAAGGACTTGATCCAAATAGAGTGCACAGGATGGGGCTGGTGAAGGCTTAATCCAACACCCTGGAGAAAATGACATGGCTGGTCATAAATTCAATAGGTATTCGGTGTCCAACTGAAGGAGAAACCAATGAGATTCATATCTTCCAAGAGTGGTGTACTCACCCGTGTGAGTCTTTGTCGACATATAGCGAATCAACCAAACCTAAGGTGCTTGGCGGTTTGCAACAATCAGCCTAGGAAGAAAGCTCGAGGATTCACATCTTCCTATAGCGTAACTGGCTATTGGGATAGTCTATCTTTGGCTCAACAAGTGCTATCCCACCTAGGGTGACTATTGAGTGAATGCCACTAGGGGACTTAGATCAACTCAAAAGTAGTCAAGAGGAAAGGAGTCTCTGGGGGACATATCCTAAACCTCATAGATACTCGACTAGTTAGAACATGATGGCTAGTTCAAGAAGAAAGCACGGGGACTCATATCTTGTTAAACAAAGTCAACATGAGGTAGCTTATTGGTTGGGTAGTGAAGCCTACCATACTAACAAGGCTCATTAGCTTGTAATGATTAAGTTAGGAAGAAAGCACGGGAGCTCACATCCTCCAACAAATGACCACTAGGGTGACATACTAACGAGGTAACATGTAAACCTGACCTAGAGCAGCTAATAAGTGAGTGCCATAGGGAGCTTGCTCTCACATCAAGTAGCTCGAGATAAAAGATTTGTGTTTGTTGTGTGCATGTGTTAAAAAGAATAGGATGCCTTTGGGGGACTCTTACACCTACCTTAAAATACGTTGGGGAATTATGAAGCAATGCCATGGGAGGCAACAAGAATTCCTACTAAGAAAGGATGTCGCTCGGATTCTCTCACACCTAACTTAGTTATGTTAATCAAAATAGGATGCCTCTCAGGTTCTCTTATACCTATTCTAAAAAGCATTGAAAGATAGTGTTTGTGTTGTGAAAGAGGGATAGGATGCCACTGGGGGACTCTTACACCTACCCTAAACACATCAGGACGGATTCGTAAGATAAGCAAATAACACTTCGAAGGAAGAGAAGATTTGATAAATGGAATCAAATTTTGTTCTTTTTATTAATGATTATTTTCAAATATGTTTTATTTCATGGGTAATAGTTCTTTAGATAGATCTCATTAATTGGAAGCATGGGGTGTTCCCCTTTACAATCAATAAGCTGATAAGATCCTCTTGGTAGGCCTTCTATGACATAGGCCTTCCCAAGTGGGTTCAAACTTCCTCCCATCTTAACACAATACTCTAACACAAGTTCTCCTACTCAAAAAGACCTAGGGCAGTGCCTTGTTGTGAGCTTGAATCATTTTGATAAACTCGAGGTTTTGGCACACTTATAGCTTTCCTCCAAACCTTTGAGCTCTTCTAACCGCATAACTTTGCATTCTTCCTCAGAATGATCTTGTTACCCAATGCTATCCTTAGTGATGGGAGTTGAACTTCTAAAGGAAGAATGGCTTTGGACCCATACACTAAGGAAAATGGGGTAGACCGAGTTGGAGTGGTGGTGGTAGCCCACAAGGCTTCAACCAACCGCCGCTCCATTATCATTTATTATCATCAAGATCTTCAAGATAGATGAGAGTTTTATTGAATGCTTCGCTAAACCATTAGGGTAGTAGATGGTGGAGTATCTCCAATCTATACCATGTCTTCTAAAATATGATCTTGCTGCAATTATCGATATACCATCGAGGCATCAACCTATATATATATGGTTCCTAAAAAATTGAAGCACATGGTGAGTTGTGATCTCCTGAGTGGGATGGCTTTCCACTTGGAAAAGTAGAAACTAAGATGAATCGATGCCCCTTAGAAGAAGGAGGATCGATCAAACACAATAATGGTACCCAACACTCAAATGGCCATGAAGCCAATGTAGGGTGTATAATGTTGGGTGGTGGTGAGGACAACCGTGCGACGATGGCATCTCTAGCTATGTCATGCAATCTTTGATCATAGAAGGCGGTATCCAAGTCTTTTGATCTTTGACTTCATCTTGGACGGATTGATGAGCTCCACATATACAAGATGTACCTCTTATAATGCCATGGGCTTCATGTTTTATCGAACAAGTAACCACATGGTCAAAGGACCGTGATGCAGTGCCATCAACAAGAGTAAGAGAGCTCTGTTTCACCGATGGGCTTGTGATTTCTCTTGAGGTAATTTTCCGGTGTTCAAGTAATCTATGAACGGTTTATCCAATCAAGCTCCTTGTCCATTTTGGCAACGATAACCTCCGCTTCAAGAGAAAGTCTCTCGATGAGTTCACAATCAATAAGGGATAAGACTTGTCTATTTTGAACCCTTATTAAAATGGACTCATCTTCTAGACATGCCAACTCTTTGGCGAGTTTCACCAAGGCATCTTCTACTGCGTTCTCTGCTCAGAGAACCTTGTAGATGGTAACTTGAGAATGCAGGCTTCATGGCATACTCGTAGTAATGATGAAGCTTGGGTTTGAGAACGGTAGACCCCAATCTAGTTGATGACCGAGAATCCCCAAAGATGTTGATGCTCTTGACACTGATAGTGATGGATAACTCTAGATTGGCAATCAAAGCCTCATACTCAGTTTCATTATTGGTGCAAGGGTTGGAAGGATAGTATGAGAATTTCATCACATCACAGTTTAGAATTAGAAGAACTATTTCTACTGCCTTTCACGAGAATAGATGGTGCTTTAAAAATAACCATCAAAATACATCTCCATCGGTGGTCTTTGGCCTCCCCTAAGTTCATGATTTATTTATTGGAGATCATCACTAGCAGAGCAAGAAGTGGGTGTCTTTTAAGAAATCATAGTGCGACCATGATGGAGGGGTATAAATGTGATATCAAACTGTAAGAGTATCTTGGAGCATTGAGCCAAACATCTAGAAAGCATTTACCATGTCATGAGATACTGTAGTAGATTTATTCTAGAGATCAAGTTTACCTTATAAGAAAGCATGTAGTGTCATAGCTTCTAAGATGCAAAGATCAAAGCTAGGTAATATTTCTCAATAGGTGGATAGATTGCTTCAGTAGGGATCAAATGATGGTTGAGGTAGTAGAGTGTTCTTTCCTTCCCCTCATCATTGGCTTGGGCTAATAGAACATCAAGGGAGTCATCCAATGCAGTAGTGTAAAGGATCGGCTACCAGGATAGGGTTGCTAGGCGGCTTCACCAAGTACTCTTTGATGTCTTCAAATGTGTCTTCATCCCACTTGAAATTGACATCCTTTTGACAAGTCGAGAATGGCTTGCATCTCCACGATAAGTTTGAGATAAAGCATCTTAGATATGCCAACCATCCTTGAAAGATTTGAGTTGAGTTAAACTCTTAGGAGGTGGCATTTCTAAGATATTTCTACTATTTCTATTCCCATGTGAACAACAAACTTAAGGAATTTTCCTAAAGTGACACCAAATGCACACTTCAGGGGATTCATTTTGAGGTTATATTATCTTAACCATTCGAAAACTACTCTCAAGTCAAAGAGGTGGTCTTCCTTTTCTAAACTCTTGACAACTAGATCATCAATGTAGCACTCAACTTGATGATGGATGAGTTCATTGAAGATCTGAATCATGGCCTGTTGGTATGTAGCACCAGCATTTTTAAGGTTGAAAGTCATAACACTATAACAGAAGATTCCAATCAGAGTTTGACAAGCAGTGTTTCTTTCATCTTTAGGAGACATCTTGATTTGTTTATAGCGAGATGATCCATCCATGAAAGAGAAAATTGCATGAGATGAGCGATGTCCACCATTAACTCGGTATAGGAAGAGGAAACTCATCCTTAGGACATGTTAAGTCCCAAAATCACAAATATGAATTTGGCCATTCTTCTTCTTAAGGGATGACATTAGCTAACCGGTAGGATATTTTTCTTCCCGATGAGCATCAATCAATTTCTTGACTTAGAAATGACTGTTGTTCAATTTCTAATTGCATGCGTCTCTAGGAGCTTAATAGGTAACATTAGGGTCTAAATTATGGACTACAACATCAGGGAATAATCCAAGCATTTCTTCATAACTCCATGAAGCGATCTTTAAACTCGTCGGCTAACTAAGTCATTGGTTTCTTCTTCATTCAGCAACAAACTTATGTATGTTGGGCGAGGATTTTCTTCTATCCTGAGGTTGACTTCTTTAAGTTTGTCAATTATTGAATGAATCTCCTTTTCAAATTCTAGTGGTGCCTCTTTGACTTAGAGATCATCTGGGTCATCTGAAGTTTTTAAACACACATTCTCATAAGAGTTGGGGATGTGTGAGAAGAACTCTCCAAATGGTTGGTAACAACTAGGCAATAATCTTCATCATCGAGACCAACTATATATTGAATCCTAGTCACTGCTCTTATTATGCTTGTATTGTTCCATAGCTTTTGAAGTATTCATGCTTGGACCAAGTGTGAGGAACTAAACTTTTGTATAAGATTTTGAACAAGGTAAAATTCAAAGGTAATCCCATTAATTCTTTGAAAGTATCTTCCTCAAGTCCTACATCGAGCTCTAGACTTGAGGATGATGAACCCAAAAACCTCTTCTGCCTCATGTCACTAGAAGACTTAGGGACTTCCTTAACTACTAAACCTTCAACTTTTTGAGATGTAAGTGAGGTTAGAGCTAAGGTTTCCAACTGTTACTTAATAGTTTCACGTAAACCATATTTGAATACTTTTCTTTACTTGGAGGTCTGGTCTTCATCTCTGGATCAAAAGTCACCTCCAATGGAAACTAGAGGGTTGGGTATACTAATCACATTAGACTCATCCTCCAAGCTGGATTCCAAGTCTATGTGAATAGTAGGGGTACTTCTATTAACTGGAACATGACCTCTATTGATTGAAAGCCAACTAGGGGGTCTCCCACTTTTAGAACTTCCTCTATTTCTGCCTCTGCCTCTACTTGGTGGAGGTTGAGCCATTCTACCCACATGTCCATATAATGGAATGAACTATGGGTGGAATGTAATATGCGGATCCACTTCATCTTCAATTCCCCTTTCTTACTCACATGGACTTTACTTTTTCTTTTCATTTTCTTTTATCTTTTATCTTGCTTCATTTTCTTTTACTTTTGCATTTGCATTTGAATTTTGTCCAAGTTCATGAGGGTGTTTTGAAAGATATTAGGTGCATCCTCATAGATATGAACCTCTCTAATTGAAAATGACTTTTCATCCTCCATGGTATTCAATTCCATCTTTTTTGAACTTGATGCTTGATGAAGGGAGGATGAATGATCTTGTTGATGTATCCAAGGCCTACCAAGCAAAGTAGTGAATGAAGTATTTGAATCAATGATGTAGAACTTGGCTTCATTCATCTAGTCACCGATCTCCAATGGTAATACTATAGAACCTAAAGCCTGTTCACCTTCATCTTTGAATCCTCTCAATATCATCCTATCTCTTCAGAGTATAGAGATGTCAATATTCAAATAGGTAAGGGTCTCTAAACTAATAATTTTCACTGATGCACCTGAATCCATGAGAACCCAGCAAGTGAATCCATGTGTTGTGATGTATAGGGGCGGTTGTGCTCCAAGTCCCCGGAAGGTCTTCATCTAGGAAGGTGATCCTTGGGCTTCTTTTTGCATAGTGTGCTTCCTCACCTATAGCGGTCAGCTGAGCTAAGCATATTTCGGGATCAAGGAGAGCTTGATTAGTGATTCCCTCATCTCTTTGGATAAAGAAGGGCATCATATGCTTAGATGGCAACTTTCTTAGATGAGAAAGGGCATTGTAGTCCACCTTTCGGCTGGTCTTCCATCAGCATATCCAAAGCTGGAGGATCCTGTGGAAAAGCTTCTCGATCTTCAGTACCAATGATTTATTTCCCTTTATCTAGAGGTGCTACCCAAGGAGGTAGAACCTTGCCACTACGGAGGTTGAATTTGGTAATCTCTGGAGGTAAAGTGGTGGAAAGTTCTACCTACACTTCAGGCTCACCTATAGCTTCTCCTATGGGACTCTCAGAATCAGATGATTTCAAGTCTATCTCAAGAGGTGAACCCGTAGTATTCAGAGTTGGAAAGTCTAACTCTGAATCAGAAAGAGGAAGATCAGAATTTTTATAGTTAATTAGACTTGAAGAGTCATCGTTAGGAATAGAAGAAGACAACTCGTCAGAAGAGACACAAATGTAATTCAAATTAGCTTTATTCTTCAATTTCTTAGAAGTTTTGGAGGTACAAAGTAGAAGTCAAGTAGACTAAGTGGAGTAAGGGATTTGATGCCCTTATCTGTTTATATAAGAGTTCTACTAGTAGAAGAAAAAGAAGAGAGCTAGGAAATAGAAGTCAGATGTGAAAGCTGTGAAATGAGGCGGACAGGTGGGTGGCTCATGTATCCTGGTGACACACTACCTGTTGAGCTCCCACTTTCCTAGAGTTAGCATTGGCAACTTACAAACCTTCCTTAGTGTTGGAGGTTTGAGCTGACTCAAGAACCTGCAAGGAAAGCTTTTTTATCTTCTAAATTATTCTCTTAGAGGTTTTAGACAAAGAAATGTTCCAACCTTCTTTGGTTTTGGTAGGATCACTTGTATCCCCAAGGATTATCCTAATGGAACTGGAAGGTTATTCCATAAAGTATTCCTTTGGGATAACTAAAACCTTGGTCTTGGCTAGTCCCATGAATGTAAGCAATCCTCCTAAATATGGCCTAGCATACGGTGGTAAGGGCAAAAGTTTGGATCATGAATTTTGCCTACTTCCTCCGGTCTCTTAGCCTCGGGTAGCTGAAAATCAGGTTTTTGTAAGAGATTCTTAAAGAGTTTCTTAATTACCTCCCTCTTAAAAAGAATAAGGTTTGTTTAACTTATCTAATAGAGTAGGTGGACCATAGCTACTAGCGGCGGATATGCATACATTCTTCTGGTAGATGGCAGGCTTTGTCTTTGGCATGGAGGCTACGGTGGAGGTGGTATGGTGCCTCGGTGGTGGCAAGGAGGTGGAGGCTACGAGGTCATGGTCTCGGTGATCTCTAGGCTGTTGCTTCCCTTATCAGCTACTTTGCTCTCTAGGTTTCTTCTCATAAACCTTCTTGGATTTCTTCTTTGGAAACTGATCTAGAAAAGGTAACTATTTGGTCTCTCCTTGTAGACTAGCCACCTTATTGATTAGCTTCTCAAATATCTTTATGGTGAAGCCCTTAAGCTTGAAGGTGACGCCATGGATATTCTTCAAGAGAATCTCAATGGCATGTTGTTGAATATTAGTTCACACTTCCTTCGGGTTACGCCATCGAGAATATAATCAACAAGTGACTCACTGTGTGGGCTATGAGATCACCTACATAACCCTTTGAGCTCCAATAAATCTCTTGATGAAGAGTTGCTCTAACTCAAATGTATTTCTTACTAGGGCGGTTGATATACCAATCAAAAGCGATACATAGGCTACTAACAAAGAGTCTAAAGAGTAAAAATGCCACCACCCGTTGTGCCAACAAGCTATATCTTTTCAATTCCCACTACCAGCTCTTGAAGGAAGGAGGCACAAAACCCTTGGGATCTTGGATAGCAAATTCCTCAGGGTCTACCCTTTGGAACCGATGATCCTCCCGGGAGCCAAGGCTTCCTTCACCTGCTCAACCATGGATTTTATATCTTTTCATGTATGGAGGTACTTTCACTACCTTCCCAGTCTTTGCCTTGCTCAGGAGGTAGAGTCTTAGCGGAACTGCACTAGCTCAGTGACATCGACTATAGGATGAACTGGAGGGCTTGCTTAAAACGACTAACAAGTCCACCATTTGTCATCTATCTCATCATCTTTCTATTAAGGTGGTGGGTTGATTACGGTGTCTCCTTGATCAACCTCATCACTTTCCATGGCCTGTTGCTCTCTAAGAAGAGATCCCTTGGTTTCAACCATACATACACCAGTTGAATCTCCCATCAAGTCATCTTCGTTGGGATCAAAGCTGACTCTTTCTTCATCACAGAAGGTGTACCCTAAGATCTTTTTTTTCTCCATAAAATAGTGTGCAACTATCTCATCTAAGAATCGATCTAACTCATCAGGTACAAATTTGGCGAGGATCGCTATCATGCAGAGGCAGGACCACAGCGGGAGTCAATCTGTGGATTGTACTCACTAGAAGAATGATACTCCTGAATGATACTGGATATAATGGGGGTAACAATTCTAGGATGATCCTCTACCACTATTGCAAATGAACTATCATCTAGAATATCTGACATCACCATTTCTCATCCTGTATGGTGGAGTTGGTGAAGGAGACGATCACGATGCTCGTGCCACTCCTTCCACCAGGGGCGAGGTTGGAGAGCTCGATCCTACCATAATGGCTGGTGTAGGAGAAGTAGGATCCCTTGGCTATAATGGATCACCAACGAGGTACATTTTTCCCTAGATGTGGCCTTCATGGCCTTAGATGGAATGGGTGATGTTGAAACCTGCACTGGAGATGGAGGATGTGGGGTAGAGTGGTGGGGTGGAGACACCATTGACTCTCTGTGAATAGCGCCCTCCATGGTGGGTGTCCCATGAGGAGAATACTATCGTATGGTGATCAGTAGCCTGCTTGAAAATCAACCAAAGTAGAAGCAGCTGACTGACGGCTGAATCTCTATCTCTCTCTGCTAGTAATGTGTGATGTATGGGCCTCACGGGCCCTCTCCTGATGAATCTCCCCATTATGGGGATAATAGACAAAGATCAAGCGTCGGACTGAAGAGCATGTGCTGCCGGCATAGAATAGATCAAAGGCCAGCATACGACCTCCTAGTCCTAGCAACTATTGGCTATAAGTGCACCACTAGAGGAGGCAACAAATGGATCCTCCTGGCATCCCATCTATCTGATCCTGAGAGAGGATGAAACTAGTTTTCCATAACCAGTGGTGATGTGATCATGGGAGACTTTTCATGGATCATCTAGCTCTCACAGCTATAGTGTGGAACCATTTGACCATATGGTTCTTGTTTCTTTGGGTGTAGTAGGATGAGGAGTGTGAACTAGACCTACTCAAATGTTGGGGAGGCAAAGCAGGGGAGCCTCACCCTTGAAGGGTACAAATGGTAGGGTCTTGCTTGGAGCACAACATGGGCTCTAGGGGCGCATGGGAACCGGTACTATTGATGCTTGGATTTGAAGTATGTGATACTTCCACAACTTTCCTCTTCGGTGAGGAGAAATCAGAATCATATGGTAGGTCTATCCTGATAATTGGCTTCTGCTCGGCCACCTTCTTCCTGCTGACTATGGTGTGGGGAATGTCCTCACAAGTGATCTTGGTCCCCCCCAAATCCTTGGCCAAAATGGATCAAGTGGGTATGGTCCAAATGGGGAAAATCAGCCTGATCTAAAGCAAGGTCCATGCAGTGAGGAAAGGTAAAGACAAACTTTTTGAGCAGCCATTGCAATAGTAAGCGAAATTGAAACTGATAGAAAAGAATCTGCAATGAGAAATTAACTTATATCAATTTTTTATCTTCATAGATTTCAAATTTTGAATTTTAAAAATTTGAACTCACATCCAACAACTTGGAAGTATTAAGTGGGGTTCAAATAGATTTAAAGAGATTGATTGAAAGAGGAATTTGAATATGAATCCAAACTTCAACAAATTTAGGTATGTTGAAATATGGATTCAAAATTTTGATAGGATGCTTCCATAGGTTCATTTATGTTTTGAATTTGAATTTTTGTGATTTTGAGGACCCTTTCCTTTAACAAATTTAGGTATGTTAAAGTAAGGGTCAAAATGATTTTATTTTTGTTTGATTATTTTTGGAATTTTACTTAACAAATTTAGGTATGCTAAATGAAGTAAAAGTGAATTTGTTTTGATTTTGGGAAAATTTGGAATTATCATTTAGAAAATTTAGGTATGATAAGTGAAGAACCCAAGTGTATTTTGCTTAATTTTTGAAAATAGGATCCTTAGCAAATTTAGATATGCAAATAAAGTCCTAAGTGTTTTGTTTGTTTGGAATGTTTTGATTTTTTGAAAAGGGTAGGATCCTTTAGCAAATTTGGTATGCTAAGAGAATCCTAAGTGTTTTGTTTTATTTCTGAAATAATTGAAAGTGGAGATTCAACTTTAGCAAATTTGGTATGCTAAAGATGAAATCCCACTAGGTTTTGAAATGAAAATTTCACTTAGCAAATTTGAATATGCTAAATGAAATTCAAATGGTGTATTTAAAATTTTGATTTCATTTTTGGTTTTGAAAATGGAAAATGTCTCCTTAGCAAATTTAGTATGCTAAGGGAGGAAGTTTCAAAGGTGTTTGAATATTTTTGTTTTGACTTTGGAAGCTTAGCAAATTTGAGTATGCTAGGTGAAGTTCCAAAATATGTTTTCAAAAGTTTTGAATTTTGGATTTGGAAACTTTACTTAACAAATTTGGGTATGTTAAATGAAGTTCCAAATATTGTTTGAAAATTTTGAAATTTTTGGATTTGGAGACTTTACTTAACAAATTTGGGTGTGTTAAGTGAGGTTCCAAAATGTGCTTGAAAATTTTTGGATTTTGAATTTGGAGACTTCACTTAATAAATTTGGGTATGTTAAGTGAATTCCAAATATGTTTAGAAAATTTTGATATTTTTGGATTTGGAGACTTTACTTAACAAATTTGGGTATGTTAAGTGAGGTTCCAAGATGTGCTTTGAAAATTTTTAAATTTTGAATTTGGAGACTTCACTTAACAAATTTAGGTATGTCAAGTGAGGTTCCAAAATGTGTTTAGAAACTTTAGAAATATGATTGTTGATTTTGATTTTGGATTTGGAAACTTCACTTAGAAAATTTGAGTATGCTAAGTGAGGTTCCAAATGTATGTTTGAAATTTTTTTGAAAGATGATTGTTGATTTTGATTTTGGATTTGGAAACTTTACTTAACAAATTTGGGTATGTTAAATGAATTTCCAAATATTGTTTGAAAAATTTTGAATTTTGGGATTTGGAGATTTCACTTAACAAATTTGGGTATGTTAAATGAAGTTTCAAATGTGTTTAGAAAATTTTTGGATTTTGAAATTTTGAATTTTGAAACTTTACTTAGCAAATTTAAGTATGCTAAGTGAGGTTCCAAATGTATGTTTAAAAGTTTTGTTAGATTTTGAATTTGGAAACTTCACTTAACAAATTTGGGTATGTTAAATGAAGTTCCAAAATATGGTTTGAAAATTTTTAGATTTTGAATTTGCATACTTCACTTAATAATTTTGGGTATATTAAGTGAGGTTCCAAGATGTGCTTTGAAATCTTTTGAATTTTGATTGTTGGAATTTTAATGTTTTGAAAAGAGGACCTCCATTCAACAAATTTAGGTATGTGGAATGGAGATCAATCTTAATTTTGAAATATAAAATTTTTTTTGTGTGTGATTATTGCTTTTTTTAAAGAGGAATTCCAACTTGAAATATACGTGAGATATGCTCAAGTGGGGTTTCCTAAATGATTTTCATTATTATTTAGGAATGAAATCTTCATTTAATAAATCCTGAGTTTATTAAAAGAAGGTGTTCATGTGTGCATTTTTTGAAAATTTTAATTTTGTTTACAAATGAACTTTTATTCAATAAGTGTGAGTATGTTGAATAGAAACATTCATGTGTGCTTTTGTAAATTTTATGATTATGATTGTGATTTTGAAAAGATGATTGTTCATTTTATTTTGAAAATGACATATTCATCAAAGTGTTTTGAAAGAAGATATTCATTTGTGCTTTTGAAAAATTTTATTAGTTTTATTTTTGAAAATCTCTACATGTAACAATTATGGGAATTGTTAAATGAGGGTGACAAAATTTTGTGAAAAATATTTTCTTAAGTGCATTTTTGAAAAGGTGCTTTTTGAAAGGCAAAGTTCTTTATGAAAGATTTTATTTATTTTAGATGAACCTTTCCTTATATGAAAATGATAAGGAGGAAGTCTTTAAGATGTTTCTCTTTTTATTCAGATCTTTTCATTTTACCAATTGGAGAACTCAAAGGGGGTTTTAAGACCAACAAGGGATGCGGTACCTAAAGATGTTGGCTAACTTAACTCAGGAATGAAATGAGTTAAGTTCCAATGGAAAGAAGGATAGTCTTGGATTCATACCAAAGTATAAACCCATTATCGATACTAAGAGAAAATGATCATTTACCAAAGATGGAGAGAAGAACCATCCCCAGCGGAGTTGCCAGAAAAATATGTGGAGAAAAATTCCAATTGAGGATTCACCTTTCAAATCTATGGTGAGAAAAGAAGAGGATACCTTATAGAAATTCATCTTGGTAAGATGCCATGTAGATTCACATATGTACTTATTCAGGTGATCGGATATGTCATCAAGGTATAGTGTACTATCTCGAAAGATAAGAGTCACTACCCTTTAATGGAACCAATCACCTCAATAAGGACTCCTAAGGACGATGGGTCTGCATATATACCAGAGATTCTTCCCCTACATTACATGAAAAGTAAGCGGGTTTATTTTAAATCAAGTTCATTAAGTTCCCTGGCAAGCCCTCATAGTTAATTACATCTATGGGATGGGATCCTTAGGAAAACTCTCATTAAGGTAAATGATCATTGTCTTTGAAGATTTCAATAGGACTATCAATCAATTAGTTTATGTTTGAAGATCAAATGGGATTGATCAAAAGAGAGTTAGAAGCCAAAATGAGAGATAAGTGGGAGACACGATGCTAGGAAACCTAAGCATCTCAAACTATCCTAAAATTGGGCTTTACATTTTAGAAATTGATTTAGTTTATTTTGTTGTATTTCCATTAGAATTTTAGGACTTAAGATTCTTAAATATTAAATACCTAAGAGGTGAGGACACAAAGGAAAAGCGCATGGAGCTAAATGTAGAAGCTGCTATTAAAGGCAAAAATGGTAATGGTTTGCGCTCCACAAGATGGATAAACCACAATAGCTTGGACTTACAACTCAGGGTGGCAGCCAACTAACTCCTCTATGATTTTAAATACATGTAAGCAAGTCTTTATGCTTATGAAAGATAGCTAGGCTGTTATTATTTATAAAGAGATTAAGTCCTTAAATTAACTCCCTAAAGAGACTAGATCATGTAAAGAGACATGCTTCAAATGACTTAAATCTAATGTCAATTCAAATTTTATTTTTTTTTATTTTGGACAATTATTATTTTCATAATATGATTTTTATGACTAATGCATGAGAAATTAGATTATTGGCCAAAATCAATGAAGGAGGTGAGTTTTCCACCACCTCTCAAAGATCAAGTTCAGGTGTGGAAGCCCTCAATCAAGAGTGAAATAAAATGCTTTTGTGCATGATATTATAAAGAAATTCTCATCCAACTAAGGGGTTGTTAATTCTTTTATCTTGATTTTAAACCTAAGCTTTAGGTAAGGTTATGAGTTGTTTAATTTTATTTTGAGTTGTTAAGTTGGGAAAAAGATTTATTTAATTTTTCTAAAGAGCCTAATCCACATTTAGGCCATTCATAAAGCAAGGAATAAACTAGAAAAATCATGCCACTTAATGCAAAAGCTAAACAAATCATCAATCAATTTATAAAGCTAATGCAAAAAGAATAATAAATGGATTGGTGGGTGGCACACAAACGAAAATATCAAATATGGGTAAATTCTACCCTTATACAACCGACAATTAAATTACAATTTGAACAAAGGAATTCATTGTTATGGGAGTCTTCAAGCTTTATTCTTCTTTCTTCTTCTTTTTTTTCTTCTTTTCTTCTTTCTTATTTTGGTTCCTTCCTTGTATGGTTAAATGGTAATGCTCCAAGGCTTCACATGGTGCATAAGATGGGATCTTATGACCAATATTCATCTAATCCCCATAACAAATCATTCCAAAATCCTAATTATACAAATTTTACATGAAAAGAAAAGTAGAAATCTAACTAACAAATAAAGTTAGCTAAATCACACAAATCCCAAGCATGTATATTGGACTTATCACCCCATGGGTGACTAAGTCCAGCCTATGGATTACTTAGGGGTATAATGCACCTTCAAGCAAGAAAGTATATTTTTATTTATGATGATAGCCCCAAGCACAATCCCCACAAAAGAATACTTAGACTAAACCGTCTTACCATTCATTCTACCCTACACCTTCATCTAAAATATATATCACAAAAGAAAACATAACATCTAACCATGCACTGAGCTAACCTAAAGCTAGAGTGATGACTTAGGCTAACGTGTGTGCTTTGAAAGCTTGTGTGATATGCTTAGTTAAGGCTTTAGGTTCAAATTTTCTAAGTATGAAGGACATGTTCAACTTAGAGGAGGGTTTCATTTAAGTTGTTTAAGTGTTTCGGATTGATTTTATTTTATGTTTTAATTTGGTTTATGAAAACTATAATTAATTACTAAGTTGTGAAGATAGGGAAAGAGAAGAGAACTTCTCTTTCCTTCCCTAACCTTATAAAGTAGGTTCATGTTTTAGTTTCATTTAGGTGAATTTTGATTACAAATTTTAATTAATCCTAAGTTTAGATAAACTCTAAACAAACTTATTCAAAAATAAAGGCATTTTAAGATTAAATAAAATGAATCAAAATTCACATAACACACATTACTTCATTTCTTTTCCAACATATATAACATGCATATGGATGGACCCTAAGCATATCTATTTATCCAAATGAGAGTAGTTAACACACTTAATGATGCATGCCAAGTAATCCATTTAAGAAAATTTAGAAGTTGAATATGCATGATTTTTTTCTTAAGGAGGAAAGGTTTTCCTTATCCAAAATTTCACATTCATACATGAAAGTAAGAAAGGCATAAGTGAGTACAACATCATTGTTAACCAAAGGTGTAAGACTACTTAGACTTAAAGCCTCACAATCTCGAGGTTGTCCAGGCTAATACCACTTTCCTTAAGTACAAAATGTATATAAAATGAAAAAGAAAAAATACAAAAAGTTGTTTAATAGATTTGTTTTATTTATGAATTTATATGTAAGTGTAGGTAACCCTTCTTAGATGGTAGCATAGGGATGAATAGGATATGAAATTAGGTGAGCATTAGGTCCTTTTCAAATGAACCTTATATCTCACCAAAATTTCTATTCAAAACTATACCAACATAGGAAAAAAAAAGGAAACCTATACTAAGCATACCTTTATAATATTTCACATGCAAGCTTATAACTAAAGTATAAGTAAAATACTTCCATATTGGATATTTCATTTATAACTTTTGAAAAAAAATTTGGATTTAGTATTTATAATATCCAATCATATTTTAATTTAGCCAACACATGCACATTTGACATAATGTAAACAATTTCAATTTAAAATTTGAAACATGGAATTATGAATGCATGAAACCACAAGGCATACAACTTAACAAGCTAGAAAAGATCCAAATTAATGAAATCATGTAAACAAACTCACTTTACTTAAATACTAAAGACATTCTTATAAAATAAGAAAATTTAGAATAAATCAAAGTGAATTTCAAAAATATTTTTGTTTAGTTTGAAGTTTGATTTAATTTTGAAAAGCTAAGATGAGTTTACTGTTCCTAACCCATTTCCACATGTATTTTATATTTTTGTTTAATTATTAGGTAATTAGATCTATTTTAAGTGTTAATTAGGCTGGGTATGGTTTGCAATTAATACCACCTTAAGAATTAAATTAGCAATTCACTCTCTCTATTTTTTGCATTGTGAAAGAAGAATTCAAATCCTTTCTAAAGACCTTGGGAATGCTCTCTGATGATTGCTAAGGGTTCCTCACTTCAATCGATAGAGTGTGAATTCAAATTTCATTGAATTAGGGGGAGTATATCTCCCCCTATGGAAAATGAATTAGAACCATGAATTGCTATTTTGATCCAATTGTCCATACAGGGGTTGTTTAGGCTATTAGATCTTTGCACATGGTCGATTTGAGGCTTTGAGTGGAATGTCAACCTCCCATGTGCATCAAATTAAGCTTAGGAGGGAATTTGAAAACTCAATTTCAAGCTAGGTGGTCGGGTTTGGTCTAGGGGACTAATGAGCTAACCCAAACCTAATGGGTTAGGTACACCACTCATCACTTAGTCCCCTTGAGCTTTTAAGAAAGCCTCAAGTGATTGTGATGACCAAAAATACCCATGGGTTAGGCCAAAATTTGTTCTATGGCCTAGTGGTAAAATGGTAATTTTGCAATTTCACTTTGACATGTTGGAATGTGGAGAAACTAGGTTTGGCCAAGTTTCATTGGATTTGGAATCCATTTGATAGGTTTGGCTCATGTTGACCCATTTAGTGTCAACTTAGTCAAGGGTCAATAGGTCAAATTGGGTCAAACCAAGGGTTGGGTCAGTTCATATGACCATTTGAAATGTTTTTGGTTTGGTTTAATTCAATTTGGTATATATTTGGTTTTGGCTCATATGACTTCATTTAGGTCAAATGGGTCAAGTTGACCCATTTGATTTATTTGAGGTAGGTCAAGGGTATGTTTAGGTTAGGTTAGTCATATGGAGTGGATTGGCATCTTTGTTTCCAATCAATTTGGGTTGGGTTCAATTTTAGGTCATGTTAGTCAAGATCAATTGGGTTGAGGCTTTGGGTCAAGTTCCACGGTGATTTGGGATGGACTTGACCCATTGGTTTCAAACAATTTGACTTAGATCAAGTTTTGACACATTTTAGCCCTTTAGGTCAAAATGGGTCAACTTGGGTCAAGTGGGCCAATTTGGTTAGGTTAGGCTCAAATGTTGGCTTGGTCAAGTTCAAACATAAGTTATGAATGAACATAGATCAATGGTTTCAATCAATTTGGCTTATGGTGGATTTTTTATGTTAAGTTTCATTTTAGGTTAAGTGACTTGGTCAACCCAGGTTTGACTTGGTTTGACCCAATTTGATTGATCGATCATCCTGCTGATTTTTGGCCATGATGAGAGGGATATATGAGTTTGCAATCCAATTTGGTTAGGATCAAAGTTGGCTCATAAGGGTACTTTAGGTCACTTTGGTCAAGTGAGCCTAAGTGGGTCAAATGGCTTTTCTTGATTTGAAGTTGGTTGATCTTGTATATGGACTTATGATTGAAATATAAACCCATTTTTGAAGTTAAATGGGTTTAGATCCATTTGACAATTTCATATTCAATGGAAAATATGAAGGGATTTTGGGTTTGATTTTTGACTTGTTTTGATTGAATGATTGAAGTTTGGATTTATATATGAGCTTGTAGGGTTTGATTGAACCATGAGAGAAAATCAAGGGTTTGGCTTGATTTGAAAGTGATTTCTAAGTTCAAGATTTTGACTTAAAAGGCTTAGAGATTTTGAGTGGATTTGAGTTTGATTTTAGAATTTTGATTGTTTGAATTTATATTTCATTTATATATGTGAATATAAATGAGGATATAAATGATCATGAGAAAATTTCAAGAATTTGAAGTGATTTAATCATGATTTAGGTTAAATCCACTAAAGAGAATTTAAAGGAATTAAAGTAATTTTTAAATTGAAATTAAATTTATGAATAGGATTGGTTTGATTTATATTTATACTTCATTTATATATGAGAATATAAATAAAAATAAATAAGTTTTGAGAAAATCCCATGAGTTTGAAATGGTTTGATCAAAGTTTAGGTTAAATCCATTAATGGAAAATTAAGGGATTTAAGGAAATTTCAAGTATTTTAAATTTGAAATTTAATTTGTGCCTTTGATTTGATTGATTTATATCTATATTTTATTTATATATGAGAATATAAATGAGAATATAAATAAGTTTTGAGAAAATCCCAAAGATTTGAATTGATTTGATCAAGGTTTAGAGTTAATTTTGGCAAGTCCTTTAATAGAAAATTAAAGGGACTTAGGAAAATTTCTATGAATTGATTTGGATTTTTGAGTTTGATTTGATGGGTTTAAATTTATACTTCATTTATATATATGAATATAAATGAGAATATAAATGAGTTATGGGAAAATCTTAAAGATTTGAATAGGTTTGAATCATGATTTTGGTTAAGTCCTTAAGGGAAGCTTAAGCAAAATTTGGACATAAGAATTTTTGATGGATTTTGATCATGGGTTTTTAATCATAGATTTCAATCATGGAGTTTATTTGAGTTTGGAGAAAATAAAATAGAATTGATTTGGAGTTTGACATGAAGGAAGGAAAGTGAGGAAAGGTTTAAGCTTAGAGTAGGAAATTTTCCTAACACCCCTAAGGCATGACCTATTCCTATGGCTAACCCTTCTAAGGAGGAGTGTCCACTAATCACTTGATATGTCTTAAGACTGGAATTCTTAAAGTCTAAGATGGGGTTGAGAGCTCATTCTAAAAAAAGGTCCGATGAAGATACCACACAAAGTCTTAGCACGCATATTAGAACTAAGTCACCACTTCTAGTTCTAAGTTAGGATGGTGTATGTATGGTATATGTTTTATTTTGTGATGTAATATTTTAGGCTGGATGTTAGGGTGTATATTTTGTAGCTTGGATGTTAGGTCACTCTTATCCTAATCATATTTTATGCAGGAGATTATGCTTTAGGGGATGCTTTAAAATAAATATAAATGCTATCTTTGTAGGTTTTTTAAACCCCTAAGCATTTCCAAGTTAAGATAGGTGGGCTTGGTTACCCCTGTATAGGGTACTAAGTCTAAATTATATATATAACTGCTTAGAATTGTATGCATGTTTAGCTAACCTATGTTTTTTAGGTGTAGTTAGATTTATATTTTTTTATGTAAATGTAATTTTGTAATTAAAATTAGGATCACTATTATGGGGAATTAAGATGAGTAGTGGCTAGAAGGCTTAGTCTAGGGTGCCCTATGCTTCCTTAGAGAAACCAATTAAATCAATGGAAAGAACTAAAGGAATAAAGAAATGAAGAAATGAAGAATGAAAACCCCCATAGCATGTATTCATTTTAATTGTAATTATTCATTTATATTCTGGGTTATATAAAGGTAGAGCTCAGCTACCCATCTTTTCACTTTTCGGGGTGTACATCAGCACTCGACTGCACCGGCATGTTATTCATTTGCATCAAATTATAAATTATTTGATGATTTATTTAAAATGTGCAATAGGATTGCATATTTTTTATAGTTTCTTAATGATTGATGCTTTAATGTGTGGATCTAGATGCGGTAGGCTCTTAGGACAAAAATATAATAATAATTTTTCTACCCAATTAATCACTCATAATTAAAGTTTTAAATAACTCATAACCTCACCATAAAGCTATAATCAAGATAATTAAAATATTTAGCAACTCATTAGTTGCATGTATGTCATCATACATGCATCTTCTATCACTCTTGCTAAAAAAAATGAGGGCCTCCATCATTACATAATAGGGACTGCTTGACCCATGAGAGCAACCTCTGATGACAGAGCTTCCATCTCTCTTTTGATTTGGCTAATAACCTATTTTAATATACATTTAGGCATATAAAATCTCAAAGCCTTTATTTAAATGATTTGTCTCATACCAATCATGCTCTAGTCTCTACGGGAGTGAGTTTAGGACTTTAATCTCTTTCTAATTATATAACTACACTAACTATCTTGTAATTCATAAGACTGAACTACATGGATTTAAAATGTATGAGGTGTTAGCTGGCGGCCACTCCAAGCGGTTGTAAGTCTGAAGTTAGATGGGTTTACTCTCTCATGGAGATGAACCCTTATATCCACCTCATTTAGATTTAGGTCTCTTTAGCTTGTATTAAAGCTCTTTAGATTTAGGATCTGAGGTAGCTATTTCCTTTTGGCTACAAGCATAAATCCTCACCTCTTAGGTATTTCCACAATCACATGTTGATGGATTATAATCCCTAGCAATCTAATAAAAATTAAACTCAAATAAATAAAATATCTTCACTTTTACATATATAAAGCCCAAACATAGAATAGATTGGAATGCTCACTAGGCTTCCTATCATTATAAGCATTTCCAACTTTCTCCCTTTGGATTCTAAAAATAAGTCTTCCACTTAGTCTTTCCACTTGATTTTCCAAATATAACCAATCATTTGATAGTCTAACTTTGAAATCTTTGGAGATAATAATTGTTACTTTAATCAAGAGTATTCATAGGAATTTCATTCCCTAAGATGTAATTACTATGGAAGCTTACCTCCATAGGGAACTTAAGAACCTGACTCAATATAAACCTTGCTTTATTCATCCATATAAAGTAGGGAAAAATCTATGATATATTTGAAGACCCATCATATCTCAGGAGTCCTTATTATGTGATTAGGTCCATTGTTGGGTGATTCTTCTATCTTTTGATATATACATCATACCTCAATTTCATACCCAATCACTTCAATAAGTACCCCCTGTGATCTATGTGGTGTCCCCCCCACATCTAAAAATAAACACCACAATGACCTTTTGGATTTTTTATTCCCATCATTTTTATACTTATATTGTTCTATACTATTTTTTAAATAGCGATAGAGAGATTATTATACTTTAATCTTTTGATATAGTGCAATTTTTCATATTGCCTATGCTTTCTTACTTTACCTTTCTTATTTTCTACTCAACTTGGCCCTACTTCTCAAGTGCCTAAGAGATTCTACTTCACTCTACGGACAAATTTGAGTTCAACACCAGTTATATATGTTTGAGCCTTATTTTCATATTTAAGAGTACCTCTTTATGGTAAATTTATTTTATTTTTGTTAAGCTATTTATTTCATGATCCTCTTAAGTTGAACCTTCCTACTTCTTCATTATCTTAACTATTAGTTGCTAGAATATTAATTGAAATTAATGTGTTGTAAACTCATTCATACATCATTTGGATCAAATATTATAAACATATTGTTATGAAAAATTTATTTTGGAAGAGAATAAGCTTTTGCACTTATTATCTATTACCTTGGCATGATATCCACATTCACAAAATATGCTCATCTTCAACAACCAACTAACAATAATCTTGAAGAGGTTCCCCCATTAAGGAAGATTCCATAATATTTGCCTAGGTCAATATTGAAGCTTCTCTTTAATCCTCTTTATTTAATGATAACCTTCATCTTAAAAGAAAAATTGATAATCGTACTACTGAAAATGAATTCATTTGTCTCTATTTTTTAAAGTATTTCTTAACTTTTAAATTTAAATAAAGTTTCTAGCACAACTTTTCTTTGTTAGTGGCCACTAATGGTATTAATTCACTTGGTCACTACTAATAAACCTTGTTTACAAGTACAAGTAATGGAGCTTATGAAGCTACTCCCCACCTCTTTAACTTACAAAAGATATCTTTCTTCATATTATCACTTATGAATACTCCCCGATATTAATTTTTTCTAGAAGTTATTCTCCAACCTCCATCTTTTTCTTTTGAGCCTACTAAAGCTCAAGAAAAGGCTCAAGTTTATTCATGCAAAACTACAATATTGTACTTCAACATTAGCTATTTCTACATGATTAGAATCAGTTTGTCACTCCATTATTGCTTTCAGAGCATATTGTAAGGCATTATTAGAGGAACCTAATTTTTACTCTCCCAATATTAGTAGGAATAGTAGAAGTGTTAAAAAAAGAAAATTTATGTGAATGACTCTAGTATTATTAGATCTTCCTTCAAATTTTTCTTTCTATAATATATCTAAATGAGATGTGGAATTTAGTTGATTTACTTTCTCTACATTCAACTTTTGTTGGGTTGTATGATCTTATTTTGTAATTATCATTTTTAATAATGATAATTATTTTTAAAAAACACAAGTTCTAATATTTTTAAAACTTATTAATCATATTAATCTTAATTGTTTTATGAAAGAACATATCATATAAATTATCAATATTGTTCTAAATATGGAAATTTAATCCATTATGTTAATGACTATTCTTTTGTTTGCTCCTTTTTCATGTTTGGAAGAAAAAATGGTTGGTGAGGTAGTCATGGTTATTTTTCTCTTTAACCATACAATTGAAAAAATCTTTTAACTAATTTGGATTTTAATGAACCTAATAATATAGAAAAATCTTATGTATTTATACAATTAACACATAATTATCTTTATTTAAAATAAAAGGAATAAGATTATAATAAGCCATTAAATAATTAAAATTATTTTAACATAAGTATAATATATAAGTATTTTTTGGACACAATGATGCCATAACCACTATGATTCTCTCTTTTCGCCCTTAATGGACCTCCTTAAGAGTTATCACTCTATAGAAGAGACCCACACCTAAGGAAAATAAGTCAAATCTCTCACTACATAACTCCAAATTGGCTACACCAACTAGACTAACTTTCATCCCAAGCCATTTTAGCTTATCATTCTTGCATCACCAAATTTTATTTCTTGTTCAATTTAATAAGCATATCACTAAATAGCTAAGCTCTCTATGTAAGCCCAATAAATATCAACTTCCCATGGTGATGGTGTAGTCCATAGATTTTATAGTGTCTCAATCAAATTATTCCCTATTCTTAAATATTCTTAAATTTTAAGTACTCACAATCACTATTGAACCTCATACTAATGGAGTGGTGTTCTTCCTTTTGTTGAGATTGAGAGAACTTGGGTATTGGAGGTGAGGAGAGAAGATATGTTGGATAACTAGCATTTCCACCAAGGATTGTCAAGGTTTGTCTACTAAACTCTCAAACCACTAAAATAACTCAAATAATTTGTAATTTCCAAAAGATCTCCTTTCATTGTAGCAAGGGGGGCTATTTATAGCCATTATAAGCATCTTTCAAAAGAAAATAATTCAAAACATGGAGGGAAAGGTGGGTGGCCACATTAATGTGAAGCATTAAGTTGCATCCACCCATTTCACATGCTATTATTTTATGTGGATTCAACCACCTCATATGTCATGCTTTGAATTTTTAAAATAAAATTTTAAATTTATATTTTCTAGAAGAAAATTAAAAATTATATAAATAGAAAAAAGATGAAATCATAATATGGGTCTTACCAGGCTAATGGGCTAAGCCTTCTTCTTTCTTGAATTTTCTTGGGCTTTAGCTTGAGATCTTGTAAATAGATCTTGAGCTCTAATTTTTGGATCCACATGATGTCCTACATCAACTCTCTTAGGCTCAACAAACTCTACTCCGTAGAGTTGAAATCTAAGAAGTCTTCTACTAATTATGGGGCTAGAGTCTCCAAATCATCGGTCATGTGTATTCAAGGTGGCTTATTCTTCCAACTAGAAATAATATTAAAGTTAGATTAATGGGTGCTTCCTCGGATAATATAGCCAAAAGGAAAATACGTAGTGTTATATCTCTTGCTAAGAGTTAAATTGAACAAGTGGAGGTTTACTAATTCCTTCATATGATTGATTATCTTCAATATTAATAACTGAATGAATGAGCATATCAACCGACAAATCAGGGTGATAAATATTAGTTCCAATTTTCTTAAGAATTTTAAATGGACCATATGCTCGTGCATATAATTTCTTGTATTTAGTGGTTTTATAAGCTCAGTTGAATGCAAATCAATACATAATCACCTTCTTTATATTCTTTCGTTGAATGATTATAATTTACCTTAGAAGCATAATTTTCATTACTTATAGTAATTTGCTTTCTTATATCTTCAAGGAGGCTATGAAAATCTTTAGCAAATGAGAATGTTGTGTCAGAAAAATACATGAGTTGGTCATCATGGGTTTTGACCACAGATTATCTCAAATGGTAATTTTTTTGTAGTTCTAGAAACAATACAGTTATAGGCAAATTTTGAGGTTGGTAAATATAAATCTAAACTGTCTAAACTTTTACCTACCAAGCATCTAAGCAAATTTCCTAAGGGTGCAATTGACTACTTCAATTTGTCCATCACTTTGTGGGTGGGGCAAAAAAAATTTTAATTTGGTACCTAATAATTTCCATAATATTTTCTAAAATTATGAAATGAACTTAACATCTCTGTCAGAAATAATGGTTAAATGGAGACCATTGAGTCGCACTATTTCCTTAAAAAATAATTTGGTTATATAAGAAGCATCATTTGTTTTTGAACAAGGTAGAAAAATAACCATTTTGAGAACATATCCACTACAATAAAAATGCCATCATGTTCTCAAGTTCTCTAGGTAATCCTAGAATAAACTCCATTGATAAGTCTTCCCAAGGCTTATAAGGAATATGTAAGGCAGTGTATTGTCTAGATCTTTGTTTAATAGTTTTAGCTTATTTACAAATCAAACATTGAGCCACTAATTTTTGAACATCTCATTTTAATAAAGGCCAATAAAATCTATTTTCTAATAAATATTTGGTCTTATCCTTTCCAAAATGACCAGCTACACCTCTAGCAAGTAGCTCGGTGATAAGGAATTCTCTACAAGAAGATCGAGGAATGCATAGTTGTTTTCCTTTATATAAATATCCATTTGTTATCAAGAATGGTATTTATAAAGTTATTGGTTTATCTAGGTGTTCAAGATAAATTAGGTGAACGTCAAGGCACATAATATAATCATCTTTAATTCTATTAAATCACGGATTCTCAATTCTAAAGAGGAAATCATTAAGTTTACACGGATAAAGCATCGTGATTTATTCTCAATTCCAGGCTTATGCTTTAGAACAAAAGAGTAGTCTTGTAAAAATTTAACCCATTTTGCATGCCTATGACTTAATTTTCATTGAGTATTAATGAATTTTAAGGTATGATGATCAATTAAGTATAAATTTTGTATGTAAAAGATAGTGTCTCAATGCCTTAAAGATTCAATTACATCAAAACTTCTATCATAAGTGGAATATCATTGTTTGGCTTCATTTAACTTTTCACTAAAGAATGTGATAAGATGATTTTCTTGACTTAAAATTCCACCTATCCCAATTCCTGAAGCATCGCATGTCACTTCAAAAGCTTTAGAAAAATAAGGAATCTATAAATGATAAGAACTTTAATTTCTAAGGCCTTTTTTATTAGAGTCCAACAAAATTTATCTAATTTTAATATATCAGTTATCAAAGCAATAATGGTGCTAAAATTCTCAATAAATCTCTGATAAAAAGAAACTAAACCATGGAAGATTCTAACTTCAGTAAAACTTTTAGGTGCAATAAATTTAAGATTATTTTTACTTTAGAAGGATCAAGTTTAAGTCCAGCAGTGGATATAATAAAGCTTTAAAATATTACCTCAGCTTGCAAAAAGAAACAATTTTTAAATTAATGTATAATTTCTCTTGTCTATGTATTTCAAAGACTTTTTGTAAAAGTTGTAGATGCTCATTTTCACTTGGACTAAAAAGCAAAATATCATCAAAATACACCACCAAAAATTTACCTATATATGGCTTAAGAACTGTCTTTATTAATCTCATAAATGTGCTAGGAGCATTTGAAAGTCCAAAGAGCATGACAAGCCATTCGTAAAGTCCATCAAGGGTCTTATAAGTCATCTTCCACTCATCTCCTGATATAATATGAATTTAATGATATCCACTTTTTAAATCAATCTTTGAAAAAAAAAATTTGTTCCTGAGATTAAATCTAACATATCATCTAATCGGGGAATAGGAAACTTATACTTGATAGTAATTTTGTTTATTGTCTGACTATCAACACACATTCACCATGTTCCATCTTTCTTTAGAGTTAATAAAGTTGGGGCTTCACAAGGGCTAAGACTCTCTTGAATAAAACCCTATTTTTTAATAATTCCTCAAATTATATTTTAATCTCAACATGCTCAGTAGGTTCATCCTATAATGTGGAAGATTAGGAAGTTGATAATTGGGTAAGAACTCAATAGCATGTTGAATGTCTCTTAAAGGAGGTAGCTCATCAGGAAGCTCATTGGGTGCAATATCTTTAAAAGAAAAAATAAGAGAAGAAACCACAGTAGGTATGTGAGTCTCATTAAAGTCTGGAATGACTTCATAAACATGTAATAAGTGAAAGAGAAATGGATTATAAAATTCTTTTTATAAAGCTCTCAAACATATTATTTCTATCTTTGGGGTCAAAGAAGGAAGAATATGTTTTAAAGCAAGAATCAGAAATGATAGGGTTAACCCTAATAGTAGGATTTTCTATGATAATTAATTAAAGTTTTATATTTTTCTTCAATAGGGGCTTAGATTACAAGTAAGAAGGTATTTTATGTGGTGTTATAGGGGGTATTTTTCTACTAGCTTTATTGGTAGGAGTTTAATAGTCTTATTATGTTTAAAAACATAAGAATTTTCCTTACCATAGTGAATAACATTCATATCATACAACCAAGACCATCCTAAGAGAATATAAGCAATGTCCATAGGGAGAACATCACACCAAATTTGATCCTCATAGCTTCTTATTTTAATTGGAACTAAACATCGATTGGTGGTGGGAAAAGATGTATGATTTACCCAGCTAACATGAAATGGTTCAAGGTGAGGTTCAGATTTTAGGTTGGCTCAAGTTAAGGTGTGTGTTGAAATGACATTCATAACACTTCCTCCATTTATAACTAACCTACATCTCTTTTCATTACATAAAACATACATGCTAAAAATTTTCTTTCTCCTCCAATCTTTTGCCTCATTTTTAATTACATAAGACATCTCATCACATTAACAAGGTCATCGCTAATTCCAATTCTTCATTAGATAATGGGGTGTCATCATAAACTTCTTCTAGATTATCATCTATTGGGTTTTCAACTTCTTCTAAAAATAAGATTTAAGCTTTACATTGATTTTGCATATGACCCTTTTTATGACATTTAAAACATATTACTTCTAGTGCTCTTAAAGCTCCCTTCAATTAATGTTTTAGGCAAAGGGGTCGGGCTATTTGGATGAGCGGGTCTAATAATAAATCTATGGGTCGAAATGGAAGGTACTTGACTTTTAGTTTTAGAGATGGAAGCAATTTTTTTTGTTGTTCAACCAATAAGGTATAATGAAATGCTTTCTCTAAAGATTGTGGGTCAAATAATTCAACTTCATTTTTAATGTCAATCATAAGTCCAATAACAAATTTATTGGCTAATTGCCAATCATTATCGCATAATTAGAAACTAGATCTTCAAAAGTATTCAAGTATTGGTTACAAGATAATTACCTTATCTCAAAGTTAATAATTGACTATATAGCTTTCATGATGTTTAGGATTATTTTGCTCTTAACATTTCTTTCATTTCTATCCAAGTGAGGTTTGTCCTTCCTAATCTTTGTTCTTTACTAAAGTATTTGTCTAATAAATTTTAGCATGTCCTATCAATTTCATTTTAGCAAAAGTATCTCTTTGGTAATCATCCAATTTATACAAATTGAAGAAGTCATCCATTTAAACAAATCAATTGAGAAATTTATTTGGGTCATGTATACCATCATAAGTTGGGGCTTCTACTTTAACTCTTGGAAGGGATCATTAGAGTCTTCTATAGTCTTAAAATAATTTTCTCCCCTTCCACCATTTTTAACAATTTATGATCTTCTAAGTGGTTGGTTTTCTCTATGGTTTGGATATGAATCTTCTTCATCTATCCCTATTGGTAGTGTCTAGCAGGTATTGGAGGAGGAGTTGGTACTCTATTATTTTGTAGATGAGCTATAAGAGTTTGCATTTGTTGTTTAAGTTCTTGCATTTGATTCTTACTTTCTTCTAATATTTTTTTTATTTTTTAATTCATTGTCATGGATCCTAAGATCTAAGGCATCAACTAATCTAGTCAAATTTTCAACTTGATCTTGAGAGATAGATTTTGGTGCCATTAGATTTTTTTTAAAAAAAAATGATATATGAAAAGGGGTCAAAGAAAAAAATAAAATAAAATAAACAAGTATAATATAATTGTGCAATCAAATTAAAATTTTAGGCTAAGAGAACTTCAAGGTGAGGAGGGGGTATAAGACCACTTAAATCTCAAGCTCTCATTAGACAGTTCAGGTATTTTTGACAAAGTTCTATTTACTTTCCAAAATCACCAAGTTTAACACACTTATATTATTATGCATGCAATTTTTTTTATTTTTTTTAATGCAATGAAAAAAAATGCTCAAATATAACAAGCCTCTTTTTTTTTTTAGAAAGCAAGTTATCATATGCTAATCAAAGAAACTTCTAAAATTAACCATAAATAATAACAGAGATAATAAAGCAAGCTATTAGATTTCAATTTGCACTAAATATAGAAGCACTACCTCACTAAGGTGCTCTTTTTTTGAGGTGGCGGGGGGAGGGTATGCAAGTTCACATAATTGAAAAATGGCTAAAATATATAATGGAGCTTACTAATTAAAATTTTATGCTATCACCATAAACTTGAAAATAATATATATCTTTCCAAGCTATTGATATGTATTAAAACTATCATATAAAAGAAAACTAATTAACCTCACAAGTTTGAAGACAAGTCCACCACTTGAGATGCTCCCTTTGTTGAAATTATTATTTGAGTTATTTCACATCATGCGTAGTATATCTTTCATCATTTGAAAATAGATCATCTATTACATGTAAATTTTTGTAAGTCAATTCTAATGAAAAAGAAGATGATTAAATCATATTAATCGATCATCTTCTTTGTTTAATATTTGTAGGTGGAGAGCATAAAACATTTGAGAAAAAAAGAAACAAATATAATTCTAAATTTTTTTCATTGGTGCTTTCACTAGCGACTACTTGCCATGTCAACGTCTAGGCCCGTTTAATTAGGCAACTTGCATGATGTCATTTCAAACAACAAGTGTTGTTATACCTAAAATTTCAAGCATAGATTAGAAAAGAAAAATGAGTACATGACCTTATAATCATAATCACAATTATAAAGTTGTCTAAACATTTTGAGCTTTTTGTAAAATTAGATAAGTAATAAAAATAAGTCCATTTGAAAGGTACTTTTGTAATCAACTTAGAATTGAAAATGAAAACTAAGCATGCGTATAAATATCTCAATCAAACTTGAATGATTTAAGTAACTCAATTTAAAACAAAGATGCTCCATATGACAAAATATTATGAATAAAATCTAAACACATTAAAGTAAAATGAGATAGTATAAAATGTTAAAATAAAATATATTATATCTTTACACTATTAATTGTTTATGCAAAATCATGCACTTTCAAAGGTATAAATGCATGTGGATGATCAAGTGATGTTAGCAATGCATGTTCTTAACTTATGCTTCACCCCTTTGATATAAAATGTTTTTATATATTTGATGTCATATGTTGTCTTATCTTTCATTGGCACATCCTATTAAGATGTACCTTTTGCTGAATTGGGTCAACAGTGGGTGTCATTAATATGCAAATGTAGCATCATATCCCTTCAAAGCTTATAGAATTTATTTGTAATTTGCATATCAGAGTCCCTATAATGCCCAAAGAAAGGTTGAAAGATCTCCTCAGATACTAGGAAGTACTTTGATTGCATTAACTAGAACATAGATGTTAAACTTAATTCTTTAATAAGAAGAATTCATCAAAATATCTAATGCTAATAACTCACATATGCTCACTCTCCAAGTGCTCTAAGTATAATATGGTGGGAGGGTCAATAAGAGCCTTCACTAGGTAAAGTAATGTCCATGATCTAAACCACAACATGTAGCAATTTATTGAATGCTCTCTGTCTTCATCACCATTAATGATATGAACAATGTGATCTCTCATGCTTCCCCACATAGATATACATACCTGATGGTACTCAACCTAATCAACATCTACTTTTGCCTCCATTGACCTCTTGAAATTGGGATCAACTGATGCCACATTTATGCATGGCAATTTTCCAAATTGTTGAAGAACTTTATCAAGTAGATGCCACTCTTCCAGCTAGTAAAAAGAATGCGTGCCAACCAAATCTCCTCACATACCAAGCAAATGTTTGATACATGTAATCTAATATGGTTATTGTATGGCTTCCAAATATTCTGAATATGGTACAAGTTAAATGAAATTACAAACTATAATTATATAAGAGATTAAGATTTATTTATTGATATTTGTACCTAACTCTATAGCAATCTATCGAGCTCATTCATATACAACTCTACATTTCCCACTACCATTAGTTGCCCATATCCTTCTTAGCACTTGTTCAAGTAAGTTAGTTAAAGCATTCAAAATTTTACATCAAAATAGTACTTAACTAAACACATTTTAGTTTATATCTAAACCTAATATTCAGTTGATCAAGTTCTTGTTGATATGACATATATAATGTTAATTTTCCAATATGAATATGTTCCCATGATTAGATCTACAATAAATGCAAGCAACTAGCGATATTATCCCCTTTGGTCTTGTTAACTCTAGTATCCCCTGTACAAATGAACCAAAATTGGTACTTCTAAAGAGAACATACTAAATGAATAGTATTTTGAATATCAATATAAAAAAAACACCTTATGATGAACATTATGTATGCTCGTAGATGTTTACTACCTCATTCAAGTTAATATAAGAGTCCCTTGAGAATGTCCATATGAGCCATCTTAATAACATACTTATTGGTGCATGGGTTTGCTACATTTGGAAGGTGGAGGTGATGTTTGGATTGTTCGAGTCCTGATAAACCACATCCGGTATAGATTATCGACACAACATGTCATCACAATAGCTAGACCAAATCTTCCATCACTTCCTTAGTCACTATAACATGCATTATAATGGGATCCACACAAACCCCGAGGATCATCACAACATCCTGTAATGTAATCATCATCTCACCGAAAGCTAAGTGAAAGTGTTAGTATGTGGTTACCTTCTTTCGACCAACACAATAAGTAAATGATGGTGTAAGTGAATATAACACAACTAACTCATACAATCCAACCCCATTGCATGTTGTTGATCTCATTTCTAGATGAGACATTTTCTTTATCTTAGCAATTATGATTCCTAATTCTATATTAGGGACTTGCTAGTTAGAAACTTAAGATAATTTACTCAAAGGCTAGGCATATAACCAAACAAAACCAAATTCAAATAACAAAGCTAAATCAAACATAAAGTCTAAAATCAAAATCAAGACTAAAATCAATGACTCGAGATCCAAGTGAACCACATAGACCTAAAATTGGACTAATTGAGTCCAATCAAATTCAAATCCCATAAAATTTCATAGAAATTAAAATTAAACATTTATGAATTAAATGTAAATTCAATTGAGCCTTCATTGAGTTAGTTAGGTTGTTAAACCTAATTAACTCATTTAGGCCTAAATTCAGCTAAATTCAATCAAATTTAAATTAAATAAAATTAAAAGCACAAAGTCATTACAAGCACATAAATAAGCATAAAACTAAATCTAGATGAAAATTAAAGTGGCTGACTAGAACATTTGACCTCAATTAATGCATGTGAGCCCCCACCAAGTCAAAATTAAACTTAATTAAAAATTCAACTAAATTGAGCCATCTTAAAGGCTCAAAACCATTTTATGGACTTAGTCAAACATAAAACTAAACTAAATATACTAGATCGAATAAAGACTCAAATTTAGCTAAATGGGTCACTTAACCTAAATGAACCCAGATACACCCTCCTGAGCTAAATTCAAATTAAATTAAAATTAATTCAAGTTAAACGCTCCATATCGATTCAAATATATAATTAAACTTAAAAGAACATTTCCTTGAGTCTAATTTGACTAATTTGGTCCCTTAACCCAAGTTAATCTGATTTAACTCATTTAATCCCAATTTGGGTCAATATAAGTCAAATTCAAAATCAAAACTAAATTAATTAAAAAAATTAATCTAAATCACTTCAAAGGATTCCTTAAACACAATTGAAGTATAAAAAAACTTTAATTTTACCAATAAAATCATTTGAGTTAAACTCAAAATTAAACTTAAATTAATTGGAACCAATCAATTATAAACATCATAAATGATTATCCAAACGTAATGGAAACTTAATATAAATCTAAAATGACTAATCAAATGTTAATTTGACCCATTTAGGTCAAATGGGCCAAAACTATCTTAAACAAAATCAAATTCACATAAGACTTGAGCCAATTGATCCCTAATTCATCAAATGATCAATTAAGAATAATCACAACACTAATCTAAAAGCCAATAAGCCAATGGATCATTTAATCCAACTTAGCTTAATTTAACTTAAATTGGGTTAATTCATATTTAAACCCAAAATGCGCTAAATGAATTCAAGATCCCATGGATCACCTTAAGCTTGATTAAGGATTGATAATATTATCTCAAATGACAATGAGTGGAGCCATGAAGGGAGGAGGTGGAGCTATGAGAAAAGCAAGCCAAAAATGCCAAATTCTAAATTTTATCCATATTAATTCTTATCTCCTTAATTAATTGACTTGGGACCATATTTGGTTCCATAACTACCTTTCAAGAGTTGACCTAGGCCCCATTCCCAAATCCAGCCACCTCCCACTCCTTCAATGGTGGAGGGATCATCTAAACTTAGGAAGGGGTGAGAGCCATCCTCTCTCACCTTAACATTTTTCATGCCTTCCTTAGCACTCAGATAATCAAATTGACCCATCCATACTCTCTTGAGCCCCTTAACCCATAATTTAATCAAGCTTTAATGAACAGTGATGTCTCAAGAGCAATCTAGAGAGAAGAAAGAGCTCCCAAATAATTGTCTCGATCCATTGAATGTTTTTGAAATGCCAAATCCACTCAACAAGAGCTTGAGTGAGGTAATTCAACTTAACCCTAAATAGCCTCTAGGACTATTTTGAAGGGAAACCATGCAGTTTTAGGAAATAACTCCATATAACACATGCATTTCCATTTCAAAATCTTCCCTGTTCAATAAAACATAAAATTTTGATGAGAATCAATAGAATTTCACACTTGATCCTCCAAAGGCTCAATCTCTCTCCTATAGGTAGGAAACAAAGCCTTAACTATTGATTCGATTTGATTTGAATCAATGATCAAGATTAAAATGCACTAAATATTTGATTAATATTAATAAGATCACAAGATTAATTCTAATTGTTTGATTGTTGATTAGATGATCAAGATTAATCACGTAATCCTACTCATATCCATAGCTTTACGCATCACATCTTAGTGGATCCTATGTGGACCAATCGCTTCTCAAAATGTAAAAGGGATTTCTCATCAACTACTAATTGAGTTAAGTGAAAAACATTCAATTTTGTGGATTTAAAATTAACATAAAATACTTAGAACTGTAGAAGATCACATAAATTAAACAACTAAACCAAAAAAAAAAAAAAACAAATAAGATCTCTATTAATTCAGCTCTTCAAGTGGAATCTAATGAACCAAATACCCCTAAATTGTTGGATATTTTTAATTTAATTTGAGTTTAATTAAAAATCATAATTCTATAATTATTTATAAATTAGTGATTTAATTGAACTAAAATTTTTAAGGAATAAAATTTGTGTTAGGAGCTATCTACTATAGAAATTTCAATGTTAATTGATCAATGGATTAGAGCTATGTAATTTCGAAGTCTAAATACCCAATTTCATAAAAATAAATAATTAAAATTAAAAAAATTAGGAAAAATCTTGAAAATAACTTAATAAATCATAATCAACATCAATGAACCTACAAAATGTATTAGAACCCTCTAAAACACATTAAACCTTAATATAACCTAATTAGGAATTAATTAATATTAAATAATTCATTTAATTAGGTTGACCTTTAATAATTCATAATAAATCAACTAATAATCTAAAAAATATAAGTAACCCCTCTTGAGATTCATATTTCAAATGGAAACAAAAAAAAAATTAAAAACCTTAAATGATACTTAATGTGGTGTTCAAAACTAAGATGAAGGGAAACCACACAGATCTTGGGCACTTATTGAAATGATTGAGTACAATACCAAGCAATAATATATAATCTCAAAAGATAAAAATATCATTCTATGATAGACTCAATCATTTAATAAGGACTTTTGAAGCTGATGGGTCTACATATACTAGAGAATTTTTTTTTCTACTTTATATAGATGAAGTAAGATGAGATTTATTTTAAGTTAGGTTATTAAGTTCCTTCAAGGATAAGTCCCCATAGTTAATTATATTCTAGAAAATATAAATCTTTTAAGAATACTCTTGATTAAAATAGTCAGCTAATAAATCTATAGATTTCAAAGTTTGGATCAAGAATTGATAATTTTTAGAAGTAATGTAGGAGAGCTTAAATAGAGTTTTTAATGGACCTAGAAAGTGATAAGTAGAAGACACTCATGATACTAGGAAGCCTAGTGAGTGTCCCACTCTACCCTACAGTTAGGGTTCAATTTTTTGAAGTAAAGATTTATATTAAGTTTGGAGTTGAAAATTTTGTTAGAATATTAGGTATTATGTCCCAATAATATTATATTATAGAAATACCTAAGAGGTGAGGATTTATGCCTATAAAAAAAGAGAAATGGATAACCTCAAATTCTAAATCTAAATGCTATGGCATAAGATTAGATCTCATCCTAATCTAACGAGAAGAAAATTTGGATATGTTGGTCCATTTTCACTAGAGAGTGAACCTACCCGACTCTTCTAGACTTATAACTCACCTAAAAGGGTCGAAATAACACAAACTATGCTTTAAAACTATGTGGCTAAGTCTCATATAAATGCAATATGGCTTGGTTGCTATTTATTAAGAAAAGAATTTAAGATCCTAAACATAACCCTTTGCTCTAAAATTATGAAAAGTATGAATATGCTTACACTAATGCAATAAAAATTTCTTGTTTCAAAAGTTTTAGACACACACTGATATGCACCCAAATAAACAGATAAACAATAGAAGCAAAAGGAACAGAAAACTCCAAAATTGGTTAAAGGATTTTAATCAATAAGATAAAAAGTTACAAGAAGCAAGGTAACTGTAAGCAAAAATAAGAGAGAAAGCTATAAATATACTCAGATCAACAGAATAAAGGAGACAATTACATATACAGAGACTAATATCATAGTACAGAATAGCTGACTACAAAATAAACACATAACTATAGATGGCCAGAATAACAGAAGGATGTGCTCTTTCCAGAAGAAATCTTACAATAATATCCAGAAACAGAAGCCATGCAAACACAAACACCATCAGTAACTCTCCACAGAGCCAAATTAGCTACAAGAAACAAACAGGTAGTAAAAGTTAATCTTGACAAATACAGAACAGAAAAATAAATAGTTGTAACTGAATAACAAGAGAGAACTCAACTTCCGACTCAAACAGAAAGATATCGACATCTGTAACAAAAATAATGGCTCAAATAGAAAGATAGTTCTTGAAGATTGTAAAGAAGTCTTAGATCTAGGATAATAAAGAAAGTAGAGAGTATAAATAGAGTAGAGAGGAACAAACAGAGGGTAATGAATCCTTCAGAAAGAATTTATCTTCCTCGGCCTCTCTTCCTCTTCTTCCTCTTCTCCTTCTTCTGACCGACCTTTTCTCTGGTTTCCCTCACCAGAATCCACCGCTCATCTCCGATCGAAGAACCCTAGGGTTCCTCCTCGCTCTCGGTCCCTCTTCCCTCCTCTCTGGAGTGAATTCGATGACTAGACCTGTCAAAGGAAATAAAACAAAAGAAAGGGTTAAAAAGCTTCTCCTGAAGCTTCATCAACAAGACAGTAATTGAGATCATGATTCATTCAAGGAACCGATCATAGAAGCGCATAGAAAGGCACGCGTGGAATCCACTCGTAAGAAAGGAGATCAAGAACCGCAAGAAGCATCCAAGGCGAAAGGATAACACTAATCAGACGGTCCAAGGTTTAGCTCAAAGAAACACAATCCAAGTGCTAGATCCAGCAGCTAAGAGAAAAAGGCACAATCCAACGGCTCAGAAAGCACCTGATATTCTCCTTGAAGTATCAGTTAACTCAGCCGGGTTCATTCCACTCAGAAGTGAGTCAACTAACTGGACCAGACCCTATCATTGGTGCTCTTATTGTTTACCACAGCCAGCAATGGCAGAAGGCACAAGGCATATAACAAAAACACTAGATGAATGTGTGGGAAGACTAAATAAAACTGATGAACAAATGTCCTCAATTACTATCATATTGAATGAAGTTTCAAGAAGGTTATCGGCTATAGAAGCCAAATTAGAAATAAATTCTCAAGAACGAATAATCCAGTGTGTAATTCTTCTTATCAATTTCCTTCCCCAAATAGATCACACACACACAAAAAATACCTATTAAGGTAGATATGCCAAGATTTAATGGAGAAAATCCAAGAGGATGGCTGTTCAAAGCAGATCAATTTTTTCAGTACTATAGTTTATCAAAGGACTAAAAATTCATAATAGCCTCAGTATACATGGATGGACCTGCCTTGAGCTGGTATCAATGGATGCATGTAAACAAATAATTGCATTCATGGACACAGTTCAAAGAATAAGTCATTCAAAGATTTGGACCCTCTCTATACAGGGACTTGAGAGGAGAATTAGCTAAGTTATAACAAAAAACCACAGTCCAAGAATTTTACAATCAATTTGAGGGAGTTAGCTAAAATTTCGTGTATTCCAATTTCTACAAAGTTGTTTTGAATGGCTTAGATATTAAGAGGGAAGTAAGAGCTTGATTCTTCAACAAGCCTTTTAATTAGCTAAACTAATGGAAGATAGGTTAGATGAGGTGTTTATGGCAAGAAGATTCAATCAAGACCATAAAATATCAACAACCTCACTCCTACCCCAATGTCAATTCATAACAACAATAGTAATAATAAGCCAACTATTCTAATACAAAGACTCACACCAACACAGTTAGAAGAAAGAAGAAAAAAAGGACTATGTTTTAACTGTGATGAGAAATTCCATAGGGGCCACATCTATAAATCAAAGTTATTTTCCCTCATGGTGATCAATGAGGAGCAGGATGACGACCTACAGCAAGAAAATCAAGAAGAAAACCTGTCAATACAAGAAGATATTCCAAATTAGTTTCAATGCCTTCACAGTCGGTCAAATCCACAAGACTAAGGGATAATTGGAAATAAAAAAAATAAAATCTTGATTGATAGTGGTCAACCCACAACTTTATTCAGTCCAAATTAGCCAAGTTTATAGACCACACAGTAACACCTGCATCAGTTTTCAAAGTGTTAGTAGGAAACGGAAAACTTTAAAGTGTTCAGGAATATGCTCTAATATTCCTATCCAACTACAAGGATACACCTTCATCACTGATTGCTATTTGCTTCCAATGCAAGGAGCAGATATAGTATTAGGTGTTCAATGGCTAGAATAATTAGGAGAATATACAACTAATTACAAAAAGCTCACAATGAAATTCACTTGGTACAACTACAAGGAGATACAACATCCAAGGTTCAAGGCATTACATTGCACCAGTTCACCAAATTACAGAATAAACATGAAATAGCTTCATACCTGTAAATAACAGAGGTCCAAAATTCTGCAGAGGCTACAGCAAGTGAGTTTCAAAGCCTACCTGAAAGCATTCAAGCAATATTACAGTAATACCAAGACATATTTCAAGCTCCATCGAACTTACCTCCCCAAAGGAGTATTGACCAGCATATTAATTTAGCCCCTGGAACTCAACCAATCAAGGTAAAAAGTTACAGATACCCACATTTCCAGAAAATAGAAATTGAGAAACTTATAAAGGAAATGTTGGACAGTGGAATAATCAGAGAAAGCATCAGTCATTTCTCTTCTCTAGCACATTTAATCAGAAAAAAGGATGGAACTTGGAGATTCTGTGTGGATTACAGAGACCTAAATAAAATAACAATCCCTGACAGATTCCCAATTCCCACCCCAGAAGAGCTTATGGATGAATTGTATGGAGCCACAATGTTTTCAAAATTGGACTTAAGATCAGGATATCACCAAGTCAGAATGGCTGAAGAAGACATCTACAAAATAGCTTTTAGAACTCATGAGGGACACTATGAGTTTATGGTAATGCCATTTGGACTAACAAATGTACCATCAACATTCCAAGCTTTAATGAATACAGTGCTTAAACCCTTTTTAAGAAAATTTGTCTTAGTATTTTTGATGATATACTTATATATAGTAAGAGAAGTTACATCAAACTCATCTCCAAGAGGTATTGGAACAACTCAAGCGACATTCATTTTTTATCAAGCCATCTAAATGCTCATTTATACAAGACAGAATTGAGTATTTAGGATACATTTTATCTGTACAAGGTATAGCAATGGATCCCAAAAAGATTCAAGCAGTACAAGCATGGCTTTTACCCAATTCAGTCAAATAGTTAAGAGAGTTTTTGGGTTTAACTGGCTATTACAGAAAGTTTATTAAAAATATGCAGCAATTGCCTACCCATTAACATCAATGCTAGCTAAACAATAATTTGATTGAAGAATCAAAAGCGACATTCACACAAGCAGCTATGGTATCTTTACCGGTTTAGCATTTCCAAATTTTTCTATACCTTTTGATTCAGGTCTGCAATAGGAGCAGTATTAGTTCAAAATAATCATCCTCTTACTTATTTAAGCAAGAAACTATCTCCCACTTCACAGAAAATATTAACATATGCTAGAGAACTTTATACTATAACAGAAGTAGTAGGAAGATGGAGGCAATATCTGTTAGGCAATAAATTCACTATAAGAACATATCAAAAGAGCATAAGGGAGTTAATGCAACAAATAATTCAGACTCCAGAACAGTAAAGATTTCTTATTAAACTCCTCAGCTTTGATTATACTATTGAATATAAACCAGGGATCACCAATAAGGCAGCTAATGCCCTATCCAGAAAAGTATACAATACAGATGAAAAAATAACAGCAGAAGGCTCAACACAACACACTTTATATGCCTATACTCAGCAGTTCACAACCTTGCTATAGCAGATTAAAGATGAAACACAGTCTAATCTTGAACTACAGCAGTTGCATAAGCAAATTTCAGAAAGTCCAGAATTATTTCCCAATTATAGATGTACTAATGGACTGCTATATTACAAAAAAAGAATAGTCATACAAAAAACTCTGAAATAAAAAATATGCTTATAACAGAATTGCATTCAACACCAGTAGAAGGCCATTGGGGAATTAAGAGGACATGGGCCATAATTACTCAACAATTCTACTGGAAAAAGATGAAATAGGATATACAATATTTCATAGCCACATGTCCTGTATGTCAACAGATCAAATATGATACTCAAAAACCTGCAGGGTTATTACAGCCCCTACCTATTCCAACAGCCATTTGGGAGGAAGTATCAATAGATTTTATCATAGGTCTACCCAAATCTCACAATAAAACTGTTATACTAGTAGTGGTAGATAGACTTTCAATGTATACACATTTCTCAGCCCTTCCAACTAGTTTTACTATTATCTATATAGCTCAAACCTTCATTTTAGATATTGTTAAACTGCATGGAATTCCACAAGCGATAGTTTCAGACAGAGACCCTATCTTTATGAGCAACTTTTGGCAAGAACTATTCAAATTAAGTGGAACAACATTAAGCCATAGTAGTGCTTATCATCCTCAATCTGGTGGCCAAACAGAGGTAACAAATAAAATACTAGAATAATACCTAAGAAGTTTTGTATTGGAGACACCCAGAAATTGGTTACAATTCCTCCCATGGGTAGAGTTTTCCTATAATACAACCATTAACATTTTCACAAAAATGACTCCCTTCCAGATAATATATGGAAGACTACCACCTGAAGTTATACCCTATAATGGTAATACAGCTACCAATCTAGAGGTAGAAACTTTACTACAACAAAGGGACAATGTCTTACAGCAACTGAAGAAAAACTTACAAGAAGCTCAGAATAGAATGCAATAAATAGCAAACAAACACAGAAGGGAGCTTCAGTTCAATATAAATGATCTAGTGTTAGTTAAATTACAACCATACAGATAGGTCTCAGTCTAAAAGAAACCCTATACAAAGCTACAAAGACAGTACTATGGTCCTTTCAAAATTCTACAGAAAGTAGGGAACGTGGCTTGCAAAGTGGACCTTCCGTAGATCACAATGTCTTCCATGTCTCTAGACTTAGGCAATTCCAGATTCAAAATTCACCATATTACCTAATCAATTTAGAGAAGGGTATCCACGATCGACCCATCAAAATTTTAGATCAGAGGATAAGAATACAAGGAGACAGACAAATCACAGAAGTATTAGTACAATGGAATGGTATCCTAACAACAGAGGCTTCTTGGGTGGAAATTGATGAATTCCAGGAAAACTTTCCTGACTTTGACCTTGAGGACAAGGTCAATGTGTGTGTGTGGGGATGATATGGGGAGTAATGATATGCACCCAAATAAATAGATAAACAACAGAATCAAAAGGAACAAAAAAACCCCAAATTGGTTAAAGGATTTTAATGAAGATAAAAGTTACAAGAAAAGAAGCGTAAGCAAAAATAAGAGACAAAGCTATAAATATACTCAGATCAACAGAATAAAGGAGACAATTACATATACAAAGACTAATATCATAGTACAGAACAGCTAACAACAAAATAAACACATAACTATAGATGGCCAGAATAACAGAAAGATGTGCTCTTTCCAGAAGAAATCTTACAATAATATCCAGAAACAGAAGCCATGCAAATATAAACACCATCAGTAACTCTCCACAGAGCCAGATTAGCTACAAGAAACAAATAGGTAATTCAAAACATGAAGTAAAAGTTAATCTTGACAAATATAGAACAGAAAAATAAACAGTTGTAACTGAATAACAAGAAAGAACTCAACTTCCAACTCAAACAGAAAGAGATCGACATCTGTAATAGAAATAACAGCTCAAACAGAAAGATAGTTCTTGAAGATTGTAAAAAAGTCTTAGATCTAGGATAATAAAGAAAGTAGAGAGTATAAATAGAGTAGAGAGGAACAAACAGAGGGTAATGAATCCTTCAGAAAGAACTTATCTTCCTCGGCCTCTCTTCCTCTCCTTCCTCTTCTCCTTCTTCTGACCGACCTTTTCTCTGGTTTTCCTTGCCGAAATCCGCTGCTCATCTCCGATCGAAGAACCCTAGGGTTCCTCCTTGCTCTCGGTCCCTCTTCCCTCCTCTCTGGAGTGAATTCGACGACTCAAACTGTCGAAGGAAACAAAACAAAAGAAAGGGTTAAAGCAAGCTTCTCCTAGAAGCTTCATCACCGAAACTGTCGCCCAATTCAAAGGCCCAGATTCATTCCAAGGAACACATATCAAGGCAAGAGATCGAACCGCGTAGAAAGGCACGTGTGGAATCCACTACCGTAAGAAAGGAGATCAAGAACCGCACAATCGAAGCACAGATCCAAGGGCAGAAAGGATAACAACACTAATCAGACGGTCCAAGGTTCATCTCAAAGAAACACAATCCAAGTGCTAGATCCAACGGCCAAGAGGAAAAGGCGCAATCCAATGGCTCGTAGCACCGATATTCTCCCGGTATCGCTTAACTCACCCGTTCATTCCACTCGGTGAGTCAACTCACTGGACCAGACCCTATCACACACAGTTGGGTATTTAATATGCTTACGTGCATGATGAAAATAAGTTATGGGCCAATCAGTGAGAGAGGTGTTCTTCACTCAAGGGGATTGTTGTCAAAGGTTTTGCACTCTCTAATCTTATAATGAGTGAAAATCCCCCATATTTAAGGAAGGAAAGAAAGACAAGATTCTTATGATTACACATATATCACAGACTTAAGTATTTCTAAATCTTTTGATGATTAATCCTAAGGCTTTAAAGTGATGTTCCATGTTGCGTTAACTTAATTTTGAGCTAATTGATTTAGTTGGGGTAGAAAATTTAAATCATAAGGGCCTTCATCTCTTCACCTATAAGTGTTGGGTACTTTAAGCTTTATAGGGCCTCTTAAGTCAACGCCTTCTAGACTCTTGTAATTCTAAATCCTATAGCTCTAATTCTAATTCTCTTATAAAAATTATATTTAAATTTCTAAAATAATATTTTTAATTAAATCTACAAAATAGATGTTAGTTATAGCACACATACACACTAAGCAATTATAATTCACATAAAATAATTTCATCATCTTAAATAAATAATACCATTTATGAAACTAATATATGCATAATAATTAAATTTATAATATAATAAATATAAAATTATCATCAAGAAGTTTAGAGGAGAAACTAATTAGTGTATTATAGAATATTAAGAGTTTATTAAAAATCTAAAGGTGATGATTGCCCCAGTTATCCATTGATTCCACCATTAAGATAAGAATTGTGTGCTTAAATGCCTTTCGCCTTTTAGCGCTCACAAATTTGGATTAGTTATCATTAATCATCAAGCAACAAAAAAAAGCAATCTATAAAGCAAGATTTCACTCACAATTACATGCCTATTAATTCATTATACTCATCTATTTTACAAAAATAATTTTTTTCTAAAAGGAGACATATACAAGAGTTGAAAAGGGGGCCCAATGAGACCCACCAAACAAATAGTCTAGAAGAGTTACCCGGAGAAATTTGAATGATAAAAACTTAACAATTGAGACCCGGACGTCGTTGTAGCTGTGACTTAACATGGACGTGGTGCAGTAAATCAGAAAATTGCCTAGGTAAAGGCGATTTGTCCTTTTTTAACTTTTTATTTAATTTTCTGGGCTAAAATTGGGCTAGCCATCGGCTGTCCTTTATGCTTTAAAATGGCTATAAAATTCCCCCAAACCTACTTCAAATCTCTTTTCTTCTTCCCCAAACTCGTCTTCTCCTCTCCTTCAATTTCTTTTCTCAAATCAAGTTTCTGAAGGAAGTGCGAGCCGATCTCCACCTTTTAAATCAGTCGATCTTTGTCGTCGAAAGGTATGTGAGATTAACTAAAAAGAGGTATACCATGCGTTTATCTTACTTTATTATAAATTTATTTAATTTAATGTTTTGGTTATTTTAAACTCAGGCAAATATCATATTAATTTTTTTTATTTTAATGAATTATATTAGTTTTTGACAATATGGCAACAAATTTAATTTCATTTTTTATATGAAAAATGAATGCTAATATATCGTGTTTAGCAAACAAAATGTGATTGAAAATTGATTGATTTAAGTCATAACTTCTTTAAAATGTGACAACATCTATAATTTCTGTGTTGGCACTAATATAAAATCATCTCTAGCAATAAATCAAATTATTTGAAAATGTAACTAAATTATAGATTTTAACTTTTATTTTTGAAGAAAAATGTAACTAAAGCAACTCCTTTAATTACACTTATAGAACTTATCTTCATATTTTTTTGAAAAAAATATCACAATTGATTGTATAAATAAAAAATTTTAAGCATATTTTATTTATTAAACATGCTTATACATACTTATATTTAATTTCAAATATTAAAAATAATATAAATATTATTTGTATTCTAGAGATGTTTATGTTGAGTGATAAATAGGTAACTAAAATAAAAGGCTTTTCTTAATATTTTTAAGAAAACAATGATTAATGATTCATTTTTTAATCTTTTTTTTACTTAAAATTGTGCTTATAAGATAAAAATGTGTATGTATATATGAATGTATGTATGTATGTATATATATATATATATATACACACACACAAGCATACATAGCTATGTGTATATATGTAATATACATAAAAGTTAAATTTGAGGTAATAAGTTACATAAATGATTAGCATATTTATGAATCCATAGTTTGTAATATCAATTTATTTTTATGTGTAAAATATTTTAGTATGATTTTTGTTTGATATGTACAATTAGTTACTATAAGAGTTGTATAGCGCATAATCAATTTCTATTGATATAGAAGTCTTGATTTATAAAATTTGACTTTTTGCTAAGTTACTATAAAAAATGTATCAGTCATTGCTCAGTTCATGCTTAAATACGATGGGAATTTAACTATTTCAAATGAATTAGTTCCTAAATATATTCGTGGCAAAAGTTGTCAAATTATAGTGTCGCCATAGAGCAGCTTGTTAGAACTGAAGAACACAATCATGAGTACGTTGAAGTATGATATTGGGTGCACAACAAATCTCATTTGTCGATTTCCTATGGATGACGGCTTTGTCGTCATTGCTATTGATGATGATGCATTATGCTCCTACATTATTGAGATAGCTACCTATAAAACCTTTATGGTATATGTTGAGATTATTCCTTTGCAAGTTGACGCACCAAACAATGACTATTTTAGGTCTCAACCATCACCATCTAACTCATATGATCGGTAAGTAAATTTTCTTTCATGTACCTTTATTAGTCAAAGTCATATTATATTGTCCTTTTCCTAGCATAATAGTTATACTTCAAGGCTTGGAGTACTTTAGAACCCAACAGAACAAGTAGCTCTATCCAGGATTACTCCGTCCAGAAACTTGGGTCTTCATTTAGTTATTGTTGAAGAGGCATATGAAACTATAAATAGTGTTTCAAGTGAAGATAGTGGTAACGATGTCATTGAGCATGAAGATGTTGTTGGAGTAGAAGTTGATAATCCATCATTACCTAGCCATGACCTAATTCTAAAACAAAATGCATTTTTAAGTTGCAATCAAATAGACTGTATGACATCTAACAATGACTACATCCAGTACTGTCAGACTACACAGGAATGGGATGAAAATGATTGCTTTAATGGCCCACTCGAGTTCTTGACACAACTCAATAAGTTTTTCTTCCAGATGAATTTGTATAAGATATTTTTTTTCAACAAAAAGTGAGTTACAATGTGCAATTAGTGGGTGGTCAATAAATAATGTGGAGTTCTAGATGATTTACTTTAACCAAAAAAGGTTGACTATTGCTTATGATCAAAAATGATCATCCAATTAGACCATGTAAGTGGTGTTTGCACGCATCTAGTAGGAAGCGCCTTAATGGAGGTTGGAGAATCTGTAGCATAACTAGTCAACATACATGTAATCACCCAATTTTGAATAATGGTCATTGATAGTGCACATCAAATTTTGTTTCATTATTCATACTTCCTGGCATAAGGCAACAACTAGATCTCAAACCTAGATAAATAATTGAACGTATTAAAGCTAAGTTTAACGTTAAAGTATCTTATATGAAAACTTGAGATGCAAGAAGAAAGGCAATAAAAGCTATTTTTGATAGTTGGGAGGAGTCTTATAAGTCTTTATTCAGATTCATGGATGCTATGTGTTCATCCGTAGGTTTTGTTTATAGAATTTAGTGATTATTTTGGGCATTACCATTGATCAATGGTTGGAGTTATTATCTCCCAGTGCTGAGCTTAAATGGTTTGTTTCTCTTAGGCAAGTATATGGGGACTTTACTAACACTTATTACTATGGATGCTAACAATGGCTTATTTTCATTAGTATTTGCTATCTTCGAATTTGAATGCAGTGAGTCTTGGTTGTGGTTTATGAAGACATTATGTAAAGTTATTCTTGATGTACTTAATAAGGAGGATCTATGCATCATATATGATCATTATGTTAGACGTGTGCATGATTGTAGAGAGTTATTACCTTGGGCAGCACATGGATATTATTTGAGGCACTTAAGAGAAAATTTTAATAAAATAATTTAACAATAAGTATCTTTGATATAGATTCAATGTTCCAGAAAATGTACTATGCTGAAAGTATAGATAATGTAAAACTATTTTAACATTGTATGATTGATATTAAGAATGTGAAGTCAAAAGCATTTGACTGGTTAATGCAGAGGGTTCCTATGAAGTGGTCTCTTGTGCATGATGGTGGATTCAGATATGGAACCATGACCACAAATGTCGTGGAATGCTTCAATGGGATTTTAAAGCATGCTAGAAGATTGTCAATTCAAGCATTAGCTTGTTCCATTTACTATACCATAGTCTGCTCTATTGTTGAACATTTTGCCAAGGCAATTGAACTAGAAGCATCAAACGAGTATTATTTTGCACCCAAGATTCATAATTAGCTAAATAGGTATGAGCGTGAAGCTAGAAGATTGCCTACCCCAACATGTATAAACAGACAAGAATTTGAAGTATATGATATATCTTGTCAAACATTCAAAGTTGAGCTAGCCAGACAGAGCTCAGGAAGTTGTTCATATTTAAGGTCACAAATTTTTCATATGCATTGATCATATATGATTGTTGCTTTAAGCCAAATATGTGTTAGTCCTGAAGCTTATGTTTCTCCATATCATACGTATAACTACAATGCACATATTAGAGTGAGTTTCATGTCATCCCTGATAAGAGTAAGTGACGTGAATATGATCATAGTAAGGGTATAGTTGAGTTACTTCCACCAACTTTTAGGAGATGATCTGGTCGACCGAGGACTAAAAAGTTTACAAACATAATAGATGAACCTAGACCACATAGTACTAGAATATGTATTATGTGCAAATCAGCAGGTTAGAATAGATCAACTTGTCCTTTAAACCCCAAAATTATAAAGTAAGCTAGCATTTTTTTTTTTTTCTTGTTTTAGAAATTTTATAGCTACAATTTAATTCATGTGTTGATATAACTTTTTATTATACAGTTCACATGACCGAGGAAGGTAGCACACAACACTGAAGACAGCACTGAGCGACAGATTTCACGACAAACACACACGAATCGACACCAAAGGAGGTTATGTTCTTATTTTATTTTTGACAAACACATTAATTCTCTAAAAATAATAATATAAAAATATTCAAACTTTTTTAATATATAAATTGAATTAATGCCATTTCTACTTAGGTTAACTACTTATAATTAACTTAAAATTACTATAATTCAAAATAAAATATTTTTTGATTTTTTAATTTACTAAAATAATGTAAGTTATTTTTAAAACTAATTCAACCAAAATTTTTTCATTAATATATTATACATTTTAAACCAGATAATGCTAAATTATATGAAAAAGAATTATATTTTGAAATGAATCTATCGAAAATATCATCTCTTAATATCAATAATTTGAATTTTTCTTCAAATGCTAAATTATTCATACAATATTTCATTATCAATTTATATATCTAAAATAATCTATAAAAATATATTTTTATTTATAATTAGATAAAATAATTATAAATAATTATATTTTTTATTTTTTAATCACTCAAATTATTAAAAAATATTTACTAAATTTGAATAAATATTTAATCAAATATAAAAATTAAAAAATTAAAAAATAAATAAATAAGCTGAAACCATCTTTGAGATATAGAGATTTCTGCCACCTAAAATGAAATCTCCTTCTACAAGGCAATTTTGCCTATCCTATATAGTGGGATTTGGTCTACTTTGTTCCCTTTGACTCCTCCCCTCGGATCCGAGAGCACACGATCTAGTGATTATATTACCGGCTGCTGGTCAAGGCGATGGATAGGAACGATGGGGAAGACCTGACCAACTGCCCAGAAATCAGATATTGATGGGAATATCGCAGAGTGCGTCCACCGTCCACGGAGAAAACTAGCAAGGTGTGCGCTGTATCTAAGGTAGTCCTTCCTCTCAACACAAGATTGAAAAGTGCGTCCACCGTACTCTATGCTCTCTCATTAATATTATCCATTTACCCTACTGTGTTATGTTAACCTCTACTTGTAATGCATGAATTCCTTAGACCTTAGTGATGATCTTGAAAAGAAATTTTTGTTCTATCATCACTTAGTGTCGATCTTCCATTTAGAAAGCTCTATTAAATTGGAAAAGCTTTTTATGGACTCAAACTATCACCGCTTACATGATTAATAAAGCTAAACTATTGCCTTCGAAACTCTGCTAATTTTGATGATTTTGATTTCTTCTCTTGTCACTTTTCTAAAGGCGTAATAGTACAACTTATTTATATATGGAAGATATGATAACAACAAGTAATGATATTGTTGGTATCTAAGTCTTCTCAGAAAGACATTCATAGTATTACTTTGAAATGAATGATCTCAATCGTTTAAAATATTTTAGAAGGATTTATATATATAACACTTCAAACTCTATTTACATTTCTAACACAATATACCACTTTTCCATTATATTGCCCTAACTCCGTCCCCTCTGTCTTGTCTTGTCAGCATACCCCTCATCTCGTTGTTCGTCTCCTCTATTTTCTTCGACTCGCAAATGCCTCCCACACAAAGATGCCATGCATATTGAACATTTCGTTTTGTGGCCATGCTAATAGAGATTCTTCAAACAATTTCTCTCTAGATTTTTATCTGTGTAACCATCCATATTATTTGTTCTCTTACTAAGTTACTGTAAAAAAAGTTGGCTAAATTTTAAAATAAGCACGTTTAAAATCTTAATTAGCGGATTAGGTACTAAAAAAATTTTAAAAGAGCCGTCGCTTTAGGCATGACCAGATTCATGGCCATTGTTAAACGGCGGTTCTGAGATTTTTTTTAAAAAAATCTTTCAACCACGTATTTTGGCCATACCGAGTCGTTTGTATTTTAATTTAAAATTTTGGTATTGGAATTGGCACAAAATTCCTCATGACTTTCATGTTGATCAAAAATGTGATTTCTCATTTAGATTTCGCCAATGAATGAAAAATTTGTATAATTTTGAATATTGCAAGATTTTTTCACCGAGTCATCTGTTGTCAAATTTAGTGAGCTTTGTATCGCTAGAATTGGCACGAAATTCTAGACGACAAACTCATATGTCACTTAATAGTCACTCTCTTTCTCTGTTTGTCCATACATCTCCTAGTTTGAGTTATCATTTGAGAAATATGATTCGAAGAGGCCAGGTAACCGATATCGTATTAGGGATCAACAACCAGGTCACTCCGAAAGAAAAAGAGCACCTAGAACTTCATTTTCTTCTTATGTATGCTCAAAGGTATCTCATAAGAACTTCTCACCGTGAATAATAACGATAACAAACAAGATTGAACTCATGTAGATCTACTTGCTTACCCTTTCCTTTCTAGCGGTCTTATGTAGGAAGTTTGTTATCGCCTTTGTGCAAGAAAAAAGTGCTCTCTTTGCTTTCAAGCGATTGACTTCACCGGGTAGCTCTATCTCTCGCCTATGGTGCTCTCTCATTCGGTTTGTAGTTTAGCTTGGTTGGAACAAAGGGAGATCCATGCTTGAAGAGAGTCTCATTCTCTAATCCTAAATATAGTCTAAAAGATGTTGGAGAGGATTTGACCAAATAGTGCGTGCCTATTCTTTTGAATATATTAGCAATATGGTTTCCATGACAAAAAAATTTCACGAGATTCGGGTGTTGTAAAGCGGATATCATGCCTATCTAATTGACAAATTAGCGGTTATGGCTCCTTGCGTAGCAGATTTTGACAATGTGCATCCATAAATTTTGAATGTTACACCCAGCGTATTGTGGCCACACCGGAGTCGTCCATGGTCGGAATTTAACGAACTTGGTATCATTGGAATCGGCACAAAATTCCACACGACTTTCATGTTGACGTAGAGATGCGAATTTAGACCGTTACGTAGCAGTGTTTGTGGAAAAGTATGGATTCAAAAATAGCAACAGTAGATGGATCATTACAAAGTTTGCAAAAAAAATAATAGCTGTGGCAATCTCACTACAAAGTTTGCAAGCATGAAAAATTCATAGCTATTATCTACTTCTCCAAAATTTCTAAAGTCTGACAGTTCAATACCAACAAGATATCTCTGATATTCCGCAAGAAAAAAAATGCAAATTACTTAAACTGAAATATATAACATAGATAAACGGTGTCTTGATATGCAATGTATATAGGAAATATAAAACATTGGAAAAATAGTATACACGAAGCTATCAGATGATCTACAACTATATACGATAACTGAGACATCTAACGGCAGCGGTGTCTACGTGGTGGAAATGCATCACTCCCTGGAGTGTAGAGCGGCCGAGTCGTCTCGCAAATGGTGCCGATGCTACATCTCATCTCCCGTGGTCCGCTGATATCGAGGGGTGTAACATCGTATCTCCTATGATGGTCCTACCGGAAGGGGACAAGGGGTACACTCCGCGGCATATGCGCATGTAGACCGGTGAGGATACATAGAGGATCGCCCGCCATGACTAAAATGAACTGAATATGGCTTCCTAATAAGAGTACGGAGCTGGTGTGCCAAATAAGTAACTGTATGAACTGACATCTGGTATAGATGACGGGCCTGCATCAAATCCTACAAGATGGAAGAGCGGTGAAGAGATCACTTTGTATTCTCCCCGATGTGTAGCTTCACATAACTCCTCAGTGTGTTGATTGACCGTGATATTCCCCATTGTCCTATGGTAAAATAGAAAATATATCTATGATGTATAAATAATGTAAATCATAAGCAAAAATATTCCATACCTCTCGAGATTTCGTGGAGTGGAAGGGGAATGGCCCCGGAATGTAGGAAGCTACGGCCCATCATGTACCACCACTCGGCCAGAGCGTCATCATACAACAACCGGCCTCATGTGATAACCCGTGATAGTCAAAATCAACATCGCCCCTTCTCTCGATCATCCACCCACTGAAATGAAGGATCTATAGGCGCCACGTCTACTTGGGGTGATAGACCAAAATGCCTGAGCACACGATCTGGGAGGTACCACTCAACCCTTTTCCAGCTGATCAACGGTACCCGAGCTAGCCAAATAGCATGCCCAGCCAAGCAGACAACTGCCACTCTAATATTTATCTCCTGTCTGTAGGGCTCCCATATAACCTACAACATTATAGAAAAAAATAAATGTCACGCATAAGATTGTAGAGGTAAAAATATGAATCAAATATGCACTAACTCATACGACTCAGCAGTCACAAGCTCATCTCATAGACTCTAACATAAAGGTGTATCATCTCTCACGTAACCCTCATTCCACTGCAACCATCTACCGAAAGGGTACCGAATGTGTCGGCCAATATGTACAAGCTCCCACGACCAAACCTGAAGTAGGTGCAGACATCCTGCCATGTTGGTCCGCTTTGGCCTAGTTGCTTCATTCAACTCCATGTATAAGTAACAACAACCGCTCCAATGGAGTTTTGAACAAACTCAAATCATCTAAGAAGGCATCAGAATGCACTTTAACGGACGAGGCAAAAGGAAGCTGCCTAAAGTGAACAATATGTATGCTCTAAGGTGCATCAAAAACTCAGCATCTGGTAGATCCAAATATGAATCTCTATAAAATGTCCACCGCAACCAACGTAAAGGTAAGGTGTCCCAGGGTGTCAACATGCGAAATGTGGATGTCACATGCGGCTGTACAGGATCGTGGTATACCACGTCAGGTTGATGTCTCCCAATCGCCTCATCGCAACAATCGGCCAAGATAGCCATCGCCTCCCCACTATCAGGTCCTATAATAGGTGGCTCCAATTACTCTAGAATCATAGCCACGCCCCGCACAGATGCCATCTCACCAACTACAAATGAAAATGTTCGGTGACCGGCCAACTAAGATCAGGTGATGATCAAGCTTGATATACTGAAATACGCTTTAACCCAAAGATCGCAGTCCATCCATAAATCTGGAACAGTTTACCAACCACTCCCTGAACATCAGTAGGTGTGACGCTGCCTCAAGAACTGTCGCCTGCACATTACGAAATGATTTTTTATCAAGATAGCATCTACAGTACGGTAGCTATGACAAATACTAAAACATACCATATCAGGATGCGCAACCGCGGTTCGCCACGCAATGACGCGATGTCGGTGGACCTCTGGCGCGTGGGACGTTGTTCACCGGAGGCTCGGCGCGGGCGTCGGCGAGCCGATCCGATCCTTCCTCAGATGCCATGTCACCTGTCTAGCAAACAACTTTTGGAAGTGCATGTCAGTAATAGCATAACAGAGGGGACAGTAACATAAAACAACAATAGTAAGCATGTTCTAGGCAACATGTACAACTTTAAAAAAAAGTACATAAAGGAATAATAACAGTAGAAAACCATGTTCTAGGCAAAAAATCAGCAACTAACAATGGACATTAACTACTAACATGTACAATAGTATTGAGAAAAGTAAAGTGCAGTCTTACACAGTATCAATAACAAACACCTGCATGACAACATGAATAAAACAGAAAAATAGTCCTTACTACATGTTCAGATCCAAGAAGACTAAGTACAGAAAGGAATAATAACAGGAGAAAAACATTGTAAACATACAACTACACAAGAAAATAACAGACTAACACAACACTATGTTCACCTTTGTGGACAACGAGCTTGTTCTTGCAATTCAACCTTAAATGACATTGAGGACATTGTAAACACCTAAAATTCATTTAAATTTATTCTTGTGGGATCTGAGCATCTCCTAGCTTCACGCTCATTTTGTAGGAGTTGAGCTTTGACACGTGGAGCAAATATCGAATCATTCTCACTGATAAGATTAGAAGCTGTCTCTAGGCGTTTGGTAAATACTAATACAAGATTGTAGTAAATTGATATAATTAGAGCTTGAATCGGCAATCCACGTGCCCTCTTGAGCACACGTTGAAACACTCTGATGCATTGGTGGTCATTGTGCCGTAACGATACCCACCATCATGACTTAATGACCACTTCGCCACATCTCTTACAAGCAGCCACTCAGCAGCCTCTGCTTTGATATTCCTTATGTCTGTAATGTAACGTGTGAAGATGTGAATGTCAGTTGTATTACTCGCCACATACATCTTCTGGCACACAAACTCAGCATCAAGAATTCTCATAGTTCTGCATGTCTTCTTGAAATTCTCTCTGAGATGGCGTAAACAATGGCGGTATTTTGCCCAAGGGAATAATTCACATCCATGCATAAGCCGTAATGTCTCGAGATAATGCATAAATCAGGCCGAGTACATATAAATGGAATCAAGTCCTACAATGTCCTAATAATCCAACTTCAGGACTCATTGCACTCTGCTTCAACTATTGCAAATGCCAGAGGATACAAGTCATTATTGGCATCAATACCAACTGCAGTGAGAAGAGTACCTCTGTACTTTCCCAAGAGAAAAGTACCATCAAGACTTAAGACCGGTCTACAAAATTGCCAACCTGCTATAGATGGCCCAAATGACCAGAATATGCTCTCAAAATAGCCAGATTCGCTTGACTGAATGCGATACACTGTGCCAGGCATAACTGCACATACAATAGCCATGAAGTGATCCAGTGAACGGTATGACTCTTCCCAACTACCAAAAATAGCTTGTATAGCCTTTCTGCGTGCATCCCAGACTTTCATGTAGGACACTCTAATGTTAAATTTTGATTCCATACGACCAATAATTTCCCTGGGTTTCAAATCCAACCGGCATCTAATGATAGGTTGGATGTAGTAGCTAATAAACCGAGAGGTGCAATCATGTCCACGCCAATATCAAATGAGAATATGTGTGTGGCCCTGTCGCACTAGAAATCCTCCAGACACCACCAAGCCTCTTGCTCGCTCGACCATGTAGACGCCACAAACATGGCCTACTGGAATGACTACTATGAATGCAAAGTATAGTGAACCTCATCTTATTAGAATCACATGTTACATACTCCACATTGTTTGTTATTGACCAACCCTGAATAGTAAATTTAAGGTGTCTTTTGTCATGGAAACACATTCCTTCATTTAGGTCTGCTGGAATGAAATTCTCTTCTAGGAAAATAGAATCTGTTGGGAGGCCATCAAAGTTCAGTTCTTCATCCCATTCTTGTGCTGACTAACATACCAGAATGTAATCATTGCTACTAAACATGTGCTCTTCAGCATTGATTGTTTTGTTAGAGTAATCTCTTAGCAAATGACTGTTTCAAGCGTTTGGACATTGTTGTTCTCCAATATCACCTTTACTATCATCTGTGTCTGAACTCATTACGCTAGCCATTGTTTCATAACCCTCATCTTCAGTTTGTAAAGGATCAACATGATCGCCACGATATTCACCCATACTAGCAGAAGTCGAGACAATATGATGAACATAAATATGAGATGCAGATACTTCTCTATCATCAGTGTTACGCATTTGAATGCAGTGTGTAAGACTAAAATGAAAAATATTAATTAGATAATCACTTCGAGGAACTTACCAACGAAAACCCTGATTGAGATCGATCTGATATGGTTCCTGTGGTAGTATACTGTTTTGGACAGCTTCAATTGGCTGAAATTCAGCTTCTATTTAATTATGAACTTCGGTATCATCCACTGGTTTCAACTCAATTTTGATGTATACAATTACAGGTTGTATACTTGCTGCATTAATAACTGACTCACATACTTCATCATCATTTAATAGTGTAATAATGAAACTAGTACCAACAGGAAATCTACATATGAGATTAATCATAAACCGTATCGAATCAACTTTTAGTGACCTCATGATTCGATTCTGTATGCTGCTAAAATCAACCCGACATGAAACTAGTATAGGATGATTTTTTCCACCAGTATACATAGTGAAGAAATTATCACTAACACTTAGTTGGCCATCATAATATAGTACCAAGCATACTGTGTCTGAACTCATATTTGAATCAAATATATGTATCGGAGGTAGGAATGCTGAAGAACACACCTATTTAAATCAACTAGATTCATGAGTACTATATGAATTGGTTAGAACACAATAAATAGCTATTTACACTATAAAAAATAAATATTGCTATTTAATAATCATTGGGGATTATCAATCAAATATTCGATAACTCTTTAGTGAAGATGAAAATAATTTGTTGTAGGAGCGTAATCTAGATAGTCGTATCGATGAAATGAAAGAATGGATAATGGAGTTTAGTGAAGACGAAAATAATTCGAAATGGCTTTATGTGACTAAAGAGGATATCAAGAAACTACAATGCTTTCGTAAACACTAATTGCAATTAAAGCACCGATGGCACTACCTTGGAAGTTCTAGATCCCAGGTAGGCATAAGCCATGGTGTTCTCCCTCGCTTTTCTAAGGTTTAGTCATGTTTTAGTCAAAAATTTAGAGATGATCGACGTCTTTAGTGAAGATGAAAATAATTCATTGTAGGAGCGTAATCTAGATATTCGTATCGATAAAATGAAAGAACGGATAATGGAGCTTAGTGAAGACGAAAATAATTCGAAATGGCTTTATGTGACTGAAGAGGATATCAAGAAACTACAATGCTTTCAGAAACAGTCACTAATTGCAATTAAAGCACCAGATGGCACTACCTTGGAAGTTCTAGATCCCGATGAGGTAGGCGTAAAGCCATGGTGTTACGTCGGTCCTGGTCTTTCTAAAGTTTAGGTCATGTTTTAGGTCAAAATTTTTAGGAGATGATTGGCGTTGATAAGCCATCAAATCTCCCTTCTACATCAAAATGCAATGAGCATTTAGATGCTCCAACATTTGACCGAGCAAAGAGCAGGAATTGAAACTTCAGGTCCTTGCCTCTTACAGAATGAACACACATTTAAACGCTCCACGGGATTACATGGGGTGGTATGATGAAGATTGATCCTCCTAATAAAGCTACCTAAAATCCGCATTACATCTGTCTGAAATCAACCCTAATACTACCTATTCACGTAATACATATGATAACACACAAAAAATCAACATCAATTTTGCATATTCTTCATTTTACAAAAAAAAATCAAAAAAACTCAAAGAATACCTCAAATACCTAAAATCCACATTCCATTAGCCTAAAGTCAACCTAAAACTAGCTAATCATTCAATACACTCACTAATAACTTAATAATACACAAAATATCAAAATCACATTTACATATTTCTCATTTTACAAAAAAAATCAACAAAACTCAAAAAAACCTAAAATCCACATTATATTTGCCTAAAAATAACCCTAAAACTAGCTAATCATATACATACTACTAATATCATCTAACACACAAAATATCAAAATCACATTTACATTTTCTCATTTTTTTAAAAAAAAATCAAAATATCTCAAAAGCGTCCATTATTTGCATCTAATAACCCAATATGCCGTGGCAACAGTTTTCGGATTGGTAGGGAAACAAGGCTACGTTAAAGCGAGAAAATCATCGGGGCCTTCTCCGATTGCGTTCAGTTTAAAAAAAAAAAATATTTCGGGCGGTCGTTAGTTCAGGCGTTTTAATTTTTTTTTACTGCGCTAATCTAATTAGATTTTAATCGTGCTTATTTTAAAATTTTGCCAATAAAGTTTCTCTTGCAATAATCGAGGTAGAATATGTGAAGAAGCCTCCAAATGGCTGAATGTGTTTATTTCCCTTATCTAAAGAGGCAATTCTTCATAAATCAAAAGTATTTCTCTTTTGGAGTTAAATTTTTGAAACTACAAGAATCATAGGTCAATTGATGAGATATCAAACTAAATAGGTTTCTACACTGCCATGAAAATATTTGATGGTTGTGCAGTGAATTATCTCAAACTTTGATTTCTTATTGATATTTGCAAGTAAAACACTTAATAATTTTAGTGGAACAATTTTGATTTCTCTAGTTACTCTTTACAACCAGCAAATAGTTTTGTGGAGTAATTTATGGAGGAGGAGCCAATTGTACTATGGAGTAATTTATGTACCAAAAAATTTGATTGTGGCGTTGTTGAGACCAATTCTCATACAACTCAAAAAAAAGCTAGTTCACCATCATAAAGTGGATGGTTTTGTCGGAGGATCTGATAGAAGATTTGAAGATGGAGAAGTCGAAGGACAGCGAACGAGGCTTTCAACAAGCTATGACAGAGGAGTTGAGACGGAAGGAGCTGGGAAATGGTTGGGAAATAGTAACAGGGAGTGGCATTTTGTAGAGCTTTAGGAATGTAAACAATTGAGTTTAAGTATTAAATATGTAAATATTATTGTTTGAAGTGTTAAGTGTGTAAATCTGCCAATATTTTATTGGTCTTGAAATCTCTCTTTTAACTCTTTTAATTTTTCTAAATATGTGCGTAAATTTAAAAAAAAAAAAAAGAAAAAAAAAACTCTTTTTACTGTTATAAATTAAAAGAGTTAATTTCCTGCCTCCTTTTCACATTCTTGTTTATACTATTCAAAATGACAATCATAAAAAATCGACTATGAAATAAAATTGCAGATTAATGGATATAATCATTCAACACTTATAGAATGCATATAAATTATATGGAAAAATAAATGTGTATCTTTTCCACGTATTAGACTTTTAATCTATCACACCTAATTTGATAGCACTTTATCAACAAATACATATAAATTATATGGAAAAAATATATGTGTATCCTTTTCACATATTAGACTTGTTAATCTAACTAGCACGCAACACCTAACTTGAAGATACATTTTTTTCTACTACATAAATTAAGCAAATCATTGACAGATAGCTTTGAAGATGATTATCATTAACAACAAAATTGACACTCATTTTTTTGTGGATTATTTACAAGAGCTAATTATTGCAAGACATTTATCTATTTGATAGAAATAGAATCATTTAAATAGGGACATGGCTAAGATTTACCATTTATTAACAATTATATATTTGGCAATTTTCCAAATAGATATCAAATTTTCAAATAAATGTCTTATTCGTAAAGGTTAAATTATGAGCTTGTTGAAATCTCTATAAATTATTGATTGATGGGAAAAAAGAGGATGAACTCAATAGAAGAGTATTTTCATTTCACTTAGCATGCCCTAATAATTTTTAATAGACTTTTAATAGACAATAACACATCTATCTTTTATTTACCTAATAACTCATTAATACTTAATAATATATTTCTACTATGTGCATTAAATTATTGAGCATATCATTACCAACCTATTCAATAATCACCTTGCCCTACTGTGAAAGTACCAAGTAAAAAAAAAATCACATAAGAAATCTATGTAGAATCTTCATATCACAATACATAGGCACAAACATTGATTAAGTTGCATAAGCCATCATAACACAATTCCTTCTTATGATCAACATGTGCCTATGGAGTTAGTAACCATTCCTCCACTAATTTAGTTGGTTCCTAAGATTATTTAAGAGTGATTTGAGTCATTTGAGCATAATAAAAGGATTTTTAGAATGTGTAGGTATAAATTATGGTGGTGGAACGAGAGAGGAGACATTGATTCCTATTTGAATAGAACCTTTAGATTGATCTGGAGCTTTGATCACCATTTGCATCGAGCATTCAAGTAGTTCACACAAATTGTTAAAATGCAAATTGGAATGCTAGAATAAGAGGCAATGTGTTGTCTTTTGATTGAATTACATAAGAGGCTTAGACGGGTGATTACCATTTTTTTTAAAGATCTGAATGGATTCCAAGGTGCATGTCATTCATCATTGAACAAAAATTTCTTTTGTCATGGTCTAAATGTGTATAATGTGACTGAATTTTAAGTACTATTTTTCGATAAGAAAGGGTATGGTAGTTAAGTTGCATGTATTCAACTTTGAGTTTAATCAGTTGACAAATTATGATACATTAAGCATCCAAAATCTCTCCAAACTTTTTCAAGGAAGGTCTATTCTTGATTATTAAACTAATTTCAAACATTGCAATTCTTATGTAGGATTTCATCAAAACAACTTTGATGCATTCTCTTAAGCAACATTTTATGTGAAATTTAAGATCATGATGGAGAGGTATGTCTATTTTGTGAAATTCAAAAGGAAGCAAGGCATCCATACTTGGAGATATGAATTTGAGGTCTATGATAAAGATTTATACATAGATTAGAGTTTGTTAAAAGAGGTGGAAGGCGGTGGCATTAAGGAATTGGCAATGTCACAATCAATGGTGAGGCAGATCTTTGAGATGTACCATTAAAGATAAGGTGGATGGTTGTGAGGGTTGAATTGGGATGACTCTCTTCCAAGTGAAAGGTTTCGAGGCTCGAGATCTAGTAGAGACTTTGCATAGACTATTGTGATAGTAGGATTAGTGTAGAGGTGGGCTGATTATGTGATAGTAACATTAAGGCAGTGAGATCAAGCATCGCTTAGATCACTATAAGATGCTTGCCATAAATAGCATGCTTTCACAAGCCAATGTCCTAAATAATTTAAACTCTTGAACAACAGTTCTTTATATCATTAATTGGTTATGATTATAGTATTAGATAGAGCATATGCATCTCCAACCAAGTAGCCAATGTTCTTTCAAGCATTCCAAATTATACCAATTCAAATACCTTTACTGTTGATATATTCACACTCATACATAATATTATTTCAATATATTTTAGGTTAAACCAAGAAACTCCCATAATACTATAATTGATAGTTTTAAGCAACGATTGGAGGATAGCAAGGAAGAATGGGCACTTTTAAAATGGGACCACATTGTTGTATCTTTAACTTGCAAAGTTTGATAGATCTTGAAGTACATTATCATTAAAAAGTCATCATGAATCATGACAACATTAGTAAGGCATTGCACTAGCATCACAAATAATTAGACTACATCTTGTCTAGAAGATCTTAATATGATTAAACCTAGTGATTAGACTTCGTCAATGCTAATTTGTATAGCTAAAATTGCAATTATGTAAGGAGTTGATTTTTTTATATTAAAGTTAGATTAAGATAGCCACTTCCTTTCTCTTGAAAGCTTAGGGTCCTTATTTTCCTTGCATAACCTGCCTAATTCTCAATTATAAATTCAATGAAAAAAATCATTAAAGCTTTTTAGATCTCAAAAAAGACTACATCTTTGTTATAATTACCTCTAAACTATGACCCATCATCATGATATTTTATTTATGATATGTCTATTTTTTCATCTCTAAGTTCTAAATGGACTGACTAATCTATTGAAAGATAGCTAATCAAATCAATAGAAAATAAAACTAAAAATAAAATATACAATATTAAGAGAAAATAAACTCTAAATTTTATTAAAATTAAAATTGAAATAAAAGCAACATGGTTATAATATAAACCCTAAAATCAATCCCTAGAAAGGGGAGTTTCTTTATTGAAAAAATAAAAGAATTCCATAAAAATTTGATATTTGAACATTATTATAATAAATAAAAGAGAAGAAGAAAGAAAAACATAGGTAGCCATATTGAGAAAGTCCTCTTGTGACCTTAAGATCTCTCTTATAGCTTCTCCAAACACCTTGAAGTAGGCTCCATAAATCCTTCAATGGCCTAAGAGAAATGACATAATAATGGCTAGAGAGGTCCTCCAATTCATCCATAAGAATTCCTTCAATTCGGCTATAAGAAATCTACCACATTTGAAAAAATCTACTTGAATTTAGATCAATTTATAATTGCTGATAGGCCAATGCTTAGGCATCAGAATGGGGCACCTAGGTGTTGGGTTCTTTGTTTTGAATTGCAACTAAGATTATGTTTAGCACCTCTGTGCGAGGGATCAACACCTAGGTGTTGACTTCACTTTCTAGTTTATATAGTTAGGTGCTTGAGGATTAATCACCTAAGCTTTAAGCATCAATTGAGCCTCAAATGACATCATTACTCCAAAATCTGTTATAGATAACTTTCTACATGATCTTACACATTAATGACTAAATTTTACTCTTTGTTGACTTATTAAAATAAAAAAATTCAAATCATAAGTGCCACAAAACTCCTAAAATCATGTTAAGCATGTGACAAATACATAGTTTTAGGTAGGAAAACAATATGTAACTTTCATGCTTATCACATATTTTTATATCTATGGGTGATATCTATTTTAATACTAGAATACAAAAGTACTATTGCTAGAATGATAGAATCTGCATTAAAAAAAATTTCTAGAGAGAAAATTAGTTTTAACAAACTTGGTTATTTAGTAAAGAAATGTAAATAGTATCTCAAAGATTTACTTGAAGAGATAATATAAAAAAGGTTTAATGGATTTGATTTAATCTTGGTTTTGATTTGACTTAACCTCATTTATTTAATTATTTATTTTGTCATTCATATCCAATCTTATAAATAAGATCAATTTTAGAATCTAATTAAATTATCTTACATAAGTATAAACACATATAAAATTATATTTTTATGCAAGAAAGTCAAATCTTCTTTAAAATTAAAATACAAAATTAAACAAGTACATAAACCCAATACATCAATCATAAAGTATACTAATGTACATTTTAACATTACAAACTAGTAAACTAAGACTATTAAAATTATAAAAAATAAAGCTATTTTGTTGGATTTATCATTAATTATTTCTACATTATTATTTCTATGGATATTTTTTTAACATTAATAATTTTATTATATTTTTCAATGCTTGAATTCCTAGCTTACCTCTAAAGGTACTTTAAATTCTTCTAGTTCACTCAAAATTATGAAGCCAATTATCTTCAACCATTGAGGCAAACTTTACTCAAGATGTCTCTTTAGAGCGACTTTATTATTCAATTTAATAGAATTAGCCTAATTAATCAAAATTACATTTTTTATAGGTACCAATATGTGATCCATACATGTATTTATTCTTAAGACCTTTGGGTTTGACCAAGGTCAACCCTATGACAATGGAAAATTCAAGCCTATCCTTATTGCTTCATATGAACCCCAGGTAGTTTTGAAACCATTAAAAGTACTAACTAATTATTCTAATTTATTTCATAATGTTTTCTTTTAATGAAAAGCTTTAGATTTCAATTAGCCTCTCTAGTTTTGCGAATTGGTTAATTGGAACTACATTTGACCCAATTAACACTAAAAAGATCAATTTGATTAAAGTCATTTTTAACAATAAAATTGTCTAATATCAATGAACCTTAAGATACCCATAGAATGCTTATGAATGACAAATATCCATAATTAACCAATGGATCCATTGATTATATTAACTGATCTTAAGTAGCCCAATTTGACCCAATTAAACTCTTATGGGTCAACCAAGCTAAGTTAATCTTAAACATCAAATTGATTAATTCTATTATGCATGGAGCTTCCCTAAGAGGACTTTGATATGAACTAACTTTAGTTCATAATGTTTTACCCTAGGTTTGTTCACAATTGGCCAAATGTGTCAATTTAACTAATTAAGCTAACATATACTTTCACGAGTGGATTTGACCAATAAATTGTCCAAATTAAATTAAATTAATTATTGAAAGTAAATCCTATTTATAATGTTAAAAAAACTAATCCTATGTTGATATAACCTAATTGATCCATTAAAATTACTTTGGTTGGCAAAATAAGTAGTTCATCAAATTATAAGCTATTAGGTAGTTCATCAGATCTAAACATCGTTAAAATTAAAATGAGATAATAGATCATGATAGATATTTAGGTATCATCAAAATTATGTGTTACTTATTTCACATACAATAAATGTAAGTAGGATAAATTAAAAATCTATCTCTATAATTTTAAATCTAATTATTTTAATTTTAAAATTTTTAGTAATATACAAAATGGTGGTATTAGAATCAAATAATAATAAAGTTATCCTTAATAATAGAATTTCTTTTGATAATCAATTGAACTTAGCACTTTTCATTGGAGTGTGTTGGGGGTGTAAATGTATTAACTAGGTAAAACATTTTGTAAATATGATATCATTGGCCTTACTTTTAGTGATGTTGACATGTATCCTCTTTAAACATAGGTTTTTATCTTGCATAGTTCCTGCTAGACAGTTATAGTGATTAAGAGGATACCCAAATTCAAACTCCAAGACTCAGCCAATCCTAGTGTTAGACCTTGATTGGACTAATAACCCTCACTTAGCCCAAACTAACCCAAACCCCAACACACTAAGCCAAATTGATTTCAAGCAAATTTTAACCTCAAACATAAACTCAAACATAAACCAAATGCATTTAGCTTCAAATGTGCTAACAACCGACTTAGTCCAAATTAGCCCATTTGACCCATTTAGGTCACCTTGAACCTAACCTTAACTGAATCCAAATTGATTTCAACTGATTGATCACATGAAACCCAAAAACTAATTATACCCAATTGAAGTCACAGTTGATTAATCACTTAATTGACTCAACCTAACCCATTTGGGCCTAAAGGAGCTAAACCCAAAATAAGTCCAAGCCATTTGAAATTGAACTTATCGAAATCATTTTAAATCTTAATTGAAATTGATTAAAGTCTAATTAAGACTCAATTTAGCTAATCATCTCATTTAGCCCAAGTTAGCCTGATTAGACCTTATGAAGCCACAATCAAGTTCAGTCCAAATATAATCTAAATTGAACCAAACTAAGTATTTTAAAATAGTTCAAATTAATTTTTTAATGTAATTCAATGATCAACTGAACTCAATTTAATCAATTTAGCCAATTGACCAAACTTAGCCCAATTTGACCTACATGACTCATGTTGAGCCAAAATTCAATCCAAGCCAAATTGAATCAAACCAATCACTCTTATATATTTCAAATTAATATTTTAGTATGACCCAATAGCCCCTCAAGCTCAATTTAGTCAATTAGTCAACTTGACCCAAATTGACTCAAATCAACCTATATAAGGCATATCATGTTGAAATCAAAATAAATTAAAATTAAATAAAATTGATAATTTAAAATCACTTATGACACTTAATTTAACTCAATCTAACCATCCTTTGGGTTCAATTTGGCCAATTTGGCCAATGGACCCAAGTGATCCCAAATTGACCCAATTAAGCTAATTTGGGTTAAATCCAAAATAAACTCAAATCAATTATAATAAATCAAACTCAACAACCCTAAATAACACATGACTCATTGAGCCATAAACAGACTAGGGAGCTTAATAAACTAAGATCAATCACTAGGCAAGAGGAAGAGTTTGAATCATCACCTTGGAGAGGTTATATTATTTAGTATTAATTTGGAAAACATCACTGAGCTTATACAAACTGGGTTTTGGCTTGCTTGGGCTAAGGTCTGGAAGGGTATTTTGCTTGTTGATGGAGTTGGGGAAGAATTTTAGGGATTTTAGCTTAATGGGTTTATCTTACCCATTAAGACTCGTCTCCTTAACACATTGATTTGATCCATATGAGTTAGTCAAATCAATTTTGAGTAAGCTAAGAAAGTGTAGAAGACATTCTTTTTGAGTCCCATGTCATATTTCACAAATTGATTTAAATATTTGATTGGTAAATTTTAATTTGGAAATGAGGTTATGCTCATTTGAGTTCCATTGAGACACAATAACCCATTTGATTTATTTGAGCCATATAAAGTAGCTAAATTATCTTGTGCTCAACTAGACAATTATCAATAACATTGTTGGCTACCATGATGTTTAATAGTTTATTTTATTATGAAGGAAATGTCAGTATAATTGGAGCCTTAAGTGCAATATTAGTATTAATGGGTCATAACCATTCTTATGATATATTGGGCTTGAGCCAATATATGTTAGTTTCCTAGGACAGATTTAAAGTTTAACCTTTTTAACATTTTTTATGTCGACAACATGGAATTAGGATGTTGATGAAAGTTATTTTATAAAATACTATGATATGTATCGTATTTATTAGTTTGATAAGAATAAGGTTAATGGTTTTATTTTTATATTTAAGAAATCTATAGGTTGCATGCCATAATGATTCATATTACAATCATATAACTAAGATCTACATAAAAAATGTATAAGCGGTATTCACAAGAAGGATATTACACTAAATTTGGTCATAGTAACTACCAATAGTTATGGGAAAGAGATATTTACTTGTGAGAGGAAGAGAGGAATGGTTGACCCAACTTATATGAAATAGTTCTAGGTGTGGTTCAAAATTTAAGTTAATTTTAGTGCTTCATTTAACTTAACTCATCTATTACTAACCAACACCTTTTCTAATTGCATGTAATATAAATGATACAAATATTCATTCTATTTCATTCCTCTATCTCATATTTTATTGTTGTCAAACATCTCAATACATTGAATGTGGGATCATCAACAAAATTTAGATATTTATCAAAAAGAGGCATGCCATCATGAAGTTCTTCCATGTCATCATCCATGATATTCTCCATTTCTTTTAAGAAAAATATGTTGGCTTTATATTAGTTTTACACATGACCTTTTTGTAAAATTAGAAAAAAATTATTTTCTTAATATTTTTAGAATTATCTTTAAAGGGAGCTTTGGGCAAATGGGTTGGGCCTGTAGGAGGAGTAGGTTAAATAATGGACTAATGGGATGATGTGGAAAGAGTTTTTTTTAATTTAATCTTAAAAGAGAAGATAATTTATTTTGAATGTTACTTATCTTCAATCTTAATATCCATTAAGAACAATGATAACTTTATTAGTCAATTATCAATTATTATAAGCAAAGTTAGTTCTAGAATTTAGGCCTTTGAAATTGTTCAAATATTTGATTATAAGGAGACAACCTTGTCGTAAGGGTAATATTCCATATAATTTTTTATCTTAATTTATATGATAGTAATTAGCTTTTAACATCTCTTTCATTTTAATCCAAGTTATAAAGCTTCTTCATAATATATTTTCTTTGGATATGGTGATGGCTTAACAAATCTTTGCATGTCTAGTCCATTTCATTTTAGCAAATGCAACTTTGAAAATTATCCATCTTATTTGGACTAACTAATCTAAGATCTTTTGGGGTCATGAGTGTTATTATAGGTGAGAGCTTCAAATTTAAGTCTCTTCAAGAGGTCATTATAATCATTAAAATTTCTATGAGGATGGTCCCATTTACCTCCATTTCTAAGGTTAGGTTGTCTTCTATAGATTATTCTTTAATTGTGTCTAAGTAGAATTCACCATTTTCTAATGGTGTATTATAGTTGTGGGCAATAGGTGGGGTAAATTTATATGAGTTTACGAATAGTTCAAGATATCTTGTAAATCGACATTTAGTTCTTGCATATATACTCTATTTTTATTAACTAATATTTTAACCTTAGTGACATCTTCATGAATCTTGAGGTTCAAATAATAAACCAATAATGTCTAGTTTTCAATCTGGTCTTGATAAACTGATTTGGGTGCCTAACTCTTTTTTTAATGAAATGCAGAGGTGATCAGAAAAGAGCAATTGATTGGGATAATTTTGGCTCTTTGAAAGATTACTTTCAAAACTAAGCTTTAAGTGAAAGAAAAGCTAGAAACATTTATGGATGATTATCTTAAGATTTTTATTAATGATCTAGAGTAGATGGTAAGATTTAGTAGAGTATACATAAGTGTTGAGGTGTAAGAAATAATATTATTTCTTAGTCTTGTCTAGCTTGGCTATGATCTTTAACAGGGCTTTGGAGTGGATGTGAGATGTTGGTTTAGAAGTAGCTTATCTTAGAGGATGTTAGGAACATTGAGCAAAACAAAAAAGTGTTAAGAAAAGTGTTAAGAAAGTAGGAGTAATAATTATCAAGTAAATATAACGGGATAAGAATAAATAGCTTATCTCACAAAAAAAGTTAAAAATTGAACCAATAAGCATCAAACTAGGATAAAATCAATTCTTCACTCATAACTAAAGATACAAAGCATTTTATACTTTTTTTTAATCAAGCAAAGAAAATTAATTGATAAGTAAAAAAGGGTACAAAATCAAAGGCTTGTAGAATAAACCTTAGAAAGAAAGTAAAAAAATCCAATCCCTCAAAAATTAAAAAGTTCAAAAGGAGCATAAAAAATAAATGAATCCCTAAAGGGGATTGGAACATTACTAGAAAAAGTAATATATAAAGATTAACAAAATAAATCCTAGATAACCTAAAAGAAAAAACTATAATATATTGATTAAAGGTCTCATTTTCTCCATAGCTCCTTGGTCATCTAGCCTCCTCTTGTTCATCACCAACTCCAAAATAGTTCCTCTGTGTATCTTGATAGACTCCATTTTATCCTTTCTACTTGTGTTCCTCCATCTTTAATGATTTTGTTAAGTCTTTGGTCTTCTCCTTTGAGCTCTGCATCTCTATCCTCAACTTTAAATCTTTCTTGCCTTACACCTATAAACTTTATGATAATGGAGGCATTAAGAAACAAGGAGAATCACTATACCAATAAACCTTAATTAGGATAAGTATTATAAATGGGATGAGAGCTGGTCAAGTTACCTTCTAACATAAGGTTACATGAATCTCTTTTCCCAAGTGCAACTCTCCTCTGCTTGTCGTATAACTCCTTTAAAAATATGAGAATTTGGATAATAAAATTGCATTCTAACCCACATTTATAGTCATTACTTGACTAGAGGGTTAAGACTTTTGGAGAAAGAAAAGAAGGAAGGCAAAATATGGAGTAAAAAGAGGGGTTTGTCACCATTTACGAAGGAATAGTTCCAACAACTTATTTTTGTTGCTTCATTCATGTCATGGCCTATCATATAAATCATATGATTAGAAATAAAAATATAAAATATCAATTATAAATTAAATAGTTTAGATTGTCAAATCATTATTAGTTTTTTACTTATGCTCATATGGTTGGGCATGCTCTTTGATCCTTTTTTAGCTTTAGTATTAACTTTAATTAGGATTTTAACATGAATTATTTTATCTAAATGATGTCATACATTACATAGTTAGTCAAATTGACTTATTAATGGCCCTTTAACAAAAAAAATTTTACACAAGTCTAATTAATCCATACTATTTCATCCATATTTATTTAGTAGACTTTAGGCTTCCATAAGAGCTCTAGGATTCTAAAACTATGATAATTTGATGGCTAACTTTAGATATACAAAAGGCTCTCGCACTTAAACTCTAACTAGCTTGATCAATGCTATCCTAGGCCTTCAAGCATATGTGCATTAGGCATATAATTAGCCTTAGGTACACATAAGAAATAAGGGGACTACTTGAGGTTAGCCTATGTTATAGCTAACTAAGTTATACTTGCATGGACCCAAGTTGTCCCCAATCATCTAAATGGCCAAACTATATAAATTTAGATTTGCTAACACCTTGAGTTAACTACCTAATATACCTTTACTATCCATTAAAAATATAACAATTCTTTTGACTCATTGTAGAATCAGCCTAAGTTTGAATTAACTTAATTAATAAATTGGACCATTTTAATTAAATTAGCTAATTTGGCTTCAACAAAATGACACTATTGGTCAAATTTAAATCATATTAGGTTGCCTAAACCCTAGCTATTAGAGCTTGAATCTAACTTTTTTTGGTTTAACCTACTTTGGGTGACTTCATAGAATTTAAACCATTTGAGTAGTTAAGTTTTTCTTGTATCTAAGATGTTATATATCTTAATATAACTTAGTTCAACTTTCCCTTTACCCCTAAGCTTGAGCTCACTTCTTTACCACACGAATGAAGTTTAGCTTGATAGCTTTAATCACTAGAATTCCTTGCTTATGCTAATAAATTATGAAATTTGTTTTGAAGCTAAATTTCTTAATATATTAATAAACCTAATCTTAAACTATCGAGAGTCTTTCAATGAGTTTTTATTATTTAGAAAGACTCTCAAGAATGTTTTAACTACTATAATTTAAAGAATGGTGAACTCCACTAATTGATTATTATTATTATTATTTTGTATAAACCACCTAAGCTCTTTATTCCATCTCATATAACTTCACATAATAAAAAAAGTGAATATAAAGCTTTTAAAAGATTAATGATGTAGATAAAACATGTTAATGTATAAGGCATCATATTTTGGAAGAAAATATTTAATAACTATTTTTACTTCTTAACTTTACAAATCAAGTGAAATTTTGAAATGGTTCTCAAATGTTTGAATTATGATCAATGAATAATATAATAGCCTGATCCATATATGATCAAGATTTTATGTAATTTAGTAGAAAATCCATGCCTGATTGAGCCTTATAGGTTATAAGTGTAATTCCAAGAACCTTAAAATATTTTCTTTCAATGAAAGGCCTCTAGCCTTTTAGAGTAACATTTCCAAGTATGATAATTTCAATTAAAGGGGGTTCTTCTATCTCACTTTAGTTGGTGTTATCATATGAAGCAAGAAATAGTTTTAAAATTTAAATGAAGAATGTTATAATTTGAATCAAGGAGGGTCTTAAATGATACAATTTAAAGCTTAAAATTAAATATGAATATCATTTTTTGAAATAAGGATTAAAATATTTTATAAGTTAAACAAATTACTAGAGATAATTTTAAAATTTAAATTAAACAATACTCTCACTTTTGAACCATGACTTAACTAAATGAGTTATACCAACAATTGGAGATTATGTCATATTTTAAATTAAATGGAAATCACTCTTAAAGTAAGGTTTATATTAAGGAGCTAAACAAATAATCTTTAATTAAAGCTAACTCTAAATGTAAATTTTCAAGAGGATATGATCAGCCCCATGATAAAATTTATTAAGTTATTTAATTTTATAAAATACTATAGAATGTAATAAATACAATGTAGTATTATAATAGAAAAAAAACTTATGTAGTGTGATGTAGCATACATTGACATTCTTTAGAGGTATCATTAGGTAGCTCCCTCCTATATGAATTTTGATGATTACCAATAAAATAAAAAATTATATTTTATTTCAATCAAGGATGAATCTTGCAAATTTTTTTATGGTAATATTTATTTTTTCATAGCCCATGATTCTGTTATCTTCACTCAGAACAATTTATTTTCTATATCACTGAATTGAGCTTCCATATATAATTCCACCATGGACAAGATAGACTCCTAAAATGCCTTCATTTAATAACATTTTCATTAATGATCACCTTCTATCCCTTTTATCATTTGGTAATAGAAATGATACCATGTTGTTAGCTAAAAATTGAGTCACTTGGCCAACCGCAGCATCTCCACCATTGTATTCTCTATAAATTAAATTCTTAGTATGATTAACACATAAAACACCATTTTTATAACTTGTTAATGTTTAAAAATACATTATTTATATGGATCACCTAGTTTTTCATATATTTTATTGATGCTTGACCACATGATATTAACTTTGCTTAGGATTAAGAAGGCATCACACAACCAGGGAATATGACTCATGTTGTTAGCCTTTCTCCAACCCTTCTTTGTGATTCAAGATTTTAAGAGGCCCCCACCTAATATTATACTCCTTTTCTAGTTCAAATAGTTTCTTTATAATTCATTGAGAGGACAAAGCCTAGTCTCTTTTTTAACCTTTTCTAGGGTATTTCATTTAATTTTTATTACACAAAGTTGATGTTGAGGGATTCCAATTATTATTGGGTAATCCACACTTCATGGTCTTTAAGCCCAACATTTATATCATCAATCTGATATCATTTAGCTATTTTTTTTACTCTTTTATTCGCCTAACATATCTTTTAATCTTTAAGATATGGTTTGAAACCTTTTTTAATTAAATCTTGGAATATGACTAAATATCCTTAGTAAAACATTTTTCTTTAAGTATCACACTTAGTATATAACTAAGAATATGGGCATATGCCTTTGAAAAATTAGATTCCCATGAATAAAAATACACTCAATTTGGACCCTAAGTTAATTAGAGAAAATCTTTTGCTATTTTGGAATATGCATCTTCAAATTATTTAGTATTGAGGTCTTTAATATATTACCTAATAACCCATTTTTTCTCTCTTTGCAATATTATTACTCTGAATGGCTTAAACATACTAGAGTCTTATTATGTTAATTAGTTTTGAATTTCATTAAGAATATTACCATAAATTTGAATGTGTAGGATATTCCTTGAAATAACAACAAAGACCTCGAGTGTAAATACTTTATTTCTTCTTATTGTGGTAGTTTAAATTAAATCATGGATGCTCTTGCTAAATAAAATATTTATCGACCTTAGCTTAGCCACCCCCATTACAAGCAACTTGAAACTATCAGCCATCTTTTTTACTTAACCATAATCTAATTTACTTTTCAAGGGTTGTTTATCATAGATTGCAACCTTTTTCTTAGGCCTTATGTTCATCTGATTTTAGAATTCATGGTAGCATGAACAATACTTTAGGTTAGTTTAAGAACTTTTATCTTATTTTCATGTATTGCTTTGTTTATCATCTTTGGCTATTTAAGAGCATTAGTAAATCTGATAACATTGAAGCTATTGTCAATACCACTATCATCAAGATTAGAATTGCCTTATACGTTGTGCTATAGAGATAAAAGAAGCATAAAAAAACAATGCATGTCACTTAATCATCTTTGAATTAGCATCCTTTCATCTGTTCTCTTGACGTTAGTTTGGATATCTCAAATTTTTGCTAATATCACATATGCTAAGTTTGGTGATTTCCTTGCTCTATTGAATTGAAGCTCTTCTTGCTTTTTGACTCTATGCTGCACATGTACTAGACGATACTCTTTTTTTTTGCTTATGATTACTCAAATTTTTAGCTATTTTATGCTTTGGTATAGGTGAGCGGATTCACTTATATTGTTACATGGCCCCTTACCCCTCATCTAATAATCATTTGGGCTTCAATTTAGGTCCTATTATGTTTACATTTTATGCTTTCTTTCTTTGGTGACTATCTTTTTTAGCATGTCTTTTATTATTTATCTTTATCTATTGATACTATAATCCTTATATATTTTTAAAATAGGCATTTACATAATATATATGACCTATTATTCTCATTTTTTTATAATAATAATAATAATAGAGGTATAATAAGAATAATAATAGTAATAATTTTTTAACATTAGAATCTAAAACTTGCAAAATAAGAACAATTTATTTGTCGGTTATATATTTGAAATTCTAAAAACATTTGTTGAAACTAATAAAATTTTTTATTTTATATATGATATTATTTATATACTCAGTTGATTAAATGAATGTCATTTCATAAATAAGAACTAGTACACAAATCTCTTAAACAATAACAATTTATTTTAACATAAATATTTACAGAAGAAACGGCTATCAACATCAGAAAAATTACAAAGGTAAAATCATTTGCTGTCGTCCATCTTTAATATGGAATCAATAAACTGATCCATAGATCTTGAAATCAACGGTCTAGTTTTAAGTTCAGGGTCCGCTGCTAATTCATCCACCATTTCTTTGGGAACAATACACATTCCCTCAGTTGACAACCTCTCTTGGATGGCCGGTGAAGCTAACAACACTTGCAAATGCTCATCTTGTTCACTTTTGCACCGCTACACAATAGCATCAAATGACAATATATTAACCACAAATGTGCAATCTTATTCTGTAGAAAATAAATTGCCAATGTAAATCTATCTTCCTGCCATTCAAATCATATTAAGAAAAAAAAATACTCATTGGAAGAAGTAGCTCACCGGAATGGACTCCATGAGGCGAAGAACACCAAGTTGGGCTTGGAGGAACTTGACATACTTGAGGGAAGCCTGCAACATCTCGGCAGTGTTCATTTTATGTCCGGAAGGGATAAGCCGGCCAAGCTCCTGCGTGTTCTCGCTAATTCGCTTTCGGCGCTCCCTTGCAGCCACACTCTGCACAGACAGACGGCTTCCACCATTGGCGAATGGTGCGACCACAGCCATTGTGGGCGGTGGCGGAGCGTCAAACTCGGTGAACACTGTAGGATCTACAATGGGATAATAGAATGGACTTTGCTCAAAAAGTGGTGGTCGTTGCGCTTGAATGTAGAGGTCTGAGGAACTGCAGAGGCGTTTGGGGCAGTGGTGGAGGGGGAAGGAATTGTCAGATGAATGCGGGGCTGGGAGAGAAAAGATTGCGGAATCGGAGAACGATGGGAAGGGAAGGAAGTACTGCCATCTTCATCAATAAAGGAAGAAGAGGAAGGCAAGGAAGTTGAGCAGATCAAAGAGTCCATGTCATTTTGGAAAAGGGCGTCGGAGAAGGATTGCAAGGGAAGGAAACGCCACCATCTTGACCATGAAGGGAAGGAGGAGGAAATGATGATGAGCAGATCAATGAGTCCATGTCATTTTGGAAAAAGGTGTCGAGCGGAAGGAGAGGCGAGTCCACAGGGTCGAGGAAGCCATGGAGCGCATCGGCAACCTCCGAATGCGTGTCAAAGAGAAATTTATGCTCCACTCCTGCTTCAGAGTTGCAGCTGAATCTTTGCTCCATGGATGCTCTGCAGAATGACAGTAACGCATGAGTTCTAAGAAAATTCCACTGCTGTAACACAATGAGTAAAAAATAAATAAATAAATTTTGCCACAAAAAAAAGGAGAAGAATATTTTGGCTGTTCAATCGGCGAAGAGAGTAAGTGCGTATAGCTGAAGCCAGTTATAGCAGTAGCGTGGTTCCATTGAAATGTTGTGATTGCACGAATGTTGATGTATTAAGAGTTTCATTTAAAGTTTCCTCCTTTTAAATCGAACAAATTTAGAAGAAAGACTCGGTGAGCTCCTAAAGCTGAGGATTTAATGTAGTACAACGAAAAGTAAGGTTGTCATATAACGGACAGAGAGTAAAAGTAAATTTTATCCATTTGTAAATATAGAAAGTTTTAAGGTGGTGGATCAGAGAAGATATTTCTGTACAGCCGAAGTCAAAGCAGATAAAGAAAAGGAAAGAAAAGAGATACCTTCGTTCGCCTGTCTAAATTCTCGTGAAACAGGCAGAGACAGAGAGGATTGAGGGAAGTTAGCGGCGGTAAAACAGAGGTAGGAAAGGTTGAAGAAACAGAAGCCGTTAAAACGGATGAATAGAGCCTTGCGCCTAATTTTTCGGGTAATGAGAATTGCTGTGATAACCGTTTCCAGCTTTTGTGGAGTGATTATTTTTTGGATAATGAAAATTTTATGCTAATTATATTGTAATGAGAGATTATAAAATTTTGATTTCCATAGAAAGGAGATTCTAATGAGAACCTTAACCGCAAGGATATTTTATTCGAAAAAAATTGTGTCAGCCTAACTGAATTTTAATCAGATAAATTTATTTGATTTATTTTTAAATATATAAAAAAAGTAATAAATATTTTTTATATTTATCTCAAAATGTAATAATATGTATTGAACGCTAAAATAATTTTGTTTCTTAAATTTTTGAATATTTATGCTAGCCATTATCACTGGTGGATCTAAGGGCGACCTAAAAAGTTTTATTTTTTTTTAGTTACATAATTAATTAATTTATATTCACTTAAATTTTTGTCAAAAATGTATAAAAATATATATTTTTACAAGAGCAAAGTTTTTTTAAAAAAATTAACCAGTTAATTTATCTAATTTTGTTTTATTTTTAAATATAGTATAATATATATAATTTCAATATGTATTTAATAATAAAAAATTTATATAAAAAAGTAAATTTTATATATTTTTAATTTATTTGAGAGTAATAGATAATTTTTGCAAAAAAAAAATCTAATTTTAGACCTATGTAAAAATTATTATTTTTAATTAACTTGTAGTATTATTTATAATAATAAATTATATAACCAACATGAATAATTATTGTAAGTATATTTTTTGTTAAAATTTTTAAATATGTTTAAATTTAAAAAAAAATATTTCGTTCAAAATTATGAGAAGATAAATATATATATATATATATATATATATATATATATATATATATATATATATATATATATATATATATATATATATATATATATATATATATATATATATTAAAAAAAAGCATATGTGAGATATTTTTGTGATGTTGTCCAAATTACTTCATTAAAATGAAAAACATGCCTTTTTAGATTTTACATTATTTAATAATTATTATCATTAGAACAAGTTATTAATTATTCTCATACATGTAATGATACTTTTACATGGAATATTATTTATTTATTCTGACGTTGAGAAGAATATATAAATGATGTCAATCTTATTTTTTTAGAAGTAAAAAATATTTGATAAATTTAATAGCATTGACTAAAATAAAATAAAAATGGAAAGTTAATCATTGAAAGTCTTCTCATAAACACATATATACACACTATAACATAAATCTATTAATTGAAGTATGAATCTCAATAGATAGTCTAAATAAGAAACTTGACTAAAGTCTAAAATTAATAATACTCCAACATTAACATTTTGTAGCCAAATTAAATATTTCGATAAGATGATCTCATTCAAGTTCAAACTTTAAGTATAATAATACATTTTGGATATTAATTAGAGGATCAGATTATCACTAAATCTTACATGTTTTAAGTAAAACCAAATGTTTCAAGAATACAAATCTAACAAGCTCAACATTACTTAATTTGGAGGGGTGTTTTAGTTACCCAAGTAAATAGTAGCCCCAAATATAGATCCAAAACTAGACACCCAACTTCAGCAACCAGAACTTCCTCAACAAAACTCCAAACAACTTGAAATCAAAGAAAATTGTAGGTGAGGATGTCTATTTATAATATGGAAAGTTTCATCAAGAAAAATTGTAGGCATTTTTTATGATTTTTTTTCCTAGGATTGGTCACTAGACAACCTCCTTGGATAATTGGCTAGAATGGAACTTAAGGTTAAATATACTTTCTGAAATAGCCAGATTAAATGCAAATTAACACATGTATGCAAAAGAAAAGAAAGTGTACAATAATTTAGGAGAATCTCACACAATTTCATTGGGTTTACATGCACCAAACAACAACAAGAACTGAGCAAGATTAGTTTAGCCTTAGATATAATCGACCAAAACAAAACTCAAAATAATAGTGCTTTCTAGTTGAGAAATTTTGCAGAAAGTAGTTCTCATAGATTGTAGATTTCTTCAAGAACACAACAGAAAATAAAATCCAAAGAAAATAGTAACATATAATTAAGACCACTCACCAAAGTAGCCATATTCAAAAAGATCAATAAATCATGATCTAAGTTGGTGACCACCAACCCCAATGCCTTGGAAAATCTCTTTCAAATTTTAGTTTAAATAGCACTATAACTTCATTTTAGTAGGAATAATAGTTTTTAAACTTACACTTGTTCAAATAGAATATTGGAGAGAGAGGGAGTGGTAGGAGGGAGGGGAGCTGGCCACTTATGGGAGTAACTACTCCAACCATTTTACCCCCTAACCCACCCCATGAATAAATTAATTATACATGATTAATTGATATTAAATTGATCAAAATTATAATTAAGTACTATCCACACTTTACATGACACCATACATGATTACATACAATAATGCATCATAACATCATTTGACATAAAATAAAAGTGTATACATAATATGCCTTTAATGATCTTGATCGATTCAGGCTTTATTATCCTCATATGATCACCTAACTTCTAGTAATGGTACCATCATGTTTATCCTTAAATTTTCTTGCTTGAGCTTTTGTAATTGGACCTCTTTGTGCTTCTTCTACATGATGTAGTGTTGGGTGATCCAAATATGCATGATTACATAGTCACTTCAAGTAATAAAGTGAGATTAGTGTATTATTCCCTTCAAGGTTAAACACTACAGACTAAAATTAGATTGATTATCTATTACTTGTGTGATTAAAGGGGGATGTTGAGGAATAAATTGCACCTACTTCTAAATCTGCTAAAAAAGATTAGAAAACTAATTGAAATAGAAATCTGCGGGCTTGAACTCAATGCGATTAAGCCTAAGGATTGAGTTTTGCCATTATTGATCTACTATATTAAGATTTTAATAAAGTTGGAGTTCATTTTTACCAAAGATCAGTCAAGGTGATTGTTATCTTTCTCTAAAAAAACTAAGGACCTCATTTTTTCACATAACCTACCTACCTCTCAATAAAAATTCAAGAAAATAATAATCCATCAAAGCTTTTTTCAAAAAGGACTACATTATTTTGTTGCAGTTATGTCTAATTTATGAACCAGCACATGGTATTTTATCCATGATGAGTTTGTTTTCCAGCTCTTAGTTCCAAACAAATGTCTTAGTCAATTCAATATGAGAAATCTTAGAACAAAATATGTGGTAATTAAGAAATTGATTTAAAGTTTTATTAAAATCAAACAAATACTAAGATAATAAGGTTAAATATAAACCATAAAAAGAGAGTTTAATTCATAATAAAATTAAAAAAAAAATTAAAATACTAATACTTGAATATTTTTTCAATAAATAGAAGGGAGAAAGAAATAAAAAAATTATGTGAAAAATGCCAAGATTGTCTTCTTTGTCATCTTATCTCCTTTCTCACAAGATCTCCTTTATGGCTCCTCTAAAAAGCATCAAGAAGCTTGTGGGAATTTTTATTTAGACACCACACAAATCTTGGGGGTTCTTAGTTAGGTAATCAAATACATCATTAATGGGTAAGTACATTATCTCAAAAGATAAACATATTATCCTATAAAAGATTTGATTACTTAAGAAGAACTCCTAAGGTTGATGGGTCTTTGATATATTAGAGATTTTTTTTAAAACTATATGGAGAAGTAGGGCAGAGTTTATTTTGTCGCAGGGTTTGTAGTTCCCTATAGGGGCAAGTCTCTATAGTTAATTACATCTTAGGAATGAAAGATCTCTTACTATGAGTACTCTTGATTAAAAAATATATTCTTATTTCTAAAGATTTCAAAGTTGGTGTTAAAAAGATGGTTAGTTAAAAATTTAATAGGGAACCTTTTCAAAGGGGAAAGAGTTCTTTTGGAGATGAATTGAGATTAAGTACGAAATGTTAATAGATACTAGGTTGCCTAATAGGCATTTCAACTAACATATAATTAGGATTTATAAGTTTGAGATTGAATTTAATAGTGTTTGAATTAACATTTTATTAAAAATCTAGGACTTCAATTATAGCAACACAAGACTATAGAAATGTTTAGTAGTTGAAGATTTATTCCAAAAAAGATGTTTCAGAATCTAAATCTATAAATGCTCCAAACACAAGTCAGAAACTTGACTTAATGTAATTTTTTTTTTTTTTTGAGAATTATCGATTCTTTCTCTCATTTGAGAAAAAATAAACTTATCACTATCTCTTCTGGACTTAACCTACCTAAAGGAGTTGTCAGCTAACACCACCTAAGCACTTTTAAATCCATGAGTTTGGCCTTATGTATGCATGATGGATAACCTATTGTAATTAAGAAAGAAGCTAACTCACTCATTAAACCTAAGATAATGTTTAGCATGTGTGGTGTTTATTTTTAGATTCATTTTATTGAGGGGGGACACCATGCATATGTGAGGGTGTATTTATTCAGGTGATTGGATACAACATTAAAGAATGATATACTATCTCGAAAGATAGAAGTCACTACCCTACAATGGTCCTAATCTCTTAATAAGAACTTCTGAGGCATGATGGGTCTTCGAATATACCAGAGATTTTCCTTTACTTTAGATAAATGAATAAAGTAGAGTTTATTTAAACTAGGTTCTAAAGTTTCATATAGGGGCAAGCCTCCATAGCTAATTACATCTTAAGGAAAATGAATTGCTTAAGAATACTCTCAATTAAAGTAGTTCATTATTGTCTCCAAAGAATTCAAAGATAGGATTATTAATAAATTGGTTGTATTTTAGAAAATAAAGTGGGATTGATCAAAAGGGAAGAGTTATTATCAAAATTAAAGGAGATGAGTAGGGAGTGCTCATGATACTAGGAAGCCTAGTGAGTACTCCAATCTATCTTATGGTTGGGCTTTATATATTTGAATTTGAGAAGATGTATTTATTTGAGTTGAAATTTTATTGGAAATCTAGAACTTATAATTGTACAATACAAGATGGTGGAAATGCCTAAGAGGTAAGGAATTAAGTTGTAGCCCCAAAAAGAAGCATCAACCTTAGATCCTAAATATGGGGAGCTTTTTAAGTGCCAAAAATAATCTAAATCTAAGGAGAAAATGGGTATATGTTTTACATCCACAAACTATATAAACCACCTGACAACTAGACTTATAGCCACCTAGAGTGGAAACTAGCTAACTCTTCTTATGCTTCAAATCCATGTAAGCAGGTCATATGCTTTTGCAAGATGGTTAGAAATGAAATTAAGTTTTTAAACCCACTCCTTAAAAACTGGAGCATGATGGGTATGAATAATGACTTAAATCTAATGTAAAAATTTTTATCAAATTTTGTTTACTTTGGAACTCTTTTTATTAACACAGTCTATAAGATTTTGTATGCCTAAATGCATGACAAGTTAATTATGGGCCAAATTGAGAGGGAAAGAGGTATTCTTCTATCATAAGCTCTCAATGATTAAGCCCATTCTATCTAGCACAGATGGAAGCCCTCTCTAATCACGAGTGAAATAAGATGATATGTGTGCTATTAAGCATACAACATCCAACTAAGAGGTTGCTAAATATTTTATTACCTTAATTTAAAACCTAAGCTTTATGTGAGGTTATGAGTTATTTTAAGAGTTTAGTTATGAGTTGTTAATGGAATATAAAATTTATTTTTTATCCTAGGAACATAATCACATCTAGGCCATACAATAATCACCAATAAAAAATAAACTATGAAAAGGCATGCTTTTTCTAATGCACAAGCTAAATAAAATATCAAATAAATTTATAAAGCTATTGCAAAAGAATAAAAGGTCAATGCGGTCGAGTACCATTGTACAACCTGAAAAGAAATATGGGTAGCCTAGCTCTACCCTTATATAGCCTGAATTATAAAAAAATAATTACAAATGATGAATGTTATAGCGAGCTCTTCATTCTTCATTCTTCATCCCTTCCCTTTCTTTCTTCTTTTTGGCTTGATTTGAATGTGGTTGCTCTAAAGGTATCAAATGGTACATAAGACTTGATCTTAAAACCAATGCTCATCATAATCCCCCCATAACGATCATCCTAATCCTAATGCAACTTTATATTAAAAAAGAAAAGTAAATCTAGCTACACCTGCAAAAGAATGGTTAGCCAAATACACCGTATAACCCAAGTAGTTATATGAATAATTTAGACTTAGCACTCCAATCATAAGTAACCAAGTCAACATTTCCTAACTTAGGTTATACTTAGGGACTAAGCAACCTGCACAACAAAAAGCATTTATATTTTTATTTAACAATCCCTTAAACATAACTCCATGAAGAAAGCACAATTAGGCTAATATCAACCTAACATCTAGATTACGCACATACACTCTAACATCCAGTCTAAATAATACATCATAAAATAAGCATACATCAAACCATACACATCTTTAACATAAAGCTAGAAGTGATAACCTAGTCTAATGTGTGTTTGTTAAAATTTGTGTGGTATGTCCTAACTAAGCTTTAGAGTTGTAATTTGTTAAGTGTGAGGGATTTAATTTATAAAGGATTGATTTCTCTTTAAGTGATTTAAGTGATTTTTAAAATTTTTACTTTCTATTTTCTTTTGTTTCATATGACCTAAACTTAACAACTAAGTGTTATAAAGAGAAGAAAGAAAGGGGATCTATCTTTCATCTCTACCTTAAGTCATTTCTAAATCAAGTTAATTAATCAATTTTCTTTAGTGAATGGCTTATTATATATTTTAATCAATCCTAAGTTTAAGTTCACTCTAAATGATCTTATTCAGCAAGAAAGGCATCTTAAGATTAATTAGAATGAATTACTATCTCATAACACATGCTTATTCATTTTTTTCCATCATGTATATCATGCATATGGTTAAATCCTATGCATACCTATGCATATATTATATAACTTAGCACACTTAAATGATGAATGCAAAGAAATATGTTTGGAATTTAAATATTTCATTTTGATTGAATTATGAATACATATTTTTTTAATATAAAAGTAATATTTTTTTGTCCATTAGCTAGATACACATATAAATGTATAAAAGTTTTAAGTGAGTACGACACCATTATTCTACAACAGTGGCATAAGATACAAGACCTACTTAGGGCTACTTAAAGTCTCGTAGCCCCCGAGATGTCCAGACTAATGTCCAGACTAATATACCACTTTCTTTGATACATGTAGATGTATAAGCAACTACAAGGATAAAAAACTCATGTAAAAGTTGTATTTGATTTGTTTGATTATGATTCTTATTCACACATACATATGTATTTGAGTTTTAAGTGAGTTCAGCATCATTATTCTACACTAGGAGTGTAAGGTACATAACCAACTTAGGGCTACTTCAAGCCTCGTAGTCCCGGGGTGTCCAGACTATTATACCACTTTTTTCAAATACATATAAATGTACAAAAAAGAATCACAAGAATAAGAGGTCATGCAAAAAGTTATATGTGATTTGATTATATGATTTATGATTCTTATTCATTGGCCACATCACACATACATATGTAAAAGAGTTTTAAGTCAGTATGGCATCATTGTTCTTCACCAGGGGCATAAGATACAAGACTTACTTATGGATACTCTGATTCATTATATGATTTTATTTTTATTAAATTCTCCTTTGTTTACCCTTTCTAAAATGGGTTTACTCATATTTTTGATTTTTTTCTACAATTAGTTATGATTTTTTAAAATTTTAGCTATTTAATGACAATTTAACATGTAATTAATATCATAAACTATCGGTTCCATGCGAGAGCTCACACAACAGTGCTTTCCACGTGGCTCTATCAGATAGGTTATTTAAAACATTCGGCGAGGTAGCTAACTCAGCGGCGACGGACGCGGCTTCGGACGGCAGAGATTAATCTTGTGGTTCCTATTGGATGAAATTGAATAATCTAATAGATTAAATCACACCAATTCATTCTAATGAGGTAGAATCAATGATTGATGAACCGTCATCCCCCGAGCATCGAAAGATAGACACCGTCGACCTTCCGACACTTGATCCGAGCTCACTGAAGCTCGTAGGATGTTGGGATCGACTCCAAAATGTGTGGGGAGGAGATTTAAAGAGATCCTTATGAGTCACAATAGCACCCAAGACAGGTGGGGGCTGAATTGGGCGATATTAAAAATTTTAAAAGTTAAATCTTATAATTTAATTTTTTAGTAGAAAATTAATTTTTTGATTCTATGATGGCAAGATACAATTCTCAATGCAATAAAAAAATAAAGTACGGTAAAGTAAAGAGAGATAATAGATAAATAATTTTTATGTGGTTCAACCAAAACCCAAAATTGCCATACCATGCTTAGCCACCCATGGCACTAAATGTAAATAGCTTACAAACTGTGCTGTTCTATAATGGGGTGAGTATAACTCTTAGAATAATATATACTCTCTTTCAAATGGTCGAGTACAACTCCAATTTAAATTTTATATCACGAAAAAAATATAAAATAATAAATTTTGATAAAATAAATCTTCATAAATATATCAAGTTATCCAATTCAAAAAGTGATCTCACAAGTTATAAATGACTACTTTACAACTTACAAATTTGACAAGATAGAATGCTCGCTTAATTTTGATAAGAAATAATAAAATAAATATCTTAAAGTGATCTTACTAAGATATTCATGTTATTATAATTTATAGACTAATATAAAAATTATTTCAAAATAAATTCACAATAGTCGATTACACAATAAAATAAATTTTAATAAGGAATAATTTTATGTTTAAGAGAAACTACAACTAGTATGTATACACTAGTGTAACAATAATTAACTCTCTACCAAACTTTTTTTTCTTAATTATTAAACAATAAAAACAACAAGCTTTACTAAATTGCAATAAGATAAAATTATTTAAACAAAGGATATTATTTGGAATAAAATGATAAGTGAGGAATAAACTAATTTAACTTTTTATTAATTTATTTTGATAAAGAAACTTGATATATAATAGATCTAACTTATACTCTAAAATTCCAAAAATATTTATTTTATTTTAACAAAAATAATACTTTCAATTAATGCAACAAATCATAAAATACTTAAATAAAATTAGTATATGATAGATCTAAGTAAACTAGTAAGCTTTTAATTAAAAAGAAAGATCTAATAAATATGAAAATATTTTTAGCACAATAAATTAGTTTAAAATGCTTAAAATATACTTTTAAAGTAGATCTAAGAATAAATGCTTCTTCAATTAAGACTAATGAGAAAATATTTCAAGAAACCAAAAAAAATTTGTAGGAAGATAAAAATTTTAACAAGACAAGATGAAATAAATCTTACAAACTATCACATAAGTTTTTCACAAAAATATGATTGAAGAAACTTTGATATAAAAATTATAAACTTTAATGTCTAAAGACTAATCCACCAAAAAGTAAAAATTTGAAAGAAAAAATAGATGGTGAAAATAGTATGAACAAATAAAAGAGATTAAGATCAAGAAAAACTAAACTCAAGTAATTTGAGAAAGCTTGCTTAGTTGAAGTTGTTGAAGCTTTCAAATGAAGGATTTGATCTTACAATATTTGGAGAACACTTAGATGAAAAATTTTAAAAATTTTCTCTTAGATTTGCTAGAGAGATTTTGAATTTGAATAAGCAACCTTTTCGTGAAGAGAATGAGGGCTATTTATAAGCAAGAAGGATATTTTGAAATATTTCAAAGAAATATATTATTCTAGCATCATTTTATCATATAATAATATAAAATTCAATAAAAATATGATTTATATTAAATAAATATTAAATTCAAATAACCAAAAATCGGTTAGTCACATGGGCAAGTAAATTAATCAAATATGACTCTTAATATATTCAATGCATATAACATGCATTATTTATTAAAATCAGCTAATGTTTAAAAAATCATAAAAATTTAATTTTAATCAAATATAAGTAATATAACCCAATAAATTAAAGGAAATAATCCAATGAATCTATTGAAGATAAACTCAGATCTAAATTTCTTGATTATAAAATGACTTTGGCTGAAATACAAAATTTGATATAGCTTTATTAATTTTGAAATATGATATTTAAATATTATGATATAATTTTGATATAATCATACATATGTTAATTATCATATAACCCTTAGATTAAATTAAAAAATTTAATTATAATAAGAATATAAATAGTTACACTCAATAATCATAATTAATTATCTATTATTATTTTGATAATTAAATTACTATGTATGAAGCATTGAATATTAATTATATAAAGATTTATATAAATTAACCTCATTACCATTATTGAAAATGAATAAAAATAATATGTTAATTTATGATTAAATTAATTCATGCCAATGAACTCATATGAATCTCTAAGATAGTTATAAATGCATATAACCTAAAATTTTATATCTTGAGCTTCAAGGTATTCATTTTGATCTATCTTTCATTCTTCTATGCTTACAATTTGCTCAAATATATTATGAGATATATTAGATATGTAATTAGCAATCAATAATCTAAAACACATAAAACATATATTCGAACATCCAACCATACATTTGTAATCATCAAAATTGATCGAATTGAACATGATCATTAAGTCAACAATCCTATAGTGGAAATCACATGCAATCATACTTTTCTTCACAAAAGTCCAACACCTAAGTGATTTTTTATGCTTTTTTAGAGTTTTACTTTATCAGAGTTAAAGAACGATGGTCCGTCGACTAAGGTAGCTTCGTCTTGAAGAGATAAAGCCTTATTGAGAAGAACACAAGTTGCTTCCCCGCGATGCCTCTATAAAACTAGTGCCACCAATGAGCTGGCTGGATTTTATCTTGGAGTGCCTTTTGGTGATCAAATCAATTAGGGATTGATTCATTTCAGCTCATTGAAGTGAGAGGAAGGTGTGGGAAGAGTTAATTTCGGTTTGGTACAGTTTATGTGAGGTTGGAAGAATGTGGCTCTTAGTTTTGAATAATAATTGGTCTGGTTGGTGATGGAGTACACTAGGGATCGAGAAGAGCTCTAGGACTGATTGAAATATATTGATAAAGCTCTATCCAATGTTTGAATTGATGGAGAGAAGTATACTCTCCATACCCCCCCAAGTGAACCAAGGGTTCAGATTGGCACAACCTTTGGCACTCATTTGGCCAGGGTAGGTGGTCAGAGATGGCAATGAACTACTAAGGTGGAGGAGCTTGAGAGGCTAGGGTAGTGGCATGGGATGGCATGTGGTGTACCTCCTCCTCCAAGTGAAGCAATGGAATGCATTAGGTGAGTTCACCCTCTCACACCCCAAGGCTGAACCTAATAGCCTTGGGTTAGTTTAGGTCAGTGGTCCTAGTGTCCAAGAATAGCCAAAGATGGTTGCCAAGGCTTTGGGGGTGGGTGAGCCCCTCCAAATGAGGATTTTGTCCCATTTAGGTGGGTTGATTCAAGGGTTTTGACTTAAAATGGGTTGGACATGGGTTGGGTCCACTTGGGCTATCCCATGGTGACCCAAGGATGAGTCATGCCAAGTTTGGTTGGGTTTGGGCTTAGTTTGAATGGGTTTGGATCAATTTGACTCATATGGGACAAATGAAGTTCAATTGGGTTAGGTTGACCAATTGGTCAAATTGGGTCAAATTAAGGATTTGGGTGGTTCAAATGATCATTTGATATGTATTGGTGTCATTGGTTTGGTTTAATCTAAAGTGGATTTGATTTTGGCTCATATGTGTTCATTAGGTCAAATCAACAAATTTGGTCAATTTAGATAAATTGGTTTGTCCGAAGGGTTGGTTTAGATTTAATTGATCATTTGAGAATGATTGTAAGAGTTAGTTTGAATTAATTTAGATTAGAAAGTCATTTAGTACAATTTGACTTGGGTTATATGGGTTAATTGGGTTGATTTGATCAAATTGGATTCAATTGGATGTTGGATGTTAAATATTCAATTTGTGATTGATTAGAGGCATTGGTTCAATCAATTAGGTTTAGAATTTGATTTGACTTAATTTTTTCATTGGGTCAAATTAGGTCAACTTGAGTTAGGAGACCAAATTGGCTTGGTTAGGTCCAATTGGTGGTTGAGGCATGTTCAAAAATCAATTTATAATTGATTGGAGCCATTGATTGCAAACAATTAAGACTAGAATGGGATTTGGTTCATTTTGGTCTATATGAGTTATTTTGATCAACTTAGATCAAGTGATAAAATTAGCTTGGTTTGACCCGATCGATTGTGATTTGGTCAACCAAGGATGATGAATAATCATTATAGAGAGTATTAAAGGATTGATTCAATCCAATTTGGATTAGATTGAAGTTTGAATTGACTTGGTCACTTAGGCCACTTTGGGTCAAGTGGACCAAGTGAGTTGATTGGGTTGAATTGGATTGAGTTGAGTGTTTAGAAGAGTTCAATGATGGATTTAAGGCTAATTAATGGCTTTGATTGCAATTGAATTAGGTTTGATTAGATTTTAATTTATTTGGACCTTTTGGGTAAAATAGGCTAATCTTGGGTTTATTGGCTTCATTTGCTTTAATTGGTTAGAGTGCTTCTGAAATAGTGTATTGAATGGTTGGAGTGCTTTTATGAAAATCATTTGGATTTGGTTTGCTTGAATAGGTTTTAGGTTTGATCCATAGGGTCATGGTGGAATTAATGTAAGTTATGGGCTAAGTTAATTTGGCTTGGAACTTGGATATAAAACAAAATCTAATTGAGGTTGATTATGTAGGCTTGAAGGTGATTTTAGATGAATGGAACATGGGTCCTGGTTTAGGCCATAAAATAGGTAGAACCTATTTGTCCTAGGGTATAACCTAAGCGTAGGGTATACCTTTCTAAGTCTCTAGGCTTGGGTTTAGTATTTCCTTAATCACTAGAAGTGTCCTATGACTAGGGAAATCCAAGTGCCTAGAAGATTCCTAAGTCTAAGGAAGGATGAGTTCTCACTCCAAAAGTGAGGTCAACGTAATCCCATATCAAATTTCACAAATTGATTTAAATATTTGATTGGTCAATTTTAATTTGTAAATGAGGTTATGTTCATTTGAGTTTCATTTAGACAAAATAACCAATTTAATTTATTTGAGCCATATAAAGTAGCTAAAATAGCTTTTGCTAAATTAGACAATTGTCAATATCATTGTTGGCAACCTTGATGTTCAATAGTATATTTTATTATGAAGGATATGTCAATATAATTGGAGACTTCAAGTGGCATATTAGTATTAATGGCTCATAACCATTCTTATGATATATTGTGCTTGAGCCAACATTTGTTGGTTTCCTAAGACAAATTTAAAGTTGAACTCGTTTAACATTTTTTATGTCAACAACATGGAATTTGGATGTTGATCAAAGCTATTTTTATAAAATACTATGATTTGTATCTTATTTATTAGCTTAACAAGAATAAGGTTAGTGGCTTTATTATTATATTTAAGAAATATATAGGTTGTGTGCCATAATGATTCACATTACACTTATATAACTAAGATCTATATAAAAATATATAAGCAATATTCATAGGAAGGATATTACACTAAATTTGGTCCTTGTAACTACCTATAGATATGGGAAGGAGGTATTTATTTGTGAGAAGAAGAGAAGAATGGTTGATCCAACTTATATGAAGTAGTATTAGGTGTGGTTCAAAATTTAAGTTAATTTTAGTGTGTCATGTAACTTCTCTCATTTATTACTAACTAACACCTTTTCTAATTGCATGTAATATAAATGGTACAAATATTAATTTTATTTCAATCCTCTATCTCATCTTTTATTGTTGTCAAACATCTCATTACATTGAATGTGGGATCATTAACAAAATCTAGATATTTATCAAAAAGAGGCATGCAATCATGAAGCCCTTCCATGTCATCATCCATGATATTCTCCATTTCTTTTAAGAAAATATTTTTCATAATATTTGTAAAAAATTATTTTCTTAATATTTTAAGAATTATCTTCAAAGGGAGCTTTGGGCAAATGGGTTGGGCCTGTAGGAGGAGTAGGTTAAATAATGGACTAATGGGATGATGTGGAAAGAGTTTTTTTTAATTTAATCTTAAAAGAGAAGATAATTTCTTTTGAGTGTTACTTATCTTCAGTCTTAATATCCATTAAGAACAATGATAACTTTATTGGTCAATTATCAATTATTACTAGCAAAGTTAGTCCTAGGATTTAGACTTTTGAAATTGTTCAAATATTTGATTATAAGGAGACAACTTTATCTTAAGGGTAATATGCCCATATAATTCTTTATCATAATTTATATAATAGTATTTAGCTTTGAACATCTCTTTAATTTAATCCAATTTATAAAGCTTCTTCCTAATATGTTTTCTTTGGATATGGTCATGGTTTAACAAATCTTTGCATGTGTAGTCCATTTCATTTTAACAAATGCAACTCTAAAAATTATCCATATTATTTTGACTAACTAATCTAAGACCTTTTTAGAGTCATGAGTGCTATTATAGGTGAGAGATTCAAATTTAAGTCTCTTCAAGAGATCATTATAATCATTAAAATTTCTATGAGGATGGCCCCATTTACCTCCGTTTCTAAGGTTAGGTTGTCTCCTATGGATTATTTTTTAATTGTGTCTATGTAGGATTCACCATATTTTAATGGTGTATTATAGCTTTGGGCATTAGTGGGGTAAGTTTAGACTAGTTTATAAATAGTTCAAGACATCTTGTAAATGGGCATTTAGTTCTTACATATAGTCTCTATTTTTCTTAACTAATCTTGTGACCTTAGTGACATCTTCATGATTCTTGAGGTTCAAATAATAAACCAATAATGTCTAGTTTTCAATCTGGTCTTGATAAAGTAATTTGGGCACCTAACTATTTTTTTTAATGAAAGGAAGAGGTGATTAGGGAAGAACAATAGATTGGGCTAATTTTGGCTCTTTGAAAGATTACTTTCAAAACTAAGCTTTAAGTGAAAGAAAATCTAGAAACATTTATAGATGTTTATCTTAAGATTTTTTTTATGATCTAGAGTAGATAGTAAGATTTAGTAGAGTATACATAAGTGTTGACGTGTAAGTAATAATATCATGTCTTAGTCTTTCCTATCTTGGCTATGAGCTTTAAGAGGGCTTTGGAGTGGATGTGATATGTTGGTTTAAAAGTAGCTTATCTTAGAGGATGTTAGGAACATTGAGAAAAACAAAAAAAATATTAAGAAAAGTGTTAAGAAAGTAGGAGTAATAATGATCAAATAAATATAACATGATAATAATAAATAGTTTATCTCACAAAAAAGTTAAAAATTGAACCAATAAGAATCAAACTATGATAAAAGCAATTATTCATTCAAAGTATTTCATTAAACAACTAAAGATAGAAAACATTTTATACTTTTTTTTAATCAAGCAAAGCAAATTTATTGATAAGTAAAAAAGGTTATAAAGTCAAAAGCTTGCAGAATAAACCTTAAAAAGAAATCAAAAAAAAAAAAAAAATCCAATCCCTCAATAAATAAAAAGTTTAGAAGGGGCATAAAAAATAAATGAAGCCCTAAAGGGGACTGGAACATTACTAGAAAAACTAATATATAGAGTTAACAAAATAAGCATTAGATAACCTAAAAGAAAAAAATTGTAATATAAATCCAATCCCTCATTTTCTCCATAGCTCCTTAGTCATCTAGCCCTCTTTGGTTCAGCATCGAGTCCAAAATAGTTCCTATGTGTATCTTGATAGACTCCATTTTATCTTTTCTTCTTATATTCCTCCATCTTTAGTGATCTTATTAAGTCTTTGATCTTATCCCTTTGAGCTCTACATCTCTATCATCAACTCTAAATCTTTCTCGCCTTACACCTATAAACTTTATGATAATGGAGGCATTAAAAATAAGGAGAATCACTATACCAATAAACCTTAATTAGGATAAGTATTATAAATGGGATGAGAAGGCTTAGCTAGTCAAGCTACCATCTAACATAAGGTTACATGAATCTCTTTTCCCAAGTGCCACTCTCATCTGCTTGTTGTATAACTCTTATAAAAAATATGAGCATTTGGATAAGAAAAAAAATGCATTCTAACCCATATTTATAGCCATTACATGACTAGAGGGTTAAGACTTTTGGAGAGAGAAAAGAAGGAAAGAAAAAATAAGTAGTAAAAAGAAGGGTTTATAGCCATTTACGAAGGAATAGTTCCAACAACTTATTGATGTTGCTTCATTCATGTGATGACCTATCATATAAATCTTATGGTTATAAATAAAAATATAAAATATCAATTATAAATTAAATAGTTTAGATTATGAAATCATTATTAGTTTCTTATTTATGCTCATATGGTTGGGCAAGTTTTGTGATCCTTTATTAGCTTTAGTCTTACCTTTAATAGTTAGGCTTTTAGCATGAATTTTTTATCTAAATAATGTCATACATTACATAGTTTGTCAAATTGACTTATTAATGACCCTTTAACAAAATAATTTTTACACAAGTCTAATTAATCCATACTATTTCATCGATATTTATTCTGTAGAGTTTAGACTTCCATAAGAGCTCTAAGATTCTTAAACTACGATAATTTGATGGCTAACTTGAGATATACAAAAGGTTCTCTCACTTAGGCTCTAACTAGCTTGATCAAAGCTATCCTAAGCCTTCAAGCATATGTGAATTAAGCATATAATTAGACTTAGGTAAACATAAGAAACAAGGGGACTACTTGATCTTAGCCTATTTTAGAGCTAACTAAGTTATACTTGCATGGACCCAAGGTGTTCACAATGATCTAAATGGCCAAACTATAAAAATTTAGATTTGCATTAGCTACCTAGTATACCCTTACTGTTCATTAAAAATATAACAGTTCTTTTGACTCATTATAAAATCAGCCTAAGTTTGAATTACTTTAATTAATAAATTGGGCAATTTTTTATCAAATTAGCTAATTTAGCTTCAATAAAATGACACTATTAGTCAAATTTAAATCATATTAGGTTGCCTAAACCCTGACTATTAGAGCTTGGATCTAAATTATGTTGGTTTAATCTACGATTGGGTGACTTCATAGAATTTAAACCATTCAAGTAGTTAAGTTTTTCTTATATCTAATATGTTATAAATCTTAATATAACTTAGTTTAACTTTCCATTTACCACTAAGCTTAGCCTCACTTCTTTACCACACGAATGAAGTTTAGCTTGATAACTTTAATCATTAGAATTCCTTGCTTATGCTAGTAAATTATGCCATTTGTTTTGAAGCTAAAATGCTTAATATATTAATAAACCTAATCTTAAGCTATCAAGAGTCTTTCAATTAGTTTGTATTATTTAGAAAGACTCCCAAGAATGTTTTGGCTACTAGAATTTAGAAAAGAATGGTCATATAAGTTTACATAATAAAAAAGTGAATATAATTTTTTTAAAAGATTAATGATGTAGATAAAATATGTTAATGTATAAGGCATCACATTTTGAAAGAAAATATTTAATACTATCTTTATTTCTTAACTTTACAAATCAAGGAAAATTTCAAAATGATTCTCAAATGTTTGAATCATGATCAATGAATAATTTAATAGCTTGATCCATATATGATTAGGATTTTATGTAATTTAGTAAAAATTCATGTCTGATTGAGCCTTATTGGTTATAAGTTAAATTCCAAGAAACTTAAAATATTTTCTTTTCATGAAAGTCCTCTAGCCTTTTAGTGTAACATTTCCAAGTATGATAATTTCAATTAAAGGGGTTCTTCTATCTCAGTTGGTGTCATCATATGAAGCAAGAAACAATTTTAAAATTGAAATGAAAAATGTTATAGTTTGAATCAAGGAGGGTCTTAAATGATACAATTTAAAGCTTAAAATTAAACACGAATATCTTTTTTAAACAAGAATTAAAATATTTAATAAGTTAAACAAATTACTAGAGATACTTTTATAATATAAATTAAACAATACTCTCACTTTCGAACCATGACTTAACTAAAGGAGTTATACCAACAATTGGATATTACTTCATAATTTAAATTAAACGACAATCTCACTCTTAAAGTAAGGCTAATATTAAGGAACTAAACAAATAAACTTTAATTAAAGCTAACTCTAATTGTAAATTTTCAAGAGGATATAATCAGCCTCATGATAAAATTTATTAAGTTATTTAATTTTATAAAATACTATAGAATGTAATAAATATAATGTAGTATTATAATAGAAAAAAAACTTAGGTGGTGTGATGTAATATACATTGACATTCTTTAGAGGTATCATTAGGTAGCTCCATTCTATGAGAATTTTGATGATTACCAATAAAATAAAAAAATTATATTTTATTTCAATCAAGGATGAATCTTGCAAATTTTTTTATGGTAATATTTATTTTTTCATAGCTCATGATTCTATTATCTTCACTCACAACAACTTATTTTCTATATGTCTGAATTGAGCTTCCATATATTATTCCACCATGGACAAGATAGATTCCTAAAATGCCTTCGTTCAAAAACATTTTTGTTAATGACCACCTTTATCATTTAGTAATAGAAATGATACCATGTTGTTTGCTAAAAATTGAGTCACTTGGCCAACCGTAGCATCTCCACCATTGTATTCTATATAAATTAAATTCTTAGTATGATTAAGACATTAAACACCATTTTTTAACTTTTAAAGTTTAAAATACATTATTTATATGGATCCCTAGTTTTTCAAATTTTTTTATTGATGGTTGACCTCATGATATTAACTTTGGTTAGGATTAAGAAGGCATCATGCAACTAGTAAATATGACTCATGTTGTTAGGATTTTTCCATCCTTCTATATGATTTAAGATTTTAAGAGGGCCCCACCTGATATTATACTCCTTTTCTAGTTCAAATAGTTTCTTTATAATTCATCGAGAGGACAAATCGTAGTCTCTTTTTTAAACTTTTATAGGGTATTTCAATTAATGTTTATTACACAAAGTTGATGTTGAGGGATTCTAATTATTATTGGGCAATCCACACTTCATGTTCTTTAAGCCCAACATTTATATCATCAATCTGATATCATCTAGCTATTTCGTTTACTCTTTTATTAGCCCAACATATCTTTTAATCTTTTAGATAAGGTTTGAAACCTTTTTTAATTAAATCTTGAAATATGACTAAATATCCTTAGTAAAACATTTTTCTTTAAGTATCACACTTAGTATATAACTAAGAATATGAGCTTATGCCTTTGAATAATTAGATTACCATGAATAAAAAATACACTCTATTTGGAACCCTAAGTCTATTAGAGAAAATCTTTTGGTATTTTGGAATATGCATCTTCAATTTATTGGGTAATGATGTCTTTAATATATTACCAAATAACCCATTTTTCTCTCTTTGCATTATTATTACTCTAAATGGCTTAAAAATACTAAAGTCTTATTATGCTAATATATTTTTGAATTGCATTAAGAATATTAACATAAATTTGAATGTGTAGGATATTCCTTGAAATAACAACAAAGACCTCGATTGTAAATACTTTATTTCTTCTTATCGCGGTAATCTAAATTAAATCAAGGATGCTTTTGCTAAATAAAATATTTATCAACCTTAGCTTAGCCACCCCCATTACAAGCAACTTGAAACTATCAAACAAATTTTTTACTTAACCATAATCTAATTTACTTTTCGAGGGTTGATTATCATAGATTGCAACCTTTTTTCTTAGGCCTTATGTTATTTTGATTTTAGAATTCATGGTCACTTTAGGTTATTTTAAGAACTTTTATCTTAGTTTGATGTGTTGCTTTGTCGATCATCTTTGGCTATTTAAGAGCATTAGTAAATCTGACAACATTGAAGCTAGTGTCAATATCACTATCATCAAGATTAGAATTGCCTTATACACTATGCTATAGAGATAAAATAAGCATAAAAAAATACTGGATGCCACTTAATCATCTTTGAATTAGCATCCTTTCATCAGTTCTCTTGACATTAGTTTGGATTTCTTGATTTTTTGCTAATATTACATATGCTAAGTTTGGTGACTTCCTTGCTCTATTGAATTGAAGCTCTTCTTGCTTTTTGCTTGTGGCCGGTGATGAATTGGCTCTATGCTGTGCATCTACTAGATGATACTCTTTTTTTTTTTTTTTTTTTTGCTTATGACCACTCAAAATTTTTAGCTATTTTATGCTTTAGTGTAGACAAGCAGATTCACATCTATCGTTACATGGCCCCTTACCCCTCATCTAATAATCATTTGAGCTTCAATTTAGGTCCTATTATGTTTACATTTTATGCTTTTTTTTCTTTTTTAGCATGTCTTTTATTATCTATCTTTATCTATTAATATTTAATACTATAATCCTTATATATTTTTAAAATAGGCATTTACATAATATATATGAGCTACTGTTCTCATTTTTTTATAATAATAATAATAGTGGTATAATAAGAATAATAATAGTAATAATTTTTTAACATTAGAATCTAAAACGTGCAAAATAAGAATAATTTATTTGTCGGTTATATATTTGAAATTCTAAAAACATTTGTTGAAACTAATAAAATTTTTTATTTTATATTTTGCATATATTTATATCCAACTAATTCTCTCAGTTGATTAAATGAATGTCAAGCATTTCAGCATAAATAAGAACTAGTACACAAATCACTTAAATGAAATTAAACCACTAATAATAATAATAATAATAATAATAATAACTATTTACAGAACAGACGACTATCAACAACAGAATCATTTGCTGTCGTCCATCTTTAATATGGAATCAATAAATTGATCCATAGATCTTCAAATCAACGGTCTAGATTTAAGTTCAGGGAAACGCCACCATCTTGACCATTAAGGGAAGGAGGAGGAAATGATGATGAGCAGATCAATGAGTCCATGTCATTTTGGAAAAGGGTGTCGAGCGGAAGGAGAGGCGAGTCCACAGGGTCGAGGAAGCCATGGAGCGCATCGGCAACCTCCGAATGCGTGTCAAAGAGAAATTTACTCTCCATTCCTGCTTCACAGTTGCAGCTGAAACTTTGCTCCATGAATGCTCTGCAGAAAGACAGTAATGCATGAGTTCTCCTCTGCACTCTCTGGCCACTTGGAAGGCATATTCCTACGCTGTAAATGAGTTTCTTATCTGTAGGCTCTTCAGGAAGAGGAGGATAACTTGGTTTTGTTGTGGAAACATGACTAGTTTCCTTAGATAGCGTTGCTTCTTCATGTTCCACTGAAAAATCAAAAAAAAAAAAAAAGCAGATGAATTGCAGTTCTTAGCTAAGTTTAACTTGTAGAACTTTTGGGTAGTTAGAAAATTTGGCAGATTTATATTACGCCAATAAGAAACAAAATAAGAGTAAATTTCACCCAGGATTCCCTAGAAATTGGAATGTACAGATCAAGTTATTAGAAAAAAAATGGCTCAAGATAACATTAAGTAAATTTAGCTCATGATACAGTAAAACTACTCTTAAGTAGAAAGGCAAGCCTTTTTTTTTCTTTTTATAATTACGCAAGGTATTTTTTCTTCCTTTCTTCTGTAACAAATAACTAAGAACTCCCTCACCAAGTTTGTTCAAGTCAATAATTCCCAAGAAAAAAGAAAAGAGAATCATTTCTTCAGTTGTTATTACTAAGAACGTTAAATGTTAAAGCATAGATGTTGTGATCAATTCTTAAATGGCTTAGAGAATTATTTCTACTGCGTTTGAAATTTTAAAAGAGAAAGGATATTATGAGTTCTCACATAACATATGCCAACGAATGCAACTATAGCATGCATATTTCTGGCAAACCTGATTGGTCTGTTGGAGCACTAGCATCTTCTCTTCGTGTGCCCGTGAAAAGGAGCTGCCTTGGACTTCTATCAGAAAATCTCATCAAATCCTAAATAAAAATGCATCACATTATTTCACTTTTGAAGGGAGAGAGAAGTGATCACAAAGTAGATATGCATTTACTTCATTAAAACAAGCGATGATTCTCAGATAAAAATTGGAGATTTATCAGTCAAAATTATCAAATAATCTGGCAACTCACTTTATTTGAATTAGACAGTAAATCCAAGTAATAACAAAATGTTTGTAAACATCTAACAATTTCAGCAAGAATCAGTATATGAAAAGAAACTAATTTTCACAAATTCAGATTTTAATATAATATTTTTAACTAAAATCAAGAATGCTAAACAAATAATGTCAAATTATATAAAAAAATAGATAGAAATAAATTAACTAAATTAAAAGAATATTAATCCTTACACTAGTACAAAGAGACAATTTTTTCTGTAATCTAGTAACACTAAGGTGACATCAAAAAAGTCATATAATTGACACCCATAAGATTGAATGGAAAAATAAATATTTTATTCAAGCAAAAAAAATTGACTTAAAAGCATCATATTAATATCTATATACTCTTCATGATAAGGTTGCCACATACTTAAATTTCATTTTTCAAATTCAAAAGCACCATTCAAACAGTCACTGCATAACAAATTAACTTTTTTTGGGTGAAAAATAGTTAAAAAATTTACCTCTAACAGGTCCTCTGGTTGCTTCATTTCTTGACAAGCATATATTTTCGCACCAGTAGTTATGGAATAAATGACCAAAATCGTAGGCAACGTCACCAACTTGTAAAAACAACATACTTTTTGTCCCTCATGGCCTTTGTGATCAATCTAAAGTAATAATATGGTGCAATATAAAGGATTAGTAAAATACATTTTTGTCCCAAAATTTTCTTAATATATTGTAATCAAGACTATGCTTTTTAAAATTTAATGATAACTTGCTGCTAAAACATAATACAAGCACAAGCCTGCCAAAATATAAAGTATGATACATTTAACCATGTCTCTCTATTTAACTCAAAGAAGAAGAAGAATTATTTGTAGGATCCAATATTTGGCTTTATTGCATGATATTGTATGGCAAAAAAATGATATTAAAATGCTTTAAAAAAGCTTGTGTAATAATGAAAAAGTAATGTAATTACCTACATTAAGATATCATGAAGATTTCATGGCATTTGGTGGATAATCCAAGATTAGCTGAGCTTTACAAAATTAAATCAAGAAAAATCAGCACTTTCTCTCTCCTCCCTGCAAAGTTGGCACCTCCCCCTTATGAAACAACACCATCATGCAAGATGGAATGAGAAAGTTAGCCAAAGAATACTCCCTCTTAATCATTCATAGATGAAACCTCATGAAGAAATCAAGGGATTTTAAAATTCAAATGATGTTAGACAAAATTAAGGAAGAAGTTACACAAAAAAAAAGTAAATCAATTTCAAGATCCCTCCACTCTTGGATGGCACTTACTAATTTTGTTAAATTTTATTCATGTAATTATGAAAGGAAATATTTATAAATAGAAGAATGCTCTTGTAATAAATTTAGCTTGGTTTTTATGATATAAGGTACTAGAATTTTGCTTAAAGGAAGGGCAAGGTTCTCTCTATCCTATATGGAGACATTAGAGAGTTATCAATAATATAATATTTTATAAATAGTTTCAAGCATAAACAACATTGCATTTTTTTTTTCTTCCATAATCTCCATTCCTTCTTATTTATGCATGGTTATGCTCCTCTCCTCTCGATCTCATTTCCACAGCTAAGCTCAACCTCCACTATGAATGTTTCACCTTGATTGAGATCTGCACCTATTCGCCGTCACTTTGGAGGATGGTTTATGCATCCACATATTAGGTGAAGGTTTCTTCAAGGGAAAATTAGCATATTTCATGATCATGATTACAAGATAACCATGGCTTCTTAATATAATCTATTTCCATAAATAAATGTATAGAGAGTAATTTTCCCTTATCCACTAGCCCATAACCACCACCTATCTATTATAAAAGAATTGTCATTGTTTAGTAATGATTTATTCCACCTAGATAAAATGGGAAATCCCTTATAAAAATATGATAGAGATGACAAGAAAACATGTTTGAATAATCAAGGTTTAATAAGAAAAGGACAATTGCATGAAGAGGAAGATTATATGCAAAGACTTTTGTCTTTACTGAAAACCAAAAAGCTTTTGCATAAGAGGTATGCTATTTGGTTCCCGAGATAAAAGCCTCAATTCAAAGTCATGTGACATTCTTTAAGAAGTAAATTATTTTTCACTAAACTACCTTGAAGCCTTTTGTAGCTTGAAAATGAGCTCAAGATGGTGAATCAAGATGCATCTAAGAGGCAAAATCAAGATTTCAAGAAGTTAGCATGGTGTTTTGTATTATATGTTAGAAGATACACAAAGCTAGAATAAAAAATTGTCAAAATTTTGCACGAAAATTTTACCTACACAGAAGTAATAAAAAAGAATATATAAAACACCAAAATTTGTGCATAAGAAAACCTAAAAAAGAAAAAAATCATAGGATCTAATCTAGTTAAAATTATCAATTATGTAAATGAAGTTACAAAATTCTACTCCTCTCCCACCTAGAGAATATGAGGTTATAAAGCTGTGATTGATTGCTTGTTCTTCCGTGGAACAAAAGTTAGGCAACAACAAACTAAAAATAGCAAGACTACATCAATTGTATGGTTGTCATTTGGTTACAATAGCCATTAGTGGTGTTCGATGATGATTATTGGCAGTGATCGAATTCAAGCTCTAGCACATTCCCCCTCCATGTTGGGAATGGGATCTTATTTCTAGAATTTAGGGAGACCATTTTTGTAAATTTATTAAAATTTTCAAAACATTTCATAGAACGATATGCATTAAATCATTTAAACATAAATTAATTTTTTGGCATGTAAAGTACAACCTTAAAATTAAGTGATCTTAAGCTTATTGGATTTCTCTTATCGAGCCACGTGATTTGATTGTAAGCATGTCAAATTTAGAGATTATTTGAACCATTAATTAATACTGTAAAGCATATAATTTTACTTCAAGTGTTTGATTTGAGCTCATTTGAATCAAATTGGACTGCTTTTAATATTATTAGGTATATCTCATTTAAATATTTAGTTTGAGTATAAATAGATTGACATTGAGAGACATGCAATTCTGTATTTATTTTTTAATTTTTTTTATTTAAGAGTTGCATCAAGATTCTTGCTTTATTGTATATACTTTCTAATGTATTAAACCCATAAGTCCTTAAGATGATGAAAATAAAAATTAAATTATTACAAAACTATTTTAAGTTAAATAAATATTTTAATTATAAAATATTTTAGAGTATTAAAGCTTAACTAGAACTCTATTATATAAATAATTTGTGAGTTACATTCTTTAAGTTTTATCAAACATCTCGATCAGTTAGTTGCTACTAAGCTAGCAAGACATTCTAAAATTTGGAACCTTATGTGCCACAATTAAAGATTTGGAGCTAAAATTTTATTTATTTGTTGTTCACAACAACCATGAATGATGTGCCAATAGTTTGATTTTAGTTGTGGGAAATAATTGTGTCATTACCGATATCATGATATAAGCATATTTAAGATACTTATTTTCACCACATAACTCTATAAATATTACTGCATCACTGCTATTCAAAACATGATTGTTTCATTCTTATTTTCATATAAAAAATAAAAAAAATCTTTAGCTTGAAGGTTCTATATTATCAAAGAAAATAGTGATAAAAAAGCTCATCTTCATCACAATCTTTTTTGTATATCTTAGATCAACATCTTTCAATCTTTGCAGTTGCTTTTCCAAATAAATGTATTATTTTCAGTCATTTGTATAAGGATTATATAATATTGTTATAGTTGGTGATAACCTTTAATCATCATTAAAGTATCGCACATTTTAAAAGAAAACATTATAGAATATTATTATGTGTGACTTAGAAGTGGCGTCTTTGCATATAACCAAGGTGAGGGTGCTTTTCTCCTATGACGAAAAAAGGTGTGATAGTTTCTCCATCAGTTTGTGGTGAAGGAGTCATCTTATAGTTGTAAGCTAGTTAGTTAAATCTTAGTTTGGGTAGCAGACTAAGCATGGAGGTAAGGTATTTGGAAGGTTGAACAACATAAATTGTATGTACAATGAAAATTATATAATCATGCAAAGAAATTAATTTTTGAATAATGACATACAATAAAAAAAACATAAGCTAGTGTAATCATAAAAATTTGTTGACCATTTGAAAAGGATCAAACATCACTAAACTTGACATCTACATAAGCAAACATTAAGATATAGTTGTCACTGGTAAGATATGTATTAAGAAAAAAAACCATTAGTTAATTATGCAAATCTTAAAACTAAATTAAATGTTATTATCGACTAGAAATCCACAAAGGAAAATAAAAATTTAACTAGAAAAAAAAGTGAGTTCTTTGAATCATGATAAGATAATTTAGTGCAATAGTTTCTTTTACCTCATGAAAGTGCCCGTGAAACATGAAGCAAGTTAGACGTCTATACAATATAGAGAAATTTGTATCATTAAATCCTTCTTCTTTCCAATCAAAATCATCAATTGTTCCAACATTTGATTCTAACCTACAATTATATAAGGTGAACGAATTTCAAAAATAAAAATAATAGAAATTTAAATAATAATGTTATGCATTGCGTAGTCAGTTGATTGTGGATAAAAAAAAACATATCATTGTTTCAAATCTAATTGTGATATAAAATCCATTCTTTTTTCAGTACATTATTGTGGTTGAATTAGTCCTGTATTAAATTACAAAAATGAGAATTCAACTTAATGATTATAAACTATTATTTTTAATAACAAATCAAATACCACTTGCAAGCAAAAACATGGTTTGCTAAGCCAACACAGAGAAGAAGAAAGCAATATTATATTCTCCATTACTATTTAACTGAACATCTCATAATTCTTTAGAACTAATACATTATTGGAACAAGAAGGGATGATGGAGAAAAAGAATGCAAATAATTATCATAACTAAAAAAATGTCGAACACCTAAGAGATCTACAACCTATGGCAGATTAAACTAACAATAGTATGCAAATTATATAGTAAATAATCTTGATGATGTCACTTTCAACTATAAACCCTTCATTTCTACAATATTCAACCCTGAACTAGTATACAATATATCATAAACTACAAGACCTATGAACAATAATTCAAAATCCATTTCTAATTTTTTAGGATATCCAATTAACTACTAGCTACTTGTTAACTTCAACTAAATACATTTCACATAATCTTCTATTTGTCACAGATCTATTATATAATCACAAAGCAAATTCCTTTTCCTTCTTGATCATGTGCAGTACCTGATCTAGTACAACATGCATTTGTCATTTCACAATCATACCATTATCGTTTACTTCACACTAAATTGTTTAACTTACAATTGCAGCAAAATCAAAACTAAAGATTTGCTAAACCATCTTACTAGAAAGCTCTACAATGGCTTACCTGAAGTAATTTAGAGGTTATTCACTAAATCCACATTCTTATTAAGAAAAAAAAAGTCTCATAAACTAGTCTCATAGATTGAAAAGCAACAAACCTTCATGTGGAGCTCAGGAAATTGTCCTTACCAAAGTAAAAAAAAATTAACATACTAAATGCTAAGCTATCATTTTCATGAATAAAAAAATCTATAAAATTCAAGAAGAAGGCTTATAAAACAACATTTATTTAAGCTAAAGAAAATAACCTAAATGCAATTTTAAAGTATTGAATAGAATTAAAATTACATAAAAAATTCAAAATCATCATTATAAAGCCTCTCATTAATAATTAGCAAGAGAATGGTATATTCAAGTGCTCCAACAACTATAGGATGCAAGTAGGGGAACATAAACGCTCCATTCATGCAAGAAGCTAAATTACAATGTTATTAAAATTTTCAAAGGAATAAAATGTTTAAAGATAGAAACATTGAATGGTTGATTGTCACACTCATTTACATTGTTCTTAATCATACCTATGCTCAGTATCATCATGATCCAGAAATTCAGCAGTTTCAATTACATCATCCAAGTCCGAACCCCTTCTAGAATAAAATATTTAAAAACTTCAAGAAAAGACAAAAGCTAAAATTATTTTAAAGAATCACGCCTGATATCCACTTACGTAGGTGCTATTGTGGAATTCAAATCCAGATGATCTTGACCTTCAACTTCATTTTCATCCTCCGAGTGCCAATCCCCACTTTTTAAAATTATATTTATCAAAAAAAATCACTAAAGAAGCCAATTCCACGGTTATATAAAAAAAAAAAAAAAAAATGAAATCCACTTACATAGGTTGGACAGCGACATCATAACCATAATGGATATGACCATTATCAACTTCCTTTTCATCCTCTAAGCCAGAACCACTACAAATATTCTTTTAAAAAACATTCAAATATTTCAAAAGCTTACCAAAGAAACAAATACTAAAATTATTTTAAAAAAATAACAAAGTAACTTACGAAGATACAATAGTGGAATCAAAATCAGAAATAGAATTAGCTGGTAGCCTTGTTGATTCTCTATATGAGCCTCCACCATCAAAAAATAATTGAATAGCAATCTCAAGGTTCCATCTTGCATCCTATAAGAGATAATTAACCTTTTTGGTAGTATTGCAATATAATAACCTTTCCATAATATAAATTTTTATGATGATAAATATAACTACGGACCTTGAGAATGCTTAAAGCAAAATCCCTGCGATTACTCATTGTGATCTCAAGAAAAGTGGAGATAAGTTCTTGCTTATTGTCCTCCATCACAACTGAAATGAGAAAAAAAATTTTATGGTAACTAACATTTATTATAGAGATTTTTCTCTCCATCATTAAGATCAAAATAGCTAGCTCTTTTTTTTTCTTTTTTTTTTTCACATTTGACATGTATTTTACCCAATCATATTCATCATTAATATTGTTTTAGTATCAACAGAGACTAATAACAAGCAAAATATTTAATAAATGTGCAAGCAATTTTTATATATTCCTCTAAAAGTCTCCCATAACAAAGGGGCTATTTGAATAATTGACTATTTTGTGAATAAATGTAAGCCATTAGATTTGATAATTTATTTTAAATAATAATTTTATGAATAAAGTTAAAGATATGAGAAAGTCTCATGCTTGATATAAAAAGTAAAAGGAAGGGTCATAATCACCATTGATTTTCAACATTCACCCATATTCATAAAGGTCAATTTAATCAAGTCATATCAACAATATAAATCTAAATTAATAACTCACTAAATAATAATACTAACTATTTAAACCCTCACGTCATCTAGAAAAACATCATTAACATTAAAGTTGCCTAAATAAAAATTGTCTCAAAGTTAAAATCACTAGAGGAGAAGATCTACTCATAAAGGAACTTTACAATTGAAGTTATCAAGTCACCTATGGCTACTGGCATACTTAATATGAAGTCCCTATTGATCTCGATAAATAATCTCACTATGGAACTTGCTAGGGAGTTCACAAAAAAAAAGTTTTCCCTCAAATTATATCATCCTCAGTGTTAAAACTCTTCAAGAGTTATCTAATTATTTAGATATCAATTATTTAAAAAGACTTGGAATGTTGTACAACAACATTATTAAGCATCTCTATGTAATATTACTCATATCACTCAAATGGTGATATTTGTAGCATTAAATATGAATCTAGACATAAATAGAGCCATCAGAGGATGAGTATAACCATATGATGGCATCCGATTAGCTAGATTATAACTCATTGATTTAGATAGAGATTTGATAAAACCTTAAAACTTATCTCTAAATCTTTTTTTTTTTCTCTTTTCTCTATTTTCTTTCCTTATTTTACTAAATTTGTACTTCCTAATAAGGTTTTGGTATTGCTTATGAATATATTTGAATCCCTCTTTTAAGGTAGAGTGAGCATGGAAGTTGCTTAGAATAAGAAGGCAGGACATGGAGCATCTCCATGACATGAACAATAGGATCTTATAAGTTATGAATTGTTGAATTATATGGAGAGCTATTTATAAAAATGATCCAAACAATCATAAAACATCTATAACAAGATGTTTCCCCAAATCATCTCCTCCTAGAAAATCACTGGTCAATTTTTCACATTGTCACTGATATCATAGTCTCTGCACTCCATCTTCAACTTCTTTTAAAGGTGTTGCATCTCACCCAAGAGAATGTGTAGTAAAATTTCTTTATCCTTCGTGACCCAAGAAGCTCATTACTCAACCTATAATTGCTATTTCAATTGAAATTGTGGATGCTCAACCTTCACCAAAATTTAAAATTCCAAATATTGAAACTTACCTAGGAAAGACCAACTCAGTTTCCCATGTCATCCAATTCAAATCAATAATCTCTCTACTTACCATTAGTATTGTTGTGAAATACAAACAACTCTTCACAAGATTCAAGAAAACACCATTATAGTGGTTTTCAAGGCTTCCTCCTTAATGTATCACCAACTTTTTAGAGTTTAAGTGACTTTTTATCATGCAATTTGTTAACATCTAGAGACCATTAAAGAGATCACATACTCTCTTGAAAATGAGGTTAGAACCTAGTAAACCTCTTTGGTTCTTTATTATATGTTTCTGACTTGAGATGTTGAAAATGAAAGATCTTGAACCTATACTCAATATTCTGCATTTACTCAAAGTCTTTGAGAAGGCCATTCAAGTATGCACTCAGTCTATAATAACCAAAGACATTGGCCACGATTATATCAAAAGTGAATTTTTAGGATATACTATGCGTCATTCTATAGAAGAAGAAAAAATAAAGAAACAATCAGAATTAGCAAAACAAAAACTTACTTATTTAAGCATTTGTAACATACAGAATATTGTGAATATCAAAATATTATTATAATATTTTAAGTAATGAGCACTATTATTCCTCAACAAGTATTTTTACAAATTACCCGAACCATATAAATACTATATGGAGTCAACAATTTACACAAACATATCCATATGATATCACGCTAGGAAGTAGAATACAATTTGCGGAAGAAAAACTAACCGAAGCTTGTCAACAAATCGACCTACATAAACAAAACAAAAAATATAAGCAATCATTATGTTGTAATAAATCAGATATGGTACATCAATGGGGCTGTACAAACATAAATAAAACAACATCCTGTAAAGGACCAAATTGTTACAAAAAGAAAAAATTCTTTAGAAAAACTAATAAGAAACAATTTAATAATACAAAACGGACTTTTAGAAAGAAACAATTTCCTAAATCAAAAATCTATAAATGCTGGTTATGTAAAGAAGAGGGTCATTATGCGAATGAATGCCCTAAACGACAAAAAACAGCTAATCTTAAATCAGTCCAAATAATCGAAGAAAATGATTTAGAACCTATATTTGATATATTTGAACTTCGATCTGAGACGAACTCTATGAGTTAAGAGAAGAAAATTTAATAAACTCAACCTGTTATGATGATTCTGATTTAAATGAATATTTATATTCGGATTAATTTATGTTAGGCATAGAACAAGTCTCGGAAACAGATACAATTATAGATGACCAGTTAGAATATAATCTACACTTGACTCTTTCAGAAAACGAATACCAAAAAATCATAAAAAGAAAATTATCTTTAGGAACCAAAGATTGTTTTGACATGCCAATCTTAACATGGAAGATATATTATACGATCATGAGGAATACCCAATAGAAATGCAAATAGTACAAAATTCCTTTATATAATTTAAGCATGAGAAATCGATCTACAAAATACCACATCCTAAAAATCTGAGACATGTCTTTTTTGGAGGAATTCAAATTTTAATAAAAGCATATTTTAGAAAAGGAATAGGCAACCCTATTACCTTATGGGTCTCTGATGACATCAAAAAACCTTATTAGGGTTATTCAAGGAAATTTATCTTTATCAATCTTTATTATTTAATCTACATCCTAACTATGCTATCAACATCAACGATAGACATCTTGGCCGTCTCACCTTAAAACATAAGCTTGATCGAATACAACCGACGGAAGTCTTGTTTATAGTATTATTACTATCAAAGAGCATGCTTTAGTAATAACCATAACACGGTAATATTTAAACCACAAAATGAACCAATTCATTTAGATCCACTATTATTAATAGGACAAACAATTCAACCTAATGAAGTAGATTATACGACTTTAACTCCACCTCCTGACACCCTTGCATTAGATTTTGGAGAAAGTAGTGTATTAAATAAAACTTTTGATCAACCACAAAAACTACGAAGTTTTAATGAAGCAAACAAAGACTTAATCATTCAACCACGACGATCCATCGATACACGTAAAATACAATTCGCTAATAATCAATTATTAATCTGAGGATATTACATCTCTCGAAAAGCATTATTCTTACTATTAGACCTTTGGATCACATCGGTCCCATATCGATATGACTTTAATTCCAACTAATCTATTAATCCCACGAACAGAACCATATATTTATAGAGACTATCATGGCATAAACCATTCATGTCCGACTGAAACAAATATTCTATTTGGCTTTTGGGATATCTTAAATAACCGTATAGACTTATAACATACCTTTTTAACCGATGACACGAAAAAGATGAGTCCTCGTCGAGATGGACTTTTTACAACAATATACAATTACCTTTACTAATAACACCATAAAAATTAATTCCACCATCTTTTCTCGTTACCATGGTCCACTTTCATAGTTATATTCAAATTGAAATCTATCCCTGTACACGCCCTCTGTGATACCGGCAGTGATATCTGTGTCTATAAACAATGGCTATTGCCATCTCATGTACCTCTTCACCATACCAATTTATTACTTGACACCTTTAATGGACTTCACCATTTCTAATTATTGAACTGATCAATTTATTTTCCTCAATAATACCTTATAAAATACCCAAACTCGGTGTCTTATCGAAAATGGTCTGATTTTATCGTAATAACATTTTAAGACTCATTCGACTCTTTACATGATCATCTCGAAATACAGACCCCATGTAACCATTTTCTCTCCTGTCCTTTCATTCCTTCTCCAATCACACACTCTGCCACCTCTCCCCCTACCTTTCACAGCCAGCGTGGTGATCTTGACAAAATTATTCAAACACATTTATCCAAACCGTCTCCTCTTCGCTTTTCAGAGCTTGATAAATTAACTTATATTCCATTTTGCCAAAACTTTATTTTCCAAAACATTCTCCGAAAATCCTTTATAGTTTTGGCACAAAGACGAACCTGTTGCTCAAATTATTCCTTTAAATCCTCATTTAATTATTAGGGTTCGACCCATAAAATATACAACCGACGATAAAATTGAATTTCAAAATCAACTCACTGAGTTACTACACTTAAAACTCATCTCTCACAGAGTCCACATAAGCTTTTCGACGTAATCATCGCGAACAGATTCACGGAAAAGCGGTATGGTCATCAATTATAAAAACTTAATGATAATACTAAATTTGTGTTACTTTTTTACCTAAAGAAGTTTTAATTAACCAAATAAAAAATGCTAAATGGTTTTCTAAGCTTGATTGCAAATCAGGTTTTTGGCAAATCAAAATGCACCCTGATAGTATCGATTTAAGCTTTGGTACTCCCAGGTCACTTTCATTGGAGCGTTATGCCTTTTGACTTAAAATGCACAAATATTTCAGCGAAAAAATGGATTATTTATTTCTTGAATTTAACACCTTTTACTTGTCTATAGGCGACATTCTTATCTTTAGTCCAACTTTAGCTCATATAAAACATCTCACCCTCCTTGCTAATAAAGCTTATCAACATGGAATCGATTTAAGTAAAGGAAAGGCTCTTTGTAACCACGTGAATTCTTAATTAAAATTGAATGGAGACGATTAAGTTACAAGACCATATTTTACAAAAAATAGATAAATTCAAAACTATCTCCAATCAAAAGAGTTCTGCGTTTTAGGATCATCGATTATCTTTGAAAATTTAGCCAAGAGCACTACAAAGAAACTACGAAAGAATATACTCTAGACATGGGATAACTCGACGGAATATCTTACACATCCACAATTTTGCAACTCTTCCAAAACTAACTTTCAAATGATGAAAAATTAATTATTGAAGGATAGCTCGACACATCTTTGGGAGCCATTCTAAAGTCATTGACAAAATCTGAAGTCTTATGTACACCTTATAAATCATCCAAAAAATTACCATATTAATGAAAGGAACTCAATAATAAAAAAAATTTATCGAAATTTAAATTATTTCTCGATGAAGCACTTTATTATAAGAGCGGATAATAAAAGTCATTTCCTTTATTAAAGAAAAATTGTAGATTCTTACCTAATAAGCGATTAATTAGATGTGGTTTTACATATAATTTTGATATCGAATATATTGAAGGTAAAAATAATGCTTTAGGCGATACTAATCAGAATTTTGCGGTGTGAGTTCTCAGATAATGATTTCGACTTTCACATACATTTCGATATGGAAATAAACTCTTTCAGGAATCAATAAAATCTATTGATCTCAAAATGACGGATTATATCGAAATACCCCGATTATGGAAACTAGAAAATAAAATTATACTGATCAACTTATTGAACACTACGAATGTTAAGAAATATCTCCGGTGAAATAGGTGGAAGATCGATTCAAACCATTCTGGCCACGATATAAAACTTCATCGAGAAGATCATAAATATCAAATGACTTTTGATTCTTAAAAAAAGCGAAAATGATCAAGAAATAGCTAATGATTGGCAAAGATACTCTTTATATCAGCGAATTAACTTCAGATATATTTTATACAACGGAAAATATCATTTATTGCATATATAGTATCCTTTGATGCCAAATAAAAATTATAAGCGGATTAATTGAATGATTTATCAGAGAATTATCCTCTTAACTAGAAGGTTGTAAACCATCGAAAGCATTTATTGTTAAAGCATTGGAATTATAAAATTATTCAAACTTATCCAAGTAATTCAGGGTGAAACATTTATCGAAAAGGATGAAGACTTATTTCATATCTTGATGGAAAGCAGGAAAAATCGACGCCTCAAATATTTGGGTATCTTATTGGTGACACCTTATTTATATAGTTATAGTAAAACACCAACTCGAATCCAGAAGTATTATATCAAAATGGGTAAATATGCTTGAAAAATATGATCAAAGCCAATCGTCAAGTAAAAGAAAATTTGCAAAACTAAACAGTGACCCATTGTAATTATTGCAAAAAAGCAAACACTTCAAAGTTTAGAAAATTTGGAACAACGACAAAATAATTAACAAGAAAAAGAAGAATTAATGAGAAAGCGATTATTAAGACAAAATTACGACTACTAAAAAAAAAAATGAAAAGCAGACAATTCTCACAAAAGCGACACAAAAAGTAGGAAAAAGTAATCACAAAGGACAATTATGCGAAGCACTCAGCGCCATTTAGTCAAAAGGCACTCGACAATTATTTGGCCTTTTCGACTCCCAGTCAAAAAGGCGCCTCAACACAAATTATTGTGACGGCAATATAAATAAGAAAGATGATCTATATGAAGGGACCAACTTCACTTTGTTCTCTTTGTGTTTCCCACGAGAGTCCCGGTGAGTCTCTAGCTAATATTCAGTAACATGTATTATAGCCAATCCGGCTAAATAATACTTCTCTCACTATGTCATAAGTCTATTTTATGTTTTCATATGCTTTTGTAAGATCGTTTTGTCTACTTGCAATAATATATGATATGTTATTATGTGTATTTTCGGATTATGCCATGAGTAGGAAACGAACATCGGCTGTGCTCTGTTATTCTGAAGTAATCGTAGAGAGTTGTGGTCTTAAGTGTTGCGCTCGGATCTTCCTCAGAAAGCAGCGAGTTTTAGAAGACTACGATATGAACCGAAGTAAACAGGGTCAAATGTCTGAAAATCCTCATAATAGGATCTCGCATATTACACAAGAAGATAAAATACTTAGGAAGCGTCGACCCATAAGATAAAGCTTACATATATAGTGATAGAAGCTTTTTTTTAGGATGACATCCGAGAAAAGAAAAATAAAACAATTAGAAATACAATTAGAAAAAAAACAACAGAGCGTCAAAAATAATATTAAACAAGATAGAAAAATTAAACTCTCGATAAAGATAGAAGAAACGGATAGAGCGAAAAATGGTATCGAGGCGAAAAGATCGACGATAGTAGTCACTATACACCATCATATTCTTATGAGACGAAATAAAGAACAAAAACTAAAGAAAAGGTTATTCTTAGAAGAATTAGTGACATTTTCCATGACTAAGCTCACTAAAGAATTTTTAGAAAATGAATTTCAACGTATACAAGAAAACTTAAAACTAAACATTATTAATAATCAGTTAGAAGTTTTTCCTGAAGAACAACTATTTCACATCAAAGCACCTCTTGGTAATCTTAATGAATGGATTGTTCTTACATATATAAACTTAAAACAACATTATAAAACAAGACAATCACAAAACAGATTCCCACAAATCCACATTAGAATTAATGAAATAGTTGATATACAAGAACCATCGCAGGAAATAGAAGACTTAATAAATGTTCTTACACAACATCATTTCATGAACACACCCCAAAATCCAACCCTAGATACACCTATGAACCAATCTACACTAACTACTATAGAAACACAAGTAAGCACAAGTACTAATACACAAAGAACACCAACTACCCATAAATACATACCTGCTCCTAGAAACTATCAAAACTATAAATACTCTAAAACAACCTCATGTTACAACCATAAGCGAACATGGTATATATTTAAATATTATGTTGTAAAAATATTTGCAAAACCATTGATAAATGGACGATCGTAAATAAATATATAATTATAATTTACAAAGTGATGATGTTTTGCATTTATAGAAAATATGCTCAGAATTTGTAAAAAATGGTTTCTAAGTTTACAACCTGAACAAAAAGCTACTATCCGATCCACATGCGGATCAGACAACTCTATAAATACTCCCGACAAATGGCCAACCATATATGCCGATTACATCAAAAGTGAATTTTAGGATATCTATCGTCATTCTATAGACGAAGAAAAAATAAAGAAACAATCAGAATTAGCAAAACAAAAACTTACTTATTTAAGCATTTGTAACATCTGCTACTTACAAGAATACAATTGTGAATATCAAAAATATTATTATAATATTTTAAGTAATGAACAACTATTATTCCTCAATATGTATTTTTACAAATTACCCGAACCATATAATACTATATGGAGTCAACAATTTACACAAACATATCCAAATGATATCACGCTGAAGTAGAATACAATTTTGCTAGCAGAACTAACCAAGCTTGTCATAAACAAAACAAAAAATATAAGCAATCATTATGTTGTAATAAATCGGATATGGTACATCAATTACGTATAAACATAAATAAAACATCAGTAAAGACCAAATTGTTACAAAAAGAAAAAATTCTTTAGAAAAACTAATAAGAAACAATTTAATAATACAAAACGGACTTTTTGAAAGAAACAATTTCCTAAAAGACAATTTCCCAAAAAAATCGTAAATCTTTGGTTATATAAAGAAGAGAGTCATTATCGAATGAATGCCTAAGCGACAAAACTAATCTTAAATCGGTCCAAATAATCGAAGAAAATGATTTAGAATCATATTTGATATATTTGAACTTCTGAGAAGGAACTCTATGAGTTAAGCGTCTCTAAAATTTTATAAACTCGGACTGTTATGATGATTGATTTAAATGAATATTTATATTCGGATTAATTTATGTCAGACATAGAACAAGTCTCAGAAAGAGATACAATTATAGATGACCAGTTAGAATATAATCGACACTTGACTCTTTCAGAAAACGAATACCAAAAAATCAGAAAAAGAAAATTATCTTTAGAAACCAAAGATTGTTTTGACATGCTAATCTTAACATGGAAGAGAAATGTATATTATACGATACGCCAAGGGAAATACCCAATAGAAATAACTAAAACACAAGGTAGTACAAAAATTCCTTTATATAATATAAGCATGAGAAATCAGGATCTACAAAAAATACCACATCCTGAAAATGCGCATGTCTTTTTTGGAGGAATTGATTTTAATAAAACATATTTTAGAAAAGAATTGACATCCCTATTACCTTATGATGATGATAATTATACACTCAAAACCGACTTTATTAGGAGTTATTCAAGAAAATTTATGCTATCAATCTTTATTATTTAATCTACATCCTAACTATGCTATCAACATCAACGATAGACATCTTGACCGTACTCTCACCTTAAAACATAAGCTTGATCGAATACAACTACGACACGGAAGTGCTGTTTATAGTATTACCTATCAAAGAGCATACGCCTATAGCAATAACCATAACACAGTAATATTTAAACCACAAAATGAACCAATTCATTTAGATCCACTATTCGCTCAACAAATGAGTTTTGGTCATTTGAATATTTCAAGTCAAATGTGATAAGTTGGGTTTGGTTTGGGTTAATTTAGGTTTGACTTGATGATTGTAAATTTCATTTATATTTGAAATGGTGAATCAAGGTATAATTGATTTGTGAAAAAATCAATTGAATTTGGTTTGATTTAGATGGTGTTTTGTTTGAGTCCAAGGAAATGACTTAAAGGGTTTCAATTTGGATTTAATTTGATTTTGGGTTAGGTTTTGGCTATTTGAATTCATATTTTATTTATATTTGTGAATATAAATGAAGATATAAATGACTTATGAGAAAATCACTTGAATTTGGAGTGATTTGGAAGCAAATTTAACTAAACTTATGAAGGTAGGTCAAAGGGTTTGGAAGGAATTTGGAATTTAGATTTGATTATAAGTTTTAATCATTTGGAATCAAATTTGGATTTGGATTTGATAAATAATTGAGGGATTGAATTGATCTTCGAGAAAATCAGTTGAATTTGGATTGAACTTAAGAAGGTGCACAAGAGTTGGATTTAGGTTATAGGGTAGGTGGTGTTCCTAAGTTCCTATGGCATGGTCTAATCTTATGATCAACTTTTTTAAGTCTCTAGGTTTAGGTTATGTGTTCATATAATTACTAGAAGTGTCTTATGACTAAGAAAATTTTAGTGTCTGAAGGTTGCTTGGGTTTAAGAGGGCGAGGTTGAACTCCACCCAAAAGGTCAACAAAAGCGATAGTGGTGTAATTGACAAGCATACATGTATTGGTGATGACCAAAACGATCAACAACATCCAAAAGATTGCAAACACTAACTAAAGCGATCTATACCTATATCCAGAGGTAGATAGAATCGATCTTAGTCTGCAACTCAACTCATGCCAAGGGCATAAGAGAGCGAGAAGGAATTTGATAAGAATTCCATGTCAAGGACATGGAGGGAGATCCACTAGGGGATCACACATGTATTAGGTATAACATGTGAGGGGTTTATGCTGAGGGCATAAAGGAGGAGATCTGCTAGGGATTGGAGATGTGACTCTTCTACTAGGGAAGCAGGTTCAAGCTATCTGTTGGGGGATATGGATTGGAGAGATTTGAGGAGAGTCTTTGCCATTGAATTTTGATTTTGATTTAGAACCTTCATCCAACAAATTTGAGTAAATTGAATGAGATTCATTCCATTTTGGAGAGACTTTGGAGATGTGTTTATTTTGTTTATCCTTCGCTTGAAAATTTTGATTTGATGTTGGAAGTCTTCACTTAGTAAATTTGGATATGCTAAATGAGACTCAAGTGTATGTTTAAAAATATTTTTGAAAAGATTTTTTGTTTGTTTGCGATGATGTGTTTCATGTGTTTAATCTGTTTTGAAAATGGGATTCCTTAGCAAATTTAAGTATGTTAAATAGAGCCCAAATGTGTTTGATGTATTTTGATTTGATTTGAAAAATGAGATATTTACTTAATAAATTTAGGTATGTTAAGTAAGACTCTAGTCTGTTTGATGAGTTTGTTTTGTTTTGTTTTGAAAGAGAAGAACTTCTATTTAACAAATGTGGTATGCTAAATAGAGTTCAATTTGTTTTCGATTTTGAAAAATGAAACTCTCATTTGACAAATTTGGGTATGTTAAATGGAGTTCAATTGTATTTGATTTGTTTGTGATTTTGAAAAGGGAACTCTACTTATCAAATGTTGGAATGTTAAGTAGAGTCTAATTTGTTTTGATTTTTGAAAAAGGGAATTCTCATTTGACAAATTTGGGTATGTCAAATGAAATTCAAATGTGTTTTGATTTTTTTTGAAAAGGAACCTACTTAGCAAATGTGGGTATGTTAAATGAGTCTAATTTATTTTGATTTTTTGAATAAAAGAATTCTCATTTGACAAATTTGGGTATGTCAAATGGAATTCAAATGTGTTTTGATTTTGTTTTGAAAAAGGGAATTCCACTTAGCAAACGTGGGTATGTTAAGTAAAGTCCAATTTGTTTTGATTTTTTGAATAAAAGGGAATTCATATTTAACAAATTTGAGTATGTCAAATGGAATTCAAATGTGTTTTGATTTTGCTTTGAAAAAGGGAACTCAACTTAGCAAATGTTGGTATGTTAAGTAGAGTCCAATTTGTTTTGATTTTGAAAAGGGGAATTCTCATTTGACAAATTTTGATATGTCAAATGGAATTCAATTATATTTTGATTTTGTTTTGAAAAAGGAAATTCTACTTAGCAAATGTGGGTATGTTAAATAAAGTCCAATTTGTTTTGATTTTTTGAAAAAGGGAATTCTCATTTGACAAATCTGGGTATGTCAAATGGAATTCAAATGTGTTTTGATTTTGTTTTGAAAAAGGGAACTCTACTTAGCAAATGCGGGTATGTTAAGTAGAGTCCAATTTATTTTTGTTTAAAAAAAAAAATTCTCATTTGACAAATTTGGGTGTGTCAAATAAAATTTAATTATATTTATTGATTTTTAAAGATGGAATTTTTGTGTGTGCTATTGCTTTTTGAAAAGGCAAATTCCAACTTAGTACATTTGAAATGTGCTAAAAGGAATTTCAATTTTATGTCATGATTTCATTTGGAAATAGGATCTTCATCCAACAAACCTAGGTATGTTGAAATAGAGAGTTATTTTCAAAAATGTGCTTTTGAAAGAGGAGATTTTTTGTTTGTTTGCGATGATGTGTTTCATGTGTTTAATTTGTTTTGAAAATGAGATTCCTTAGCAAATTTAAGTATGTTAAGTAGAGCCCAAATGTGTTTGATGTATTTTGATTTGATTTGAAAAATGGGATATTTACTTAATAAATTTAGGTATATTAAGTAAGGCTCAAGTGTGTTTGATGAGTTTGTTTAGTTTTGTTTTGAAAGAGAGGGACTTCAATTTAACAAATGTGGTATGTTAAATAGAGTTCAAGTTGTTTTCGATTTTGAAAAATAAAACTCTCATTTGACAAATTTGGGTATGTTAAATAGAGTTCAATTGTATTTGATTTGTTTGTGATTTTTAAAAGGGAACTCTACTTATCAAATGTTGGTATGTTAAATAGAGTCTAATTTGTTTTGATTTTTGAAAAAAAGAATTCTCATTTGACGAATTTGGGTATGTCAAATGAAATTCAAATGTGTTTTGATTTTTTTTTGAAAAAGGGAACTTTACTTAGCAAATGTGGGTATGTTAAATAGAGTCTAATTTATTTTGATTTTTTGAATAAATGAATTCTCATTTGACAAATTTGGGTATGTCAAATGGAATTCAAATGTGTTTTGATTTTGTTTTGAAAAAGGGAATTCCACTCAGCAAACATGGGTATGTTAAGTAAAGTCCAATTTATTTTGGTTTTTTGAAAAAAAGGGAATTCACATTTAACAAATTTGGGTATGTCAAATGGAATTCAAATGTGTTTTGATTTTGTTTTGAAAAAGGGAACTCTACTTAGCAAATGTGGATATGTTAAGTAAAGTCCAATTTGTTTGGATTTTGAAAAGGGGAATTCTCATTTGACAAATTTTGATATGTCAAATGGAATTCAATTATATTTTGATTTTGTTTTAAAAAAGGGAATTCTACTTAACAAATGTGGGTATGTTAAGTAGAGTCTAATTTATTTTGATTTTTTGAAAAAGGGAATTCTCATTTGACAGATATGGGTATGTCAAATGGAATTCAAATGTGTTTTGATTTTATTTTGAAAAAGAGAACTCTACTTAGCAAATGTGGGTATGTTAAGTAGAGTCCAATTTATTTTGGTTTTAAAAAAAAATCTCATTTGATAAATTTGAGTGTGTCAAATAAAATTTAATTATATTTATTGATTTTTAAAGATAGAATTTTTGTGTGTGATATTGCTTTTTGAAAAGGTAAATTCCAACTTAGTACATTTGGAATGTGCTAAAAGAAATTTCAATTTTATGTCATGATTTCATTTGGAAATAGGATCTTCATCCAACAAACCTAGGTATGTTGAAATGGAGAGTTATTTTCAAAAATGTGCTTTTGAAAGAGGAGATTTTAAAATTATTTGATTTTGATTTTGAAAAGAACCTCCATGTAATAATTGTAGATATTGTTAAATAGGATTTGGTTATCTTTATATCTTTTTGAAAATGTTATGCAAATCTTTTATCATGTGACTTTTAATTAATTTGAAAAGTGATTTTTGAAAATAATATTTTTTGCAAAGGATTTATTATGGGATGAACCTTGCCTCACCAAGAGGGTAGTAAAGAGGTTCTAAAAATTTTTAGTCATCTCCTTTAGTTTAGTTGATTTATTTTTACCTATTGGGGGACCTAATAGGGGTTTTAAGACTTACACAATGTGAGGTCCTAAAACCTAATGGATTTTGGCTAGCTTTGCTTAAGGATGAAATAAGCTAAGTGCCAACAGAAAAAAAGATAGTTTTGGGCTTATATAAAATATAAGTTCACTATCGATGCTTAGAGACAATAATGTCTACTAAAGATGGAGGGAGAAATTATCCCCAGCGGAGTCGCCAGAAAAATCTGTGATTTTTATTTTTGAGATGTGAGACACCACGCAGATCTTAGGGAGTATTTATTGAAGTGATTGGGTATGACATTAAAGAATGGTGCATTATCTCGAAAGATAGAAACTACCACCCTATAATGGGACTGTCACAATAATCACAAGACATGATAGATTCTTGAATGTATTAGAGATTTTTCTCCAACATTACATGGAAAAGTAAAATAAGATTTATTTTAAGCCGGGTTCGTTAAGTTTCCTATGGTGGTAAGCCCTCATACTTAATTACATCTTAGATAATAAAATTCCCTAAGAATATTCTCGATTAAAATAGAAATTAAAGTCTCGAAAGATTTCAAGGCTAGATTATCAAATGATTGGCTGTATTTGAAAATATAAGTGGAAAAACCCAAGGAGAGGACTTATTATCGCAAATAATAGAAAATGCTCGTGATCTTGGAAGCAGTGAGCATTCCAATCTATCATATGATTGAAAGCTTGTTTGAAATTGAAGAGATTAATTTAGTTAAAGCATTCTATTAGAAAATTTGGGACTTATAGTCCATAACACAAGGTTGTGAAAATTTTAAGAGGTGGGGATTTATCTTGGTAGTCAGAAGGACGGATCTAGATCAGGGAGCTTTGACATAAGCCAAAAGCCACCAAGTCTAAACGAAGATGGGTATATTGTTTATCTCCACAGAGGGATAAAACCAATTGTTGACTTCTAATTTCAGTGGCTAGCTAACTCCTCCTACGCTTTAAAATCATGTAGGCAAGTCATATGATTTTGCAAAATAATTAGGTTGTTATTGTTTAAAAAGAGATTAAAGTATTTAGATTCACTCTCTAAGAGATTAGAGCATGAGTGATATGAACAATGACTTAATCTAATGCAAAATCTTTTCAAATTTTATTTCAATTTTGACACTTTATTTGACAAAGGCTTTGAGATTTTTTATGTCTAAATGCATTATGAAATAGATTATTGGTCAAATCAGGAGAGAAGAGGGTGAAGCTCCGTTAGTAGAGTTGCTCTCATAAGTCAAGCGGTTCTCATGCATGTAAGGATGGAGGCCCTCATTTTGCAAGTGAAAGGATGTCACGACCCGGCCCGGGAGTTTGGAATACCAAGGCGGAAACAGACGATCGGACGGATAAAAGAAAACATTTCTATAACAATTCCAATATAAATTTAAAGTCTCCAATCTGATAAAAAAGCCTTCTGATCCATAATTTAAAAATCATAAAATAATGTTATCTGATTTAGGAAAAATCTTTAACATAACTCAACATAATTTCGACATAAATATCTATCTCCTGCAGTTCCTCTACGGCTCGCGACTTTCTTCTATCGGTCGTTTAATTAAGATTATTCGCGAAAAGATTAAACAACTAACAAATGAATATAATTCTTAGATTGATTATCTATTACATATAGTAAGAAAAAGAAAGCTATGTCGGTTTTTCATGCAGTCTGATGCGTAAAAAAAAAAATGTCAAACAATCAATCATCGTATGTGAGGTAAGTATCGTAAACATTTTGTAGCGTATGGGTCGGTTATAAACATTTAGCAGGTAGCGTAGGGGGTCGTGTTCATAAACATTTAGCGATAGCGTATAACTTTTACTTTTACCTTTACTTTTCGCGTCCATGAGTCATATCATCTCGTCCAAAGGATAAGTATCCATAACTTTATCATTTCAATTTTTGGCCTTTTTTTTCCTCATGCGTGCCGCAAATTCGTCAGTATCCCATAAGAGAAACTTCAACATACACATTCATAGCGTCTGATCACTATTATTAATTCATGTAGCATCGATGACTTTATAAAATGAATCGTGATATGATCTAGCGTTCAGATATCCAAACATAAGAAGCGGAACTATTCATAATTTATATAAAAGCGAAAATCATCACAATGGCGGTCGGGGAAAAAGTCAAAATCATCTAAACATGCATTTCATCGAAAGTAAAGACATTTTTACCATAAATGTAAGACATAATTACCCACTTTTAACTTGCTTTTCAACCTCCTTTTAATGATTTAATTCATTGCAATTCACATAAAAATATTAAGTGTTAAAGTTACTTAATATATAACATTAATTGATTATCATACCCCATCAAATGATTCTAATCTAATTAACGATAATATAAATACATTTCATTTATATGTGCTCCAAATCTAATACTCCCTTTCCTTATTTTTCTTAAATTTATTCTTGAAATGATCTTAAAATGATTCTTAAACTAAATTTTAATTTATCTACCTAATTTAATTTAAAGTCCTTTAAATCTATAACCCTAAGTTAGAATTATAAACCCTAAGTTAACTTGAAATGATATAAAAAAATCATATAATAACATAACAATTAACAATTCAATTAAATTAATTATATTAATATATATATATATATATATATATATATATATATATATATATATATATTTTATATACCTCTCGGTTGCCAGAAGTTGGCGGCAGAAGCCTTTTCGCTCACTCAGTTCTGCAGGCTCCCTCCTCCGGTTGCTTGCGTCTTCCCTTCCCTCTCTCGATTGCTTTGCAGACTCCGTGCAAGGTCGACGGCTGGAGTCCTCACTTTGGTAGACGAAACTCTCTTCTTCTTCCTTGGAAAGCAGGTATCCTCCTTTCTCTCTTCGATCGTCAGAGCTATTTCACTCGTAGGGCATGCACGCGGGTAATTCTCCTCTTCTCTCCTTCTCTCGTGTTTTTTTTTTTTGGGGCTCGGTTTGGTTCAGACCGAACACCGTTGATTACTTTTCCTCTTTCATAATTGCTTGACAGTTCTCTTTTTTTTTTTTTTAAGTTTGGTTATTACAAAGGATATGTATGCATGTTGTTGACCTGATTAAAGGGTTGTTAAATTTTTTAATTATTTTGATTTACATCATAGGTTTAAATTGTGAGGTTATGAGTTATAGTTGGGTAAAATATTTATTTTTTTCTAAGAGACTAACCGCATCTAGGCCATACAACAAACATCAATCATAAAGGAACTATGAAAATGCATGTAATTTCTAATGCACAAGTTAAACATAACATCAAATATTTTATAGCACCGTAAAAGAATAAAAGATCGGTCGTCGAGATCTTGTCATTACAGAAAAAAAGAAAATGGATAGCCGAGCTCTACCTTTATACAACCCAGTACAATTTACAAATGATAAATGTTATGGTGGATCTTCAAGTCTTCATTTTTCATATCTCCTTCATTTCTTTATATCTTTGCTCCCTTCGATTTGATTTGCTTTACTTCAAAAGTATTAGAGGGCCTCACAAGACAAAGTCTTCTAGTCACTGCTCATCATGATCCTCCATAGCACTAATCCTAATTCTTATGCAAAATTACGTTAAAAAATAGAAAATGTAAATTTAACTACACCTGCAAAATAAGTGTTGGCTAAACACACATACAACCCAAGCAATTATATCATAATTTGGACTTAGCATCCTGCATATGAGTAACCAAGCCCAGCTGTCCTATCTTAGATTTTGCTTAGGGGCTTAAGCAACCTGCAAAAAGAGTATTATATTTATTTTTAAGCTGCCCCTTAAACATAATTTTCTGCAGAAAATATGATTAGATCACATCACCATCCATCACTCTAAAATACACTCTAGATCAGGTCTAAAACATTACATCACAAAATAAAAAAACATCATTATACACTCCTAACATAAGACTAGAAGTGGTGACTTTGTTCTAATATGTGTGTTAAGGCTTGTGTGGTATGTTTTGCTAAGCATTAGAGTTATAATTCTCTAGGTGTGAAGGGAATTTAACTTAACCATAAAGTATGATTTTACTTCAAGTTGTTTAATTAATTTGAGAATTTTAATTTGTGTTTTTTTTTGTTTCATATGGACTACACTTAGCAACTAAGTGTTATAAAGAAAAGAAAAGAGGATTGCCCTCGTTCATCTCTACCTTAAGTCACTTTCTAAAGTATGTTAATTTGATGTAATTCTCCTTAGTGAATGACTTATTAAATGATTTAATTAATTCTAAGTTTAGGTTCACCTTAAATGATCTTATTCAATATGAAATGCATCTTAAGATTAACTTGAGCTATACATCTTATGACATATATTAAGTTATTTCTTCACATGTAGCATATGACTTAATTCTAAGTATAACTATACATGCAATATATTTCTTTTAGCACATTTTAAATGTAAGATACATATATGTATTTTGTAGAAAAGGAGATTTTCATTCATTAGTTAAATGCACATACAAGTGTGTAAAAGTTTTAAGTGAATATTTCGTCATTGTTAAACCAGGAATCAGTAAGGCTACTTTTCTTTGCATCCTCAAAATGTCCAGACTAGATATACTCACTATTCTTAAATAGACATGAATGTACAAATGACTACAAGAATGAAAAATCATGCAAAAATTGTATTTCTTTCAATTAAGAGGAGATTTTCATTCATTAGCTAAATGCACATACAAGTGTATAAAAGTTTTAAATGGATATTTCGCCCTTGTTAAACCAGGGGAATGAGTTAAGTCCTCTTTGGGGCTACTTAAAGCCTACATCTAGAATCGGTAGATATATCCAAGATTCTTAAATACACATGAATATACAAATGATTACAAGAATAAAAAATCATGTAAAAGCTATATTTTTAATCAATTGAAATATTTATGCATATGGATTAAAGTTCTATCCAAATTCTAATGTAGAGATACATATAAGTGAAATCAAATAAATGCATATCGCTGTTAACCAGGGAAGTGAGGTAATCAAATGACCTCCTTGGGGCTAACTAAAATCTCATGTTCCCAGATATCCGGACTACATACTTATTAACGTTCAAGTACATGTAAAACTACATATGAATTAAAGAAAAGAAAGCTTCATTCCATATACTTACGATATAATCACATGCATCTCTTATGTATTCATAACTAATATTCATAACATCTATAATCATTTGTTTATAAGTTTTTGAAAAATATATATGGATTTAATAGTGATAATAGCCATACATATATTTAAATTAAATCAATACATGCAAGCTTGACATAAAGGAAACCATTTGATTTAATTAATTTTTTTGCAAAAGATGAATGTATGAATCAAATGATATACAATATTTAATGTTCGGAAAGGAATAAATAACATAAAACACATGATCTTATTCAACCAAATAAATTTCTAAGGATAATTATCTCAAATATAAGCATTTAAAGAAAACCAAGGCTCTTTATTATCATTTTTTTTTGAATTCATGTTTGATTTGATTTAAGAAATGTGAAAAGAAGTTTGCTAATCCTAAACCCATTCCCATATTTGTGAATTAATTTGGTTTAATAAAAAGTAATTAAGTTGATTTTATGGGTTAATTAAGTTATGATATGGATTAAATCAATTAATTAACCTTTGTCTATGTTACCTTAAAATAATTAATTAAATAATTATGAGCCAATATGATATGCATGGAAAATAATTTGTAATAATCCTAAGAAATGAAAGGGCCTAATACAATTAGCTCATAATTAATAATTAATTAGGTTAAATAATTTAATTAAGTACTCTTAAAATTGTCTAACATATGTGGGCTAATTATAATTTTCTTAAGATTCGCTTAGGTTATTGAACACCTAAGTAACTACCCAAGATTTGATTAATTAAGATTCCATGTGATTATAGTTTCAAATTGAATAATTAAGCAATTTAATTAATGAATTAAACTATCAATTAATCTCAAATTAATTAATTTCCATTCAAGTGAAATGAACTTAGAAAAAAAATTGGGAAAGGTGTCTCAATCTCATTCCCCATACCCACTCACTGTTTCACAATGATTAGTAAGCTTAATTAATGATTTTCTTACTGTCTAAAATATTAATTAATTGCCTAATTAATTAGGAAAGTAATTAAGGTTAGGACAACTAATTTTCTTAATTAATTAAGCAATAAATCGCAAAAATATTATGAGAGGCAGAGGTCATCCCATTAATTAATCTCATAAAATTTGAGATTAATTTCTTGGATAATTAAAGAGTAATTAAGCTAATTAAATTTTCAATTAAACCCAAATTAAGCCTTGATTTTTGTTCAAAATTAATTGGGATCAATTTTAATTGAATCCCCTATTAAATACTTTCAAAATGAATATTTAGTTGCATTTTTATGATTTTTCTATGTTTTGTTATAATTTTTCAAAATTTCAGTTGATTTAAATGATTTTTCTTTATTTTTATAAAGTCTATTAATTTATTTTCACTATTTGAACTTCAGAATGCAAGCTCTCTCAATCCAGAAATTTTTTTCACTTGAAATTTTTATAGTAGGTAGATTTTAAGCTCAATTTCAATCTCTGAAAATTTCAAATCGATCTGATGCGTATTTTTAGTTTAATTAATGAAATTTTATTTTTACTAAAATTCAAATTAAGCTCAAACTATTCAGTTCAAATTTTAGGTTTGTTGAATTAATCTCGAATAGACAAATCCAACGAGCCATTATTTGCAATTTTTAATTGAGTATTTCATTTCTATGAGTTTTTGAAGTTTCAGGTGATTTAAATAATTTTTAAAATTAGAAAATGGTCGAATTTATTACTTATTCTAGTCAGCACCGCGCGGTGCTAACGTGGCAATTCAGTGACACGATTGGTCCGGTTCCGCGTGGCGCCATCGATGCGGCGGCGGTCTTTGCGTCGGTAAATGAGAAAGGAAAGAAAGGCGCGGTTTGATTGGGATTCGATGCGGATCGAATGCTCCAGATCGAATCCATATGATTTGAGGTTGACAAAGTGCGGATCTAGCGTGAAATCGCAACCGCCCGTTTCCTAACCGCAAGATTGGATGGCTACTGCTTCCCAACCGGTGAAAGCGACGGGAATAGTGCAAATCGATGGGATTTTCGAGATTTTTGCGAAATATGAACGAAATCTCATACGAATGGGCTCATTTTTGCATCAATTCACACCAAAAAACTTCTATATTCGTATTGGGACTAAATAAAATGAAGAATGCAAGGATTTTCTAAAGATATTCCTAATATCGCGCAAGAATCGTTATAAATAAAAGCTCGTAAGGCCGGCTACGATTCTTGAAAATTACCTCATCAGGGATGATTTTCGGCGGCGGTGTTGATCTAAGCATGTTCCTATGTGCAAGATGAAGCTTTGGGACTGACCTCGTTTTCCTTCGCTTGGAATGTCGTCTCCACCAAGAGTCGTCGCTTCCTCGCAGAAACTCACTCAATTTTGGTGGCTTTAGCTCAAAGGGAGCAGGGGGATGAATGATGATTACTTGGGGAGCTCTTGGAGAGTGAAAGAGAGAAGGAGGAGAGTTTTTTTCAGCTTCTATTTTCTTGTTTTGGTTTTTGGCTGAAAATCACCTATAATGGTGATTTTTGACTCATAGTGGATGTCATATGGCTTGGGGTGGTCGGGAATGGTAGAGAATCATCTTAGGCAACTTCATTTGAGTGGAGGGGGGTGTGAGAATGTAGCCAAGGTAAGGAGAGTGGGAGTCCTTGCTTGCCAAGTGTTCCAATGAGGGAGGTGAGGTGAATGAACCTCCCCATGAGTCATGGCTGACCCAACCACCTCGAGTCAGGTTGGTCAGAGTCCTTGAAGCTTAGGTGGATCAATGGATGAGTGTCAAGGGGTTAAGGAAGAGAAATGATCACTTAGGTGAGTGTCTTCTCTCATGGGGTGCTCATGACCCAAGGGCAAAGTGGTCATTTGTCATGAATTTGATTTGGACAGATTTGAAATGAGTCAAAAGTAAGTTGGATCAAATTCCATATCATTTGGAGTTTATTTGGTTCAATTTGACTCAATCTGACCCATTTAGGTTAAATTGAGTCAAAATGAGTTAGGTTGATCAATTGGTCAAATTGGATCAAATCAAGAGTTTTGTCAAGTTCATATGACTATTTAGAGAGAATTGCATGCTTTGGTTTGATTTAATTTAGATTTAATTTGGGTTTAATCTAATTTGACCCTTTATGTCAATTTGAGCTAAGTGGGTCAATTGGCCAAATTGGATTCAATTGCGGTCTTGGGTCAAGTTTAACAATCAATTAGTAATGAACTTGAGCCATTGGTTGCAATCAATTTGGATTGAATTTTGATTTGACATATTTTGGTCATTTAGGTCAATTTTGGTCAACTTGATCAAAATGATCAATTGGGCTAGGTTTGCCTCAATTGAAGGTCATGTCATGTTCAAATGTTGATTTTGTGTTGATTTGAATTATTGATTTTAATGGATTTGGATTAAGTTGTAATTTGGCTAGTTTGGGTTCATACGGGTTAAATGGTTGACTTAGTTTGACCTAATTTATGATAATTGATCAACCCAGGATGATCAACAATTATGTCATGAAGTTTGGATTGGCTTAATTCACTTTGATTGGATTGGATTGGATTGATTTAAGTCAAATTGTCCACTTTGGGTCAAGTGAGCCAATTCGGTTTAGTTGGCTTGATTTTGAATTTAGTTTGATTTAATTGAGTTTATATATGAATTTGGGATTGATATATAAATTCAATTGCAATTGGTTTGGGTTCAAATGAGTTTTGGTTCATTTGAATATTTTAAGTCAAATGGACTAAGTTGGGTTTGACTTGATGATTGTAGATTTCATTTATATTTCGAATGGTGATTGAAGGTATAATTGACTTGTGATAAAATCAATTGAATTTAGTTTGATTTAGATGGAGTTTTGGCTAAGTCTAAGGAAATGGCTTAAAGGGTTTTAATTTGGATTTGATTTGATTTTGGATTAGGTTTTGGCTATTTGAGTTCATATTTCATTTACATTTGTGAATATAAATGAAGATATAAATGACTTATGAGAAAATCACTTGAGTTTGGAGTGATTTGGAAGCAAATTTGATTAAGCTCATGAAGGTAGGTCAAAGGGCTTAGGTAGGATTTTAAAATTTGGATTTGATTTTAGGTTTCAATCATTTGGAATCAAATTTGGATTTGGATTTGATAAATAATTGAGGGATTGAATTGCTCTTGGAGAAAATCAATTGAATTTGGATTGAATTTGAGAAGGTGCACATGAGTTGAATTTAGGTTATAGGGTAGGTGATGCTCCTAAGGCATGATCTAATCTATGATCAACCCTTCTAAATCTCTTAAGTTTAGGTTAAGTATTCATTTAATCACTAGAAGTGTCTTATAATTAAGAAAATCTTAGTGTCTAGAAGGTTCCTAAGTATAAGAGGAGGTTGGGAACTCTCTTCAAAAGTGAGGTCAACAATAACATGTGCCAATATTTATTTCAAGTTTCTTATCTACGCCTTCTATCCGCTTGTACACTAAGTTGCGGATCTGATGGCATGAATGTTTTGATTTTTGTTCAATGTTTAAAGTGAATTTCATTCGCTTCATTTAATCTATAATTCATCACATTTTAAGTTTCGTTGAGACTTGGCTCATGCTTATTAATGAGCATTCAAGTCTTCATGGGTTTATCATATTTAGTACTTGTTCTTGCTTGTAGAGGAGCTGTTATATCTTCTTCAAGCCTACTAGTGTGAATCAATGCTATTTTCTGTTCTCTTTCAATTCTTTCAATGTTGAATATGATATTGCTCAAATGCCCATTAAATGCTCACGTCCATGCTCATATGTGAACATTAGGGTCATATGAGTTCATTGGAAGGCCCCTTTGTGAATTTCATTTTAGAGAGTCCGATTTTAGTTTGAAAGCGATCATCTCATTATACTTCAAATTTCATGTGTTTCAAAAAGGAAGATATGGCTGTTTGAGGGTTCTTCAATTTTTCATTCGACTCATTGCAATGTCATTTCAAATTCTATATACCTTAATTTTTTTTTGCATTCAAGAGAGATATGATGGTCTGATGCTTCTTGAGAGGCATATCTGTCTATGTAAGCAATTGTTAAACTCATTGTGAGTTTCATGCGAGGTTTGCATAAGGTCTATCTTTGCTAAAAGGATAGGCTTTTGAGTCTGCTATAGGTTCCATTCGTGCCAGTTAATGAGTTATCGACTCTTCTGCTCAAATCATTTGAGTCTCTATCTTACAAATTCAGTTTTAGTTTTAGGGCTCTAGAATTATCCTATTTGAATCCTTCTGTCCACTTGATATTCCATTTAGGTTCAGTATGAGTTTGTTTTGGCCATGTGTGACCATTCCATGTGAACATTAGCAAAAGCCCAATTTGTCCTTCAATGATTTTAGTTTATACTCATAGAATGACCAAGTCACATTTCTTGGTCGTGAATGATTTATTAAACAACATTCTTAGTCAAAAGCAAACTATGAAGTCCTTAAGCTTTCATAATCGGATCATTGATGTGCTATTAATTATAATTTCAAACCCTCGCTTGATGATTATAGCTACAATTTGTCTGTGGCTTATGTCACATCCAAGCTTGTTCGAGTGCAAATCACCTTAATTTTAAAACTCTCTCTTATTTAATTTAATTTAATTTTCATCTTTTAATTTAGGCTTCAAATATCTTTTATTTTCTTTTGTATGTCTTGTATTATTTTGAATTTACGAATTTTGGCGGCATTTGTCAGCCTCCCAGTTTCATCCTCACTTAGGGGTCTGATCGGTATCTTGCGACATTGCAGCTAGGGATTCTTCGCACTTACCGCGCTTATGAAAAGTGACACATAGGTTTTTGAGACATAATTCTCCTCGCCGCATTAGAACAATGCGCACGACTACTTAATTTGTAAGTTTCTCCGTCACGTAAGAACAATGTGCGTTGGTAGTTAAATGATTTTAGGCATTTTCCCTGCTACATTAGAACGTGTGCGGGTATTTAATTTATTTTGGTATTTTACGAACAACGTGCGTTTGTAGTTAATTTCTCCGTCACTTAGGGGCATGATATGTTTTAAGAACAGAAGAGTAGTACTGGCTACATTTGCACTTGAAGATGAAGCAAAGAGATGGTGGCAGACTCAGTATAGAGAGAAGTTTGGATTAATGCTTATTACTCCTAAATGGGATGATTTTGTTAAAGTATTCAAGGATTAGTTTATTCCACCATTAGCCAGACTAGTATTACAAGACAAATTTTTCAGTTTGACTCAGGGATCAAAAAGACGGTAATGTGGAAGCATAGCTATGTCAGTACACAGGAAGAGAATTGTCATAGATTTCTGCGAGGTCTTAGAGATCAGTTAAGGTTTACGGTAGCACCATTTGAAATCAGTGAGTTCTTAGTATTAGTTGAAAGGGCCAAGAGGATTGAAAATGATTTGAATTTTTCTAAACAACATTGGGATCTATAGACGAGTAAGCGTAGAAGTTTTGGAAGGAAGCTAAATTTTCATAGCAAAAAATTTAAATTTTATAACAAGCTGAAGCAAATCTGGTTGGAAAAATCTATTTGTGACAAATATGAAAAGAGACATTTTGGACAGTGTTTAGCTAGTTTGGAGAAATGCTACAGATGTGACCAGTCAGAACATTGTCTGACATATTGCCCACTAGAGGAGAAAAAGGATATAAAATCGTTCAGTTATCAGGGACAAGGTCAGCAAAGGAAATTTTTAGAAGGCAGTAACTATGCAACACAAGATTCGATGAAAAGCTTTCAACTCAAGAGAAAGCTGAAACTTCAGAATGCGAGACGAACCATTCAATAAAGGCTAGAGTTTTTGCCACGACCTCGTAGGAAGCAAAAGAATCAAATGAAGTGGTGACATGTAGGCTTAAAATTTCAGATCAGTTGGGTTCAATTTTATTTGACTCTAGTGCTTCACATTTGTTCTTTTCTGATAGTTTCTCTAAAAGTTTGCCTATTCATGTTGTTTGTTTTACACCTACTTTGAATGTTGTGATATCTTCTGGTGATAGTTTGTGTGCAAATAGAAAATATATTGTGGATATTAATATTTAGAGTAGAGAATTGCTTGCAAAATGAATTATTATACCATTTATATGCTTTAACATCATTTTGGGTATGAATTGGTTGATTAAACATTTTGCAACAATTGAATGCGAGAAAAGAAAAGTGAAATTTAGTATACTTGATGAGATCATTTTATTGCTTCTGCAATGGAAATGTAGTATCTTCTTTGATTAGTGTAGTGAAAATAAGCAAATATTTGAGAAATAGTGAATTTGTATTTCAAGCAACTTAGAAGTATTGAATAAAAATGTGCTTGAACTGAAAAATATTTTAGTTAGTCTCTAAATTTCATGATGTATTTCTTGAAGAATTGTTAGATTTACCCCTAGAAAGAGAGGTGGAATTTGGGATTGATATACCATCATATACATCTTCTGTATTTAAATATCCTTGCCGATGGACTTCTAAAGATTTGCAAAAATTAATGTCAATTACAAGAATTGATTGATAAGAGATTTAAAAGACTCAACAATTCACACTGGAGTGTGCCTGCACTTTTTGTTAAGAAGATGGATGGATCTATGAGGCTGTGCATTGATAACAAAGAATTGAATAAAAGTCACATCAAAATAAATATCTCTTACCGAGGATTGATGATTTATTTGATCAGTTGAAGGGTGTAATTATATTTTCCATAATTGATTTGATGTTTGGATACCATTAAGTCAAAGTTAAAGATGTCGATGTTTTCAAGATAGCTTTTGAGATCAGGTATGGGCATTATGAATTTCTTGTAATGCCCTTTAGTCTAACTAATGCTCTTGCAATTTTTATAAATTTGATAAATTGCATTTTCATTCCCTATGTGGATTAGTTTGTCATTATTTTTATTGATGATATTTTAATTTATTCAAAAATGGATGAAGATCATGTTAATCATTTGAGTGTAGTCTTGGAGCTATTAAGGAAGAATCAATTTTATGCTAAGTTTTTAAGTGTGAATTCTAGATGCACAGTGTGATATTTCTAAGTCATATTATTAGTGGAAAAGGTATTTTTGTAGATTCTCAGAAAATAAAAGCACTTTTGGAATGGATACACCAAAGAATGTTATAGTGGTTCATAGTTATCTGGGTCTGATAGGTTATCACAGGAGATTTGTAAAGAGGTTTTCTCAGATTACAGTGCCTTTATCCAATATAATGAGAAAAAATATTAGATTTCAGTGGACAGTTGAATGTGATCAGAATTTTAAGCAATTGAAAAAACATTTGACAACTGCGCTAGTTTTAGCCATTCCATTAGAGATTGAAGGATTTTAGATATTTAGTGATGCATCTTTGAAAGGATTGCGCTATGTATTGATGCAGAACAAGAGAGTGATTGTATATGCTTCTAGATAGTTGAAACTCCATAAAAGAAATTATTTGACTCATGATTTAGGGTCTGTTTGGTGCAACTGCAATTATATGGAAAAGCATCTGTGAAGTTGCTGCGAGAAAAGTGCTATTAGAAAGTTTGGTTTTGATTAAACAGTTTACCTGTTTAGAAAATTGAGCTGTACAAGTGTTGTGCTATAGTTGTTTCTAAAAAAAAAGACTAAAGTACTCTTATGTGTATATAGTAGCCACAAATGCATATTTTTAAAATATTCTGAATATACTAACAAATTGAAATTTTATAAAGTTTATATATGCGCATAAATACAATATTTTGCATATGAATTTAAGACATCACATTGCAAACAATAATATGAAAATTAAAATAATAGTTGCAACATGTAATCCTAATAAAATAGTGAGCTTCATCTCTAACTGGTTAAGTCTTCTAGAAAATTTATTTTCCAAAGCTTTTCTCCAAACATGATCACTATTCGCACCTATTTCTTCGTATTCATCAATCCATTTAAAAGATTGCAGTCATTCGATGTTCGATTTAGAGAATATTTGTAAAATCTATGACCATAGTTGCTTTCGATGTATATGCAATAAATCATAGTTCACAATTCAGGATGCACTAAAAAGCCTTGAACTTATGTTTGTTGAGACATGTTTAAGTGAGCAGACAAAAGTATTAGCATGTAGTTCTTAACATTTTTGTATACAAAGAATTTAGTGTATCTAAAATAGACATTAACTTCAATTCAACTAGTGTTAGTAAATTTCATCAAAAAAATAAGATGCATCCTTCAAACAAAGTTCTTAAATATCAAGCCAATGGGTGAAGAAAGCAACATTTAAGAATAATAAAAAATATTTCACATATTAATTAGAGTGATTTGTTCTCTTAGTTGTATCATCTTCTCAACCCGTCTCTATTTTGTATTCCACTGTCATCCACTATTGAATCACTTTCAACAAATGATTGGCTCGTGCAATATTCACATGCTTTAAGAGGCACAAATGTTAAATCTTCATCTACGACACTGAAAACAATATCTTCTCGTGATGGATGTCATCGTATATATGTAGAGCAACAGTTGCTACAATTATCTTTATTTGTTTTTTGTACGAATACGTCAGCATGCCACGTAGAATGACTCACTTTTTCTAAACTCTAAATATCCGCTCAGTAACACCCCGTAATGAAGAGTGCCACTTATTAAACATTTCTCTTCGGCTTCTTACTACATGGTCGCCTCCTCAAAAATCATGGATGGATATATATTGTATTTGGATATGGTTTTATTGTATTAGATATCCAACATCAACGAGATAATATTTTTCTAAGGGTAAATAAATATGATAATTATGAACCTGTAACACATCACATAATTTCTTGTATAAATGCTTACCTAGAGGTGGCATTGGAAAATTACACTCTTGCCTATGTGTAGTATATTTGAAAATATGACTATCATGTGCACCCTCCCACCACCATGATGAATGTAAAATACATGTTGAAGTTGCATCGACCATTATGTTCTTAGGTATCCACAACATCAAATATACGTGACTTTCTCACTGTTAGGAACACAGGTGTTTCATCAAGTGCTCTAATGCAATCTCGTGTACACGTTCCACTTAAAAAATATATTTGCATAAGTAATCATTATACAAAAATTTGTATGAACGTACCTTAAAGTATGACATATATTTGACATTAGTATATATTTCTGGTGGGGTACTTCTAAAAATAGGATCAATTGTCTTCACAATTTCTTTTGCCAAACTTACCAATGCACCTAACCCAAGTATCGCTATTTACGTGAATGCTGAAAACATTCACGAGATGCTCAAATTGATTCATTGTGTGATAAAATATACAACGTTATAGCTAACACTTCTCTTGTGCTAGTCTTTAACGAACCATGAAACCCATATGAAGCTTCAAGTTCATGCAACAAGTCCAAAAATATAGTTTTTGATATTCAAAACATATTATAAAACCTATTTGGGTGACCTCCAATTACTCCAATCCATTTATCTCCAATGTGAGATGAAGTCATACATGGAGTCTTGCATATATATGTTTTGTAGTTCTCATTTATTAAGTATATCATGGTTGGAATAACACTTGTTGAGCCCTTTCAATTATCTCGGCACTATTATTCGTCTCCATTAGTGTGTAAATTTCTACATTACAAGTGCATGAATTTAATTACTCACAATTTATGCTATGTGTAAACTCAGTTGAGGAACAAGAGATAATAGCAATGGAAGGCATAATTAAACATAAAGGAGTACGCACAATCATGAAAGTACTAGACATAATTAAACGTAAATGATTAAACATAATTAAAGTCTCATGAGAGGACTAAAAATAAATAAATATAAAAGAGTACGCGCAATCAAACAGTAATACAAATTTGCAGTACAAAGAGGAGAAAAAAAATGCTTCCTCTTCTAAAGGAAATATGACATTTAGAGCTGCTAAAAGACAATCATACATCACAATTATTTAAAGAATAGTGAAGGTAATGAACTCTCCGCTCAGGCGTCATTATCAAGAAAGCTTCTCGCTTGGTTGGGTTTTCAAGTAGTTTTATTGAAAATAAATATAATGGCATGTCATCAAATATTTCAGGAGCACTCTCAAGAAGTTTGATAGCTTCAGACATTGATGAATTGGTATGCACGGTTCTAGCACTAGATGCATAGTTGCACAATTTGATATTAATTGTGTTATTTTATCTCTTAGGAATATAACATTATTTTTTCTTCTTTTTTGCCCTCATTGACTTTTAGTTGATGGGTGTTTTGAATGACTAGATTCACCTTGTTCATCAACTTCACGCACGGACTCTACATTAATGTCATTTGAATGTACTTCAGGCTCAGCCAAATTTTGGGGAATTTCTTGAGTTGATCCCCAAATATAAGCACCAGTAGCTACAACCCCAGTAAACATCATATCAAGTTTTTCTTCTAATTTTGGGTTTATGCAACACATCCTAAATTTCTTTGCATTATACACAATTTATAATTTAGAGTATCAATATTTAAGTATTCATAAAGAGAATTCTATAAAAACTTCATAGAAATATGAAGAGTGTATGATGAAAATTTTGTTCATCTCTAGTTATTTATTTGGACCAATCGTTTGAAGCATCAATTATTTTTCTGATAGGATCCCAACCTAATTCAGTCAAACCTCTCTTTAGTTCCTTCAAAGTTTCTAATTTTTTTTAAGTTGGTCCTATTTATTCTTCACTTGTGTTTTATCATACAATCTTTTTATTTTCTCTTAAAAATTTATCAAAATATTTTGCCAATCTTCTTTATTGAAGTGAGTTGTTGGTCTATTCCTTAATTCCACTTCTTTTAAATATAGATCACAAAATATGATCTTGATTTCTCTCTCCCATGTGACAGATAAACCACCATCTTTTGGTTCATTCATATGGCAAGCTATAAGATAGGTAAGCAATAGAGAAATTCATTACATAAGTTGCATACTTCTCTGTGTATCATCCAAACTCATTGTAGGTGTTGCAAGCAATCATATACTTGTGAAACATTGTAATAACCGAAAGTTTAAACAAAAAAATAATAATAAAATAAAATGCAACCGCCGCGGCGGTTAGCCGCGGAAGGAAAGAAAGGAAACCCGAGGGTGTCGGTTTCGACAAATCGAAAAAGAATTCCCAAAACACGCGAGAGAGGAAACGGGAGAGGGAGAAAGTGAGAAGAGAAGACTCTACCCGTGCCCTAGCCGTGCGTCGTCGGCCGAGGAAGGAGAAGAGGAAATCGTGCGTCGAAGGACGTCATCGGCCGAGGAAGAAGAAAGAGTTGCATGCCCTAGCCGAGCGAGACGCCTCTACTGCCGTCGCCTTTGAGCCGCTGGAGCTTTCGCACGCCGGCGACCGAGAGGGAAGGAGGAGTCTTGCGTGCGAACGAAGTCAAGCCGCGTGCGTGCGCAAAGAAGCCGACGGGTGTGAGGGTCTAGGGAAGAATATAATGAAGAATATAATGAAGAGGTATAAATATAACTTTAGAGTTTAGCGATTTTTAGCAATAAGTTAATTTAGGTATAAGTAATATAAATTAGATGTAAGTTAAAGTATTGATTTAAAATTATTCAAGAAAATCATTTTAAGAAAAATAAGAAAATGGGAGTATAAAATTTAAGAGAATCTATAAGGAAATGCATTTTATATTATGAAGGAAAGGTATTTATATTATTGTTACTTAGAATCATTTAAGAGGGTATGATGACAATTAATGCAATATATTAAATCACTTTAACACTTAATATTTTTATGTTATAGGAATTTCAATTAAGGAAGGAAGCGTTAAAGGAAAAGAGATTCAAGAGAAAACTGCAAGTTAAAGTGAGTAATTATATTCTTATATTTATGATAAAAATGTCTTTAATTTCTTATGATGAAACGTGTGTTCATATGATTATGACTTTTTCATATACTGCAAGTTGTGATGATTTTTCCTATTTCTTTCTTAAACTATGATGTAGCTTATTATTTCTTCATATTGGATAATAACATGAATGTTAGATCATATTGCCACGTTATCATTTTATAAAGTTCAATCGATGCATTCATGAATTAATGTGCATAGTGGTATAATTGTATGCTATGAATGTGTATGTTGAAACTAGAGTTTACCCCCTTATGGTATTGACTGGGGACACAATGTACCTGTGCACAAAATGATTAAAAGGGCCAATGAAATTGACAAATAATTCAAAAGGGCCAATGAAATTGGCAAATGGTAATGGTAATAGATATTTGTTCTTTAAATGAGTATTTCGACGATGACTCTTGGAAGGATGATAAAAGTAAAAAGTAAAAGGTTATATGATAAATATTTATGTATACCGACCCCCATATGCTATTGATAAATATTTATGTATACCTACCTCTCATATGTTTGATTGTTTGAGCAGATTTCTTTTATGTACATGACAACAAAAACGCATGCATACTAGTTCTTTCTTCTTGTTTACTATAGTGTAATAAAGATAATAATTTGAATTATATTCATTTGTTAGTTTTAAATCTTTTTCAAGTAACCTCCTAATTAAATGAGAAGGAAAGTCATGTTTATCGCCGTAGAGGGACTTCAAGAGATAGTAATTATGTCATGTTGAGTTATGTTTAAAGTGTGTTTTCTCCTGAACTTTGTTAGAATTTTTATGTATGGACAATTTGTATAATCATTTGTGGATTTTAGTGGCTCTTGTATGATTGGAGATTTTATGTAAGATTGAAAATGTTATGTAAGTCTTTCTTTTATCCGTCCGACCGTCATTCTCGGTATTCCAAAGCTCTGCCAGTCGCGTGACAAATATAGTATTTAGATAATTGTACTAGACAATGCCAACAACAAAGGATTACAATGAATAAATTTCTTAATACAATCAACTTGAAATCACACTCCAAAAGATCAACGAATAATATATATGATTATCTTTCATACTCATTGTAGTAATCAGCTTAAATAAATCATCATAGCCTCTCTTCAACAAATTATATTTTTCTAAATACCAAAAAACAAACAACCCCGATGCAACATTGATAATATATGCATTTGCAAAAAAATCAATTTAATACAATATTTGCAACAATCTAATTGATTAAAACAACAATTCAATCATCCAATATCCAACAATCCACACATTATTATTAATCTAGCATTTGCATAAAATATCAATTTAAGTAATTATATATTAGAACAAGACATCGTTCGAAAAAAGAACAATCTAATAAAAGTAAATTTTGTTTACAAATTTCTTATATAGACTAAAAAAAAAACAATTAGCTCCTTAAATCACAAAGAAGAAATCAACTCTTTAAAACTCCATAAATTTATTGTAGAGCCTGATGAAGTGCGATTTATGAAAAATAGAATCCGTAAGTAAAAGCGAACACAATCTACATATGATTAAGTAGGTTAAGTTGCAAAACTCGAACAATTGAAATATAGAAGAACAGAAGCTAATGGAGAATAGTTATTACAACATAATTTTTATTTCAGATTAAAATGATAAGAAATTGAATAGAAAATTTTTAAGCAGAACATAACTGTAAAGTTCTTACAGTTCTAGAACTTCATAATAAAACTAGTTAAAATAATAAGGTAAGGATGATAACAACTATTGGACAACTTCAATATACTTGCAATTTCTATGCTCATTGCTGAACTTGGCATGGAAGAGAACCGAGCAATCAACAAGCCTGAAAATGTCGAGCAAGTATGGACAGCAAAAACCAATATTTGATTCACTGAACAAATCGAAATTTACATCAAAAATCAAATGAATCAATGAACAAATCAAGCAAGCATATACCTTTGTGAATGTTGGAAGGAATTTTGAAACAGATAATGGAAGAAAAAGCTCATTACTGGAAGAGAAGACATTGTTTGACGATGGAGAAGTGAGATGTTGGAAGTTCGGAGCCCCCTTCTTTGCTCACACATAAATGATGCTCTAGGTAGTCATGGGTTGGAGCTTGAAAAATGGCTAAGAGATGGGTTGAAGGGTGCAAAATATTGGGATATTAAGGTGGAAAGTGAGTATAATTTTGGAAGTCCATAAAATTGGAAGGCGAAAAGTTGAACCTGGGTCTCCACTACCGTGAAAATGGAGGTTCAAGCACAATAGTCATGCGTGAGGGTCTAGGGAAGAATATAATGAAGAGGTATGTAAATAAGATATGTAACTATTTTAATTTTAATTTTATGTTAATATTGGTATTTTATGTCTTTTTAATTTAAGGTTTATAATTATAATTTAGAGTTTAGCGATTTTTAGCAATAAGTTAATTTAGGTATAAGTAATATAAATTAGATGTAAGTTAAAGTATTGATTTAAAATTATTCAAGAAAATCATTTTAAGAAAAATAAGAAAATGGGAGTATAAAATTTAAGAGAATCTATAAGGGAAATGCATTTTATATTATGAAGGAAAGGTATTTATATTATTGTTACTTAGATTAGAATCATTTAAGAGGGTATGATGACCAATTAATGTAATATATTAAATCACTTTAACACTTAATATTTTTATGTTATAGGAATTTCAATTAAGGAAGGAAGCGTTAAAGGAAAAGAGGTTCAAGAGAAAACTGCAAGTTAAAGTGAGTAATTATATTCTTATATTTATGATAAAAATGTCTTTAATTTCTTATGATGAAACGTGTGTTCATATGATTATGACTTTTTCATGTACTGCAAGTTGTGATGATTTTTCTTGTTTCTTTCTTAAACTATGATGTAGCTTATTATTTCTTCATATTGGATAATAACATGAATGTTAGATCATATTGTCACGTTATCATTTTATAAAGTTCACTGATTTACTGTTACTCATGAATTAATGTGCATAGTGGTATAATTGTATGCTATGAATGTGTATGTTGAAACTAGAGTTTACCCCCTTATGGTATTGGCTGGGGACACAATGTACCTGTGCACAAAATGATTAAAAGGCCAATGAAATTGACAAATAAAAGGCCAATGAAATTGGCAAATGGTAATGGTAATAGATATTTGTTCTTTAAATGAGTATTTCGACGATGACTCTTGGAAGGATGATAAAAGTAAAAAGTAAAAGGTTATATGATAAATATTTATGTATACCGACCCCCATATGCTATTGATAAATATTTATGTATACCTACCTCTCATATGTTTGATTGTTTGAGCAGATTTCTTTTATGTACATGTGACAACAAAAACTGGCATGCATACTAGTTCTTTCTTCTTGTTTACTATAGTAATAAAGATAATTGACCATCGAATTATATTCATTTGTTAGTTACTTAAATCTTTTTCAAGTAACCCTCCTAATTAAATGGCTGATAGAAGGGAAAGTCATGTTTACCGCTGTAGAGGAACTTCAAGAGATAGGTAATTATGTCATGTTGATTTATGTTTAAAGTGTGTTTTCTCCTGAACTTTGTTAGAATTTTTATGTATGGACAATTTGTATAATCATTTGTGGATTTTAGTGGCTCTTGTATGATTGGAGATTTTATGTAAGATTGAAAATGTTATGTAAGTCTTTCTTTTATCCGTCCGACCGTCTGTTCCCGCCTTGGTATTCCAAGCTCTCGGGCTAGGTCGTGACAAATATAGTATTTAGATAATTGTACTAGACAATGCCAACGACAAAGGATTACAATGAATAAATTTCTTAATACAATCAACTTGAAATCACACTCCAAAAGATCAACGAATAATATATATGATTATCTTTTATACTCATTGTAGTAATCAGCTTAAATAAATCATCATAGCCTCTCTTCAACAAATTATATTTTTCTAAATACCAAAAAACAAACAACCCCAGATGCAACATTGATAATATATGCATTTGCAAAAAAAATCAATTCAGTAATACAATATTTGCAACAATCTAATAATTGATTAAAACAACAATTCAATCATCCAATATCCAACAATCCACACATTATTATTAATCTAGCATTTGCATAAAATATCAATTTAAGTAATTATATATTAGAACAAGACATCAGTTCAGAAAAAGAACAATCTAATAAAAGTAAATTTTGTTTACAAATTTCTTATATAGACTAAAAAAAAAACAATTAGCTCCTTAAATCACAAAGAAGAAATCAACTCTTTAAAACTCCATAAATTTATTGTAGAGCGATGAAGATTTATGAAAAATAGAATCCAGTAAAAGTAACACAATCTACATATGATTAAGTAGGTTAAGTTGCAAAAACTCGAACAATTCAGAAATATAGAAGAACAGTAAGCTAATGGAGAATAGTTATTACAACATAATTTTTATTTCAGCATTAAAAATGATAAGAAATTGAATAGAAAATTTTTAAGCAGAACATAACTGTAAAGTTCTTACAGTTCTAGAACTTCATAATAAAACTAGTTAAAATAATAAGGTAAGGATGATAACAACTATTGGACAACTTCAATATACTTGCAATTTCTATGCTCATTGCTGAACTTGGCATGGAAGAGAACCGAGCAATCAACAAGCCTGAAAATGTCGAGCAAGTATGGACAGCAAAAACCAATATTTGATTCTCTGAACAAATCAAATTTACATCAAAAATCAAATGAATCAATGAACAAATCAAGCAAGCATATACCTTTGTGAATGTTGGAAGGAATTTTGAAACAGATAATGGAAGAAAAAGCTCATTACTGGAAGAGAAGACATTGTTTGACGATGGAGAAGTGAGATGTTGGAAGTTCGGAGCCCCCTTCTTTGCTCACAGCTCACATAAATGATGCTCTAGGTAGTCATGGGTTGGAGCTTCGAAAAATGGCTAAGAGATGGGTTGAAGGGGTGCGAAAATATTGGGATATTGCGGTGGAAAGTGAGTATAATTTTGGAAGTCCATAAAATTGCGGAAGGCGAAAAGTTGGAACTGGGGTCTCCCAGCCTAGTCGCGAAAATGGAGGTTTCAGATGCGAATTCAAAACAGAACAGAGGTATTTAGCATCTCCCAAATGCTCTAGCTGACTTTTCAAGAATGAAAAGCAGCTAAAATGTTGTGCTGCCTTAGAGTTGGTAAGTGCTGTGTTTGTTCTTAAAATTTGGAGGCACTACTTTATGAAATGAAATGCAAAAATTTTATTGATCATCAGAGTCTTATGTACATTTTTATACAAAAGAATTGAATCTGAGGTAGAGAAGACGGTTGGAGTTCATTAAAGATTATGGCCTAAAATATTATTTATGTAGAGCTAAGTGGTTGATGCTTTAAGCTGCAAATCTATTGGCAATGCTAGCTGGATCATTACCCATGAATTATTAGAGTTGATCAAAGGGGATGGATGCTTTACAGTTAGAAATTAGAAGATTTGATGATACTAGATGTTTATATTAGCTGATAGTGCAATTAACTTTAATTGATGAAATCAAAATTGTACAGATTCATTGAGCAAGTTTGGACTGGTAAGAGACTGAAATTTACTGTAGATGCAAAAGGTATTATCAAGAAGAAATCATAACTATAGGTGTCAAATGACAGAGAATTGAGGCAAGAAATATGATTCATCTAGGCAATTCAAAAATATACAGAGATTTGAAAACTGTATTCTAGTGGTCAAGTATGGAAAGAGATATAGCTGAGTATGTTTTTTAATATCAAGCTTATCAGACTGTTAAAACTGAATATCAAAAACTTAGTGGATTATTATGGTCATTGCCAATGCCTAAGTGAAAATGGGAGGGGATTATAGTGAATTTTGTTATGAGATTTCTTAGAGTCAGACAAGGTCATGATAGTATCTTGGTTTTTATTAATCGATTGACTAAATCAACATTAAGATGTTCAGGTTTTAGAGGATTTGTTAAGGTTATATGTTATAAACTTTGGAGGCAATTGGTAAGATCACATACTTATGATTGAGTTTGCATACAATAACGGTTACCAATCTAGCATTAAGATGACTTTATAGGAAGTATTGTATGGTTGGAAGTGCAGAACTCTGTTGAGTTGGGTAGAAGTATGAGAGAGATAACTTTTAGGTCTAGAGCTAGTTGTTCAAGATATTGAGAAAATCAAACTAATCAAGGATAAATTGAAAGCCGCTCAAGATTGCCAACAGAAATATTATGACCCAAAGTATAAATCTGTAAAGTTTTAAGTTGGAGAATTTGTTTTCTTGAAGGAAATACCTATCAAAGAAATTAGCAAATTTGGTTAGGGAGGCAAATTAAGCTCCAAGTATACAAGACTATTTGAAATTATTGAAAAGATTAATAATACGGTTTATCAACTTGCACTACCACCTGAATTGACAGACATCTACAATGTTTTTCACATTTCAATGTTATGAAAATGGATTGTAGATACTGATCAGAAGATTCTATATACAAAGATTGAGATACAGCCAAATTTAATGTATATGTTGGAGCCAGAAAGAATTTTAGAATTTGATATGAAGAAATTAAAAAATAGACCAATTATCTATGTTAGAATTAAATGAAAGCACAAATCAATTAAAGAAACTATCTAGGAAAATTAATAGGAAATGAGGTAGATGTTTCTCATTATGTTTGAATGATTGTCGAAGAAATTTCGAGAACGAAATTTTATGAGGGAAGGATTGTAATACCCAAATAAAATAAAAAAAGTAATATTTTAAAATATACTCATTTTTATATTCCTAAAAAAATCATTTAATTCATTTTTATAAATCTCTTAAGTAATAAATGTGATTATTTGCCTTGCTTACCATGAATTTAATTATACAAGTGAATTGTTAGTGTTGGCATTAGAAGTTAATCACTTGTAGTAGTGTAATAGTTTGATTTCAAAAGGTTGAAATTGTCAAGACTAAATTCAGGTATGGGTGTAATTTTAGTTTGTAGAAATATTAAGTTAAATTTAATGTAAGAATTTCAAGTGTTAATAAAGAAATTTTGATTTTAGGTTGTATAATCAAGAAAATGATGAATATGCTACAACATTAGCACAAACACTAAGGTGAGGCATGTAATTGTTAATTTAAATTGAGTTATTTATACGACCGTTGTTTGTCATTGTTCCTATCACTTTAGTGAATGTTATATACATGACACAAATATTTGTCATATTTTATATTGGTATAAATGATTAATGCACTGCCTACAATTATGTTTTATTGATTTATTATAATCAAAAGTCAGTCATAAGCCTTGATGCCATATACACGGCTATGCATATTAATAAATAATTTAATTCATATATTGTTAAATGCTTAATTGAAAAGTAATATATATATAATAAGCTAGAAATATCATTAAAATATTATAGGTGGATCATTTGATGATAACCAGGTACACAAAAGTTTTGACGAGACAATCTTTTGATAGGAAATCTTAGAATTTTTGGCTCTGAATATTGAGGTTGGATAGATTAATTGGTGTCAAAGGGGCTGTTTGCTAAGTAGTATGGTATTGGTCCTTTATGTTCAGTTTTAGGCCGACTAACCATGTGAAGACTCTCACATTCTAAAAATCAAAATTTATACAATTATAAATGATATTTCTAAGAAAATGATTTGATATAAAATTGAATTTAATTTTATTAAATGAATGATTTACATGTATAGATATTTTTGCTTTATACTATTTACATGTCACAATTTTAAAGATTATAATTTAATTATTATACTTGATAACATGCTTTACAACTATCACATTTCAGTAAGTTTCAATTGTACGTATACATTGTTTCTTATGTCTTTTTTTGAGATTATTTTATTACTTGTCACATCGGGCTTTAGTTTATGATATTAAACATTGATTTCTATGCAAGCACGAGGAGGGTAATGGTTAATTAGGCCTTTCGAATTATACAATTTTGGTGCACAATTTTGAAAATTCTAAAGACTTTTTTGATATGTATGATTTATATTTTGATATATTAAGTTGCTCTGTATTTATGTTGATATTTAATGTTAAACACTTTTAGATATGTCATTTAAATATGAATTATTTATTAGAATAATTTGAAATGTAAGAGTTTGTTTGTGATGATTTCATGAGATTCAGTTTTCATTTGTTTGCTCCAAATCCTCACAAATTGGGATGAATTGTTGGGAGCTATGTTTAGTTGAGTCATCCTCTTATTTCATCTTAGATTAACTTTGAAAAATGGAGATCATTTGGGGTGTGACAGAGACTGGATACTAGGTCAAACCGATCGGCCTAGTGTGTGTGATTTGGTGCAGGAGAGATGGATGGAGCTGCAACGGGTCGAACAGGGAGAGGCGAATGACGAAGCTTTAGGGGAGGCGAAGCTATGTCTCGAAAGAGAGAGGAGATCAAGGAGAGGGGCCTTGCGGTTTGTGGGAAAGGCCCTCCAAGATTGAGTCGTTTTTCACACGGGTGAGGTGAGATGTTGCGCGATGTATGTTGATGGGTCAAGAGAGTGGTTGAGATGAGTTGGCGGGATTAGGGAAGGATTAAACTAATTTTATTGAAATTTGGGCTAAATTTGTCGAAATTGCCCGTGCGATAATGTATGTCGATTGAAGGTAATTTTGATGTTTTAGACACAATGACGTTGTCCATTTTGCCATCGGATGTCGTTTGGATGATTTCAATGATGATATATGAATTCGGCTCAAATTGGCGCAATATCATATCATTTCACATGACTAGTCCAATTGATCGCACCGCCTTGATAATTCACGTTTTACGATTTCACCATGTCTTCATTTCAATAACTGAGGTTGCTCAAAATGTCGCTGAGGTCTAACTCTATACATGCAGGCATGTTGGTATATAGTGCAAAATGTATATTGTAGCCAATTTTAACGTTTTGGACGCATTGATGAAGTCCCTTTTGTGATCTGAGGTTGTTTCAACTAGTTTCTCTAATGATCTAGGCATTTTTGCATCGATTTGTGCAATGTCGCATTTATAGTTTGTTGAATTCACCAAATTTTACCGGTTTGACTTATGGAATATATTTGGAGGTTAACAAAAAGTTTTCTCAATTTTAGCTCCTTGATAATAAATCAATTTGTCATTTGAGTTTTACATGTTCATCTGGGCTCACTAAGCACCAATGAGGTGTAAGCCTTATTGCAATATTTTTTAAAATGTATTAAGGCTGCACAATTTTAAACAAAGCGTGTGTTTTCAATCAGTATTCATCTGTGGGGTAGCTAATACACAATGCATAATAGCCATATGAGACTTATTTAATATTTCTTTTGCATCACTAGTCTCGTCACAAGGTTCTCCGTAATTTAGTCATTATTATTTTTATTTTATTGATCCTCAGTTTTAATATTTATGTGTAAGTTTTGTTGAGGATAAGTACTTGTATAGTGGTCATTTTTATCACATGTAAAATAAGTAATGCTAGATGTCTTATAATTGAGGTTCCAACTAGAGCATTTTCCTTAACTTCACTAGGTCTTTTAGGAGTTGATATGGTCAGATGGGCGACAAGTGATCGGAAGCTACTTTTAGATGAAGTTGTGAATTTCTTGTGAGGCTAGAATTTAAGATATTGCTCAATCTAAGTTGCAACTCGAAATGCATCCTCAAGAGAATAAATTTCTCGAGTCAAAATTTTATTATAAATATCAGTTCGTAACCCAGATCAAAATTGTATAATTTTGGTACAGTGATCCTCTCTAATATCACAATTGGTCATCAGTTCATTAAACGTGTCATATACTACAAGAGTTAGATTCTTGTCTAAGTATAGTTATCTCATTTATAAGTTGATCATGAAAATTTAAATGGTAAATATATTTGCTTTAAAGTTTTTTTTTTCATTTCATTCCAAGTACTAGGTGGTTGTCCCAAATGCTGATTTTTTTCATGTAAGGTTAATCCAATAAGTTTAAGTGTAGCTAGTTTGTTTTGTACAGACAAAATGAATTTCTCTCTCTTTCGACATGGGCATGCAATTAACCTGGTTAAACGGTATATGCAAGTGCATGTGTCGAATCAAATTATACAGTGATCAATAAAGTATTGTTCCCATGAGGATTGTGCGAGTTAATTACTAGTTCATACTAAGTTCACTTTTATCCAACTAAATAAAGTTTTTAGAAATAAAATATATTTTGATTTTTAGAAAATAGATTTTTATAGTTTTTATGTAAAATGAAGGTGTTGTTCTTGTGATGAAATTTAGTACTCTAAATCTATATAGTTTTGGGTTTTGCTTAGACTAAATTATTTTGGTCAAATGGGGTGCCACGATGGTGGCTCGGTTTTCTGCTTAGGAATGACATTTTAATGTATAGTGTCGACTAGGAACATATAAGCTATATTGTTTGTGCCTAGACCAACCTATCCAATCCCTTTAACTTGTTTTTTGCTTATTGGTTGTAGATCCTAAAAATAAATATATCTCTGACATCTATTTAGTACATTTGTTTGCTTTTCCTTATTGTTAATCTAGTTTTATTTCAATGTTCCTAGATCACAATTAATTTTAACATTACAATTGACCACTTTGTATGTAAATTACATTTAAGGACAATCGAACACAATTTGCAATGAAAGCACAAATACTTTTTTTTATATCATTCCATGAAAATAGTTTAATACAATATAAGGTTTAAAACTTACACAAATTTAGAGTACTAGCACTTTAGCTACTCATAGTGAACGTGAGAAAAAATATAGACCAAATCAGGGATAATCAGAGAATAAGATAAGAGAGAATCGAGTAATTTATCTTAAATCTGCTCATTACTGCCTTCTTGTTGCTTCCTGGTGGAGAATCACACGACTTCAGCCTGCAAACTCCGTTCTAGATTTCTTCACCTTGTCTTTCAGAAGAATTTACACTTAACATTAAGTAAAACACAGTATAAACTCACACAGTACACAACACTTCACTTGGAGTGTCACTCTCCAAGTGCAGTCCCTCACTCACTCACTCACACTTAAAAACCACACAAGCCAAAAAATCCATTTATGTAGAGATTAGGCCCCTATTTATAGCTTAAATGGAATTTGGGTGGTTGCTCTCTCATTCTAAAACCCAAATTTTCTATCAAAACTACTCAAGTTGTTCTTGTCGGTCATTCAGATCTTGTGAGTAGTTTGTAGTATTGTGGAGCTCCTCCCTGACTTGATTCCGTGATTTTATAGTGCTACAATGCTCAAATTGCACACTTTGGTGCTATAGGATTCTCTTTGGTGTCCTCTAGTTGAAATTTGTTAAAGTCCTTAGTGTTGCGGAGCTAGCCTTTTTATCTTTTGGTGTTTGATCCTCAAGCCCCACAACATTACCTTGTCGTGCCAAGGCACTATTTTCTTTGTCTTTTGGTTCTAAATTAAGCCAAATATAGCACCGCAGTGCTACACTAGGTGTTGGGCCTAATTTATATGTTTCTCTAAATTTTGAAAATTTTTGTATCAAATCAACCATTAAAAGTAAGTTGATTGATTTTAACCTTTCAAATAACATCATCATTAGGTTGTTAAAGTGCATGTGTGGCAATATAATCAAATATTAGCTCCTCATAGTGTCGAGGATAGTACTTATATAAAACTTGTGAAGCATAGTAATTCTCTCTTCTTATTTGATGATGTGGATAGGGAAGTATCTCATCCATCTTGGGGTATTCATTAAAGTTATATGGGACATAGGTTGAGGGGATTATTGTCACGACCCGAGCTTGGGATATGTGAAGCGAGGAGCGTATTCGGATAAAATAAAATATTTCTTAACATTTCTAATAAATAAAATCTCAATCTTCAATCATAAAGAGCCACCTTCATAAATAATTATATAATTTGTCCATGCTTAAATATTCTAACAAAGTTCGTGAGAAAATACATTTTAACATAACTCAACATGACATAATTACTATCTCCAAGTCCCTCTGACGGTAAACATGACTTTCCCTTCGACCATTTAATTAGTAGGATTACCAAAGATTAAGCAACTAACAAATGAATATAATTCAGTGGGTCAATTATGCTATTACACTATAGTAAACAAGAAGAAAGAACTAGTATATATTCATGCTTAAATATTCTAACAAAGTTCAGGAGAAAATACATTTTTAACATAACTCAACATGACATAATTACCTATCTTCTGAAGTCCCTCTACGGCGGTAAACATGACTTTCCCTTCTATCAGCCATTTAATTAGTAGGATTACCTGAAAAAGATTAAGCAACTAACAAATGATTATAATTCAGTGGGTCAATTATGCTATTCCACTATAGTAAATAAGAAGAAAGAACTAGTATGCATGCCAGTTTTCTGCTGTCACAGGTACATAAAAGAAATATGCTCAAACAATCAAACCTATGAGAGATAGGTATGCATAAACATTTATCGAGCATATGGGGTCGATATACATAAATATTTATCCGAGCATATGGGGTAGGTATACATAAACATTTATCATATGAACTTTACTTTTTACTTTTATCATCCTTCCAAGAGTCATGAAATACTCATTCAAAGAACAAGTATCTATTACCATTGTCATTTGCCAATTTCATTGGTGAATTATTTGATTTCATTGGCCCTTTGAATAATTTTGTGCAGTACATTCGTCCCCCTCTATTGAACTCAGGTTTCAACATACACATTCATAGCATATAATTATACCTATGAACATTAATTCATGATTAACGAATCATGAACTTTATAAAATAATAACATGACAATATGATCTAGCATTCGGTTATTATCCATGAAAAAAGTAGCTACATCACGGTTTAAGAAAGCGAAAAATCATCACAACTTAGATATGAAAAAGTCAAAATCATATGAGCATGCGTTTCATCATAAGAAATTAAAGACATTTTTACCATAAATGTAAGAACATAATTACCCACTTTAATTTGTAGTTTCCTCTTGAATCTCCTTTCCTTTAACGCTTTCCTTTTGAAATTCTATAATCACATATTAATTTAATCAATACTCTTGAACCTCCTTACATATAGCTTAGCATAGGTTTAAGATTTTTATTACATTTGAAATTATTTTTCGTATATGAGGGTTTAAAACTTAATTACTTAACTATGATTCATCTCACATATTCCCAATTTACATTTCTTGCTTAAATCTATAGACCCTAAGTCAATTTATAAACCCTAAATTAAACTTGAAATAGCATTAAAATCAAAGTTAATAACATTAAAATCAAATTTTAATTAAACTCATACTTAAATAACTCATTTACTTACCTTGTATCTCGGTTTTCCAGGACTCATCTTCCGGCTTCATCGACGGCTCAACACCGTTCGCCGCAGACTCCTCCTTCCCTCTCGGTCGTCGACATAAGTCTGAGGCTCAAAGGCGATGGTGAGCGTCACCGGTTAGAACGCATAGCTCGACGGCTCAAAGGCGATGGCGTAGAGGCGTCTCGGTTAGGGCATGCAACTCTTTCTTTTCCTCTGACGGCCTTACGGCTAGGGCATGGGTAGAGTCTTCTCTTCTCACTTTCTCCCTCTCCGCTTCCTCTCTCAATGTTTTGGGAATTCTCTTTCGATTTGTCAAACCGACACCCTGATTTCCCTTTCTTTTCTTCAACTAACGAGTTCATTTATTATTATTATTATTATTATTATTATTATTATTGTTGTTGTTGTTGTTGTTTAAACTTTCGGTTATTACAATTATAACAAGCTCTGATAGGGGAATGTGGATGAAGAGGGGGAGGAAGATGAATATGGTCAATGGGATGACCTTCCTCCCCTTGATTGGCTCAAGGATTATGTCAGTTTTCTAGTCGAGGTGATGGTAGCCTACCAACTTTTAATAAAATTCATTATAAGCTTGTTGGTGCATAAGTAACTTTTTCTTCATAAGAATGCATAAGAATTATCATATTGTTGATTTAAAGTTTGATCTTGATACATATGCCACTGTGAGTTGACATAGTGATGTGTTATTGATCGCTCAGGAAAAACATCTTTGAAATCTCCATCATCTTTAGGATGTTAGGGAATTCATTCTTCATGAAACAGATTGATTTTATTCAATCAGATTTCCCCCAACATTATGTTAGGATTTATTTAGATCTAGATCTTACTTTCTATGAATGCAAGCATCCATAGTTAATTACCCCTCTTACTGCAATAGGAGAGCTCTCTCGATTAAGGTTGGAAATAGATATTATTTCTTTGTGTAAATCAGTGCTTAGTGGTGTGATGTGTATGACTCTCTAAAAGAAAAAAGAGAGGGTAGTCTTGATCCTATCGTTCCGTCATCCTAGGACTATCGTTATTCTAGTATACCAACATCAAAAGCTATTAGTCATAATGTCCAGGGAGTTTGATTAGCAGCCATGGGTTGCCTTGACTTAGAGATCCTTAGAGTTGTTGTGTATGTGTTATTGTGATTGCAATTAGCTTTGAAGATATGTATTTGGGCTGACATCCTTTAGAAAGCCAAATTTGTGTGATTAAAGTCTGATTTGCAGACAACATAGAACTTACATTCATTGGAATGCTATATTTTTAGTGAAATTTGTATGACAAACAAGTGACTAGACTTGCATCCATTTGAATGTCAGTCTTAGGGTAGTTCACATGATGAACAAATAACTAGGCTTACGTTCATTAGAATACTAGTTTGAATGATGTGATGTTTGTATGACAAATAAAGATTGGACTTACATCTATTAGAATGCCATTAGATGGAATTATATTCAATTTATGAATCTATGCTGGACTTACATCACTTTGGAATACCAATTTTGGGTTGGACTTACATACTTTTGGAATGCTAATTTGGGTGAGGTTCATATTTTGAACAAGTTATTGGACTTACATTACATCCCTTTGGAATGCCATAATTTGTATCTTGTGATAAATCTTTGATTCAACATCATTTTTGCATTTGATATGAACTCTAATTTTATTAGAATTGATCACGATGTATTTAGGCCTTTAATATTTTATCTAATTAAATAATTAATTGATCAATTACACTTTAATCTGTTGAAATGCCGATTGATGTCGACATTTGATGTTATTATAATTAGATAGATATCAAATATTTAATTGGATAATCTTGATTTTTACATTGATTATTAGATTATATTTCAATTCTTAATATTTTGTGTTTGATCAACCAAATAATTGATAATTATTCATAATTATGATTATGCTAATGATTTTTTAACTTTAATAGTTAGAAATCATAAATTACTTTTTATTTAATAATCCAAATTTGACCATTTTTTATTCATCAATGGGTTCAAATTCATCAAATAATTAAATAATTCAGATTTAAGCTCCTAGCTCCCATTTTGATTAGAATATATCATTTTGCAAGAATGAAGGTTGAACCATCGCAATTTTAATCAAATCATTTAGAATTTTTTTAGTCAATAATTCACGATTTGAAAATTTTAATTTTCATAATTAATGTGATATGTGCAATCTTCTCTCTTGCTCTGGATTTAAGATCAATAGATGCATGTAATTTTATCTTGTATCGGATTCAGGATTGATGGTGGAGATTTATATAAAATTTTTGGCCGGACTCAAGATTAATGGACGCAAGTCTTCAAATTTTATGACTTATATTTAATTAATTTCAAATAATTTAATTTTAAAATAGTTATTTTTTATTTTGGGAAAATGATGGCCTAATGGTGTTGTATTTTGCAAAATCGTGCGCTCACTCCTTCATTGATTTGGATTCAATATCGATGGAGGGGATTTTTATCTCGTATCGACTCAAGATCGATGATAGAAGATTTTAATTTTAAATGTGAAGCAAGGGATTAATTATAATAAAATTTTATTTTGAATTTTACGTAAAATTGGCCGTCTAAAAGTCATTTATTTTATTGTTGGATAAAATTGTCCTTATTTGCTCTCACTCAAGACTTTAAGGAATGGGGGCAAGATGGGAATTAGGACTTTATTTCACATGCCATAGCCAAAGAGAGGTGTTCAGCTAGGGCATTTCGCGCATGCGAGAAAGGGGGCGGCTTCGCTCTTTCGCACGAGAAGAGGAGTCGATCTGAGTTAGCTTCGCCAACAAGGGAGGTCACGATGACAACAGCCCCTTTCGCGTGAGACAGCATGATTGTGGCGGCTTCTTTCGCATGAGACGAACAAGGGCTTGAGATCTCTTTGTCTCTCTCTCTCTCTCTCCGTCTTGATTTCATTCCTTCTCTCGGCTTCTCTCTCGCACAAGTGTTGGTGTGTGTGCAGAGGAGATTTGGCATACGCTTCTTTTTCTCCCTTTTTATAGAAGCTCGAAACCTTCAACTGCTCCCGCTCCTCCTACGATTTTGGCCGACGTGGCACCAACGGTCGCTAAGATTTTGAAATTTCCCCCTTTTTTTCCTCTTTATTTTAGTTTTTGTTTGTAAACAGTTATTATATTTTTTTATGGCAGATTTTATTATTACTCTGAAATTTTGGTGTCTTGAAAAATTTTCTTCTTCAAAGTAGAATATCTTGTCCAATAGATGAAAATCAAGTACTCAATCATAAATTGGGTTAGAAATGACATATTTGACTAACATAGTGAGTGCTATTCAAATAGTGAACAATTTTGATACAAGCAAATACTTTATTATGTAATGCAATAAAATTGATAACACAATGATGTGTAAATGATCTAATTAAATTATTATTTTGAGTTTTTTATTTAGTTTTATTAGTGGATTACAAGCTTAATTTAATGCATAAAATTCAAGTTAACACCAAACAAGATGTTACTCAGGAGTTGATATCAAATATGATGTAGGACAATTGTAACTTATTATTAGATAAATTTGATTAGATTGACAATTTTTAAATCTTTACAAAAAAATGATTAATGTGCACTATTATTGAGCACAATCATAATAACAAGAATATGATGAGGTTGAAAGGATTCAATCTAATGTTATATTTAATCACATTAGAGATTTAATTCTTATAATTACGAAGAAATAGATGAGAAGCTATGAATGATTTAACCTATGATAGATTTAAAGTAATCATTACTGAAGCAAGAATAACTTGAAGTCGACTTCTACATGCAGTCTGTCATCATGGAAGTTTCATTCTTTTCTTAGAAGTACTTCTTTAAGGATTGTGAGCTCATACATTCAAATAATCTTTCACTTGGGAGAGAAATCATATAGGGAGAGAAATCGTACAAGGAGAGCAAAAGTAATTCAAGAAAAAAATTCATTCCAAAGCCAAGTGGATATTATTACAAGATCCTCTTTATTTATAACTTTGAGAAGGAGATTTTAAAATACTAAAACTTCACTCCAAATTCAGATCTATTACCATCATAATTATATCTACAACCATGTCAAATTTATCATCAAAACCTACTACTATTATTATACTTAGCACCAAGAAATCTATATGTGGGTCATGACATAAGAGTGTCTCAATATATTAAGTCCAAAGTTTAATGACATGATACAGAAGATATAAAGACCCAACCTAAATTACAACATAAAAGCTCAACATGTGTTGAATACATAAGGTTAAATTTTATGACGATAATGTTTGACAGTGATGATAATGCTCTACATCGATATTCTTTGTCTATCATATCACCTAACAACAAAGATAAGATCAATTTTTTATTCTTGGCATGGAAGATGTAATATTATGGAGAGAAAAAGTATGCTAGTGACATGCAACTTAAATGATGTTGCTAGTAGTCACAAGAGATGTCACATAAGATTTCTTGTATTGTATGATGAGATAAATAGGGAACAGGCTTATTGATAGTTTAATCAAATTATCGAGAGATAAGTAGAAGATTAGATGTCTTGTATTGTATGATGGGATAAATAGGGATCAGGCTTATAGATAGTTTAATCAAGTTGTCGAGAGATAAGTAGAAGATTAGATGAGGGATGGGGTAAAGCTATTAGCTAACATGATCAAGGAGATGAAGGTGATGAGTTGTTGGCTAGGAGGATAGGAGATTGATCATGAGTCTAGTCCAAAAAGGAAGTCAACAACTAGTTATAATCATATCAATCCCCTTGCACTAATGTACCTTACTTCGTGCAGAATGAATATAATTATTGCATAAATTTGAGATGACTATAAACAACTTTGTCTTGAAAAGTGATTCCAAAATTTCTCACTTATCCTTTGTTGCTCTTTGATTTGCTACTCTTTCTCATTCACACCAATTAAGGTGTCCTTCCTCTTCAAAGCCTTAAGAAAATCCTCAATATGGACAAAGATGCTCTAAATTCCATTTTTTAAATATTGAAGTCATTATTTTTATTAAACTCCCAAATTGGCATCTAGTAGTGCTGGTAGAGGACTTCAATCCACTAGATGATGTCATCCCTTTAATACAATGAGGGCTCTAAAACAAATTATTGCAACATAGTAGTATTTTGAAAGTTGGGTTTTAGGGATAGACATGAGAGAGGTGTGATTTGGTGAACAATCAAGCATGAGAGTGAGGAAAACATCATCTGGTGGAGAGCAATAAGCTAAGAAATAGAAAAGGTGATTTGGTGAACAGTGAACAAGCAAAAAGAGAGATGTGTGAGGTTAGGGATCAAGCATGCAAAAAACTAAGTTTTACATTTAACATCATTACACAATAGGTGTAACAAAGAGTGTAAATGCGAGGCAAAATTGAAGGGTGGTGGAATCAAAAGACTTAGTGGCAGTGACTTGCCATAAGGCACAAGATGGAAAGTTTTAAAAGGAGGTTGCATGTAATGAAACAATGAGGGAGAGTTAGATTGCATGTAGAGTAGTGATGGGGACAATTAGTAGGTGATGGATTGTGCATGTGTGCATGCATTGGATGAGCACATTAGGTTGTTTGTATGGATATGGATAGTGGATGAGAGCTTTTGCAGGAGAGAATTTGTTCAATCCACAATTGAAATGATAGAGATTTCATGACCTATAATTTAGGTGTGGCTAAGAGGGGTAGACACTAGTGCAAGATGATAGCAATTGTTGAGTAGGTAGAGTCACAATGACATGAAGGGTAGACCACAAAAGGGAAGGAGGGTTGGTAACTATGCTAGGTGGTAGCTGTAATAAAAAAATCACTAAGAAATGGATGCATGCATGGAGTCATGGTGGTTAACATAGATGTTAGAATTCGATTTCATTTTACCATATGAGTATTGTTTTGGGGAAAGACATGAGAGAGTTTAAGATCAATGAGTGATAAATATGATGGATGCGAAGAATAAAGTGAGGTGAGAATCAATTCTCATTGTAATATTTCATTCGATACTCATTCCATATTTTTCAATCAAGTTCTCCAATATAAGGACTAAATGCCCTTATATAGATTAGTGCTCATGATAAATATTTAAAATTCATTATGATTGATATAAAAGAAGAAGTGCCTTTATAACATATAAGAAGTACATACAAAATATCTTTTAAATTAAATAAATATCTATGCCTAATAATTATGCTAGTTATTAATTAAATTACATATAAATAAATAAAAATTAGGCTCATGATCAAAGATTGAAGGAACTTACATTGCATCATGAGAGTTCAAAATACTCTACCATAGAGAAGATAAGATCAATCTAATGTAAACAAATCTAGCATTACATAAATATGAGTGAAAAAGCTTAAAATAGTCTCCCAACTATTAGTAAGTGACCAATTTAGTCATAGAATTTTATAGTGATCCAAAGTTGTCCTCGATTATTAAAAATTGATCTTAATTAGTTTCTAGGTTGAATTTTACTATTAAACTTAACCCTACCATTAAATATGAGGATAGTTTAGGAATAATAGTGTATGAAATTATATTTTTATATTAGTCTATTTTCACATATAATGAATTAATTTTGACATTTAATTAATGATGGTCAATTTTTAATTATTTCTTCGGACAAACTATGATTTGTTACTCATTAATTAAAAGTCAAACTTATTTCATTACATTTAAAAATAATGTAATATCAAAAATATAATTTCGTGTATACTTATTATTTCTAAAATAGAGAAAGCACAACAAGTTAAAAAAAAATCACCAAAACAACAATATTAAGCCTTTATCCAATTATGTGGGGTTGGCTACATGAATCCTCTTTCTTCAATGTGTTCTATTAAATGCCATATTTTCATTTAATCCTAATAAATTAATGTTATTTTTTATACTTCCTAAATCCTAACCAAGTCCTTTAAGGTCTACCTCTACTTTTCTTAATATAAGCCGAAACTAATATATTACTCTCCTAATTAGGTCATAAGATGGCCAACATTTTCTTGACCAAATAATCTAAGGCGACTCTTTCTAATCTTATATCTGTCACTAGAGCTACTCCACCTTATAATGTATATTCATTTCTCATTTTTCCCCTCAAGTGTAAAGCTACTCATCCGCTTGAGCATCCTCACATTTGCAACACTTAATTTTATTTATCTCTTTTACTAGGCTAATATTCTATGCCATAAAGTATTGTAGGTCTCACCACTATCTTATAAAATTTATTCTTTAGTCTAAACAATACTTTCCTATCACACAATGGGTCCAATGCATTCCTCCATTTCAACCATTCAACTTGAATTCTATTGGTAACATCTTTATTTATATTGCCATTATTTTGAACAATAGAGCACATATTTAAAATGTTCACTATTTTTAACGATTTGATCCCCATTGTCACCATTCCATCATTAGATATTCTATAAGTAAAATTGCACTCCATGTATTCGGTTTTAAATACACTTAAACGAAAGCCTTTAGACTCTAAGGTTGACCTCCATAATATAAGTTTTTCTTGAACTCCATCTTTAGTCTTATCAATAACAAGAATATCATTAACAAAAAAACATACATCAAGGTACATCCTCTTATAAATGTTTTATAAGAATATCCATAACTAAAGCAAAAAGAAATGAGTTTAAAGCTGATCCTTGATGTAATCCAATTGAAATAGAAAAAATACTTGGTCAATCCTCTTGTTTGTATATATCTTTAATAACTTGAATATAAGCAATATTAACTCCTTCTTTCTAGAACTCTCCAATGCACTTCTCTTAGAACTTTATCATATATTTTCTTTAAATCAATAAATATCATATATAGATCTTCCTTATTCTCTCTACTTCTCAAATCTCTCAATAAATGCATAACATTCATAGTAGACTTATCTGGATCAATTATTCTCTCGCATAATTTTAATGTATGACATATTAACTTAATTGTTCTATAATCTGTATACTCTTGTGTATCACTTTTATTCTTTCCCAACTCAATTATCATCTTTTTAGTTTATAACATGATATTAGAAAGATTAGTAAGACATAAATTCTTTGATCTTCTAAGCATTTGTACACTTTTATTGAAATATCATTAGGTTATATTGTTTTTTCACAATTTATTTTCACACAAGGTAATAGAAGTTATGATTTGTTCTTTATTTATTAAATATTAAAATTAATGTATGTCATTTGAAAAAAGAGTAATATACAATAACAACAATAACAACAACAACAACAAGTCTTTATCTCATTATTTGGGGTTGACTATATGAATCCTTCTTCTCCACTGTCCTATTAAGTGTCAAATTCTCATTTAATTCTAATAAACTAAGGTCGTTAGTAATATACAATAATATAATTGAATGCATACATGTTATTCTTAAAGTGCATTCACATTTAATAGTTATGGTTACCTTTGACGATGAAATTCGCCTAGAGATAATTAATATCAATTTTAATAGTTAAGGGACTAAATTAGATTATTGTGAAACTTTAATGATTAAACTGGTCACTTATTAATAGTCGGAGATTATTTTGAGCTTTTCTCTAAATATGGTGCAGAACAATGCAACAATCATGCAACTAATATGGAGTACAAATGAGATTGAGGAAGATCTCACCCAATCTTAATGGAAACAAAAGAAATAACTCTTACCAAATTCCAAAGAACAAAATTGGAATAACCACATTGATATACCACCTAACTTGAGTTCTCTCTAATTCTCTGCTTTTCTCGTAGGAAAAGAAGTCATAGCCCTTGAGAAAGGTTGTTTAATTGGTAGTAGAAAATACATTAAGGTTTGTTTGGAGTAGTTATAGTTTTTTGAAAAGATATTTGTAAAGTTGTTGTGGGAAAAATAATTTTTTGAAAAGTTGCTATTGGTGTTACAAATATTTTTTTTTTTATAAAATTCTAATAGTTTTTTGATAGTCACCAGTTTGACCATTTACTCAATTATTCGGTATTTGATGGTATCAATAGAAACCGCGCGTCCAACTAGGAAAGCAGGATTAGGGGCCCCATGCTAATTAACGAAGTTCCCATAAATATTTTCTATAATTCTTGTATATTTTATACTCTTAACCACTTTATTTTACAAAACTCGACTATAAGTTAATTCTTCTTCATTACATATAGACCCCAGACTTTTAATTAAATCCCTACAGGCTCTCGCGTTTACCTTTTCCAAAATTTGTAATTTCATCATGTGGAATTAAATGCTCATATATCCCTATTTGGATAGAACAAATAAATTAATGGCGCAAGTAAAGGGACCACATGTTCACTTGTTTTATTTTTATGCATTAATTGTCAGTTATATAGTCATTTTTACTGTGAATAAATCTTGCCTTCTATGTTGACGATTAATTTCCAAAATTTCTTTCCAAAAATGTTATGTTATTTTGGAACTTAATCATGCTGTACTTTTGTAATTTATCAATCGATCTACTAACAGATAATCACTTCACTCTTTATGTTGGAATTGTTTTTTGATGTGGTTAAACAGTTGACTCATTTGCATCTCTGCTTTTGTTTTTTTTGCATTTGATCATAATTTAGTATTTTTAATTGGATTTTATTGACTTATTTTGTTTCAAATTTATATTGTACAATAATTTTCAAGCTAACATTTTATTCATTGTACAAATTTCAAAAGCTAAGCAATACTTAATTTTTTTATTAAACATCCTTTAGAAAATAAAACTTAAATTATAATACTTACAATTATTATGGAGTTTTTGAATGTAAATTTGATATTGAGTAAAGTAATTAATCCATAAATGGGATTTTAAAAAGCAAATAAATAGTCTTTCATGATATATTTTTCTGTTATTTTTGATTGATATTAGAATTTTCTTTTGCAATCATTTGTTGAGCGTTATACTTATAGTTATATTTGTTTAGCTAGTATTATTTATGTAATTCAAATGAAAATTTAGTCCTAATGATTAAGTTTAGTAGTGTTCGTTGTAATAATGGAATTTGTATTTTTTTCTTCAATGAGTAGTTAAAATTTGTTTAAATTTCATAATTTCCACCCACTTGGCGAGAAGGGCAAATCGGAGGGCCAAATCAAAAATGATTTAAGAGAATGCACATCTAATTCATCTTAAAAGTGTTTATTGAGTCGTCCGCAGGAGCCACTTTCACAAAATAATTCGTGGTGTAGTAATATCCATGGGAAATGAGTCTACCGTGTGCTCGAAAATAGATGGTTTGTTTAACACAGGGTATGTTTGAGATAATTTTTTTGTTGCTTTGTGTTTTTAGAAAGCAACTAGAAAATAAAATAGTTTCAATTGGTTATTAATTTTTTGATTGATTTTTAGTTTTGTGGTCAAAAATTTATTTTGAAAATTAGAACTATTAGAGTGTGGTGTTCGTCAAAAAGTTAATTTTTGAATTTTTTAAAAAGAAAAATATTTATAATATACAGTAATTTTTTTATTTTTCAGAATAGTTTTATAATTAGCTTTTCAAAAAGTTAATCTTTATAAAGGGGCGAATGTTTTTCTCTAGGCTGTCATAATTATACTTGCAAAGTGATTCTTAAAAAAAAAAGAACTAATGAGAAGCCTGAAAGTAACTGGTACAAATAAAAATCTATTTGTTTTGAAGAATTGTCCACATAAAAATGCCATAAAAGCTCCAGGTTGATTGAAACATTATGCGAGTCATAGAAATTCACAAGAAAATCAACGAGTGCTTCCAACTTGATCATCATCTTATGAGAATGTGATATCAAATTTGTTGGGCTTCACTTAAATATTTTAGTAACCTTCTTGAGTGATCTAGCTTGACAAATACTAACATAAACAGGTTATCAGTGATGACTTGAATTGAATGAGCCTTGTAGTATAGGCGGAGTCACGCTGCTGATATAATAAGTGCGTGTGCGGCTCGCTCCTTCTCTTCTTGTCACTTTATCTCCTCTCACAACACACTCAACTCGGACTACGCATCTTGTCCCTAATCAATTGCCAAGTTCCACTTATAACTTAGTAATTGTAAGGTTTTTTTTATCTTGAACATAAAATTCTTGTCATGTTCTCAAGTTGGCTGTCATGACATCGCTTGTGCGGTTATTGCAGCACAAGGTAGATGCCTCTTAGGAATCCTTTCAAGAAGTTCATCAAGACCTCAATTTTTTTTTTATTCCAACCTAAAGGCTTCACTCATTGGATGTACTCATTGAACAACTATGCTCGCTAATTTTTTTTGAACATACTTAATATTGGATAATTATTTTAAGTAATCACTTCACAACTTTAGGTGAATATAATGTCACCAACTGTATGGAGTGTTGGTCTTATATTTTTTATCTTCAACCACAAGAAGTGTTGGTCTTTTGTTCGTGGTGACCAATCATATGAAGTGTTGGTCTTACATTTGAGTTTGTTAAACATATAGAGTGTTGATTTTTTTATTTGTAGTTTTCAACTGCACATGGTGTTGGTCTTACGCATGAGTCACCAACCACATGAATTGTTGGTCATTTTATATATAGTTTCCAATCGTATGGAGTATTGATCCTTTTTTATGGTTGCCAACCACACTATGTATTGGTCTTTTCTTTTGTAGTCACTAACCACACGGAGTATTGATGTTACACTCAATTGCCAACCGCATGGAGTATTAGTCTTTTACTTAAGTTGCTAACCATATAGAGTGTTTGTCTTATGTATTCCCTTGATATTTTTATGAAGTATCTAAATCAAATGAGTATTTATGATTAAAATTTATTTTTATTGAACAGCCAAGTCGACCCTTGTATACTTAAACCAAAAGTGGTTCAATGAGTGACTTGAGTCGACATGCAACTCTCCAAGTGTTAACCTAAGTTATTATTGCTCATTGAATGCATTTGGTTCATTAAGCCATTGGATGAGTTAAAAAAAATTCTTAGTCGACATATTTTAAGTACTTAGTGCATATTTTATAAAAATGAATTATTTAAAGAGTAAAAATATAAGAAAAAAAGTAATCAATTTATTTAAATCATATGCATTCGCTCTAATGAAGAGTCATTCTAAAAAAAGAATAATAAGTTTGGAAAAATTAAATTAATCACAAAGATAAGGCTTATCATATGAGCAAAATTTCTTTAGATCTTTGGCATTCTATGTACTTGACACATCTTGTTTTGAATGTGTTTGCAGTTGATAAGCTCACAGACCAATTTGCTTCTTGATAATATAAATGCCATCCCAAGTGTTGGGAATTTTCCCAACATTCTAGCTAGATATCACATCTACCTTCTTTAGTACTAAGTCACTAACTTTGAGATGTTTTTCCTTAATGTGAGATTATAAAACTTGGCCATTTACCTCTTGGTCTCTTCTTGTCTAGGTGATGCTTCAATCCACAACTCTTATAATAGGTTGAATGTGGTCTCCATGACTTTTACATTCAACCTTTCCCACTTGCTAGTTACTTGATCTAGCTTAGTAGTCATCATAACCCTTTGACTATGGAGTTCATACTCAATTGGTAGCATAGGTTCAATCCTTGTGATAAGGAAAACTTTTTCTACATAGTGGTTGATGTTAGAGTCATCCTAAGGGCCCAGAGTATGATGGGTAAGACGTCTAACCACTTTCTTTTACGCCTTCCACTTTTTCTTTGGCAAATTATGAATCTTCTTATTCATCACTTCCACCTAGCCATTATTTAGAAGATGATGCATTAAGGTGTACATGAGTTGATATCCTTGTGACTCACAAAATTCATTTTGCTGCTTATCAGTGAATTATGGACCATTTTTTATGATGAATGATTGAGATAGCCCATACCTACAAATAATATCAATCCAAATAAAATTTTGAACTACATGGGTGGTTATTTTGGTGAGTGGTTTGGCTTCAATCCACTTCACGAATAGTCAATCATGATGAGTATGTATGAACTTCAACGCGTTGGATTATCAAAGGTCTTATCAAGTTCATTCCCTGAAGCACAAAGGGCGAAGGAGTTATGATGGGATCTAGACACTATGGTTTGCGCAGCTATAATAGAGCACACTTTTGACATTGCTCCTACCCTTAGGCAAATTCCTCATCATCTTTCCTTATCGTTGGTCAGAACTATCCTATCTTCTTCGATGTTAGATTCATTAGAGAAGTCCAATATTTAGAGCAGATATCAAATGTGTTGATGGTATAAAAGTTTAATGATAAATGGAGGAAGTGCATGGACTTTACAAACTTAAACTTGGTTAGACCAAAGGACGGTTACTTGCTTCCTAAAATAGTTGTACTTGTCGACTCTGTGACATGTTATTTTATAATGATTTTCTTGGATGCCTTTTTAGGGTACCACCAAATCCAAATACATCCTACCAACTAATATAGGATGTCATTTATCATTGAATAAGGGTTGTGTTGTTATAGAGTATTGCCCTTCAAGATAAAAAAAATGCAGGAGCGATTTATCAAAAAATAGTGGAATGATATTTAACGTGTAAAAGGGAAGAAATATAGAGGTTTATATGGATGACATGCTGGTCAAAGCAAGTCAAATGAATAGCACATTGAAGATTTATAGGAGACATTCACCAACTTAAAGAAGTACAATATGCGTTTCAACCCTTTGAAGTGTACGTTCAACAAAGTATCAGGATAGTTCTTAGGTTTCCCGATCACCTATGAAGGTATAAAGGTTAACCTTGATAAGAAAAAATATATACTCAACTTGCCTTCACTGAGAATGACAAAAGAGGTGCAACAACTCACGAGGCTAGTTGTAGGATTAAGCAAATTTATTTCCAAGGCTAGAAAATGCTACTCACTATTCTTCAAAGTGTTAAGAAGTGCAAAGAAGTTTGAGTGGATAGTAGAGTGTGTGAAAGCCTTTAATGATCTCAAAACTTTAATCACCTTACCACTATTTTTGGAAAGCCCAAAAGTGGGTGAGATGATGTTATTATATCTAGGAGTTGGAAAGGACTCACTAAGCTCAGTTCTGATCAGAGAAGATGGTGGAAGACAATGGCCAATATACTATCTGAGTAAGTCACTACGATGCCAAGTTGCACTTCCCAATCATGAAAAAACTCACACTCGTGCTTATTATATTAGCGATGATTCTGTCCATACTTTCATGCTTATTCAATTCAAGTTATTACTTAACAACCACTTAAGTTAGTACTTGCCAAGCTAGGTCACTAGTGGAGGTTATTAAAGTGGCTTGTGGAGCTCAACAAGTTTGATGTATCATATTTGTCTAGGACTGTGATCAAGGCACAAACACTTACAAATTTTTCTTATGAATTTCATTGACTCGCACAATGTCCTAATCAACTCAGAGCTTTTGTGGTATTTATATATGAATAGTTATTCAGGAAAGCAAGAAATGAGAGCATATATTTTATTGAAAAGCCCATTAGGGATTATTATAACAAAATCAATAAAGTTCAAATTCAAGTGATGAATAATTAATTATAGTATGAAGCTTTTATTGTAGGATTGAAATTCGCTCAAGGGCTAATCCTTAAGCATATCTCACCTTACTGGGATTCACAGCTCATGGTTAATCAAGTGAATGAAGATTATGAAGTATGAGTTGAGTCAATGCAAAAATATTTACTGAAGGTAAAAGCAAAGTTTGGAAGACTCAAACATTCTATGATTGAACAAGTCCCGAAAGATCATAAACAACTTATCAATTTGTTATCAAGAACACAGGGACTCGGGGAGCAGCCTGCTCTCCAACTTGCTCGGTTGGCCTTAAAGGAAAGCGAGTCCATGAAAATTGATAGTTGTGACTTGCCCAGCTAGATTGATCCCATCAATTAGTTTTTACAGAATGGGAACCTAAAGGAATTATTAGTGTCGAAAATTCACTCCTTTATAGTAATAATTGCCATAACCTCTACACCATATTACAATTCTTTGGCCCATTCCAATTTGGGGATTGGACTTGATAAGCCCCTCACTAATTCCTAGTGGAGAAAAGATGTTTAAACTCTTTATGATTGACAATTTCATCTACTGGATTGAAGCTATGCTAGTGGCCAAAAAAACTACCCAAGTAATTCAAAATTTTATTTAGACTGACAATATTTATAGGTAGGAGCTACCTTTATTAATTATCACTAATAATGGTCTATAATTCACTGGTAGGTGACTAAAAGAACTTTATGAGTCACAGGGAATTCAACTCAAGTACACCTTAATACATCATCCTCAAAGCAATGGCCATGTGGAAGTGAAGAATAAAAGATTCTCAATTTACTAAAGAAAAAGTGGAAGGCGTAAAAGCTAAGTGGGTATATCCAATATTCATTATACTCTGGGCCCTTATGATAACTCCAACATCAACTACTAGGAAGTGATCGTTTACTTTATCATATGGGATTGAAGTTATGCTACCAGTCAAGGATAAACTCCATAGTCAAAGGGTTATGGTGAATGTCATGCTAAATCAAGTAATTGGAGAGTGGTAAAGTTCAAATGCAGAAGCCATGGAGACCAAACTTGACCTATTATAAGAGTTGTGGATTAAAGCATTGCTTAGACAAGAAGAGCCCAAGAGGTGAATTCCCAAGTACTATAATCATCATATTAAAGAAAAACATCCCAAACCTGGTGACTTGATCAAGAAGATAAACGTGATATAATTTGTTGAGCAAACTTGCCACACTTGTGAAAGGCCTTTATATTGTCAAGAAGCAAGTTGATTAGGAAGCTTATCAATTTCAAACACATTCAAGACATGATGTGCTACATACTTGGAACTCCAAAGATTTAAAAAATTTATCCATAAGATAAACCCCCTCTTTGTACTTAATTTATGCTAAACTATTATTCTTTATAGAATTACTCTTCATTCGAGAGAATGCATAAATTTAAATAAATTAATAACTTTTTTATTCTTACTTGCCCAACAATTCATTGATGTATAATATGCACTAAAAACTCAAAAATATGACAACCAAGAATTTTATTAACTCACCCAATAGATTGATGAACCAAAGACATTCAATGAGAAATAATATTTCGAGTTAACACTTAGAGAGTTGTGTGTCGACTAAGGTCCTCAGTAAGGCACTTTTGGGGGTTGACTCAATAGTTTAATAAAAATAAATTTAACCATAAATACTCACTCACTTTAAATGCTTTCATGAAAATATCAAGGGAGTACCTAATAACAACACTTCATGTGTTTAGCAAGTACAAATTAAAGGCCAACATTGTTTGAGGTTGGAAATTCAACTAAAAGACTAACACTCCATTGGTTGGCAATTAAAGTGTAAGACCAACACTTTTTGTGATTGATGACTATAAAATAAAACATCAACACTCCATGTGATGGTGAATATAAGAAAAAAAAGACCAACACTCCATGTGGTTGTCGACTGAAATAAAAAGATCAACACTTTGTGTGACTGGCGAAGCAAGTGTAAGACCAACATACATGCGATTAGAAACTACAAATAAAAAGATCAACACTCCATATGATTGACGAACTCAATTGTAAGACCAACACTCCATGTGGTTGGTGACTATGAACAAAAGATCAACACTCTATGTGTTTGGTGACCATAAACTTAAAACAAACACCCTATCCTGTTGGTAACATTATAATCCCCAAATATCGTTAAGTGATTATGGGGGAAATTTTTGACACCATATAGAATTTAGGAATTTCTTATTTAGGTAATCAAATTCATCATTAAGGAATAAACATATTATCTTGAAAAATAAACATGTTATCTTATAATAGATTTAGTCACCTAAATAAGAACTCTTAAGGCTAATGAGTTTTATTAATATTTTAGAGATTCTTCCCTTGAACTACATGAAAAAGTTGAACAAGGTCTATTAGGATTCTGGTTCCCTATAAGGGCAAGCCTTTATAATTAATTACATCTTAAGAATAGGGATCTCTTCTTAAGAATACTATCGATTGAAGAAATAACCATTTATTTCTATAGATTTTTATGCTGGTTCCAAAAGAAAATCATAAGTTGGAATTTTAAAAAGGAACACTGTAAAGTGAAAGGAATTCTTTTGGAAGCCGAAAGGGATAGAGTAGGAAATTGTCATAGATATTGGGATACCCATTAGACATTTCAATTATCCTATTATTAGGTTTTAAAATTTGAAAATTAAATTAAATTTTTAGTTAAATTTTCATTAGAGATCTAAGACTTATATTCTAGCAGCACATGACTATATAAATACTTATGGTTGAAAACTTACTCTAGTGGGATGCTTCACATCCTAAGTCTATAATTGCTTTTGACATAAGTCAAAGGCTCGATCTAGTTTCAATTTTGAGAATGAGAAAGAAACCTATCCCTGACTCTTCTGAACTTATAACTGGCTTGGAAGGGCGCCAACTAACACAACCTAAGCAAATTTTAAATCCATGATGTCAAGTCTCATGAATGCAAGATGGTTAGGCTGTCACATTTTTAAAAAGAAATCTAAGAACCTAGACCCACTCCCTAATCCCTAAGATCATATTGGGTATGATATGTACCTAACTAAAGCAACAAATTCTAATTTTTATAGCTTGACTCATAATTCATTTAAGGCTTTGGTGATATGCAATTTATGCCTACAATTAGATGCATTTAGAAGTGGTCATGGGCCAAATCAAGAAGAGAAGATAGACTTCCTTTGGAAGGTGGTCATCCTCAAAGGTTAGATGCCCCTTATGTGTATTGGGTGAAGTGCCCAATTTAAGAATTTAGAATAATATGCTAGCATGATTCACAAAAGCTAGTTATTTCTAGTTAATTTTAACTTATTCCTAGGGCTTTAATTTATGTGAGGAGTTTTGAATTTCTTTATTGTTTGTTTAATTGGTTTAGATTTAGGTTGGGAGTTTTCATAAGAGCCTAATGCCCAGACATTCATCACTAAAAACACAACACAGAAATAAACCTAGAAAAGTAGTTTGATTCTATTGTGCACCCAAAGTAAATCAAACAAATTTAAATTACAAGAACATGCCAATGTGGCCCAGTGCCGCTACACACTGTGGAAGAAAGAGAAAAAAAGGTTGTTGAGCTCTACCCCTATACAACCCGACATAGAACTACAAGTCCAGATCTATGGGTCTTCCTTTAGGATCATCTCCTTCTTCAAGGACCTCCTTGGGGCATCATAGGGGACTACAACCCAACAATTAAAAATTCCATTTAAATTTTTTAAAAAAAATCCTAAGCCCTCTTAAGAGGCTATGATACACAAGAGGTGGGGGTTGAATTGTGTTTTTAAAAGATAATTTCAGAAAACTTAATTTTAATATTTTGTAGAAGACTTAAACCTTTAATGATTTTTCTTTAATGAAATATAACAACAATCTACAACAATATAGAAAAGTAAAGTGTGGAAAATAAAGAAAGAGAACACATAGATTTTACATGGTTTGGCTAAACCCCAAAACTAGCCTATGTTCATTCCTAGCCAGATAGGCTAGGAATTAACTAAATCAAAAATGAGATTACAACAAATCTTTCGTACTCTCTTTCATGAGCAAGTACAACCCAACACCATACTTTCCTTAATGGGCAAGTACAACCCGACCACATAGTTTCCTTAACGGGCAAGTACAATCCAACAAGAAAACAAGAAAGAAAAATATGAAAGTATCTAACTCTCAATTTAAAATTATTTTGCTCTCATAATCCAACTACAACAATATTAAGGCAAGTAAAAATTAAGGTAAGAAAGAGAGCTCACTTCAATTTGTAATTAAAATTAAATGCAATGCTATAACATGGAAGATGTGTATGATCTAAGTGAATGTTTAAACTATTTGATGTGAATATAATAACCTCAAATCAAGGTGATTTAATTTATGGTTTGAAATATAGCACAATAAGGATTTAAAACTTGAATCAATCAGTTGTTAGAAAGAGACTTAGAGTTTTCCAAAAGATCAAATGGAATTGAAATCTTAAATCACATAAACTCAAAGGAAATCTCTTTTTAAAAGGAATATCACTTATGAAAAGTATGAGACTATTTAAGAGAAATGAAAACTTACAACTTACAAGTATTTTTATGAACAAATTATCACAACATAAGTTTCACTTAAGCATATATAAAAATAAAGAGAAGATAAGAGTTTACAAACACAAAACATTAATCAAAACAAAATAAAGCTTTCGACCAACTTGAGAAAGTGTAGGAATAGATGTGTTAAGCACAAATCAAATTGACCAAATACCAAAGAATCTTAGCCCATGAAAGAAATCAAGGTCTCACACAAGAGTAGCAATAAAATAAATTAAAGGAACCTTGAAAAGCTTTTGGCCAAGAGGGATTTCCACCAATCCACTAACTTCTTTTGTGCAATCTTCAAGCCAATCACTTGTAGGTTGGAAGATAGAAGAAGGATGAAGTGATTATCACTTGCTTCACCAAGAAAGGTGTGGTGTTTTAATTTGGAGTCATAGGGACACCACACAGATCTTAGGAGGTACTTATTGAAATGATCGGGTATGATATTAAGGTATGATGTACCATCTTGAAAGATATAAACAGCGCAATGGACCTAATCATCTAATAAAGACTCTTAAGATAGATGGGTCTTCTTATATACCAAAGATCTTTCCCCTACTTTACATGGAGAAGTAAAGCAGGGTTTTTTTTTATGGGTTCTTTAGTTCCTTATGAAAGCAAGCTTCCATAGTTAATTACATCTTAAGAAGTAGGAAATTCCTAAGAGGACTCTAGATTAAAGTAGTCAATAAATATCTCTAAAGATTTCAAAGCTAGACTATCAAATGATTTGATATTATGAATGTCCAGAGGGAGAGTTCAAGTAGAGAGATTTATTTTGGATTCCAAAGGAGAGTATGTAGGGAACACCCATGATACTAGGAAGCCTAGTAAATGCTCCAATCTACCTTATAGTAAGGCTTTACATATTTGAAAGGGAGAATTTATTTTTAGTTTAAGTTGGAATTTTTTTAGAATACTAGGGTTTATAATCCATCAACATAAGATTGTGGAAATTCCTAGGAGGTAAGGACTTGTACTCCTAGACTGAAGGAAATAAGTAGCTTCAAAACCTAAATCTAAGATGCTTTAGCATAAGCTAAAAGCACGACCTAAGTTTAATTGGAAAATGGGATATAATGGTTTACATCCACAAGAGAGGATAAATATGCCCCGACCTTCTTGGCTTACAACTGCCTGGAGTGGCCACTAGCTAACATCTCCTATGCTTTACAACCATGTAGGCCGGTCCTATGTATATACAAGATAGCAAGACTGTTATTTAATTAGGAAGAAAACTAGAGTTTTATACTCACTCCCTAAGAGACTAGATCATGATTGACATGAAATAATGACTTAGACTAATGCATAAATTTATAATATTTTTACACATTTTTGACATATTATTTTGGACTAAGGCTTTGGGATAATTATGCCTACATGCATGATGAAATAAGATTATGGGCTAAATTAGTGAGAAGAGTGTTCTCCACTATAAGGGCTGCCCTCAAAGGTCAAGCTTATCCCCTATTGTTCAAAAGTGGAGACCCTCCCTTTTCAAGGGTGAAGCAAGATGATATGCATGATTGTTAGAACATACATCATTCAGTTAAGGAGTTATTAAATCTTTTATTTATTTTGATTATAACCTAGGCTTTAAGATGAGGTTGTGAGTTATATTTAAAATTTGGTTATGAGTTATTTGATGATGGTAAAAAAAGTAATTTTATTCTGCACCCAGGCTACACATTCAATCATCAAATCTTAAGAAACCTATAAAAGCATGTCATTCCTATTGCGCAAATTAAACACAATAATCAAATATATATATTTCATAAAAGAATAAAAGGCCGCTGTGGCCGGGTATCGCCATACACTCCAAAAAAGAAAAGAAGTTGGGTAGCTGAGCTACACCCTTATACAACTTGGATTATAAAAACAATATTATAATTACAATGAAATAGATGCTATGCGGGTCTTCATATTTTGGCTTTCTTTCTTTCTTTTCTTTTGGATTAGCTTTGCTCCAAGCTTCACAAGGCCTCCCAAGTCTTTGCCTTCTAGCCACTGTTCATCTTAAATCCCATATCACTAATCCTAATCCTATTTGTAAAAATTACATATGTATGGAAAATAAAATCTAACTATATCTCTAAAATAGATATTAGCTAAATAAGCATACAAACCAAACAATTATATTCCATATATTTGGACTTATCACCCTACACATGGGTAACCAAGCCCACCTATCCTAATTGGATTATGCTTTAAGGCATAAGAAACTAGCAAATAAGAATATTTATATTTATTTATTATCATGGCAACCTCTTTAGTATAATCCCCTATAGAAAATAACATTAGGTTATTAATGGCCTAACATCCAGTCTATGCATAAATAATCCTAACATTCAGTCTAAAATATTACATCACAAAATAAAACATAACATCACCACATACATCGGCCTAACCTAAGGCTATAATCGGTGACTTAGTATTCTAACGTGTGTGCTAAGATTTGGTGTGCTATGTCTTAGTTAGGCTTTAGAATTATGATTATCTAAGGTTTGAAATTGTTTAAGTTAAACATTGGGGGATGTTCCACTTCAAGTTATTAAAAGGATTGGTTAATTTTAATTTGTATTTTATTTTCATTTGATGCCTATTTAATATGTAATTATTAAAGAGAGGGAGGAGGTTTGACCTCCTTCATCCATATCCTAAGTTATTTTCTAAAGGTATATTATTACGGCTTTGGTTACTTTAATGAATGACTTAGCAAATATTTTTATTAACCTAAGTTTGGGTTAATCTTAAAGAATTTTATTCAAACATGAAAGGCATCTTAGGATTAATAAAATTGAATCACTATCATATGGATAACATTCCATCATTTATTTTCATCATTAACAGCATGCATATGCTTTCATTCTTATTATTTATGATATTTAATTTAACATATCTATACATGCAATATACATATGTGTATTTTTGGCACACTTAGATGATTGTTAACACATGTATTTTAGTAGAAAAGAGAGATTTCATTCCATAGCTAAGTATACATACACATGTATTAGAGATTTAAGCAAGTACGTGCCATTGTTAAACCAGAGAAGTGAGGTAATCTAAGACCTTATTGGGGCTACTTAAAATCCTCGTGTTCTTGGGATGTCCAGACTATATACTTGCTATCTTAAATACATATGAGTATATACACAAGTATGAGAATGAAAGTCATGCAAAGATTGTATTATAATAAACTCTTTGTCATGTAAAGTAAAGTTATATCCAAATTCTAACACATATACACATGTGAATGAAATTAAGCAAGTATGTGCCATTGTTAAAAGCAGGAGAAGTAATCTAAGACCTCATGGGGCTACTTAAAAGCCTATTCATGGGATGTCTAGGAAATATACTTGCTAACATTCAAACACATGTAAACATACACATGAATTATGAAAATAGAACAATCCTTTAACATGTTTAAACTATAAGTGAATGTAAATTTCATAAGATATTTATAACCATCATTAACTTAAATCTTCATCATTGATTTATAATTTTAGAAATAATTTGAGATTTATTAGTGATAATAGCCACACCATATAATAAGATTAATTCAACACATGCAACTTATATATATATATATATATATATATATATATATATAACCATATTCATTTGATTCTTTTGTTTGAAAACATGAGTACATGATACAAATGACATGCAAATCTATAATGGTTGAAAAGGAATAACTAAACATTACCACATAATACATTCAATTACATTAATTCCTAAGGACAATTAAGTCAAATAAATCTCTTTAAGGTTAACCAAAGTTGTTTATGAAATTTAATTTTTGGTGTTTGAATTGTAAAAACCTAAAGAGGAGAAAAGACACTTAATGTTTACCCCATCCCACATTAGTGACTTAATGTATTTTAGGAAAAGTGACTAAGTAAATTTTATAAAATCATTAAGTTCAAATCATTAGGCAATCAATTTAATTACCCTTCCCTAAGCTTCTTTAATTTAATTAACCACTTAACAATGAGCCTCCAATGATATGCTTATGAGAAATTAAAATTTACAATGCTCCTAAGGGGACCTAATGCAATTGGGCTCATGCTTAAGAGTTAATTAGATTAAGGAAGAATCTAAACTAAGTACTCTTATGGTTTTCTCACACCCATGGGTTAACCATAATTCCCTTATTAACTTTATTCTATTAAACACATAAAAGAGAAATTACTAAATTAAATTTGAATTATCTAAACCCATTATTAACTTAATTTGATTTATCATCTTATCATTAATTCTCCTTAATTCTCCTTAATTAGTGCCTAATTATTCCATGTTAATTAAACCCTCCAATGAAAATATATTTAGGAAAATAATTAGGGAAGGGGTCCTAATTATTTCCCCTCACCATTCACACTATTCATAGTGATTATTAATTATAAATTATTTATTTTTTGCAGTTTAATCATTTTAATAAATATAAAATTAATTAAGGAGGGTACTTATGGTTGAAAATTGTACATTCTTTAAATTACATGGATAATAATCCTAAGACAATCATGGGAGGTAGAGGACATCCCATAGACCTATTCCACAAAATTTGGGATCAATTGGCCAAGTAATTAGGCCTTAATTAAAGTAATTATCTAAACTTCAAACCCTAATTAAGCACTATTCACTGATTAGAACTTAGGAATTTATTTTTATTAACTTCTCCTCTATTTACCCTTTCCAAAGTGGGTTTTTTTTTGTATTTTTTTGGATTTTTCTATAATTAGTTATAATTTTTCAAAGTTCTGGCTATTTAATTATATTTTTAACACCTAATTAACAAATTAAACCATCGACACCATGCAGATGCTGACATAGTAGCGCTTTCCACATTACACCATGGGACTGGTTATTTAAAATGTCTGGCGCGACAGCTAACTCAGAGGCGAAGGACGAGGTTTCATCACGACCGTCTGATCTTGGATCAGATGGCCAGGATTAATTCCTTGGTTTTGAAGGATAAAATCAAAAAATCTTGCAGATTAAATCATGATCATCAGTTCTAATCATGGGGAATGGACAATTGTTGATTCGCCGTCCCCCGGGCGTTAGAAGATGTACATCGTTTGCCTTCTGCTGCTCGATCCTAGCTCACTGGAGCTCGTCAGATGGCAAGATTGACTCGAAAATATTTGGGAGGAGATGAAGGGAGATCCTACGATGGAAATCACATGAAATCACACTTTGCTTCAAAAAAGACCAACACATACGGGGGAAATCTACGGTTGCCAGATTTTATCTCGTCGGAGCTAAATACCGACGATTCATTGACTGAGGTAGCTTCTACTTAGAGAGATAAAGCCCTATTGAGAAGATCTCAAGTTGCCACCTCATCGATTCCTTTGTGGACCGAACACCGTAACGAAGCTCACTAAAGTTTTGGTGAGGTTGGATGGTCGGGGCTCATAGTTTCTCTTGGTGGTTGGTATCATCGGTGATGGGGTATGCTAGGGATTTGAGTCGAGGGCTCGAATTGCTTAGAACAATCTGAGGAAGCTCTCTATGAAGTTTGAATGAATGGACAAGAGTATACTCTTCTCCCCAAGTGAACCAAGGGCTGAGATTGGCTATTTTAAGTGTGTGAGAGGTTGAGAGAGGGTGGTGGGCTGCCATGGAGTGTACCAACTTCACTAGGTGGACCAATAGAATACCATGGGTGAACTCACCTGCTCACGGCCAATGGCTGAACTCAATAGCCTTTGGTTAGGTTGGGTCAATGGTCCTAGTGTCCAAGAAAGTCCAATGGTAACTTCCAAGGCATGAGGAGTGGGAAAATCCATCCAAATGGGGATTTTGTCCCATTTGGGTAGCTTGGTTTAAGGATTTTGACCCAAACTTGGTTCACCATGGGTTGGGTCCACTTGGGCTAGCCCGTGGTGACCCAAGGGTGAGTGAGTCATGCCAAGTTTGGTAGGGTTTGGACTTGGTTTGATATGGTTTGGCTCAATTTGACCCATATGGGTCAATTTGGGTTCAGTTGAGTCATGTTGACCAATTGGTCAAATTGGGTCAAACCAAGGATTTGGGTGAGTTCAATTGGTCATTTAGAGTGTATTGGTGTAATTAGTTTGGCTTAATTTGAAGTGGATTTGGATTTGGTTCACTTGGGTTCATTTGGGTCAAATGGGTTAAGTTGACCAATTTGGTCAAATTGACTAAATTGGGTTCAATTGAAGGTTGAATCATGTTCAATACTCAATTTATCATTGATGGGAGTCATTGATAGCAATCATTTAGAGTTGGAATAAGATTTCATTCATTTTGGTCCATATGGGTTAATTAGGTCAACTTAGATCAAGTGATCAAATTGGTTTGGTTTTAGCCAATTGAGCAATTAAGGTTGATCAACAATCATTATAGAAAAGATTGAATGGGTTGATTCAATCCAATTTTGGTTGGATTGAAGTTTGAACCAAATTGGTCCTTTAGGTCATATTGGGTCAAATGAACCACTTGGGTTGATTGGGTTAAGTTGGTGTCAATTTGGTGTTGAGAGGGGTTCAATGATGGATTTAGTGTTGATTAGTGGCTTTGATTACAATTGGTTTGGGTTTAATTGGGTTTTAGCTCATTTGAATTTCTTAGGTTAAATGGGCTAACTTGGGTTGATTGAATTCATTGGATTTGATTGATTTGATTGCAAATGTTGGATAGGTTTGAAATGATCTATTGGATGATTGGAGTGATTGAGAAAATTAAATTGGATTTGGTTTGCATGAATGGGTTTTGGGTTGGATCCATAGGATCATGGTGAAGTTAACTTAGGTTAAGGTTTAAGCTAATTTAGCTTGGAGCTTGGATTATAAAACAAATTCAAGTGAGGTTGATTGGATAGGCTTGAGATTGGTTGTGTTTCATTCATATGAGATTTGATTTGGATGAGTGAATGGGCATGGATCTTAGTTTAGGCCATAGGGTAAGTAGAACCTATGTGTCATAGAGCATAACCTAAGCTTAGGGTATGGCTCTTAAGTCTCTAAGCTTGGGTTTAGTGTTCCATTAGTCACTAGAAGTGTCTTATAACTAGGGAGATCCATTAGAAGGGTCCTAAGTCTAGGATGGGAAGGATGAATCCTCACTCCAAAAGTGAGGTCAACAAAAGGATCTCCAAAGGTTTTTTAAGAATTCGGCTAAGAGAGAAATTTTTCTATGAGAGATTTTTCCAAGAGAGATTAACCTAGTCTAAGAGACATTATTTATAAGACAAGGAGTCAAGAGGGTCGACAATAAGGAGGAAAAATAGGAGGGAAACTCATTTGGAATTAATTTAAACATAAGCCATCCAAAATAAAACTAATTTGCACGAGTGAATGATTTGGCCAAGGAGAAATAGAAGGAAAATTTATATGGAAGGTTCGTTTAATTTAAAAATCAATTTAAAATTCAAATTGTATAGGAGGAATTTCAGCTAGGGCAAGGAATAAGGAAAATACACATGTAAGCGTTTTAAATTAATCAATTGAATTTAAATCTATTTATTTTTGCAAGAAAAAATCGGCCAAGGCATTATGGAGGGAACAATAATTTGGAAGGAGATTTAAATTGAATCAATTCATCATATGTCCTGATATTTAATGTAATTAAGAAGTTATTGTTTATGTGGGTCAACCAAGAGAGAGAGACAGAGAGAGAGAGGAGAGAAGAGTTTGAATTAATACCAAACAAGTCATGGCATTATTAATTGTCTAAGTGAAAAAGGGAATATTTCAAATTTTGATTAACTTAAATTAAGCATGATATATGGTTGGCCAAAAGGAAGTTTTCATGATGGGATTTAATTAGTATTTAATGCAATATCATGGAATGTTTAATCAATTCATCTTGATTGAATGAAGGAGGGAAACATATAATTTTAGAACATTTTAAATTAAATCCAAGGAATTATTAAAATTCGGCCAAACTATTTTCATAAAATAGATTAGATTTCTTTTAATGTAGTTAATTCAAATTAAATGACGATGGATCAGATCTTAGGAGATTTTAAATCAAATTTCATTAAGAGATTAATTTGAATTTGAATAAAGATATGATTGGCCAAAGGAAGTTTTCAAAAATAGAATTTAAATAAAAGGAAAGAAGATAATTCCATGGATTATTTTAATTGAATATGAATTAACTCATATAAATTAAAATTAATTCAAATTAAATCAACTAGATTAGCATATGATCATCCACATAACATTCCATAATGAGAGGAGCTCAAATTTGCATATGTAATCAAAGGAATATTCAATTTGAATTAAAAAATAATTCAAATTAAAAATTCAAATAAATGAATTTAGAAATTTAGTAAAATATGTGATAATTTTGGAAATGATTTGAATAATTCTCACATAATTTATTTAGCAAATAATCATGAAAAAATTTGGGAAAAAGGTTTAGGATGAAAAATAGGATAGGAGAGAGAAAATTAGTATAATAGGAGAGAGAAAAATAACATAAAAAATAATTTCAGAATAATTAGATTTTATGGGTGTAATAAATGGATAATGAATATATTTTAGCATGTAAATAGTTTAATGAATGTGAACTTAATTAAATTACATGAAAGCATAATAAATGTAACATGGTTTATGCATTTAGCTCACATTATTCAAAAATGAATAATTTTAAATATAAAATATAATATTTATGGATAATTTAAAATAGTTCATTTTAAAATGAATGAATGCTATATTTATTTTAGTGAGTATTTCATTTATCTTAATATAGTTATTTCTAGAAAAATTTCCACCTAGTCCATGTCTAATAGCTTTAGCATTCTGAATTGATTGAAGAACCTAAAGTTGAAATATGTTCCTACACACTTGAATTTAACCTCATAAATAGCATCAATATATATATATATATATATATATATATATATATATATATATATCATATATATATATATTAATATATAATATATATAATTAATATAAATGACATTCATCATGATTAATGTGAATAATTTATCCCGCAAAGAAATAATTAGTTCTTATTACATAAGATTTGTTATTGTCAAATCAAATGGTGAGGTACAAAAGGTATATAGTCAACAATATCCACATATTTTATGGTTGTCATTTGATTTTGATTTGAATTTATTTTGAATTTCATTTGGATTTAATTAATTTTGAGTTTAAATAGGGTATTTAAGTTAACCATCTTAATCACCTTGCTTTAAATTCAAATAGATTTAAATTCTGAGTGGAATGTGTTTGGATTAATTCTTTGTTTATGTTTGAGATTTGGGTTGAGTCCACCTAATCCCATTATGTTAGATCAAACCCCAAGAAAGATGCACTAGTTACTAGGTATAGTATCCCGAATGTCTAATTAGGAGGCTTCTAATCTAGAATTATTTGCCCTAATTATTACTTTAGCGATGATGTTAACCTCATCCAAAAATGATGTCAATAATGATTACTTAAAATAATTATTCAATTGAAAGTATGTTCAAAGAGATTTAGCTAGTATATTCATTCAATGAGTACATTCAACGAGTATATTAGTTTGGTGTGCACATTTACATAATTAAATAAATATTTTCTTAGCCAGTATATTCATTCTATAAGTGCATTCAATGAGTATATTCATTTAATAAATGCATTCATCAAGTATATTCATAAAGTGAATACATTTATAAACACAATAATAAAAGACAATATAAGAAAAATTTTATTTTTTATTAAGAAAAATAAATTAAGTACAAAGGCGAGTAATGAGTTTATAAATTTTAATAGACTTTTCTTAACATGTAGTATAAAAATATTATAAATAAAAGAGAAAAAAGCTAGTTAATCCACTTCTTTGTCCCTCATCTAGTGTCTAACTCTAACGTAACAAGCACGCGTTGTTGAAGTCTAAATACTTAGTGTCTAATTAGCCATACTTCACCAAATTAGCAATAATAAACTTGATGCCTTCTTTGAACTTCTGCTGCAACAAGTCCTTATACTCGTTAGAGTTGAGAAAGCCAGACAACTCGACCTCTTTCTTCTGAAACTCTTCGGTGTGATAAAAAAGTTTCACTTATAGCTCCTTATTTGTCTTAAAGAGGTGAGTCAGCTCTAAAATTGGCCACTCCTCTTCTTGTTACTTTGCCTTCTCCTGCAACATGCTCAACTCAAACTTGGGATCCTATCACCAACCAATCACCAAGTTCCGCTATGATGTGAAGACTACAAGATTTTTTATTTTGAACATAAAAGTTTTGCCAAGTTCTAAAGTTGACTGCCATGCCATCGCCTGGATGGTCTTTGTAGCTTAAATAGTCATCTTTTAAGAATCCTTTAAAGAAGTGCATTCAAGTCCTCATAAGAAATTTTTTTTTGCCCCAATCTAAAGGTTTCACTCATTTAACCAACCAAGTTTGGAGTGTGTTTTCTTTTAGAAAAATAAAGCCGGGTTTATCTGAGATCCTTTCCCTTAGCACTCTTGTTTCTCGGAGGAGCGATAGGAGCAGAGCTAACCACCTTCTTGTTGGACTTCTTAGGAGTTGAACTCATCCTTACTTCAACATCTAACTTCTCATGAGTATCCTTAGAAGACTCGTTGCCACCTTCCTCGCCTTCCTCGAGCTCATCAAGAAACTTAATGACCTCAGGATTTGAGGGAAAGGGTGTGGAGATATCATCCACTATAGAGAAGAGATTGTAAAAATTAGCATATGTGAGTTAAAAATAATAACAAATCTTTATAACAATGAGTACTTTTTATAAAGATCATGAATTTTGTCAAATTGAAGGAAAAGCCAAATGTTGAGTGCCTTATTAGTCAGCTTTCACAAAATTTCTTTCTCTTGAGCACATGCTTTAAGAACCATCACCTTATTGGCAATAAAAGGAGTGGGCTTAGTCGGCATTGCCCACCCAATCGAGTACTTAACAAAGCAAAGATTGGAATGCCATTTCTTCATTTTATTTGGCAAACTAATAATCTTTAAGAGAACTATTGAGGTTTGGATAGTGTCATCCGTATGACCATTGATGGAGAAGACGTGGTGAAAAAGAGTTAAACTCCATGCCAACTCCTCCTACCTTAAGTAAAGAAGAAACGTTGTGCCACATAATAAAGTTTGGCAACTTCTAGGTGAGCATCACTCCATAAAAATTTAAAATTTCCTCCCATTTGATGCGAAGGGGATAGTAGAGATTGAACTAGAATGATCCAAAGGGATGCACAACTGATCAACCTTCAAAGTGTTTATTCACTTGTCCTTACAAGCCACTCATACAGAATAACTTAAGTTACCATTAGTAATTATTGACCTCATTTTTTGATGAAGTTAACAAAACTTTTGAAATTAATAATTAGGACACTTAATACCTCCTAGTTAAGTGCTTATGACACTATACCTAGTGACATAGTGCATCTTCCAGGTTTGATCTAGCCTAATGGGTTTAGGTAGACTCAACCCAAATTACAAACTTGACTTAAAGCAAAATAAATTCAAATAAATAAGAAATGAATTCAAATTAAATTAAAATGAATGAATCCAAATCCAAATTAAAGTCAAATCTAGTTAACCCTTCAGACATAAGTTTGACTTATGTGGGTCCCATAAATTCAAAGGTCAACCCACCAAAATTTGACCAAATCAAATCATTCCAAATATTCCAAATGATAAAATAGACATGTTTAATCATGAATATAAGAAAATTGAAATTTATTTAGGCACAGGTTAATTTGACCACTTAGTCAAAATGAACCTAAATGAGTCTTATTAGGTTTAAACCTAATTCAAATTGAAATCAACTCAATTTGATTGCTAAAAAGCATTTAGAAATGATAATCTAATCCAACCCATCATTGAGTCCAATTTGACCAATTTGGTCATTTGAGCCATATGAACCCAAGCTTAACCCATTAAAACCCAATTTGAGTCAAATGGTTCAAATTGAAATAAAATTGAAATCAAATGAAATTAATAACTCCATATCTTCTCACACATGTGATCAAGCATGATTGGAGTCCAAACAAAATTTAATTGAGCCAAATGGGGCATTTGAACCCAATTGGAATCAAGCTCAACCCATTTAAGCCTAGATGGGTTGAAATGAAATGAAATGAAATCCTAAATGAATTAATTCAATCAAAACTTAATAAATCATCAATTAAATATAGTTGGACCCAAAACTAAATGAATTAAATCAAAATAAACAAAATCAAAATGTTTTGAATCAAAATGGCTTGAATTGGGTTCAAATGTTCAATCCAATTCAAATGGATTTGGATTCAACCTCAAACTCATATTGGATTTGACTTGGGTAGCCAAACACTAGCCTAAGAGCTTTGGTGGTGATGCCAAAAGTCATAAAAAGAAAAAAAAAAAAATCAAAGGGGTGGGGTGGAATTATATGAGCAGAAGACTTGGAATCCATGGGGGAATTCAAGTTTCATTTCCCCTCCTCCATACCTCATCTACCTCTTGACTTCAAGTAATTTGGCTTTTTTCTAATTAATTGAGGGCCTCAAAAGAGAAAATCAAGGAGGAATTGGCTTCTTCCAAGAGGGATAGCAAGAGAGAGCAAGGGAGAATTCCATGGAGATCTAGCTCTCAGCATGGGAGGAAAGGGGAGGAGATGACTTTCTCCCCTTAAATTTTCTATCCCAATGCACTCACAAGGCCAATAAGGATCAAATACACCCTCTCGTTGAACCTCCCACTGCTAGTGACCAAAATCTGACCACCTAGAAGCTTAAATACATGGCTTTCATCCATGTATTGAAAGAGAGAGAGCCCATTTCCTCTTCCTCTTTTCATCCCAAATCATTCACAAAGTGAAGTGAAGAAGAAAGAGAGTATTCCCCTAACCTCTAGCCACTAATAAGCCATGATTTGGCCAAAACTAATAGCTATATCTTGACCTTCAATGCCAAATGAGATTGAGAGTGTTTCACCTCAAATTGAACATCCCAACACGTTCTAGAGGTTAATGTGACCTCAATCGAATCCTCATAGAGACTCATCATCGCCTGTGAGCTGGAGAACAGTTAAACCCGATAAAAAATGGCTGCAAGTTGGTCTCCAAGGAGTTTAGTGGGAGGCAAGCACCCAAATCACATCCACGGCTTTGTCCCATCAAGGCAAAGGTGCTCGAAGCATGATGACCACTCGTGATCATCATCGATGAGGTATGCTTTTAAAATCGATGTCTCTAACAAAATTCTTTTGTCCTTTGTAAAAGAATTTGATTCCCAAGAGGATCAAACTATATATATCGATTATAAATCAATTCTCAATCATTTTGTAATTAAAATCATGTTGAATTTGGCCTTGGATCCGAATATCTATCAGATTTGATAGACAACGTTTGTCTCTCATTGGAAAATGAACAGGGAATGATCTCCACTGATCTTCTATTTAGAATGGACGGTTGAGATCTGGCCGCATTATTTGATTCAACCCCTATAGAAAATTGTGGAAAAAATTGAGACCGTCTAATCAAAGATTGAACGGCCAGGATCCATCTCGCGTGGTGCTGCTTTTGATGGGCCATTGCGTGGATTCTGCGTGGCCCAATGGCACTGCACCTTGCGGTAACGTTGCCACGTCGGGACCGCCATTTAAAATGAATTTTTCTTATTTTACATGATTAAAAAAATATAAAAAAATGCCAAAATGTTCAAAGAATCATAAAAAATAAAATATAAATAAAAAAATATAAATGGGGCTCTATGGATTCATCTCAATGAGTAGAATCCATTAAACCCAAAATTTCCTATTAATTTTGGATGAATTTGACTTTGAATGAAATTGATCAAACTTAAAGTAACACAAATCACTAATCCAATCAAATGAAACTTTGGGAAACTAAAATTAAGGTTAAAATACACCTTTAGAAAATTTTTCATGATTTACCTCAAAGTAAATCAAAAATATATTAAGTTTCAAACTCCAAAACTTCAATTTTAATGAAAAAAATTAATATTAAATAAGATAAATCATGAAAATGGATCAAATCACCTTAAATCAACATAACAAACACTAATGAACTTAAACACATCAATGAAACCCATTAAAACTTAATAAATCATTAAATGGTCTAATTTGGTAATTAATTGAATTAATTAAGTCAAATAGTTAACTTGAACTTAGGAAAAATCACAATAAATCAACAAAGTTTTCAAAAATTATGAATAACCCTCTATAGATGTATTTTTCAGAGAGGAATAGAAGAAATATAAAATCCTCAAATACTACTCAATAATTTAAGCTTAATTTGAGTGTTAATAAAATAATTAAAATATTAATTATATCTTAATTATGCATCTGATTAAAATGAAACTTTGGAAATATGAAATTGGCAAGGAAGCCCACTTGCCATAAAATTTTAAATTGAATTGATCTTTGGATTGGGAATAGTTGAATTTTCAAATCTTTAGGTCAAAATAAATTAAATAATAAATTAAAAACAATTCATAAATAAGAAAATTCATAAAAGTAATTCGAAATAATCTTCATTAACACTAGAACACTTATAATAATTCTCCAACATCCTATATCAAAGAAGTTGATCACTCACCTACTTAAGGTTTAATGAAAATAATAATAAATATTAAGTTTAATTAAAGCTTAAGGATAATGAATTCATAATCAAATAATTAATGAAATCTTAATCCAAAATCAGTGTAAATTAAGAATAGATTAAAGCATTAACCTAAGTGTCTTAGGTTAACATAGTCCAAACTAAATGAACATGAATTCATTAAAAATAAAATATAATTCAATAAACATAAACATAATTCAAACTAAACATTAATGAAATAATTGTTAAACCAATCCAAATCAAATGAAACAGAACAAATCAAAATGAAAATAAACTAAACCAAGAAAGAAGAATAAATCAAATCATAAAGAAAGTAAAAGAATAATTAATTTTAAAAGAATTGAAATTACAAACTTAACTAAAAACCAAATCATCTAAATGAAACTAAAGGGATCAATTAAGATACTTAAGGATCTTAGTTAGGTATTTGGGATGAATCTTCACCTTAAGATGAAGGTTTCATTTCATTAGGGTTTATGAAGTTGAATAGAATGGATTTCACCCAAAAGTAAAATCTATTCTACTCTCCATTCTTGAAAACTTAAACTTCACTTTAACATAAGAAAGTTAACTTGAAAATGAAAACAAAATCATAAATCATTAAATCACTTGAATTGAAAACATCCAATGATAAATCAAACAAACATCAAAACCCAAATTAAAACTTGAAATTAAAAGACCTAGCAAATTTTTGCCACATAAGCCTATTTCCTTCACACACTAAATCATTAGGTCATGGACCCTTGGGTTAGGTCATCTGTGATTTTTTGTGATACTCTATGTTGTGATGTGATGTGCTTTTTATATCTTTTTGGTGTACTATTTTAGAGTGCATGTCTAGGATTTTTTCCATTAGATGGAATGGTAGGAAGTTCTTTTTTAAAACTAACATTATCTTCTGCAGGGGGCTATGCTAGAAATGACAACCATCATAAATAAATTAAAAAAATGCTATTTTCTTGCACGTATGCTTAAGTCCTTAAGCATAGCCTACTAGGATAGGTGGGTTTGGCAAGCAACTAATGCTAAGCCCATATGTTTATAAAATATAACTACTGTGTTATTTGTATTTTTTTGACATCTATTTTGTAGGGCTTAGGATTTATTTTTGATTTTGAAATGAAAATTTGAGCTTAGAATTAGATTAGATCTATGGGATCTAAGATTAGTAAAAGTTGACCCTACCAACAGATGGATGCAATGGTCTTGTGTGAAGCCCAATGGAGGTGCTTGAAGAAGGAGATGATCCTAGAAAGTCCCATAGATCTAAACTGTAGTTATAGGTTGGGCTGTACAAGGGCAGAGCTTAGATGCCCCTTTTCTCTTTCTTTTGGGGTATAAAGTGATACCTAGCCACATTGGCATTTTTCTAAAATTAAATTGGCTTTTAGGTGCATAATAGAATCAACCTACTTTTCAGGTTTCTTTATGTGTTGTGCTTTTAGTGATGAATGTCTGGATGTAAAAAGGTAGACTTTCTAAAGATGATGTCATCCTCATATGTTAGATGCCCCTTATATGCAATGGGTGAAGTGCCTCATTTCAGAGTTAGAGCAATCTGATTGCATGATTTTTGAGAGCTAGTTATTTCTAATTAATTTTAGATTATCTCTAGGGCTTTAATTTATGTGAGATTTTGAATTTCATTATTTTTGTGTTTAAGTTATTTAGATTTAATTGGGTATAAAGTTTACTTTTCCCTAAGAGCCTAATCATCTAGGCATCCATCATAGAAAGTACAACACAGAAAGAAACCTAGAAAAGCAAATTGATTATATTGTTCATCCAAAATAAATTAAGCCAATTTTAATTTAAGAAAGGCCAGTATGGCCAGGTACCACTGTACACCCTAAAATAAAGAGCAAATGGGTAGTCGAGCTATGCCCTTAACCCCACCTAGAACTACAAGTTTTGATCTATGGGTCTACTTTCCAAGATCATCATCTTCTTTAGGGACTTTTATTGGGTTTCACAAGGGACTTCATTTGTTGGAAGGGTCATTTCCTACTAATCCTAGACGTCATAGATCCTAACCTAATTTTAAGCTCAAATTTAAATTTTAATTCAAAAGTAAATCCTAAGCATAGAAAATAGATATTAGGGAAATAAAAATAGCACACAACAGTTATATTTTACAAAGATAAGGGCTTAACATTATTTTCTTGCCAAGCCCACTTGTCCTATTGGGCTATATGCTTAAGGACTTAAGTACACCTACAAGAAAATAACATTTTTAATTTATTTATGAGTGTAGTCCTTCTAGCATAGCCCCTTGTAGAAGATAATGTTAGCTCTAAAAGGAATGTCCTATCATCCTAATGGATGGGCAAACAATCCTAGACATATAGTCTAAAATAGTACACCACAAAGACATGAAAAGCAAATTTTTGAGTTTTGAGTTTGTTTGTTTTATTTTTACCTAACCTAAGTCTAGGGTCTATAACCTAATGATCTAGTGTGTGAAGGGAATAGGCTTGTGTAGCAAGACTAAGCCTTTTTAGTTTAAGTTTTAATTTTGAGTTTTGAGTTTGTTTGATTTTTACCTTTAAATGGTTTCAATTCAAATGATTTAATGATTTTATTTTCATTTTCAAGTTCAATTTTGTTTTGTTATAGTGAAGTTTAGGTTTTTAAGAATGAAGAGTAGAATAGATTTTACTTTTAGGTGGAACCCATTCTATTCAACATCTTAACCCCTAATGGAATGAAACCTTCATCCTAAGATGAAGATCCATTCCAAAGGCCTAATTAAGATTCTTAAGTATCTTAATTAATCCTTTTAGTTCCATTTAGATGATTTAGGTTTGAATTCAAGTAGAATTAATTTTTCAATTTATTTGAGATTTAATTATTCATTTCATTTCTTTAATTTGATTTAATTTTCATTTTTGGTTTAGTTTATTTTTAATTTAATTTTGAATGATTTCATTTGATTTGGTTTGAATTGGTTGAACATTTGTTTTCATTAATGTTTTGTTTGAATTATGTTTATGTTCGTTGAATTCATGTTCATTTAGTTTAATTTATGTTAACCTAAGACACTTTTAGTGCAATTCATTCTTAATTTACATTGTTTGTGGATTAGGATTTCATTGATTTGGTTTGATTATGAGCTCATTAGCCTTAAGGTTTAATTAAACTTAATATTTCATTAACCCTTAAGTGATGAAATTCTTTGATTTAAGGTGTTTGAGAATTATCTTTGAATGTTTTGATGTTGATGAAGATTATTTCAAATTACTTTATGAATTTTTTTAATTTATTATTTGAATTATATTGACCTAGAGATTTGAAAATTCAACAATTCCCAATCCAAAGGTCAATTATTTGAAATTTTTATGGCAAGTGGGGTTCCTTGCCAATTTCATATTTTCAAAGTTTCACTTTAATGAGGTTCATAATAAGGTGTAGTTAAGATTTTAATTATTTCATTAAAACCTAAATTAAGCTTAATTTGGTGAGGATTTTTTGGAGGTTTTATTTTTCTTTGATTCCTCTCTAAAAAGTGCATCCAAAGAGGGTTTGTTCTTAATTTTTAGAATTTTGGTTGATTTATTATGATTTTCCTAAGTTTTGTTCAATTATTTGAATTATTTAATTCAATTAATTACCAAATTAGGGCATTTTGTGATTTATTAAGTTTGAGTGGGTTTCATTGATATTTTAAGTTCAATAATATTTGTTATGTTGATTGAAAGCTATTTGATCCATTTTTATAATTTATTTTATTTAACATTAATTTATTTAATTAAAATTAACATTTGGAGTTTGAAAGTTGATATCTTTGAAATTACATTGCAATAATTCATTAATTGTTTTTTCTAATGTGTGTTTTAATCTCAATTTTAATTTCCCAAAGTTTTATTTCAATTGTATTAATGGTTTGGGATTAAGTAGAGTTTGAAATTTTTATTCAAACCAAATTAAGGCCAAAATACCCCACATAATTTGGGGATTTTAATTTTAATGGATTTCTCTCATATGGAGGAATCCATAAAGCCCAATTTTAAAATTTTTGGATTTATTTTTAATTTTCAATGCATTTATAAAATTTTAGACATTTTCTTTAATTTTTTAATTCAAAAAACCTAAATTTTGAATTTAGATGTGTCAGATCCACGTGGATTAGACGTGGTAGTGCTTTCCACATGGCAGTGCATCATTTGTTCGCGTGGGATCCATGTGGATCTTGCATCAAAATGGGGTTGCACGTGAGTTAATTTTGGGCTGTCTGATATTCGATTAGAAAGTCGTGATTCGACCCACATTTTTCCTTAGTAGATTCAATCAAGGACACGACTAGATCGAAGCTGCCATTCTTAATGGAAGGAACAGATGGTGGAGATTATTTTTTCCTTCGATGGAGATGGAAGCCAAGGGACGTCTATTGATTCTGCATGTTTTTCTACCTACTGGCGGTCAAAATTGCATGATTTCAATGCCAAATCCATCAGTGGATGAAATCCTCATCATCTAAATGGTTTGATCACACTTGAGATCAAACTCCCTTTTAAAAGTGCTAAAATTGAATGGTTGGAGAGGTCATTAATGGCATACCTTAATCCCGATGATCTCTGGTGGTACAATTGACTCCAATTACTTCAGAAGGATGAGTGGAGCTTGTGTGCAAAATGAATTGGATTGCCTCCTCATGGATTGGCTCTTTGACTAAGTCACGGATGGTTTCTGATGATGTTAGTTATTTTTTTGACTTCCCAGTGGTGAGGGGATCGGAGCAAGGTCATGATCATCTTCATTTTAGGTGGGGAAGGTAATAAAAATGTCAATTAGGCTTGAGATATGCTCTCTTGGGTTTCTTCATTAGAGGCTGAACATTTAATCCTTCCATTCCCTTTTTTTGTCGACCATAGCCAACTGAGGTCCTTGGAGGCTAGCTCCAAGGGTCCTTAGTTGTTTAACAACTGTCCAAAGCTTTAAGGAGGTGGAATACTATGGGGATGAGGGATTAGGTAAATTTGATTTATTTTCATGCAATCCCTCTTTCCCTAGTATAATCCATCATTTTGGCTTGACTTAGACTTGGTTAGTTTGCTTAAGATTGGTAGTAATCTCTCTTAACCCATGCTAGGATGAATTTAGATAAGTTTGCATAGGTTTAGTTTTAATTTGAATTAATTTGGTGATTAATCTTAGCATTATATTTAATTTAAGTTTTAAATGATTTAATCACTATTAAATGGTTTTATATTTTGGTTTAAATTATCCTTGATTGTTCATTAGATGATTCAAAATTGACTTAACCCATGCAACAAGAGGGTTTAGTCCAATTCCAAGTCAACTTGACCCATTTTTCCTTAAATAGGTTAAGTTGGATTTGGTTGAGTCAAATGACCAACTTTAACTTAATTAAATTATGTTCACACACAAATTATGTTTAATCACATGTGTGAGATTATTGGGAGTGATTAATTTCATTTAATTTTAAGTGGATTTCAATTTGAACCCATTTGACCCAAAATGGGCTTAATGGGTTAAGCTTAGGTTTCATCAGATGAACAATTTGACCAAATTAGACCTAATGATGGGTTTGATTTTGTTTGATTATCATTTTCAAATGATTTTGAGCAATCAAATTGGGTTGATTTTAATTTGATTTAGGTTTGAACCCAATAGAACCCATTTAGGCTCATTTAGACTAAGTGGTCTAATTAACCCAAGTAAGGCATAAATAAATTTAAATTTTCTTTAGATTCATGTTTAAACATGTTTATTTTATCATTTGGAATATTTGAAATGATTTTATTTGGTCAATTTTTTTGTGGGTTGACCTTTGACTTGGTGGGACCCACCTAAGTCAAACTCTCAGGTCAAAAGGGTTGACTAGATTTGACTTTAATTTTTGATTTAGATTCATTCATTTTGATTTGAATTCATTTTGATTTATTTGGATCTATTTTGATTTAATCCAAATTTGAAATTTGGGTTAAGTCTACCTAAGCTCATTAGGTTAGATCAAACACAAGGAAGATGTACTGGGTCACTAGATGTACTACCCTAAGAATTTAATTAGGAGATCCCTATCTAGGATTAGGACATCCTAATTACTAATTTCAAAAGTGATGTTAACCTCATCCAAAAATGAGGTCAATATGGGCATATGACCTGTGAGGATGACCGCCTTCTTAGGGAAGTTTGCCTTCTTTTATTGATTTGGCCTATAACCAATTTTAATTGTCTGACATTTAGGCATAAACATGCATACACAAGACCTTAAAAGAATCTCAAATCAAAATATCTTAAAATCTAAAAATGTGCATTAATTAGATGCATTTCATACTACATGATCTTGGGATTAGGAGTGAGTCTAAGGTTCTTAGATTCTTTCCTAAAATACAACAACCTAGCCATCTTACATACATGAAACTTATCACAATGGATTTAGAATGCACTTATATGGTGTTATCTCCCAGCTCTTCCAGGTGGGTTGTAAGTCTAGAAGAGTCAGGGAGGTTAGTTCCCTCAAGTGAGAGGAATGACCAATAATTCCTAAAAATAAAATTTCATCGAGTATTTGACTTGTGTTAGAAGCAATTACAGACTTAGGTTCTGAAGCATCCTTCATGGAGTAAGTCTTCAATCCTAGGCATTTATGCATTCTTATGCTGCTAGAATCTAAGCCCTAGATTTCTAAAAAAATGTCAACTCAAAATATAATTTAAATCTCAAAATTTACAGCCCAATAATAGGATAGATGAAATGCCTACTAGGCATCCCAATATCAATTCCTACATCCCACTTGGCCTCCTAAAAGAACTCTTTTTATTTTGGATCATTCCAGATTGAATTTCCAAATATAATTCCTTTGAAAACTAACCTAGAAATCTTTAGAAATAATAACTTATTTTTTTAATCCAGAGTATTCTTAGGAAGAATCCCTTCTTCCTAAGATGTAATTAACTATAAAGGCTTGCCCTAATAGAGAACCATGAACTTAGTTTAAAATAAATCCTGTTCTACTTCCCATGTAGTTTAGGGGAAAAGTCTCTGGTACATTAAATACCTATTAGCCTTAGGATTCTTTGATTAAATGATTAAATCCATTACATGATAACATATTTATCTTTCAAGATAATATATTTACTCCTTAATGATGCATTTGATCATCTAAATAAGAAATTTCTAAACTCTATATGGTGTCATAAATTTTTCCCATAGTAGTATCTATGAAAAATAAAAGTCACAATCATTAGCATAAGAATAGATGACTTGTTATCCATAGTCATTACAAAAATGGTAGATGCTTTTCTCAAGGCCTCCATGACCATACTTGCAAGGGAATTGACTAAAAACCAGAAGAACGAGCAAACAAATGGAAAGTAACTCGCACAAATAGAAATTTACTCAGTTTGAGTTCTGAAAAAAGATGTAATAAAGAGTACTTAAGTATGATTAGAAGAATTTATAGGTGCAATAAAAAGACTTAAAAATGTGGGTGTTGCATCAAGAATTAAGTAAAAGAAATCATTATCAAATCTTAAGAGAATCTCAAGTAATGCATGTTACAATAAAAAAACATCCAAGGAGTTTACTCTAAACCAAATAAAAGATTTAATGGACTTGGCATAAAACAAAGGTGAGTAAGGAATATAAATATTTCTTTCATTAAGATAAATATTTTTTTATTAAAAAAAGTTTTACATGCACTCACCACTACTCTCTTACATCATTTTTAAAAATTGTTTAACTATTGGGTTTGAGTGCATTAGTCAATAAGTCCCCCATATTATATAGGTAATCAAACATAAAGTTGGTGCACACGATGAAGAGAGAAGACTTGTTTGACTTAACGTAATGATGAAGTGAAGTTAACATGGTTTCCATGGTCACCCATCTCTATTGAGACTCATCCTTAGCCTCTAGCCTTCATTGTACTAAAGAGTTCGCACCAACTTGAAGGAGAGTGACTCTCCCTTACGAAGTAATGAACTTAAGAAAAAAAAAGGGCTAAGGCTTTTATTCAAAATTGCATCCCCATGGTGGGAGAACTCATTCTTCTTGGACTCACTGCTATCACAATGAGTTAATGAAAGGAAGCTCATCATCATCTCTTAAATATTTGTTAAAATGAAGCTAGTCACTCCGGTAGTTGAAATAATTGGGGCTATAACATCCAAGTCTTGATGAGGGTGATCTTCCCCCAAAAGAAGACTCAAAATTATCAACTCAATAGTTAACATAAATGTAATCATCCTTGCACATAAAAAAGTAATGCTGTGAAGTAGAGGCACAAAATGAAGGGCACTATCTTCGGAAAAGAAAACCATTGATGATTCAAGAAAACTTCCTCAACATTTAGATGTCGCCCAAACAAATTGCCTCTCCAAACTACTTAAAGGTTCCAAAATGACTAAAGCAGGAGTGAGAACTGCTCACCATCTCCCTCCAGAGACTCCTAACCACTTGACATGCTATCTAATAGAGATGAAAATATCATACAAAATTATATAAAGAATAATATAGTCACAAAAAGGGAGTTATACCACATCAAGATAATTGTCTTCTTCTCTTTGCTTAGAGGGAGTTTTTTCCAGTCTGCTCATTAGGACTTTCCTTCCCTAAATAAGAAGAACATCTTCTTCCTCTTCCTTCTAAGAACTTGATGCTTTCTTAATGCTTTGAATAGGAGAAGGCTCCACTTTGGCTAAAGAAAAATTCTCCTCAATTACAATGAGAGCACTCACCTTCACCCTAGAGTCCCTGCTGATGTCTTTATCCAAAATAATGATTTCACTCTAAACAACTATCACTGAGGTACTTTCCTCCAGTAAAGGAGAGGTAGTTGATTTTTTTTGCACTTTTTCTTCTTTCTTTAAAGGCCTGACTAGAGCTCAATAGGGTCATCGCCTATGAGGTTGTTTAGAGTCCATGATGAGTATTCACTTCGATTAATAAGGACTCAATAAGGTAATGTGAGGCAAGTTGTATGAAATGAGTAGTAAAGAAATCCAACCTAGAGGCACATACTCCTTTTGTGGCTCGAAATGCTTGAAAAATTTTAAAGAGTAGGCCAAGTCAAAGGTTATGTGACATAAATACGAAAATAAATCTTGATACACTTTTTTGAATTAAAGATAATAATTATTACATGTTTTTATTCTTATATCTTTTTGCAAGTTACCTCAACAAATAGTAGAATAATTGGGGAGCTAAATGTTTACCCCATAGAGTGCTTATGGTTCTAGCGAGTGATCATGAGTGGGAAAGGATCAACACAAAAACACTCAACAATAAGAACTAGAATTCATACAAGTAATGCAGTTGCTTATTAAGACTTGATTTGAATGGGAGAGAATAGAGAGAGACCATCCCAATCGGGCAACCAGTATCAACCAACTCACCTCATATATGAAGTCTTGTGTACAGTTAAGGGGCTATGCAGTCAAATATCCATCAAACAACTTGTCTTGCTAACACTAGCTATCACAATTTAGAAATTGTCACTTGACATTTAACACTTGCCTTCATGAGTGAGTCTCTTCTTATGTAACCAACTTAGTTGACGTATACTTACTATATGCGACCACACGCTTAATTCTATAAAAAAGGAATTTTAGAGGAAGCATAACTTCTTGGCTGATTTTTTACTTGTTGCACTTCTGTACTTAGAGAGATTTCTGTATTACTTCCCAAAAAGAGAGATGTGAGATCTTTGTACTTTAACCTTTTGACATAGTGAAATCTCTCATATTTCTTATACTTTTTATTGAATTTTGATTCTTCTTATTCTATCAAACTTAGCCTTACTCCTTATGTACCTAGGAGGTTCTACTTTACTCCATGGATAGATTTGGATTCAACATGTATTGACCTAACCTTATCATATTTAGGTTTTTAATAAACCCCTCTCAATCGAATTAATCAATTATGAAAAATACTTAACTTTTAAATGTTCTTAGTATGGTCACGAACAAATTAGCCATTATAACCCCTTGATGCATGGTTAATCACTTAAGGCTAAGAAAGTTAAATCAAGCTCAATATAGGTCATTTCAAGACTGAAGTTGAAGCCAAGCTATATGAATTCTATATTGATCACTTAAATTGATCAATAAATAAATTTATATGCTAAAACATGTATTTGATCCATGAATTGGCCAATTACAGCCAATTACACTTAAGTCAACTCAATTAACTTACATTGTCCCAATTGAGCTAGTTTCACCAAATTACCCATAACCACCAAGTTTATTGGACCAATTAGACATGTTTGTCATAAATATGGTCCAAGAAATAGAAAGTCAATTTATCTAATGGCTTAAGTCCAACTATCCAAATAATGTATTTAAACACATTAAGGTCAACACCCTTTTTTGGTGATTGATTGCACCAAATTCGTCATGATATTCAACCAATTTCCTAAGAATGATTATAACCAATGATATCTTTAATAAAATTTTAATTTAACTGACATTTGAGTGTTTCAATTTGATAAAATGGGTCAACATGGTACTTTTACACCCAAATGAGAACATTCATTTTCATTAATGAATTAAACTCATTAAATTGCTAACTCATGACAAACCCTTAAAACTAATTTTATCCATAGAAGTTAGAAAAATATCCTTAGTTCAACTTATGTTTTTTGACCATATTATATGGGTCAATTAACTATGTTGGTCAATATGTACCATTTAGGCAAATAGGTGAGTTATTAGCATTCAACACAAGTTAATTATTAGTTGCAATTGATTAATTGCATATCCAATTAATCACCATAGAATATTTACTTAAATTAAATTTAGTTATTGTGAATTAACCATGGTCTAATGAGGTGAGTTAAAAGGAATAACATTAGCACCCTCATCCAATGAAATTCCTCCAAACTTGCTAAAGTTAGGCCAAGCCCTTATTTTCATCTTGACATTAGCCAATCCATTTGATCAATTTGATTTTTCCACATGGTGGCAAGAGAAGGAAAGAATAGAGATGTTTCCCATTATTTAAATATGGGTTAGAGGACGGAAGTAAGAAAAAAGTAGGAGAAAAAAAATAAAAGCTATTAGTGAGCTTCCACATACCATAGTTGATCCCTCTAATACTTCCATCCCCTCTTTTTTAGTCCAGTCACATTTAAATGCCATTAATGGCATAAGGAAGCTCTAGTTTTGGACATCCATAAACCAAGAATGAATTAGCTTAATTTTATAGAGGATTTTGTTCATCATGATCTAGTGAAGGTGTGGGATCAATTTCATCAATAAGCTTAATCCTATAGGTAATAAGGTAAAATACTACTTTTTCTTTAGATTTGCATGTAAAGAAGCGTAAGCCATGATAAGGCAAAATGATGCTGTCTGTGGGTTCCTTTGGGCCTCCTTGAGCTTTGAAATGAACTAATTTTCTTAAGGAGGTCTAGAGAAAGAATTTATAACAAGTTAGCCTCAATTCACACTGACCTAAGCCATGCCTAATTACTTGATTCGAGCTTGTGCAAGGAAGAAGAAGACCTACGAGCAAATATATTTATTTAATTATAATTTAATGGCCTAAAACATGCTAAAAAACAATTGTTAACCCATTTTATATTACTTAATGTTCTTTAAAAATTTGTTGTAGCTTAATTCTTAAGCTAAATTAAGTGAAAATTTGAATCTAATTAGTGTTTTAAGTGGTGATCTTAGGAATAATAACATTTCACTAAAATAATTGTTCTTAATTTTAATTAATTCATGCATCAAAACTTTGAGAAATTTTCAAATTTATTGATGATGTTTATAATATAATTTTAGACTCTATAAAATTTCAAATCCATTTGAGTCATATTGTAGAAATTATGATTTTCTAATTCCCTAGTTTGGTGTTCAAAATTTAAAATGGTTAAAATTAATCTCAAAATTTTTAAAAATTCAAGAAATATTTTCAACATATTTATATGCCTTTGAATTTAATAATAAATTTCAAAAATTATTTAATGCCACTAATTAATTAAAATGTTTATTGAATTTTAATTTGTATGTGGGTGCCTGGCGGAGTTGGGGGTTAAAGGGAAAGGAAAGGGGAGTTGAACAAAAAAACATATGTATGTTGTGTTTCACTAATAATAAAAGGTACTAGTGTAATGAATATAAAAAATTAAAATATGTGTCCTAAACTTTTATTTATGGTGTAAGAGGCTTCAAAAACTTATAAAATAATAGCAAAAAGCCACTTAGACTCAAAGAAATAATTTAATATAGATACACATATAGTAATCTAGTGTAGCTAGGGAGTGACCTCTAGATGATGTGTCTAATATGAATTTAATGGTTTGGTTCTAATATAGGGCAAGTTTATTGTCTAAGTCTCAATTGAGTCAAATCATAAGTGAGTGGCTAAAAATCTTATAGAAGTCATCCATCTAGTATGGGTGAGTCAATTGGAAGAGTTAGGTGTTTTGCTTGAGTAGATGGTGGGTCCCCTACAAGGAGTTTGACCTATAAAAATTATTATTGTTGCCATGTTGAATATAAGTTTTAGTGTAGTAAGTATCATGTTGGTTTGACTTTCCAAATCATGTTGACTGTTCTCCTCTAGTGTAAGTTTTATTTGTTTGTAATATACCTAGGGTATATAGTTAGTTTCCAAATTCTCTTGCTCCTTGTAAAGGTAACTTGCAAAAGGATAAAAGAACTAGTGATAAGCATAAAATCTTATTAGCTATAAAAAAAGTATATTGAATTTTAATTACTTATAGTCGAATTTCAAGCACTATGGAAGGTGAGTCAATCATTGAAGCATTCCATGTGATCCTAACTTCCACTTAGCTATAGGCAAGTTGTAAGGTCACATGTTGAGTGATAAGGAGGCATCCTTGGTTTTCTAGTAGCTTTTGACCCTATAGTGACTACCTCGCAAGTTGCCAACTAACTGCTGAACAATGTTGTGAATAAGATTGCCACTAACCTCCTTGCTTCCTTTTGATTTATATAACTATTCACTTAAAGTGATTACAACCATGATAAGCTTTCATCTCTTTTTTTCTCAGGAGGTGGCTCCTCACATGATAGAAGAAGTAGTCGGTACAAGCGGAGAATGGATGGTTCATCCCCCTTCTCCCATTCATGTGGTGAGTTATCCTTCTTGGGAGAAGAAAGTAGAGTTGGAGTTTGTTTAGTGGCAAAGGTGACTTGAGGCTACTAGCAATGGGAGATCAAGGCTACTAATTTGTGGGTTTAGGTTGCAACCTTGCATGATGGAGTTAATCTCCTAGAGTAAGGTATGAAAGGTATGAGTATAGTAGTAAGAGCAGCTACTTAAACTTTTGTTTCATTATACAAGGAGCTTAGAGAGCTATGCAGTGAGGTGGCCATTGCTTATCACTATGATGAGTTGATTAGGTCCACTTTATTTAGCATGAGCATCAACTTTATCTTGTAGTACTTAGTGAGAAAAAGAGATATCTCCTTTAGTTTATTATTAGATTTTATAGTCAAGCAAATTCTTAAGAGTTTATCTTTGTAATAAAATGTAAAAGTGTGTTATAATGGATACTTATTATAGATAATAAATTTTATTTTTTGAATTTATTTGTTCTGATTATTAAAATATTCACATCCTTTGTGCAACTATAGGCAAGTTAATTAATTTCTTTATTTATGATGAGTTCATTACCTATTGTCTTCTGAAAAATTTTGACAAAAATTAGGCAGTATTTTGTAAAGATGGCACATGGTTTTGGCATTTAATTTTTTTGTTAGACATTGCTTTATGAATCAAAGATTTTACCATCTAGCAATACCCCTTTCTCAATAGTTAGGCTTGTTGATTACTACAACATTTTCCTTGGGCATGTGTACATTGAACTTTAGGCATGAGCCTCTCATTCTTCTAAGTTTTATTAGATATGGTTATGGTGACTATGAGGAAATGTTCTTATGCATTGTTAGATGTATAGTATTATGAAGCTTCAATGGCAACTAATATATTGGTTGATAATGCATGCAAGTTCCAAAAGAGGAAGAATGATTTAATTGTATTTACTATACTGACTTGTGCATCCTCTATGTCTAGTTTAAACTTGGCTTTGGGTACTAAGCTAGTTGATATTATAAATTTCTATGTGTTGATACCAACTTAACTACTATTAAATTTAATGGTGAGTATCATCACCATCATCTTAAGCATGCAAAATAAAGAAATCCCATGGAGTAATAGTATTCCATCACTTAATTGTCTCTAAGGACTATGGGACAAGATGGTCCAATTTTCTAGAGTTTAGATTTAAATATCTAGCAAAAAACAAGGTAAGAAACTGAGGAGCTAGTAACTCTTTATTAAGACTTTGATTTGATGGTAAGTGTTGATTATGCTGATCCCACTTGAAAAGGAGAAAGCCATCAAACATAATTGCATTTGATAGAGGATGTATCCTTCTCAAAGTTAAAGAGGGAGCACCCTAAACTTCGACAATAACTTGAGGGAACAGATATACCATAAGAACTCACATTCAAACTTGTTATTTAAACTTTTTTGAGTTAGCTCATTTCTATTTCTCACTATTTTATAGATAATATCAACTCAACCACCTATATAATTGATCTAGAGGAAGTGATGATATTAAGCTACATGTGGCAATTATGATATTAATATTTTAATTTTAAATATAATAAAATATATCAAATATATGATCAATCATGTTCTTTATAATTTCTTATAGGTGGCTACAAATTATTATATGATTAAAAAAAGATATAGTGCATGAATCATCTATATCAATCTATGTACTCTTCATAAGATATTTTAATAAGCTCAACCACTTAGCTGATTGTTACCCATTCTAAAATAGCCATTAATATTAAATATAGATCAATGTATTTTATCTATATCTATATAATAATTGTAGTCAAATGAATTATAAGTAGCTCACATGTAATGTTTGCAAAAGGTAAGAGTGGTTGAGTAAGTTTTAATGTGTAGGTGATTTCTCATTTATATGGTGAGTTCCCAAGGTATAGATAATTATAGATAAGTTTACACACACACACACACACACACACACACACACACATATATATACACACACACACACACACACACACATATATATATATATATATATATATATATATATATATATATATATATATATTATTGAATCCATATGATAGGTTCAATTTCTTAAGTACTTAACGAGTCAATTTTCATTAATTTAATATAAGAAGTTTTATTTTTTTGGTTAAATTATCAATTGCAGAAAGTGAGGGTATAAAGACTGATACTTCTATTAGGGACATGACTTCTTAACGTCATATGCACCTATGTACATGGTATGTTCTTTCCTGAGTTACTCTGCAACTATTACACATCAAAATTGATTTTCTTGTTATGATGTATAGGCCATTCATGTAGATATAAGCTTGTCAAGTGCATTTTAGCAAGTTGATGCATCCACCTCTTTCAACAGTGAGTTGCTAGAGTTGAAGTTCTCCTCTTTGGCATTTATTTTGTAGTAATTCACCAATTTCCTCCATATTTCCTTTGTGTTTTGAGCTCTTACAATAAGTTTAGTGCTGTTTTCATGTCTTCTTTATTCTATCTTAGCAACTCACATTGGTATTGATCATATCCTGCTACCATTATAACTCATTGGCTATGGAATTCATACTCAATGGGTAGTTGGGCTTTTACACCATGAGAATGAATAAACATTGTCTACCTTATCACTAAGGAATGCGTCATCCTAAGTGTCCAAAAGATTAAAGGTAGTGCTTTTACTCACTTCATTTTGGCATGTTCAATCTTTTTTTAGTATATTTAGAATCTACTTATTCACTACAATGCTTCAGCCTAATCATTAGTTTATTGGTGATGCATTATAGCAAATTTGATGTAGATTCCTAGAGACTTGTAAAAGTCCTTCAAAATTTTGTTGGCAAAATGAGGTCCATTATTAGTTATGATGGGAATTGATAATCCATATTTACAAAAACTATCGGTGTATACCCATGGTATACCACATACAAAATGGACTTGCCCAAGGAAGGCAAGCACAAATTATAGATGTACTTAATCTGCTAGGGTAGTAGCTACCAGAAAACTTGCTAGAATGCATATGGACTGCTTGCCAAATTACTAGCCAAATCAATAGAAAAAAACTCATCTCCAATCCCATGTTACCACATACCTAGATGATCATCCCAACAAACCTTTTTTATATATTTTTTATTCTTTTGATAAGTTTCTTGTAGCCATTTATAAAGCCTTTTCACATTATGAATAATGAGTCAAGAAGCATTTAAGGAATTTTTAGATCTTTTCCTAACTATTTGCTCTCTTTAGTTTTAGAGAACTTCTTGTACTCTTGAGTGACTCCTTCAGACATGAAAGTTCTTATACCCCATATATTATTATACATTCTTATTCATATTAAGTGGGCATTCTCTCTTTCACTCACTCTCACTCTCTTACTCTCTAGCTCTCTTTTTCTTTCACTCTCTCTCTCTTTCTGCCTTTCTAATTCTTGTAGCCTAACTCACTTTGGAAGATATGGATACAACAATCATAACATTTGATGTTCTTCACTACTTATGTTATGACCTTAGCAAGTTCCTTTACTTTAATCCACTTAGTAAAAAAATTAACAATTACTAAAATAAACTTCCTCCATCCATTGCTGAGCAATTAGGGCCAACTAATTCAATGCCCCATATTCCAAATGGCTAAGGGTTGCTAATCAGCTATTGCTAATGTGAGGGTTGTAATTGCATCGATGTAAACTTCTAGCACTACTCATACCTTCTCAAGAAATATTCTGAGACTTTCTTCAATGTAAGCCAAAAATATCCCTACCTCAAGATATGATGAGTGTGCCTTATCTCTTTTCCTTAGTGACTTTCACACTTGTATGAGTGAACTTCTTACAATACATTCTTCTACTTGATTTTCTTGACACCTAAAATTAAGCAAGGTAGTTGATCTTTTAACCACTTTAATTTTGAACCACTTTGGATACTAGGCACTTGTGGTAACTTGATTGTCTTCATGAATTCTATGGATAAATCCACTGAGCTTGATGAGTGGTTAATCTTTAACTACAATGACTAGCTCACCTAAACGATGATGGCAATTGGTCTCTTAAGTCACTCAACTTAGAAAGTAAACCAACAAGTTGATATCTTTATTGGGGGATTTTATATTCTATAAATTCTCCAACTTATAGATTTCTACTTTTACTTTGAACAAATATCTTTGTAGTACCTCATCTTTAACTTTATTATTTCCATAACTTTGATTAATTTGATTCACCATCAACTATGAATCAAAATAAAAAAAAATCAATTACATTACTCAGAGTCCTTGCACATATTTTAGCATGATGAGAAACACCTTGTATTTAGCTTGATTATTAATGAAACTAAACCTAATTTTCATCATTGGGTGAGGATTATTGGACTCTTTAAAATAATGCTTACTCCCATGCTTGGCTCTTTAGATGTGACATCAACATATAATGACCATGATTATTTAGGACTATGTGACCTATTCATGCTAAGAATCATAGAAGTTTACCAAAAAGTTAGCGAGTGGTTGCATCTTGATTGCTATTTGTGGTGAGTAAAATATATTAAATTCACTCTGCTAGACTGACTACTTAACTAATTTTTTAAAATAGTCAAGCATGGTGAGTACAACTCTAAGTGGGTGGTTAATGATGACTTTGGTTTAGTAGGTTTGAACATTATGATGATGTATTTGAATCAAAATAATGAAGGTGAGTGTAATTTCTCCATAATCAGATATTACACTTAGGAATCTTTCGGGGTCATATTGACATAATAGATTATCAACTAATTTATTCATTCTATTTAATGAGCACAAAACTTATGACATCCTTTCCTACTCTTAGGTATAAAAGTAGGCCCTCTCTTGGTTATAAGCTTTCTAATAGAGCTGGTAAGGTTAATTATGGATTTCAATTATTAGAATGCATCCTCATAGTTTTTTATCAACTCAAATCTCTTAGCACGCTAAGAAGTTTAAAGAAGGTCAAGCAATGCTCATCTCTTTAGAGATAATCAATTGAGACTGGTGAATTCCTTGATGAACAACTGCACAATAAATCCCCCCTTTTTTTTAATAAAAGTGGTTTTATCATAGTCAGTTAAGTGCATTTTACTTTGATGGTAACTAAGGAACACATCAAAGAAGCTCATGGTAAGGAACTCATATGCTAAGTCAATAAGAGCATCAACATACATCAATGAGTACCCATCCTTCAGACATACTGAGTTCAAAAGAGTCAATGTGCATCCCCTATTTCCCTTTTGGCTTCTACACTATCAACATAATGGAAATCTACTTAAGAAACTAAACTCTCTAGTGACATTGGCTTTTCATTGCTTGTTTACTTCTTCCTTGATTAGTTTAGTAAGAGACTGGTCATCTCTTTCATCTTATGTTTAATTGGCCTCACATCATTTTCTTATGTTGAGTTGATAAAAGGTACATTTATATCAATCTCAAGAATTTTTCACTATCCATGAAAATACATCCAAATCATCTCTTTAATCTTAAATGAGAGTTGCTCTATGCACTTAATTATTAAATAAGCTGATTCTTAGGACTTGCTTAGAGTTTCCTTTAGTCATCTATAATTTCTCAACTACTTTTGTAGCCTTTGGCCTCATTCTCACTACCTTTAGTTGTAACACTTATTTAATCATCCTCCTTAAGTCACTAGGTGCTCTAAGGTAGCACATCCTTGATTGTGTGAGATTTCCTCTCTTTATAATTTTTTTTTCCACTGGTTGGGAACTTCACGACCATTTAATTGGTGGAAACCATCCATTGTAAGGTGTTTAGTAATGGTTGCTCAGAAATGGAATTGTAAGTGGTTGGAGCATCTATTATGATGAAATTAGTCATAGTTATGAATAGGTTATTATTTTCTCTATAAATTACTAGGAGAGTAATCATTCCTTTTGGATATATCACATTAAAGGTAAAAATCAATTTGTCACTAGATCCCAAACCAACACTTGAACTCAAAAGGACTTTTAGTAGACTTCATGTGTGAATTTATATTTTATATGTTGTATTATGTAGTAATGGATATATTTAATCTTATGTAAGTGTTGTATTAGAGTTGTGGTTGAAAACATGTGAGTTCATGTGTTCAATTTCATAGGTGTGGGTCTAGGAATGCCTTGGTATTGCCCTTCTAACACCTTGGCACTGCACTATGTGGTTGTTAGTATTTAGGGACGAAGAAGCTAGCACCTTGGCATTGGTCTATGGCACCTTGGTGCTAGATTGTGGCACCATGGCATTGGTTTGGGTACCACGAGACTATAAACTAAAAGTTCTGACTTTTATTTTCGATAGTTTTCTCAACAAGGGACATTATTGTACTATTTAAATGAACTATTCTACCTAAGGAAAGGACTTTTGACTTTTATGTGTGATAATTGGGTGAAAACCCTTTTGGTTGGAGCTTGGTGGCCAGCCATCTAAGGGATTTTGTGATCTGCCATTACCATTCTACTTTGGTGAATAGAACTTCTCCATATCCCTTCTAGTTTGGTGAGTGGAAGATCTTCATATCACTTCCACTTTAGTGAGTGGAAGATCCTTGGAGCATTTTTTCTCAACTATCCATTATGATGCGTGTGGTGTTTATTTTTGGATGTGGGGTGGACACCATGCAGATCGTAGGGGGTACTTATTGAAGTGATCAGGTATGATGTTAAGGTATGATGTACTATCTCAAAAGATAGAAACATCTTCATATAATGGACCTAATCATCTAATAAGGACTCTTACGACATGCTGAGACTTCGAATATATCAGAGATCTTTCCTCTACTTTATATGAAAAAGTAAAGTAGGGTTTATATTAAGCCGGGTTCTTAAGTTCCCTATGGAGGCAAGCTTCCATAGTGAATTATGTCCTAAGGAATATGGATTCTTTAAGAATACTCTTGATTAAAGTAGGCAATTATTATCTCCAAAGATTTCAAAGTCAAGACTATCAAAGGATTGGTCATGTTTGGAAAATTAAGTGGGATAGATCAAGTGGAAAGACTTATTTTGGAAGCTAAAAGAAATAAGTAGAAAATAATCATGATACTAGAAAGCCTAGTGAGCACTCCAATCTATCCTATGCTTGGGCATTATGCATTTGAAAGTGAGGAGGCTTATTTGTTTGAGTTAAAATTTTATTAGGTTGCTAGGGCTTATAATCCACCAATAAAAGATTGGGGAAATGCCTAAGAGGTGAGGACTTATGCTTGTATCCTAAGGGAAATAATAACCTTGAACCCTAAATTTAAGGTGCTTTAGTGCAAGCTAAAGTGTGACTAAATATAAGCGAAAGGTGGACATAAGAGTTCATCTCCACAAGAGAGGATAAGCTCGTCCGACTTCTAGACTTATAATCACATGGAGTGGCCGCCAGCTAACACTTCCTATGATTCAAAAACATGTAGGCCAGTCTTATATATTGCAAGATAGTTAGGCTTGTTATTTAATTTGGAAAGAAACTAAAGTCCTAAACCCACTCCCTAAGAGACTAAAGCATGAGTGGTATGAGCATATGACTTAATTTAAATGCAAAATCTTTTCAAATTGTACATTATTTTGACACATTCATTTGGACAAAGGCTTTAGGATTATTTATGCCTTAATGCATGATGAAATATAATGATTTGGTAAATCAAAGAGAAAGAGGGTGAAGCTCCATCATAAAGGGTTGCTCTCATAGGTCAAGATCCCTCAAGTGCAAGAATGGAGGCCCTCATTTTGCAAGAGTGACTCAATGTGGTATGCATGGTGTTAGACATACAACCATAGTTGTCAAATCTTTTAATTATCTTATTTAACACCTAAGCTTTATGATGAGATTATGAGTTGATTAAAATTTAAATATGATTGATTAGTTGGGGTAGAAAAATTAGTTTTTATTCTAAGAGCCTACCACATCCAGACACATTAAAGCATCAAATATTAAGAAACTATGAAAAGGAGGCAATCCTATTATGCAATCTAAACAAATCATCATTCAATTTAATAGACTATCACAAAAGAATAAGAGGCCGGTGCAATCGGGTACGGCTTTACATCTTGAAAAGAGAAAAGATGGATAGCTGAGCTCTACTCTTATACAATCCAAAATATGAAAGAATAATTTTACAATTAGAATGAATACATGCTATAGGGGTCTTCATTCTTCACTCTTCCATCTTCATGTCATTATTCTTCCTTCCTTTGATTTGATTTACTCTTTCTTTGATTTGGTTATATTTTCTTCAAAGGCATCACAGGGTACCCCAGGACAAAGCCTTCTAGCCACTACTCATCATACGTAGCACTAATCCTAATTCCTATTGCAAAATTACACTTATAGGAAAAGTAAATTTAACGCAAAAAATAGTGGTTGGCTAATACATACATGCAATCCCAAGCACTCATATCTATAACTTTGACTTAGCACTTTGCACACGGTTAACTAAGCCCACCTATCCTAACTTAGATTATGCTTAGGGGATTAAGCAACCTAAGAAAAATATTCATATTTATCTTTAAACAACCCCTTGAGCATAATCCCCTATAGAAAATATGATTAGGCTAAGAGTGACCTAACATCCAGTCTATGAAACATACATGCTAACATCCATAATAAAATTTTACATCACAAAATAAAATATACATCACACAAAAACCATCCTAACTCTTTTTCATCCCTACCTTAAGCCATTTTATAAAGCATATTTTGATGAGTTTATTCTCTTTAGTGAATGGCTTATTAAATATTTGTATTAATCCTAAGTTTAGGTGGACCTTAAATAATTCTATTCAATATGAAAGGCATCTTAAGATTAACATGACTGATTTACTACCACATAGCACATGTTGAACCATTCCTTTCCATTAGTTATGACATGCATATGATTTAATCATTAGTATATCTATACATGCAATATATTTTGGCACACTTAAATGATGATGGATGCATATGTTTGAAAGTTGTATTTTACTTGATTGAATTATTTATACATGTAAATTAAAGCTCTATCCAAATTCTAATACAAAATACATAGAAAATAAAATCAGATAAGTACGTGTCATTATTAACGAGGGAAGTGAGATAATTAAATGACCGCATTGGGGCTACTTAAAGCCTCATATTCATGGGATGTCCATAATATATCTTTATTACATTCAAAACTATGTAAGTCCATATGTAAAATAAGAAAGAAGCTTCACGTTCATATGACAAATGTTGTAGTGATTTAAATAATTATTGATGCATGTAATTTAAGTAGAAAAAAGGATTCTAATTCTTCAATTGAATACAAACATGCTGGTATAAAAGATATAAGTAAGTACATGCTGTTGTCAACTAGGGAATGAGATGAACAAATAATCTCCTTGGGGCTACTTAAAGCCTCATATTCCCAGGATGTCTAGACTAAACACTTACTTTCTTAAATACATATAAATGTGTAAATAACTAGAAGAAAGAGAATCATGCAAAATTATGTTTTTATTTAGTTGAATTATTTATGCATATGAATTAAGACTCTAACTAGATTCTAATACAAAAATACATAGAAATGAAATCAAATAAGTACGTGCCATTGTTAACCAAGGAAGTGAGATAATCAAATGACCTCCTTGGGGCTACTTAAAGCCTCATATTCTTGGGATGTCCAGACTATACACTTGTTAACATTTAAACTTATGTAAATCTATATATGAATCAAAGAAAGAGAGGTTCACATTCATATGACTAAGCTATAAGCACATGTAAATCCTATATGTATTCATAACTATCATCACTCCACTTGTTATTATCAATTTATAAACTTTGAAAAATAGATTTGAATTTGTTAGTGATAATAGCTACACATATAATCAAGTTAAGTCAACACATGCAAGCTTACATACATAAAGTTCATTTGATTCATTTATATTTGAAAAGATGAATGCATGAAACCACATGACATACAACATTTAAAGTGATTGGAAAGGAATAGCTAGACATAAACACATGGTTGATTCAAATATATTAATCCCTAAGGATAATCACATTAAATAAATTTGTTTAAAGAAAACCAAAGCTTGTTATTAATGTGGTTTTGGATTTGAGTTGAACTTGAGGAAGAGAGAAATAAGTTGTTGTTATAATCCCATTCCCGTGTTGGTAAACTTAATTGATTTAAGAAAGGTAATTAGATATATTTTATGAATTGATTAGGTTAAATCATTAAGCAAATCATTTAATCATCCTTTCCTATGCTTCTTTAATTTAACTAATCATCTAATTATGAGCCACAAATGATATGAACATGCGAGGAAATAAAATTGCAATGTTCCTAAGAACCTAATCCAATTGGCTCAAGATTATTAAGTTAAAGAATCTAATTAGGTACTTATATGAATTTCTCACACTTATGGGTTAATCATAATTTTCTTAGAGGTATTTATGTTATTAAACACATAAAGAGGAACCCTTAATTTCATTATTAATTATCTGATGTGATTTACATTTCAATTTAGTTTAATTCAGCCATTTAATTGCTTAATTAAGCATTTAATTAGTTTTCTTAAAGTGAAATAAAATTAGGAAAGAGATTAAGAAAGAGGCCCTAATCCCACTCCCTCGTCCATTCACTATTAAATAATGATTGATGAGCTTAAGTTAATTAATTTTTACTATTTAAATCATTAATTAATCATTAAATTAATTAAACAGGTAATTAAGGTTTGAAACATCAATTTCTTTATTACCTAGATAATAAATTCCAAGAAAATCATAAGAGGTAGAGGTCATCCCATTGAATGAACACACAAAATTTGAAATTAATTGCCCAAGTGATTATGGCTTAATTAAGCTAATTAAGTTTACATTTAAACCTTAATTAAGCTTTAATTACTATTCAAAACCAAATGGAAAAAATTTCAATTAATTCTCCTCTGATCTATCTTTAAAATGAGTATTTATTTGTATTTATTTGATTTTTTTATAATTTATTATGATTTTCCAAAGTTTTAGCATTAAATCTAATTATTAAGCCTAATCTGCTGCGGAGCCGATGTAGTACACTTTCCACGAGGCACCATGGGATTGGTTATTTAAAATTACCTAAGTTAGTACCGACGTGGCGGCGGCAGACGTGGTTTCCTCTATGCCATACGATCTAAGATCAGATGATGGAGATTAATCCTATAGTTTTTAAATATTAAATAAAATTAAATCTAATTGAGAGATGACATCCATCCATTCTAATCACACAGAATGGATGGTGGATGATTTATCATCTCTCGTACGATGAAAGATGGACACCATCCTCCTTCCTTCGCCTAATTCGAGCTCGCTGGAGCTTAGATTAGCTCGAGATTGATCCTAAGAGATCTAACTATTAAATTCACATAACATTTACATCCTCTTCGAAAAGGCCTAAAAAGAAATAAAAATCTTGATTTAATGGAATAGTATCTCGTCGGAGCTCAAGACCAGTGGTGAACTGACCATGGTAGCTTCACCTTGATGAGGCAAAGCCCTGTTCAAAAGATGGTGTGATGCCTCCCCACTGATTGCTCTTTGGACCAAACACTGCCACAATGCTCATCGGAGTTAGCCTAGGTGGTACTTATGGTGCTCAAATCACTCAGGGGAGGATTCGTTTCACCTCGCTGAAGCTTGGTGAACGTGTGAAAAGAGTTAATTGAAGTGGGGTTCAGTTTTTGTGGAGATGGTTAGAGCTAATCCTCAGTTTGACTTGGTTCCATCATCTACAAAGATGGGGAAGCTTGGGGAACTTGGGATAGTGCACTAGCGGCTCGTCTCAGCGTGCTAGGGCTCTCAATAAGTTTAATTTCTTGGGTTGGTTCGAAATCAGGGAGGGGGGGAATACCTTCTCCTCCCTTGGATCAGCAACCTTGATCTCTTCTACCATTTCAACTGTATGGCTGCCGTAGGTGGCCAGAGGGGACATGAATATGGTTACGTGGCTCAGTTTGGTTGAAGGAAGGTCTGTTGTGGCTGCCATGAGATGTCTCAATCTCATTTGGGTTGAGCCAATGAGGGGAGATGGGTTAATTCACCTCTCCTTGACCAAGGGCTGACCTAACCCCTTTGGGTCAGGTTAGCCACTTAGCTAGGAGTCCACTTTTGGATTTGGGTGGCTGCCAAGTGCAAAAAAGAGTGGTTACACCCTAATTTTGGATTTGTCCTATGTGGGAGGCTTTACCCATTGGGTAATAGGTCAAACTGGGTCCAAATTAGGTTGGGTTTATTTAGGCTGACCCAAGGTTAGCCAATAATGGTTCATGCCAAATTCCATTGTGTTTGGGCTTGGTTTGAGTGGGTTTGGCTCAATTTGACTCATGTGTGTCAATTTGGGCTAGGTTGAGTCAATTTGACCAATTGGTCAAATTGGGTCAAACCAATGCTTGGGTCAAGTTTAACTGAGTATTTGAAATGTTTTATTGCAATTGGTTTGGTTCAATTTGGCTCATATTTGGATTTAACCCATTTGAGTTCATATGGGTTAAATAGGTCAAGTTGACCAATTTGGCCAAATTGGCCAAATTGGTTTGGGCTAGGCCTTGGTTCATGTTCAATTGGTCAATTGAAGATGATTGCAAGATTTTGTTTGAATCAATTTTAATTTGGTTTTGATTTAAGCCAAATTGACTCTTTTGGTCGATTTGGGTAAATAGGATAATTGGATTCAATTGGTCAAATTGGGTTCAATCAAAGTTTTGATCATGTTCAATGTTCAATTTGAAATGGACTTGATCAATTGGTTAATCAATTTGGGTTAGATCTTGATTTGACCCAAATTGGTTATTTTAGATCAAATTGGGTCTCTTGATTTAGGCCAAATTGACCTTTTTGGTCAATTTGGGCTAAATAGGTCAATTGGGTTCAATTGGTCAAATTGGATTCAATCAAAGTTTTGATCATGTTCAATGATCAATTTGAAATTGACTTGATCCATTGGTTGCAATCAATTTGGGTTAGATCTTGATTTGACCCAATTTATTCTTTTAGGTCAAATTGGATCAACTTGGGTCAAAGGGTCAATTGGGTTAGGTTTAGCTCAATTAATGGTTAAGTCTTGTTCAAGGATTGATCTTAGGTTGATGTGAATCATTGCATTCAATTAATTTGGCTTAGGATGAGGTTTGGTTCATTTGGTTCATATAAGTTAAATGAGTTGACTTGGTTAAATAACCAAGTTGACTTGGTTTGATCCAATTGATGGCAATTGATCAATCAAGGATGATCAACAATCATTATAAGAGATTTTGGATGGTTTGATTCAATCCAATTTGGGCGGGATTGAAAGTTGGCTTAAATTGGTCCTTTAGGTCACTTTGGGTCAAGTGAGCCTAATAAGTCAATTGACTTGATTGAGTTGAATTAGATGTAGTTAGGCCATCTAAGATGATCAACAATCATCATGGAGAAGATTTGAAGGGTGATTCAATCTAATTTGGGTTGTATTGGAGGTTAGTTCAATTTGATCAAATTCAGTCACCAAGTGGATCAACTAGGCTAATTGAGCTAGATTTTGGGTTGAATTGAGTTTATTTGAGTTTGGATATTGATTTGGGATTGATTCATAGCTTTGGTTGGAATTTATTTAGATTCAATTAGGTTTTGGCTCATTTGAATATTTGAAGTCAAATGGGTTAGGTTAGGCTTGATTGGATTGATTTTGGCTTGGTTGATTTGATTCAGAATGATAGTTGAAGGATTGATTGATCTATGAGAAATCAATTGATTTTGATTTGGATTTAAGGGAATTTTGGCTAAGTCCATAGGATCAAATCATAGGCTTAGGTTAGTGATTTGAAATTTGATTGATTTGACTGTAGATTTTGGTAGGTTGATTGAAGGGTTGAATTAGTTTTGAGAAAATTAATTGAGTTTGGTTTGGATTGAAAGAATTTTGGCTACATCAATAGTATTGAATCATAGGGCTTAGGAAAGGTTGATTTGATTTGAAATTCAATTGGAAGTGGAGTTTGGATTTGATTGTAAATGTTATTGGATTTGGATGAATTGAATTTAAGGTTTGGTTTAGGCTAAGGAGGTAGTCTTAAATTAGGTTAGGCTATAGACTAGGTAAACCATCCTAATCCCCAAAACATGATCTAAACCCTATGGCTAATCCTCCCAAGTCTCTAGGCTTAGGTTAAGTGTTCACTTAGCCACTAGAATTGTCTTATGACTAAGGAGCTCTTAGAGTCTAGAAGACCTCTAGATCTATGATGGGAAGATTAAATCTTAACTCCAAAAGTGAGGTCAACAAAAGGACCCCCAATAGGTGTGGTGTAACTGAAGGGCACACTACATGTATTGGCGTTGACCGAGATGATAAAAAATATTTAAAAGATTGCAAGCGCTAACAGAAATGATATATACCTAAACCCGTGTGGTAGATAGAATGATGATCTTAGTGCAATGCAACTCATCTCATGCCAAGGGCATAATAAAGTCAAGAAGATTTGATTTGATAGAATTTCATGTCAATGACATGAAGACAAATCCATCGAGAAATCATACATGAATTGGGTTTGATTTATTCCAGAGCATAAGAGAGGAAATATGCTAGGGATTGAGATTTGATTTGATATATTTGATTTATTTGGGAGGAATCTACAGGGGATACAAATCATAGTCTACTGGGGATTAAGGTAGAAGGGAGATCCATTGTGGATATAATTTTGAATTTGATTTTGTTTATTCTATTTGATTTAATTTAAGGGCATATCCACTGGGGATATACACTTGATTCCACTAGGGATGAAGACCGGTTTGTTTCAATTTGATTTGATATGACTTGACTGGGGAGGTTGGTTTTGAATTTGATTTATTTGCTTGATTTATCTGTTGATTTGGGCTCCACTTGGGAGATCAAATTGGATTTGATTTGTTTGTTTAAGTGCATACCCGCAAGGGATATGAGTTTGGTTGAATTTATTTGATTTAACTATGATGTGATGTGGACCATGTCGATGTGTGATGGACCCACTAAGAAGGAGTTGTAGGGGCTTTGGCCTATCTTAGATTTACTAGTCCAAAGGGGTAGTCTACCAGCCGATGGGTGAGACTACCCAACCTAAGGGGTTGCCTTTCAGAGTGCAACGGTTGTGCTAGGAAGAAAGTGTAGAAGACTTACATCTTTCAAAGCAGAAACATTCGCTGGGGTGACTTGTTGGATGCACAACAAATCGAACCCGACCAAGAGTGACTACTGAGTGAGTGCCGCTAGGGATCTTACTTCAACTCAAGAGTAATCAGAATGATTGATTAGATTTCATTTGGTTTGATGGACCCTATTGGTGTGCGATGGACTACATTGATAAGGGGCTATGTTGGCCTAGACTTGTCTTAGATTTACTGATCCAAAGGGGTAGTCTACCAGCCGAAGGGTGAGACTAACCGACTTGAGGGTTACTTTTCTGTGTGCAATGATTGTGCTAGGAAGAATGTGTAGGAGACTTACATCTTCCGATGCAAGAATAACTACTGGGGTGACTTGTTCAATGCACAATAAATTGAACCCAACCTAGGGTGACTATTGAGTGAGTGCCATTGGGGATCTTACCTCAACTCAAGAGTAGTCAGAATGATTGATTTGATTTCATTTGGTTTGATGGACTCTGTTGGTGTATGATGGACTACATTGAGAAGGGGCTATGTCGGTCTAGACCTATCTCAAATTTATCGATCTAAAGGGTAGTCTACCAGCTGAAGGGTGAAACTAACCTACCTGAGGGTTGCCTTTTGGTGTGTAGCGACTGTGCTAGGTAGAAAGCACGAGGAATTACATCTTCCAAAGTGGAACAGTTGCTGGGGTGACCTGTTGGAAGCACAATAAATCGAACCTGACCTAGGGTGACTACTGAATGAGTGTTGTTGGGGATCTTACCTCAACTCCAGAGTAGTCTGGAAATTCCTATAGGGAGTTTTGTTGACATTGCCCTAAAGATAGGATGCCTGCTTCAGAAAAGGTACCTCTGGGGGTGTTCTCCTAATCTAGAAGCAAATATATATTTTGTTTTTTTTACATATTTGTGAACCCTGTTGGTGTATGATGGACTGCACTGAGAAGGGGTTATGTCGGCCTGGACCTATCTCATATTTACCAATACAAAGGGGGGGTCTGTACATCCACAGTACAAAACTTCCAATGGGGGGAGGTTACTGGGAGGGGAACTGCATCCAAGAGTAACGAAAGTGCCTTTATGGGGTCGCAAGGATGAGATCCAAATAGAGTGCCCAGAGGGGAAGTGATACTAGGGGTGTTATCCTGATCCTTGAAAAAGAAAGCCTATAGGTGTACATAGCCAACTCAAGGAGAAAGCGCAAGGACTTACATCTGCAATGAGTGGTGTCTTCCATCGAGTGGGTTGCTATCAGCATAGTGAACACCAACCAACATAAGGTGCCCGCCTATGTGCAACGATCAATCTAGAAAGAAAGCATAAGAGAATTATATCTTCAAAGATAAAAATGATCATCGGAACAGTCTATCATCGGCTAGACAGGTCCCATCCGACCTAGGGCGACTTCTAAGCGGGGAGTCTCGAAGAAGGACTAGACCCTAACTTAAAATAGTCAGGAGAAAAGGAACTGTTAGGGAGACTTATCCTATTCCACAAATATGCTTGACTTAGTAAGTACAAAATGGCTAGTTCAAGAAGAAGGCATAGAAGACTTATATCTTCTTAAATAAAGCCAACATGACGGTAGTTTACTAGCCACATAGTAAGGCCTACCACACTAATAATGCACTCATCGGGTAAAGTGGTTAAGCCAGGAAGAAAGCATGAGAGACTTACATCTTCCAAAGTAGAAAGAACACTAGGGCGACACACTAGCTAGGTAGTGGATCAACCTTACCTAGGGCAGCTATTGAGTGATTCTAGGGATGTTATCTCAACTCAAAGTAGCCCAAGATAATAGATATGTGTTTATTTGTTTGTGTTTGTGTGTAATTTATATTTGTGTTATGCCGATGAAGGATAGGATGCCACTTGGGTACTCTTACACCTATCCTAAATACGTCATGGCAGATTCATAGACAAAAATGCTTTCAATTTGAAGAGATTGAATTTGAAATGAAATTTTTATTGATTATAACTATTTTTAAACATGATTTTATGGATAATATTTCTTTAAGTAGAGCCTGTTGATTGGAAGCATCGAGCGCTCTCCTTTATTGTTGATAAGTTGGTATGATCCTCCTTGGTAGGCTTTCTCTATAGTAAAAGGGCCTTCCCAAGTAGGTTCAAACTTGCCTCCCATCTTGCGATGGGCAATAATTGGTCTCCTTAGAACTAAAATAAGCTCACCCACTTGAAAAACTTTAGGGCAGACAAACTTGTTATGAGCTTGCATCATTTTATTTTTGTATAATTCGAGGTTTTGGCATGCTTGTAGGTGTCTCTCCTCCAAACTTTTGAGCTCTTCTAACCACAACTTGGCATTACGCTCTGTTATAATCTTGCTACCCACAACTAACCTTAGTGATGGGAGTTGGACTTCAAATGATAGAACAGCTTTAGATCCATACACTAAGGAGAAAGGAGTAGACTAAGTTGAAGTCCTGTAGGTGGTGCGGTAGGCCCACAAAGCTTCAACTAAGTGCTCATGCCATTGTCATTTGTTGTCATCGAGTGTCTTCTTAAGTATTTGGATGAGAGTTTTGTTGAAAGCTTTTATTAAACCATTCACTCTCAAGTAATAGATGGTAGAGTATCTCCAATCTATCTTGTGTCTCCAGGTGAAGTTGCTGATCTTGATGCTCTTGAATGTGGTACCATTATCAAATATAATTCGGCGGGGTACCCCAAATCTATATATGATATGATTCTTAAAAAACTTAAGCACATGATGAGCTTTGACCTCTCTCGAGCGTAATCACCTCATTTATTTAAAAAAGTGGGTAGCAACTAAGATAAATCAATGACCCTTGGAAGAAGGAGGATCAATCATACTCACTATGTCAGTACCCCAACAGTCGAATGGCCACGAGGCCAATGTTGGATGTAGAATGTTGGGTAGTTGGTATAAGACCACTACGAGTAGTTGATATTGATGGCATCATCTAGCTACATCCATGCAATCTATGATCATCATTGTCCAATAGTATTTGAGTCTGTTAATTTTGGCTTTCATCTTGGGACTGTATTGGTAAGCTCTGCATAATCCTGAGTGCACCTCGATCATGATCTTACGGGCTTCATGCTTGTCTAAACAACATAACTATATATGATCGAAGGACTGTCGATATAAGACACCATCCACGAGGGCATAAGAAATTGCCTTTTGCTTCATCTGATGTGCTTGAGACTTCTCTTGAGTAGTTTTCCCTTATTTAGGTAATTAATGAATGGTTGCCTCCAATCCAACTCTTCATATTTTTTAGCAATGATAACCTCCCCTTTAAGAGAGTATTTTTTTAATGAGTTCAATATAAATAAGAGGCATGACTTGCTTATTTTGGACTTTTATTGATTTTGGCTCATCTTCCAGACATGCCAATTCCTTGGAAAGTTTGGCTAAAGCATCCGCTATGATATTTTCTCCTCGAGGAATCTTGTTGATGGCCACTTCTAGAATTTGATCAGACAACTCCATTGTATACTTATGGTAGTGATGGAGTCTAGGCATGAGAACCTTATAGGACCCATCAATTTAGTTGACCATAAGTTAGGAATCCCCAAAGATTTTGATATTATGGATGCTTAGCAAAATTTTTAACTCCAAATCAGCAATCAGAGCTTCATATTCAGCTTTGTTGTTGGTGAAAGGATCAGATAGATGATATGAGAATCTCATCATATTGCAGTCTAAAGTTAGTAGAACTATTCCTACTCCTACCTTTCCTAGAAGAGTTGATTGTGGTTCTTCTCTTCTTTGAGAGGAAGCCGCACCATCAAAATACATCTCCCAGCGGTGAATGCTAGCAACCCCTAAGTTCATGATTTATTCATTGGGGAGATCACCACTAAGCGAAGAGTCATCAAGAAGTGGGTGTGCTACTACGAAATCTATGAGTGCTTATCATTTCACCACACAGAGGGGTACAAAAGTGATGTCAAACTACGATAAAATCATAGACCATTATGCCAACCGTTCAAATAGTGTTGGCCATGTCATGTGATATTAAAGTGGATTGATTCTAGAAATCAAGTTCATTTTATGAGAAAGCATGTAATGTCATACTTTTGAGATATAAAGATTAAAGCTAGACAGTGCTTCTCAATGGGTGGATAATTTGCTTCAACAGGGATTAGATGACCGCTGAAGTAGTAGGGTGCATTTTCCTTCCTTTCATCATTTTCTTGGGCCAACAAAGTACTGTGGGAGTCATCTAATGCAACAGTGTAGAGGATCAAAGGCTTGCCTAGGATAAAGGCAGCTAAGATTGGTGGCATCATCAGATACTGCTTGATGCTCTTGTTGGCATGCTGACATTGGTCATCCCACTTGAACTTGGGCATCCTTCTTGACCAGTGCCAAAAATGGTTGGCATATTCTTGATAGGTTGGATATAAAGCAGTTTATATATGACAACTGCTTTTAGAATGATCTGAGTTGAGTTAGACTTTTAGAGGGTGGTATTTCTATTATCGCTTTAATCTTTTCTTGATCGATTTTGATTCCATGGTGTCGGACAACAAACCCAAGCAATTTCCTTAAAGCTACTTTGAATGCGCACTTCAAGAGATTCATTTTGATATTATGTTATCTTAACTGCTTGAGAACTACTCTTAAGTCAAAGAGATGGTTTTCATTTTTTTTGCTCTTAACCATGAGATCATCGATGTAGTATTCAACTTGATGATGAATGAGTTCGTCAAGGATTTGAGTCATGGCCCACTGGTATGTAGTCTTGGCATTTTTAAGGCTGAAAGGTATGACCTTATAGTAATAGATTCTGATCGGAGTTCTAAAGGTATTTTTCTCATATTTAAGGGCCATCTTTATTTGGTTGTATCTAGATGAGCCATCCATGAAGGAGAAGACTACATGAGATGAGAAAATCTCCACTATCAGTTCTGGTATTGGTAGTGGAAATTCATTTTTTTGGACATGCTTTATTTAGATCCTTAAAATTAACGCATATGCAAATTTGGTCATTCTTTTTCTTAACTGGGATGACACTAGACAACCAGGTGGAGTATTTTTCCTTCTGGATGAAATCAACATCGATCAATTTCTTGACATTAAAAATGACCTATTGTTCAATGTCTAATTGCATACATTTAGAGCTTGCTTGATAGGGTTAGCATCACGCTATATTGCTAGCTTATGGACCGCTATGTTAGAAACTAATCCAAGCATTTCTTTATAACTCCAAGCAAAGAAATCCTTAAACTTAGTAAGTAGGCTAACAAAGTCATTGGTTTCATCTTCATTCAACAAGGAACTGATGTACGTTGGGCATGGATCTTCTTTAGTTCCTAAGTTGATTTCTTTGAGCTTGTCAATGGTTGATTTGATTTCTTCTTCAAACTCTGGCGGTGCATCTTTGACTTGAAAATCATCTGGATTATCAAAATTTCTAAGCACACCTCATCGTATTAGTTAGTGTGATTTGAAAAGCACCAATCAGATTCTAAATGATTGGTGATGACTAAGCAATAATTATCATCATCAATTGGGCCTATCGTCCTGGCCTAGCACTGGTCTTGATTCATGCATTTGTTGTTCCATAACCATTCAAAGTAATTCGATCTATGCTTGCACCACGTATGTGGAATTAATCCTTTCTTTGCTAAATTATGAACACAAGGCAAGTATCAATCAAAAGGTAATTCTATTTAATCTTTATATGAATCATCCTCAAGTTTTACATCAACTTCTTGACTCCTCAACCTTTTATGAGAAAAGTGGGGTTAGAGCTAAGTTTCCCAACTAGTGCCAGCAGTTTCTCATAAAGAGGACTTGGATACACTTATGCTTTGCTTAAGAGTTGATCTTCATCACTGTTTGGCTCAAGTATAACCTCCAAAGGGATCTACTGTCAAAAAGAGCTCCCAGTGTGCTAACCATATAGGACTCATCCTCTAAACTAGATTTTAAGTCTATATAGATAGCAGATGTACTCTTGGTAGCTAGGAAAAATCTCCTGATGGGTGGTAAATATGGAGGTCTTCCACCCTTGGGACTGCCTCTAGACTTGCCTCTTCCTCATCCAGGTGGAGGTCGAGTCATCCTCCCCTCTTGTTCGAATAGAGTGTGGGTAGAATCTAATCTCAGGCTCTACTTCATCCCCTGAGTCTATTTCTTGCTCTCTTTTCTTTCAATTTATTTTTATTTTTCTTTTCTTTTATTTCTTTTTCTCCTACATGGGGATTTTAACTAAGTTTGCAAAAATAGACTTTTTGGTTTTGGGGGAGGTAGTAGGCTGCATCCTCATATATCCTGACCTCATGAATTGCAAAGTGATTGAGATCTCCTTTAACATAATATTTGATTCCACCTCTTAAGAATTTGATGCACTGATGTAAAGAGAATGGAACCATGTTGTTCTCGTGTATCCATGATCTCCTAAGAAAAGCATTGAAAGATGTATCTAAATCTATTATGTGAAACTTAGCTTTAGTCTTCCAATCATCTATCTCTAGTGCCAACACTGTGGAGCCTAAGGCCCTCTTGCTTTGTTCATTGAATCCTTTAAACATCATCCTCTCCTTTTGGAGTTTGGAGATGTCAATCCTCAAGTAGGCAAGGGTTCTTAGACTCATAATGTTGATTGATGCACCCGTGTCAACAAAAACTCTAGATAGCCTAAATCTGCCAACATCCACTATAATTTAGAGAGGATGGTTGTGCTCGATCATCCCTAGAAGTAGGTCTTCATCACTGAATGTAACTCTTAAGATGCTTTTTGAGTAGTATGCTTCCTCTCCAGTAGTGGTCAACTGAGCTAAGCATATCTCTTGATCGAGCAAATCTTTGACTAGAGATTCCATCATATCTTTGGATAAGACAAGGGCTTCATATATGCTTAACTTAGCTGACAACTTCTAAGATGTGCTAGGACATTGTAATCAACTCTAGGCTAGTCCTCCACAAGCATATTTATAGGTGGAGGATCTTGTGGAGGGGCCATATGCTTATTGGAACCAATGACATGTTTACCTTTATCCTGAGGTGCTACCCTAAGAGGTAGAACTTTGCCGATGAGGTTGGACTTTGACTTCTTGAAATGATGACTTCATGAAAAGTTCTACCTACTCATCGGTATACCTACAACTTCTCTTAAAGGATTCTCAGAGTCAAATGACTCTATTAGAGAAGGAAAACTTGATTCTGAATCATAGAGGAATGAATTAGAACTATTTGAGCTATTATTATTTAGACTTGGAGAGCTTGCTATAAGAATGAAACTAGGAGCATTAGAAGTGGAAAAGATGTAAGTAGAATTAGCTTTCTTCATTAATTTCTTTAATTTGGGTGGAGGTACATAATAGAAATTAAGTAAAGTAAGTAGAGTGAGGGGTTTGGTGCCTCACCCGCGGATACAATGCTCTTGCCGGTAGAAGAAGAGCCAGTAAATGTGGTAGTAGCTGCAATGGTGGAAGGAGTGCTAGACTCGGGTGGTGGTTGCACTACAGATCTATCCTAGACAAGTGTGGTAAGCTGCTGCTGCTGCTGATGGGTTCCACCCTCCTTGTGTTATTCTTCATAACTAGCAAACCTTCCTTGGTTTGAGCTTCTTCAGGCACTTGCAGAGAAAGTTCCTTGATTTTAGAGTTGATTTTCCTAGAGGTCGGGATAAGGAAATATCTCAACTTTCTTTTATCTTGAGAGGATCGAAAGTATCCCCAAGGATTACTCTAATAGAACCAGATGATTATTCTATTAAATATTCCTTAGAGATAACTATAGCTCCTGAATTGTAGCTACGCTCAAGCTAGTCCTTGAAAGTGATGTAGTCCTCTAAGACATGGCCTAACATGCGGTGGTAGGGGTAATAGCTAGGATCATCACTCTTTCCCACTTCCTCCAACCTCTTAGGTTCGAGCTAGAAGTGAGGCTTCTTCAAGAGATTCTTGAAGATCTTCCGGACTACCTCCCTCTTGAATAAGTATGGCTTGCTTAGATTTTTAGCAAGAGTAGGTGAAAAATAGCTACCTAGCGATGATTATGGATACCGCTACTGAGTAGGCTACTATGGCGATGGTGGTGGCTAGTATAGCGGTTGGGGTGGTGAAGAGGAGGTGGCAGTAGAGGCTGCTAAAATCTAGGCCTCTCAAATTATGCTCTGGTTTGCTGTTTCCCCTTATCCACTAACACAACTATCCCAGACTTCTTCTCAAATATATTTTGAGGCTTGGGCTTAGATGTTTGGTATAAAAAAGGCAACTATTTGGCTTCCTCTTGTAGGTTAGCCGCCTTGCTGATTAGCTTATCAAATATCTTAATGGTGAATCCCTTAAGCATGAAGGTGACCAGGCCATGGATATTCTTAAGTAGAATCTCAATGGCATGCTACTCAGATAGCTATAGTTTGCATTTCATACTCAAGATGCACCATCTAAGAATATAATTAATAAGAAACTCATTGGGTTTTCTTTTCTCTATAATGAGGTCACCTACAATCACCATTTGCTGAGCTCCTATAAATCTCTTGATGAAGAGATGCTCTAATTTGGCAAAGGTCTTCACCGAACCATTGGGTAGTTTGATATACCAATCAAATGCAATCCTCGATAGAATACTAATAAAGAGGCATAAAAGAAATGCATCGTTGGCACCTGCATTGCAATAACTAGCCCTAAGTGTGCAATATGCTACCTTGGGTTCCTACTGCCATCAAAATGCTTGAAGAGTGGTGCACAAAACCCTAAGGAAATTGAACCACATCAAATTCCTCTAGGTAGGGTCTACCCATTGGAACAGGTGAGCTTCCCTAGGCTTGCACCAATGTTTCCTTCACCAACTACTTGACCATATACTTTATGTCCTTTTCATGCATGGAGGTGCTATCGATGACCTTCCTATGCAAACTATCAGCCTCGCCATCCATGGGAGTGCACTTAGAATGATCTAAGGTATGTACCAACTTTAATCGATCGACCACAATTGGGGAAGATTGTAAAACTAGGGCTTTATTCTGCAAGGCTATAACTATTACCATCAACTCTTCTACTGTCTTCTCAATTCTATTGATCTGATCGTCCTTCTATTTGAGCTGTTGGAGGATGTGTTGAGTTGAGTGAGATGTGTCACCTTCCTCAACTACAACACCTTCTTGGCTATGCATTTTCCTCTGTAGGGATCCTCGGGTATCAACCATGTGGACTTCAACTAAGTCATCCAACATGTCATCCTCATTGGGGTCAAAATTGACCCTACCCTCTTCTTGGTCAGAATGATAACTCCTAACTATCAATCTAGCTGTAGTATGGTAGTCTTCTAAAATATCCTCAAAAGAATGATCATCTACTCAACCTTGCTCTACTGGAAAGTAGGCTAGCTGATGACTTACTACTAGACTGAGCGGTGTAGACTCAATGCATTGGACACTCTAAGCTGGTGGGGTGTACTCCCTAGCTAGCTCAACTGTCGTGGGGACCATCTCGGTATCCCCTCCCCTCTTCTCTATCAACTTCTGTGATGGTGGAGCAACCACAACACTCTTGGGTCACCACTCCTTTTTCACGATAGTTGAGGCGGAGGGTCGAGCAGGGGAGCTCGATCTCACCTCAATGAGTGGAGTAGATGGAGTGGGATCTTTGGGCCGTAGTTGGATCACCAGTGGAGAAGCTCTCTCTCTAAAAGGGGGCTTGTGGAACTTTATTGTTGATTTGATTTTTTTGAAAAGGGAACTCATATTTAACAAATTTAGGTATATTAAATAGAGTTTAATTGTATGTTTGATGTTATTGTTGATGTTTGATTTTATTTTTGAAAATGAGTCTCTCATTTAACAAATTTAAGTATGTTAAATAGAGTTCACTTGTATGTTTGATTGTTTTTGAAAATGAGATTCTCATTTAAGAAATTTGGGTATGTTAAATAGAGTTCAATTATATGTTGCTTATTGATGTTTATTGTTGTTTGATTTTGTTTTGAAATGAGGCTCTCATGTAAAAATTTGGGTATGTTAAATGGAGTTAGGTTTGTTTGAAAATATTTTGGGTATGTTTGATTTTAAAAGGGGGACCCTCATTTAACAAATTTGAGTATGTTAAATAGAGTTAGTTGCTTCATTTTTTTGAAAAAGGTCTGAATATGTTTATTTTTGATTTAATTTTGATTTTGTTATGAAACGAACCTTGCTTCACCAAGATAATGGTAAGAGGTTCTAAATTTTATTTGATTTATATTTGTTCATCTCCTTTCTTTAATTAAATTTTTATTACTTTTGGGGGACCTAATAGGGGTTTTAAGACCTACATAAGAGTGAGCTCTTAAAACTTAAAGGATGTTGGCTCCCTTTGCTTAAGGATGAAATAAGCAAAGTGCCAACGACAAGAAAGGTAGTCTTAGGCTTATATAAAATATAAGTCCATTATCAATGCTTAATTGCCTGCTAGAGATGGAGAGAGGAACCCTCCATAGCGGAATCTCCAAAAAAATAAGTGATCTGGTATGAAATTAAGGTATTATGTACTATCTCGAAAGATAGAAACATCACCTTATAATGGACCTAATCACCTAATAAGGACTCCTAAGGAATGATGGGTCTTGGTATATAGAGATCTTTCCCCTACTTCACATGGAAAAGTAAAGTAGGGTTTATATTAAGCCAGGTTCTTAAGTCCCTTATGGAGGAAAGCCTCCATAGCTAATTACATCCTAAGGAATATAGATTTCTTAAGAATACTCTCGATTAAAGTAGGCAATTATTATCTCAAAAGATTTCAAAGTCAAGACTATCAAAGGGTTGGTCATGTTTGGAAAATCAAGTGGGATAAATGAAGTGGAAAGACTTATTTGGAAGCCAAAGAAAATAAGTAGGAAATACTCATGATACTAAGAATCCTAGTGAGCATTCCAATCTATACTATGGTTGGGATTTATGTATTTGAAAGTGAGGAGGCTTATTTATTTGAGTTGAAATTTTATTAGGTTGCTTGGGGCTTATAATCCACCACAAGATTATGAAAATGCCTAAGAGGTGAGGACCTATGCTTATAGCCCAAGGGAAATATCAACCTTAGACCCTAAATCTAGGAAGCTTTAGTGCAAGCTAAAGCACAACCTAAATCTATGTGAAAGGTGGACATAAGGGTTCATCTCCACAAGAGAGGATAAGGCCATATGACTTTTAGACTTACAACTGCCTAGAGTGGCCACTTGCTAACACCTCCTACGATTTAAAATCATGTAGTTCAGTCTTATGTAATTGCAAGATAGTCAGGATTGTTATTTAATTTAGAAATAAACTAAAATCCTAAACCCACTCCTAAGAGATTAGAACATGAGTGGTATGAGCATATGACTTAATCTAAATGCAAATTTTTTTCAAATTTTACATTATTTTGACACATTCATTTGGACAAAGGCTTTGGATTATTTGTGCATGAATGTATGATGAAATATAATTATTGACTAAATCAAAAGAGAAAGTGGGTGAAGCTCCATCATAAGGTGTTGCTCTCATAGGTTAAGCGGTCCCTCAAGTGCAAGAATGGAGGCCCTCATTTTGCAAGAGTGACTCAATGTGGTATGCATGGTGTTAGACATACAACCATACTTGCTAAATCTTTTAATTATCTTATTTAACACCTAAGCTTTATGATGAGGTAATGAGTTGATTAAAATTTAATTATGAGTGATTAGTTAGGGTAGAAAAAGTAATTTTTATCTTAAGAGCCTACTGCATCCAGGCCATAAATTAAAGCATCAAACATTAAGAAACTATTAAAGGGAGGAAATCCTATTGCTCAATCTAAATAAATCATCAATCAATTTTATAGACTACCACAAAAGAATAAGAGGTCAGTGCGATCGGGTACCACCGTACATCTCGAAAATAGAAAAGATGGGTAGCCGAGCTCTCCCTTATACAATCGAGAAGATGAAAGAATAATTTTACAATTAGAATGAATACATGCTATGGGGGTCTTCATTCTTCACTTTTCTATATTCATGTCTTCATTCTTCCTTCCTTTGATTTGATTTACTCTTCCTTTGATTTGGTTGTATTTGCTTCAAAGGCATCATATAGGGAACTCCGGGATAAAGCCTTCTAGCCACTGCTCATCCTAATCTCTCATTACACTAATCCTAATTCCTATTACAAAATTACACTTACCAAGAAAAGTAAATCTAATTATACTTGTAAAACTAGAGGTTAGCTAATACATACATACAATCCCAAACAATTATATCTATAATTTAGCCTTAGTAGCCTGCACACGGGTAACCAAGCCCACCTATCTAACTTAGATTATGCTTAGGGGATTAAGCAACCTGTAAGCAAAGCATTCATATTGATCTCTAAGCAACCCCTTAAGAATAATCTCATATAAAAACATGATTAGGCTAAGGCGACCTAAAATCTAGTCTAAAATATTACATCATAAAAAAACATACATCTCACATACACCATCTAACTTAGACAGAAGTGGTGGATTCTAATGTGTGTGTTAAACTTTATGGTGTGTCTTACTAAGTATTAGAATTGTGATTTGTATAAGTTTTAGAAATTGTTTAAGTTAACCATGATGGTTGGTTTCATTTCAAGTGGTTTAGTTGATTTGCAAGTTTTAATTTATATTTATATTTTGTTTTATTTGGTTTACACTTATTATTTAAGTGCTATAAAGAGAAGAAAGAGGCTTACTCTCTTTCAACCCTACCATAAGCCATTTTTAAAGCATATTTTGATGACTTGATTCTTTTTAGTGAATGGCTTATTAAATATTTTTATTAATCATAAGTTTATGTGAACCTTAAATAATTCTATTCAATATGAAAGGCATATTAAGATTAACTTGATTGAATTACTATCACATAACACATGTTTAACCATTCCTTTCCATTACTTTTGACACGCATATGATTCAATCCTTAGTATATCTATACATGTAATATATTTATTTTTAAATGATTATGGATGCATATGTTTGAAAGTTGTATTTTGCTTGATTGAATTATTTATACATGTAAATTAAAGCTCTATCCAAATTCTAATACAAAAATACATATAAATAAAATCAAATAAGTACATGTCATTATTAACGAGAGAAGTGAGATAATCAAATGACCTCCTTGGAGATACTTAAAGCCTCATATTCCCAAGATGTCCATATTATATACTTATTAACATTCAAAACTATGTAAGTACAAATGTAAAATTAAAAAGAAGCTTCACATTCATATGCCAAATGTTGTACTGATTCAAATAATTATGGGTGCATGTAATTTTAGTCAAAAAGAGGATTCTAATTCTTTAATTGAATACACACATACATGTATAAAAGATATAAGTACATGCCATTGTTAACCAGAAAAGTGAGATATTCAAATAAACTCTTTGGGGCTACTTAAATCCTCATATTCTTGAGATGTCTATACTAAACACTTGCTTTCTTAAATACATATAATTGTGTACATAACTAGAAGAAAGAGAATCATGCAAAATTGTGTTCTTATTTAGTTGAATTATTTATGCCTATGAATTAAGACTCTATCGAGATTCTAACACAAAAATATATAGAAATGAAATCAATTAAGTAAGTGTCATTGTTAACCAAGGTGAGATAATCAAATGACCTCCTTGGGGCTACTTAAAGCCTTGTATTCCCGGGATGTCCAGACTATATACTTATTAACATTCAAACTTATGTAAATCTATATATGAATTCAAGAAAGAGCGCTTCACATTCATATGACTAAGCTATAAGCACATGCAAATCCTATATGTTTCATAACTATCATCACTCCACATGTTATTATCAATTTATAAACTTTGAAAAATATATTTGAATTTATTAGTGGTAATAGCCACACATATAATTAAGTCAACTCATGCTAGCTTACATAAATAAAGTTCATTTGATTCATTTATATTTGAAGGATGAATGTATGAAACAACATGACATACAACATTTAAAGTGATTGGAAAAGAATAGATAGACATAAACACATGGTTCATTCAACTACATTAATTCCTAAGGACAACCACATCAAATAAAATTGTTTGAAGAAAACTAAAGCTTGTTATTAATGTGGTTTTGGATTTGAGTTGAACTTAAGGAAGAGAGAAATCGATTGTTGTTTTAATCCCCTTCCTATGTTGGTAAACTTAATTTGTTTAAGGAAAAGTAATTAGATAGATTTTTTGAATTGATTAGGTTAAATTATTAAGCAAATCATTTAATCATGCTTTCTGCTTCTTTAATTTAATTAATCATCTAATTATGAGCCACAAATGATATGAACATGTGAGGAAATAAAATTATAATGCTCCTAAGGACCTAATGCAATTGGCTCATAATTAAATATTAATTAAGTTAAAGAATCTAATTAGGTACTTTTATGAATTTCTCATACTTATGGGTTAATCAAAATTTTCTTAGGGGTCTTTATGTTATTAAACACATAAAGAGGAACCCTTAATTTCATTATTAATTATCTAATGTGATTTTCATTTCAATTTAATTTAATTTTTTCATTTAATTCATTAATTAAGCATTTAGTTAATCCCTATCTTAATTAATTCTCTTAAAGTAAAAGTGATTTAGAAAAGAGATAAGGAAAGAGGTCCTAATCCCACTCCCTCATCCGTTCACTGTTAAACAATGATTGATGAGCTTAAGTTAATTAATTTTTACTATTTAAATCATTATTTAATCATTAAATTAATTAAAGGGGTAATTAAGGTTTGAAACATAAATTTTCCTAATTACCTAGACAATAATTCTAAGAAAATCATGGGAGGTAGGTCATCCCATTGAATGAACACACAAAGTTTGAAATTAAAAGCCCAAGTGATTATGGCTTAATTAAACTAATTAAGTTTACATTTAGACATTAATTAAGCCTTAATTACTATTCAAAATCAAATGGAAATAATTTTAAAAAATTCTCCTCTGAATTTTTAAAAATGACTTTTTATTTATATTTTTTTGTGTTTTCTACAATTTGTTATGATTTTCCAAAGTTTCAACCATTAAATCCAATTATTAAACTTAGTCTCGTCGGTGCCACATGGAGTGTTGATGTGGCTTGCTTTCCATGTGGCACCATGGGATTGGTTATTTAAAGTTATCCAAGTCAGCGCCAGCATGGCGGCAGTGGATGTGCTTTCATCCCCGCCATCCGACTTAAGATCGAACAGTGGAGATTAATCCCATGGTTCCTAAGGATTAAATTGGATTAAATCTAATTGGGGGATCACAACCATCCATTCCAATCATGTGGAATGGACGACGGATGATCTATTGTCTCCGTGCAACGAAAGACGGACACCATCTGCCTTCCTCCGCCCAATTCAAGCTCGCCGGAGCTCGGATTGGCTCGAGATTAATCTCACACCTTCAAAAAAGAGATCCAAAGAGATCTAATAGCTAAATTCACATAACATTCACATTCTTTTTGAAAGTGCCTAAAAATGGAAATTTTTTGGTTTAATAGAATTGTACCTCGTCGAGTTCAAGACCAGCGAGGAATGACCAAGGTAGCTTCTCCTTGATGAGGCGAAGCCCTATTGAGAAGATGGTGTGATGCCTCCCCCTCGATTGCTCTATGGACCAAACACCATTGTAATACTCACTAGAGTTAGCCTAGGAGGTACTTCTAGTGATCAAATGGCTTGAGGGAGAATTTGTTTCACCTCGCCAGAGCTTGGTGAATGTGTGGGGAGAGTTAATTGAAGTGGGGTTGAGTTTTGGTAGAGATGGCCAAGCTAAGCCTCGATTTGGCTTGGTTCCATCATCTCTGATGATAAGGAAGCTCAGGGAACTTAGGAGAGTGCTTTGGCAGTTCATCTCAGTATGCTAAGGCTCTCAATGAGTTTAATCTCTCGGGTTAGATCAAAATGAAATGATGGGGGGGGGGGGTATACCCCCTCCTCCCTTGGATTGGATGGCCTTGATCTCTTCTACTATTTTCAGCCATTTGGCCACCGTAGGTGGCTGGAGGGGACAAGAATATGGTGAGGTGGCTCAGTTTTGTTGGAGGAAAGTCTGTTGGGGTTGGCATGAGATGTCTCTATATCATTTGGGTTGAGCCAATGATGAGAAGTGGGTTAACTCACCTCCCCTTGACCAAGGGCTGACCTAACCCCTTTGGGTTAGGTTAGCTGCTTAACTAGGTGTCCACTCTTGGCTTTGGGTGGCTACTAAGTGCCAAAGAGAGTGGTTGACCCATTAATTTTGGATTTTATCTTATGTGGGAGGCTTTACCCATTGGGTAAGGGTCAAACTGGGTCCATATTAGATTTGGTTTGATTTGGGCCTACCCAAGGTGATCCAAGGATGAGTCATGCCAAATTCCATTGGGTTTGGGCTTGGTTTGAGTGGATTTGGCTTAATTTGACCCATGTAGGTCAAATTGGGCTAGGTTGAGTCAAGTTGACCAATTGGTCAAATTGGGTCAAACTAATGCTTGGGTCAAGTTCAAATGAGTATTTAGAATTTTTGGTGCAATTGGTTTGGTTCAGTTTTGCTTGGATTTGGATTTGACCCATTTGAGTTCATATGGGTTAAATAGGCCAAGTTGACTAATTTGGCCAAATTGGCCAAATTAGCTTGTGCTAGGCATTGGTTCATGTTCAATTGGTCAATTGAAGATGTTTGTAGGCTTTGGTTTGAATCAATTTGGATTTGGTTTTGATTTAGGCCAAATTGACCATTTAGGTCAATTTGGGCTAAATAGGTCAATTGGGTTCAATTGGTCAAATTGGGTTCAATCAAAGCTTTGATCATGTTCAATGATTAATTTAAAATGGACTTGAACCATTGGTTGCAATCAATTTTGTTTAGATCTTGATTTGATCCAAATTGGTCTTTTAGGTCAAATTAGGTCAACTTGGGTCAAAGAGCCAATTGGGTTAGGTTTAGCTCAATTAATGGTCAAGTCATGTTCAAAGATTGATCTTAGATAGATGTGAATCATTACTTTGAATAATTTGGCTTAGGATGAGGTTTGGTTCATTTGGCTCATGTAGGTTAAAAGGGTTGACTTGATTGAATGACCAAGTTGACTTAGTTTGACCCATTTGATGACAATTGATCAATCAAGGATGATCAACAATCATCATAGGAGGTTTTGGATGATTTGATTCAATCCAATTTGGGTTGGATTGAAAGTTTGGTCAAATGGGCCCTTTAGGTCACTTTGGGTGAAGTGAGCATAAATAGGTCAATTGGCTTGATTAAGTTGAATTGGTTGTAGTTAAGCCATCCAAAATGATCAACAATCATCATGGAGAAGATTTGAAGGGTTGGTTCAATCCAATTTGGGTTGGATTGGAGTTTGGTTCAATTTGATCAAATTAGTCACCTTAGGTCAAGTGGACCATTAGTTAATTGGATTTTGGGTTGAATTGAGTTTATTTGAGTTTGGATATTGATTTGGGATTGATTCATGGCTTTGGTTGTAATTGATTTGGATTCAACTGTGATTTGGCTCATTTGAATATTTGGAGTCAAATGTGTTAGGTTAGGCTTGATTGAATTGATTTGGGATTGATTCATGGCTTTGGTTGCAATTGGGTTTCGGCTCATTTGAATATTTGAAGTCAAATGTGTTAGGTTAGGCTTGATTAGATTGATTTTGACTTGGTTGATTTGATTGTAGATTTGATTTAGTTTAGAATGATAGTTGAAGGATTGATTGATCTTTCAAAAAATCAATTGAATTTGATTTGGATTGAAGGGAATTTTGGCTAAGTCCATAGGATCAAATCATAGCCTTAGGAAATGTTGATTCGATTTGAAATTTGATTGGATCTAATTTTTTTTGGTAGGTTGATTGAAGGGTTGAATTGGTTTTAAGAAAATCAATTGAGTTTGGTTTGGATTAAAAGAATTTTGGCTAAGTCCATATGAATATTGAATCATAGGGCTTAAGAAAGGTTGATTTGATTTGACATTCAATTGGAATTGGAGTTTGGATTTGATTATAGATTTAATTTGATTTGGATGAAATGAATTTGAGATTTGGTTTAGACTAAGGAGGTAGGCATAAATTTGGTTAGGCTATAGACTAGGTTAACCATCCTAATCTGTAAAGCATGATCTAAACCCTATGGCTAGTCCTCCTAAGTCTCTAGGCATAGGTTAAGTGTTCACTTAGCCACTAGAAGTGTCTTATGACTAAGGAGCTCTTAGTGTTTAGAAGACCCCTAGACTTATGATGGGAAGATTGAATCCTCACTACAAAAGTAAGGTCAACAATGCCCTACTCTTTGTGATCCGCATCCAATCCACATCGGTTTAGTCTCATTCCACTCTCTTGAATATTCATAAAGTGGGCTACTTATGGGCACATGTTTTGAACTTGCCAGGCTCTTCTTTCCAAACACTAACTTGAAAATTATGTTGATAAAACTTTTGGTGTCTCTCAGTATATTTCCATTCTAGTAGTTGGTGTTTAGTGCCATGATGATGATTGTCTTATTAAATTAGTTGGCAATAATGAGTCTATCCCACTTTATAGGGCTAGCTAGCACTATTGCAATGACAGGTGCTTGAGCCATCATTGTCAAGTTCAACACTCTTAACTTTAGTCATTGAGGCTAGATCATTATCATGACTCAATATTATCTCCTCCCAAGAATGCAGACACCACTCTGGTGGGAATGAGCTTGTCCCTCTAATTATTCACTAGCTCCTTGCATGTCTTATAAATTTCTTTAACTTACCATCTTTGATGAGTTTTTTTACAAACTCTTGAGGTGCCGACATTCATTTATGTCATTGTCATAGTTTATGATGATATTCATAATACTTAGATGACAATGACATAGATTAAATTGGGCATTAAAGATACACTTTATTTTGAATGGCCTCAAATAACTTGGCCATTGATTCCCATAATATGAGGATGGTGAAGTTGATACTCACTCTAGTATGGGCGAGTCAATTGTGGTATTTGTTGATGCATGATTTGTGATCTTATTTTCAATGTGAGCCTCAATGAGGAAGCTCCCCTACCACCGATAATGATGAATAGTAGGAGCATTTGTTCTCTTCTCCATATTTGTACCCACAACTTATTCTAGAATGTCAAGCAAGTGTGAATGTCATCAAAAGTACCTATTCATGAGTTGATCGAGAGGATTGAGTGATTACATTGTTCTCTTTTGTATTAACATGAATATTTGAGAATTTTAATAATTGTCAATGTTCTTGGTTGTTAAAGGTTAAGGGAATATCTGAATGGCCCTTCCCTCAGGATTTGAGTTAGTGTAAGTTATGTTGCTGTGTGTTCAAGGTCTTTTGCTTTTAATAACTCTTTGTGAAGGTGATTGTTGAACTTCCTCAAAGATTCTTCAGGCTCTTGGTGCATATATAATAGTGCTTGTGAGTTCCTAAGGTGCCTCTATGTACTTGCAAGTTAGGTTATAAACATTTTCTTGAACTTGATAAATGAAGTGATGACACCCATGAGAAGGTGTGAAGTTGATTTCTCAAAAGTTATAAAGAAGTGGTTTCACTTTAGTGCATCATTAAGGTCAAGTAATAAAGTGGTTGTGATGTGGTACAAGGTGCTCCTGAAAATAGAATTGGACTTATGTCTAAAGCATATGAAAAGATGCAAGCTATAACTACCAAATAACCAATATCTTGGAGAAAATTAAAGCCCTCTACTTAAGAGATATTTATTTTATGATTATTATATACAAAATGTTTTTCATATTTTTGTTTTTAAGAATGTTTATAATGTTGAAAAATGTAAATTTCAAATTTTGAATATTTAAATTTTTTTAAATTAAAAATTTGAAATTTGAAATTTGATTTTTTAAATATAAGTGGGAATATTATATAAAATTCATAAGACATGATTAATTGATATGCATGTCCAAAAAAAAGGCCAAGCTAGAATAACCTTCATAGCAAATCATCACTAGATCAAGATTAGATCTATAGAAGTGACTATTTATTAAAAAGGATTCACCACACATAGGGTGAGTCAAAGAAGGAAGCTCAAAGAATAAAAATATGAAAACTTACTACATAAGCAAACTCACTCGAGTAAATGAGTGACCAAAGAAGACCATACATCACAAATGGCCCAAATTTGATGACCCTACCTTGACATTCCAATTAGGCACATCAGAAAAAGTAGTGCATCATTTGCACCAATGGGCAATGGAGCTTATTGCAAACCGAAGAACATTCTTCTTGTGTTTGAGTGAGTCTTCACTTATACTTGACTTATCTTCTTCACTTACTATATGTAACTACCTTGCCCCACTTTTATAAAGGATCCTTTCAAAGGGGTGGGATTTACTTTTTTTCTTCTCTTCTTCTCTAGATGGGGGCCATAGCTCTGATTGCTTGTACTAAATATTTGAAAAATAATAAAATCGAGAAATTTTTGCATTCATTTTATTTTCTATTGTTCTATTTTTTTCTAACCCTATTTCTTCGATACCTTAGAGGGTTATTCCTCACTCCATAAATAGATTCAAATTCAATTTGATAGTTAAAATTAAACCTATTTATTGTATAAGTTAGAGTGGTTAGCCTCGACTCATTTGGTGGTGGTTTAGAGTGGTTACACAAGTGTAATCACTCACTCCTTCTCATCCATACACTTGGTGGTCCTCTAGTCCCTCTCTCTCTCTCTCTCTCTCTTCAATTTTGAAATTTCTTCTTTGTAAAGACTTTATATATATTGTTGGATGAGGAATGAAATGTTATTGTTGTTTTTGAATCAAATTTGTAATGATTTTTCCAATGTTGGTGAGGCTTGGTGGCTAACCATAGCATGAAAAGTTTGGTGATTCCTTCAGACCAAGTCACCTAGATCTGTGATTTAAAATTTATAAATATAAGTTGTTTGTTATTCTTTTTGAAACATTCATAGATCCCTTTTCCATAATATAAAAATCATTCTTCATAAATTTTCCACAAAAATCCCTTGAAAACTCCATAGAGACTATCATCCAAGATATATCCAAATCATGACATTGTCATGTCCCATAGGCTTTTGGTATCCCTTGAACTCCTCTAAAATTTATCCAAATTATAAATTATATCAATAGATATCTTATAACATTATAAAAGTGTTTTTCTAGTTTGGAACTCCCTAAAACCTTGTTTTCAAAGCCTTAGACCCTATATTGTTTGTTCATTCAAACTATGGTTATTCAAGACATGATCACTTAAGAAAACTAGGAAAATTATCTCCTCAACTTTAAAATTTTTAAAATTATATAGAGATCATCTAGACACATTTTTCTAGTAATCCCAAATGGTATCATGGCATATAGTTGTTCCAATTGCTCATTAAAACATTTGAAGTAAAAGTTTATGCTCTTAGGTTGGACAGTGCTGTAGTGTAGGTTGATCACTTTTGTGCCCTTTTCTCTAATTACACATATTACTCTGGAAAATATTCTTCACCTTCATAAGTATCTTTGAAAAAGTTCTCAACCAAAATTTGGTCACTCTAACTGATTCAAACTAAAATCACACCTAGTTGACTCAAACTAGGTGACATGGTCCACTTAGTCAATCCTTCCTTTTAAAATCTATGTTAGGGATCCTAAACTTTGGTGGCAGTTGGGCATTAATGATCTCTTTGAAAATAGTGAGAGTTCTATTCACCTCTCACCTCAAAGGCAATGTCACCTCACTACTGGTGTGAAAAGAAGTGTCACCCAAACTTGGCATTAAAGTTAACATCCTTCAATAATTCCTAACTTACAAGATTTCTGAGTCAAATGAACCATCCACCTTATGTCCTCAGGGGATCTTCTCTAGTGCTTGATCATTTATTTCCCTTAGAATCAGGTGAGTGATGAGCTTTTTCATCTCATTTAAATCATGATGGGAAGTAAACTACTTGACTGTCATCTCTATATTGATCAAGTTATCTCTCATAAGTTGCTTTTTTTTCTTGAAGAGCTTGGCTTGTAGTTTGTGGCATCATTTAATGCTCATCGCACTTAAAAGGATGTTGAATCATATATATTGGTTGATATCAGACCTTACTTGTGAGAATTTCTTGGAGAAGAAGGAATTAAAGAGAGGAAGGGAGAGAAAATAAAATTATATATGTCTATTATATGTCACTAATAATGAAAGATACAACTATAGTAAAAACATCAAAGCTCTTGAATATGTTTCTTGGCTTTTTATTTATGGGATAAGAGGGATACATAAAATGGTATAGGAAACTCAAAAAAATATTGAAAGAAGATACTCAAACTCCAAGAAGAACTCTAGTATAGATATGTGCATAATAATATGATACAGTTAGGGAGTGGTTTAGATGATGTAGCCTCCTATATGAATTGACTTGCCCAGTTCTGAATATGGTTTTATTTCATTGATCAAGTCTTACATGAGTTTAAGTGTTGGCAAGTGGATGATGAATTTCTTTGCTAAAGTGACTTATATGGTATACTGGTTGAGTCAACTGGGCATGTTAGGTATTCTACTTAAGGGACGATAAGTTCCTTATCGAGACTTTGATCTATGGTGTTTGCTCTTATTGTTGAGTTGATGATGAGTTAGCGCACTATAGTAAAAACATCAATTCCTTTAGCTAGGTATACTTATTTGAATTGGTTTATTTCTTTTATCTATTTCTTTCCATTTCCCTTCAATCATGTTGCTTGACTAAGAAAATCTCATAAGCTAGTCAAACCTATTTATAACCTCACATATATAATTTCTTGAATTTAGATTAGTACCTCATAGGTCTAATACAAATCAATGCAATTACATTTTTTTAGATTTTTTAGTAGAATGATTACATTTTTCTCTATCAACATTTTTCTTATTTTTCTTATTTTTATTATTTTCTTTTTATTTCATCATAAGGACTTTAAAAATCTTAGTAATAGAAAATGTAGTATCTAAATATGTAAGAGATGGAATGTTATGGGGTTATTAATTAAGCACTAATAAATGTCACACTTATGTGATGATAACTTATTTAATAAATTCTTTGAAGCTTTATCACAATAATATGATAAAAGGAATAAAGCCATAACAGTTTTGCGGGTTGTAATAGATCAAGATTAACTTCTTTAAGCCAGTGTAATGGTGTAGGGTTAAAATCCTTTACTCAATATACCAAATCTTACTTGTTCCTTTCTAAATTAAGTGAAACTTTAAGTAGAGTAGACTTGCTAGTATAAAAATAAAAAATATAGTCATTACCCCTTTTAATAAAGATTGTTTGACTATTAATTGTATCTTGGCACCTTTATTTTAATTTGGATTAGATAAAGCATCTGATGTAGGCTTATTGGGCATAAGAGATGGCACTTTTCATATTGGCTTCATTATCATGAGTTTTATTATTATTTTTGTTATGTTAGAACACACAAAATTTTCCATACAATAATGAATGACACTAAATCTATTTAGCCATAGTCTTTTTAGGAGAATATGTGCAACAACCTTAGTAAGGATATCACATTAAATATATTCTTCAAAACTTCCCATCTTAAGTGAAACAAGAAACCTAGTAATAATGGATAAAAAAGTATGCATCACCCAAATAACATGGAAAGGTTATAGGCAAGATTTATGTTTTATATCAGTTTTAATTAAACTATGGGTTGAGATTATGTTGACTATACTTTACACATTTTGACTAACATAAATCTTTTAATATTGCAAATTATAGACATGCAAAAGAGAATTATCTTAAGTTTCTCTTTGGGTCCATACATCTTATAACTATGAAGAGTGATAATAATGCAATCAATAATTATTTATTAGACCTTGGATCAATGAATTGACACTCAAATTTGATTAATTATGGTAGTTTCATTGCACTAATGAATTTAAATTCGAATCATATGACAAGCATAATTTAAGTAAAATCTAAGGAAGAAATGTGCACAATTATGTTTTGGAATAGTTTGAGCAAGTTGCAAGGAAAAAGACATGATTCAAAGTGATATGGAGCCCATTAATGGTAATAAACAACAAATCTAGATGCTGGGGCTTAAACCCAGTTCCTAGTCCAAATGCTTAATCATGAGAAGATAGAGATTTGATGCTTAGGAGTTGATGGAGCCCAACCTTGATTTTGTGCTAATACAATAGCATGTCTTACCAATTTTGGAGGCCATTTGGAACCTTTTTATCCAATGCTTATGAGATGAATTAAGAACTTTTAGAGAGACTTTTGGAGGTTCTTTTGATAAAATTTGAAAATTTTACTCTACACATTTTTTTCAAGTCTCTTTTTGGGGTTCCTCAAGCATCCATTAAGGAGCCATTAAGAGAAAATTTATGAAGATGGAGAGAAGGATTGTAAGAACAAAGAGAAAAATACTTAGGGGTTGTTTGGTTGATTGAAAATGAATGAATTGCATTCTAGATGCAGTGAAAAAAAAATTGATCTTTGGTTGGCTGAAAAAAAAATGCAATGTAAAATCCTAGTGTATTCCTTTCCAGCCTTTTGTATAAATCCAGTGATAAAAAAAATTTATATAATTTAGGTGATTTTCATTTACACTGGATGGTGAAAAGTATGTTGTTGATGCCCCACCACTCACTACTAATGCTACCCACCACCATTCACCCACTTGTCATTGGCCACACCACGATCACCCATTTACCGGTGATTGTCCCCACCCTCACAATCGGTGGTGACCCCAATCATTGATGACCATATTTGAGATTTACATTAATTTTATGTTTACTCAAATAAAATATTAAAAAAATCTTGAATTTGATTTACATCCAACTAGACAACCACAAGTCATTTCAAGTAAACTACAATTATTTTACATTGAATTTCTTTCATAATGCTTTTTTTTCAGCAAACCAAACAACCCCTTTAGTTTTTTACTCTACTTATCATTTCAGATTAATGATGAGATTTATGTAAACTTTTATTTGTCATATTAAATTATGAACTGAATATTTATTCTAGGGATTGGATGCATCCATGGTGATTTAGTTGGTTCTAATTTTTCATGAACATTTTCGAATTTTACTTTCATTGACTATTATATATTTTTAACTAATATTCTTATTTATTAATTGGTAACTAATCAAAAGTTTAGGAAGTCCATTCTAAATTTAAAGATAAAAAATGACTCATTGTAGATAAAAATATCACTAAAAATTATAGGTTAGAGAAAACTATATTGAGCATATGTAGTTCTTATGAGTACGATCGAGCTTTGAAGATTTTCTTTGCTTTGAATATGTGCCTTTGAGAGCTAAAGAGGTTGTGTGAGGAAATAAAAGATCCTAGAATTTTGTAAGAAAAGTAGTGATAACTTCTTTTAATGAGCTTAAATTTTTAGGAACTCCATATTTAAAAGTTAACTATTGATATACCATTTGCAAAATCCAATCCTTAGATGTTAATCTTATTGACTTTTTTTTCCAAGACTCAATTTTTATTAGTTAGTTTTTTTTGCACACCTAAGTTTGTAAGGTGAAACTATCTTTTTGATGTCGACATGATTTGAACCCAATACCTTGGAAGCAACTTCTAAGGCCCTTACCAACTTAACTAATTACTTTTATTAGTTAGTTTATTTTATTTTATATAAGATTTAAGTTTAGTTTTGATTTGAACTAGTGATCAATTTTTTTTAACTATTCAAATAATAGTGAATTATTCCACTATTAGCACTTGAGTTTTCAATCCTATGAGATAATGAGTAACTTATTCTTTATTACTAGTTCAATAATATTCTCTTACACAACTGCCTACCTTGTGGTGCAAAACCCCAATAAGTTTTTAGCACCACTATTGGGGATAATAAATGCAAATATTAATACAAAATTGGTTTCTACTAGTTTGAACAAATTTTAATTATCTTTTACAAACTTTATTTAATTTTTAATTTTAGTTTTACTCTATTTTGTAAGTTTGATTATTTTGTATGCACTAGTATGGTAGAGAACCACCACTACCTAAATTGAATGCATCGTTTCATGGAGACTTCAAGAAAGAAAGTAAGCCATAGTATGGAACTAGTGAACATGTTGAATCTAAAAGACGGACCAAGTTTGGATATGGGAGGTAGAGCTTTAAGAGACTAGTGTATGGTATCTCACTAGACATGCTCTAACCTAGAGTTCAAACTTACTATTTCAAGATCAAGATAACAAATTTATAAATAATTCAAAGCTCCTAATTTAGGAATCTCACAACATGTGATCCAAATATCCACATCCCAAATTTTCTTGAAATTTATGATACTATTAAATACAATGGAGTTTTATAAGATATTATTTAGCTTGAATTGTGCCCATTTTCTCTATGGGATCTAGCAAATAGTTGATTAAAATTTTTTCCTAATGATTTAATTAATAGTTGGGATGACATACCCCAAAATTTCTTATTAAAGGGCTTTCATCAAGAAAGACGACCTAAGAATTAAAATTCCCAACTTCATGTAGATAGATTGGAGGTTTTATTTAATGCTTGGGAGAAATTAAAAGGCCTTTTGAGAAAATGTCCACATCACATTCTATTAAAGCAAATAAAAGTCCAAACCTATTATAATGGTTTATTCGAACCCACCAAGAGTGATTGATTATGCATCTTGTAGCATCTTTATGAGCAAAATTTAAGAGACTACTTATAACTTAAGGAAATTTCCATGACTAATTATTAATGGTAAAAAAACAATCCCACGAAAAACATTTATGATTATCCATGATGATGTTGACCCAATAACAACCCTTATTGCTCACCTCACTTCACTTATGAAACACAATCGATTCTCTATTAATGCCATCCACACACTTGTTTCTTTATGCAAGTTTTGTATATGTTACCAAACAACTACTAATATTATTTGAACAATTAATTCACTTAAATCTAACATGAAGCATGCTAACTTGGTGAGGATTTAGCCACATTATAGTCTTTATGCAAGTATTTACAATATAGGGTGAAAGAGCCTCCAATATTTCACATGAAAGTACGTGTAGGCAACTCTGTAGCCCACTAGGTTCAAGCCACTTGATTTCTTAAAATAGTTAGGATTTCAAAATCAAAGATAAATGATGTTTCTTTTAAGGAAGCATTAGCATGGTTATTGTTAATGAGCAGTTAATTTATGACAATATTAGATACAACACTTTAAAGACATGAAGCCTTAATTAAAAGATAAGATATTTCTTTAAAAATATTGATATGTAATTAAGGTAACTAACATAGTTGTTATCCACTAGATAGCCTCTATTAAGCAACACTATAGTCAACCCAAGAGAGTACATGAAGGCAACCAAGATAATACGTGGGAAATAACTTGAAGACTCTATGGGCTAGGAGATGCTCAAAATAACTAAACTTGAAGTTTAAAAGCAAAAGAAGAAGGAAATGAAAAATAAGGAGAGGGCCAAATCAAAACCTTCATTAGACAACCTGTTGTCTGACTTTCCCACTTTGTTATACCCTTTATGGTTTAAAAATAAAAATAAAAAATCATTTTAAGAAATAAATCATATAGCTTTTAAAAAGCTCCACATAAATATCACTTTTATTGACGTGTTAAAATAAATACCTAGCAATATAAAATTTATGAAAGAGATTATTGCACTCATTTAGTAGTGCAATGCTACCTTTTAAAGGAAGATGCAATCAAAGTTAGAGGATCATAGGAGTTTATTATTTATTACACCATTTAGAATGTTCACTTCAAGAAGGCACTATGTGATGCAAGAGCCTCCTACAATTTGATGTCTCTCAACATATACAAGGAGTTGAATATAAGTGAAATCAAGCCAATATCCATCTTATTATAGTTTGTTGACCAATTGATCAAACAACAAACTACTATGATGTAGGATGAGTTATTTAAGTTGGATAAGATCATTTTTCCTACTAACTTCATTGTGCCTAACATGAAAAAAAAATAAGAGAAGGATATTTCTTGTTGACTATACACCTTGTGTATCTCACCATTTGATTTGATGATAACAAATCATGTATAATAAGAACTAATTATCTCTTTGCATAATAAATTATTCACATTAATCATTATGAATTCCATTTTTATCTTAGATTTATATTGATGATAAATATATATATATATATATATTTGATGCTAATCAAGTTAAATCCAAGTGTGTAGAAAAATTCTTTAACTCCATGTTCTTTAGTCAATTTAGGATGCCAAAGCTATTGGACATGAACTACATGAGAATTTTTCTAGGATTAATTATATTAAGGCAAATGAAAAGTTCACTAAAATAAAATAAATTATTCATTCATTTCAAAATAATTTATTTGAGAATTATTCATAAATTCTACATTTCATATTTATAATTATTCTTCAAATTATTCATTTTGGATAATGTGAACTAAATGCATAAACCTTGTTCCATTTAATGTGCTTCCATACAACTTAAATTAATTTGGCATTTTATTAAATTATTCCCATACTTAGGCATGTTCATTATCCATTTAATCAATGAAAAAACTAAATTAACCAAAAATTATTCAAGGTATTATTTTTCTCTCTCCTATTGTCCTAGTCTTCTCTCTTCTATCCTATCTCTCATCCTAAACCTTTTTGGTAGAATTTTTTTCATGATTATTCGGTAAATAAATTGTGTGAGAGTTATTCAAATTATTTCCATAATTATCCCATATTTTTCTAAATTAAAAAAATTCATTTATTTGAATCTTTAATTTGGATTATTTTTGAATTCAATTTGAATATTCTTTGATTACAATATGCAAATTTAAATTCTCCTCTTTATGGAACTTTATCTGGCTGATCATATGGTAATATAGTTGATTTAATTTGAATTAATTTGGGTTAATTCAAATACAATTAAAATAAGCCATGGAATTGTCTTCTTTCTTTTTATATAAATTCTATTTTTGGAAACCTCATTTGGCCAACTATATCTTTATTCAAATTCAATTTAATCCCTTAATAAAAATTTATTTAAACTAGCCTAAGATATGATCCATCATCATCTAATTCAAATTAAGTACATTAAAATAAATCTAATCTATTTTAGGAAAGTAGCTTACTCAAAATTTTGAATATTCCTAGGATTTTATTAAATAAAGCTTGTATGTTATCTCGTTCCTTGCTTTATTCAGTCAAGATGAATTGATTGAATATTCCATGATATTGCATTAAATACTAATTGAATCCCATCATGGAAACTTTCTTTTTGTTCGACCATTTATCATGCTTAATTTAAATTAATCAAAATTTGAATTATTCTATTTTTCTCTTAGACAATTAAATGTGTCATGACTTGTTTGGTATCAAAGTCTTCTCTCCTCTCTATCTCTCTCTCTCTTGGACGACCCACATAAGCATTAACTTCTTAATTACATTATAAATCTGGTCATATGATGAATTAATTAATTTAAATTTAAATTAATTTTTCCTCCATATCCTCTTTTTTGTCGATTTTCTTCATCATGCTAAATTAATTTAATTGATTCAAATTGAATCACATAATAATTAAACTTTCCCTCTTCCTTACCTTAGATGAAATCCCTCTTATATAATTTGAATTTTAAATTGATTTTTACTTAAACCAACCTTCCATATTAAATTCCCATATATTTCTCTTTGGCTGATTTTTCTTCTCATGCCATTTATTTTTATTTTGATTGGTTTATATTTAAATTAATTCCAAATGAGTTTCCCTCCTATTTTTCCTTCTCTTGGCCGAACCTCATGACCCCTTATCTTGTAAATAATGTTCTTTAGACTAGATCAACTTCTCTTGGAAACAACCCTCTTAGAATAACTCTCTCTTGGCCAAATTTATGCAAAACCTTTAGAGATCTCATCTTGGTGAATCAAGTGATAATTTTTCATCCTTTTTGATCCATCCAACCTACAAGTTATTGGCTTGAGGATTACAAAAGAACTTGATGGATTGGTGGATTTCCTTTGGTCCTAAAGCTTAACAAGGTGCTTTCATTCTAGTTTGTGATTTTACATGCTACGTGACCTTCTTCTCCTTCTTTGCTTGAGTTTATTATGCATTTGGTTAATTTGTTTTGTGCTTAACTTATCTATTTATATACTTTCTCAAGTTGTCCAAAAGCTTTGTGGTTGATGAATTAAAGTATATTATTGCAAGTTATTTTCTTTTCATTATTCCTACATGTTATAAAGAGAGATTATTATCTTTGTGATTATTTCATATAAAATACTTATGAGTATCAAGTTTTATTGCTTCTAAATCATCTCATATTTTGCATAAATAATAATTTCTTTAAAAATAGATTTCATTTGAGTTTGTGTGATTTAAGATTTCATTTTTATTTGATCTTTTGGAAAACTCTAAGTCTCTTTCTAACAAGTGATTGATTTAAGTTTCAAATCATTATTGTGCTATATTTCAAATCATAAATTAAATCACCTTAATTTCAAGTTATCATATTCACATAAAATATTTTAAAGATTCATTTACATCATATATATATATTTCAAGTTTAATTATTGTTCAAATTAAATATCAATTAAAGTGAGCTATCTTTCATTCCTTTGAATTCACTTGCTTTAATGTTGTTGTAGTTGGGTTGTCAGAGCAAAATTATTTTAAAATTGAGAGTTAGATCTTTCTTTCTTCTTTTTCTTATTTTATTGGGTTGTACTTCGGTAAGGAAAGTACAATATTTGGTTGTGCTTGCCCATTAAGGAAAGTACATTCTTGGGTTGTACTTGCCCATTGAGGAGAGTATGGTGTTGGGTTGTACTTTCCTGTGAAGGAGAGTATAAGAGATTTATTGTAATCTCATTTTTACTTCATGAATTTCTAGCTTGGGTTGCTAGGCGTAGATGCAGGCTAATTTTTGGGGTTTGATCAAACCACATAAAAATCCTTATGTTCTCTTTCTTTATTTTTCTGCACTTTTCTTTTCTTTATTGTTGTTGATTATTGTATTATTTTTCTATAGCTTTATCATTAAAAATTTAAGTTTTACACAAAAGTTTAGAATTAAGTTTTATGAAATTATTTTTTAAAAACCCAAGTCACCCTCCACCCACCGCCTCTTGGGTGCTATAGCCTCTTAACAATTAGTATCAGAGCCTCGACTCATTTAGTGGCTTAACATCCCTAAGTTAATCATTTTGGCACTTCAAATGATTCCTTTTTTCTTTTGATGATAAAACTTATTATGCATTTATTTTTAACAAAACTAATTTTGATATATGAAAAGTTAGATTCTTATGGTTTTTATGAAGTATTGATTCCAGAATGTGGTATAGCTGTTTAAATGGTAGCTTATCTTTTTTTTTTTCAAAAAGTGATTTGATTATTTTAAATTAAAAGTAATTTCATATGTTTATAAGATATCTCTTCTTGATGAGCTTTTTTATTTATTATCTTTTAAATCTGAAAAAGTTATACTTAATACTCTCACTTTGCTGTATAATTGTGATTGTAAGTGAGAAGAATTCTTTGCAGGAAAAGAATATTCATATTGAGAATTCCATAAAATTAAATTCAAAGCCCCAAGTGCATGCCTTTGGTTCTAAAAAGAGTAAAAAGAGAAATAAGAAAAAATAAAGCAAAGGAAAATAAACAAGATTATAAATAAAGTCTTATAGTGCTTATAGAAAAAGAAGAAAAATTTCTTCCAACTACATCCCTCAGGTCAACCACCCAAAGTGTCAATTCTCAAACAACTTCTGAGGATGAACTTGAGGTAAATAATTTATCTTATGAAGAGTTACCCAATGTCTTTGATGAATTAGTGGATGTTTATAATAAATTAAAAAATAAATACATTTCCACTAAAAGAAAATCTATAAGTTTTAAAGTAAATCTTAATACTTTGATGAAAAAAAATGAGTCACATTTAATAGATGCTCAAAAAAATCTCATGATATGATTTGTTTTCTTGAAAATGAAGTATCATTATTAAGTACCAAAGTTAATAATTTGCTAAGTGGTTTGTTTAGTACTTCTATATCTTGTTGTCATGATGAGCTTATTTCCAAAATAAAATTTTTAGAAGTTGAAAACAAAGTATTGCGAAAATAGTTGTTATCAAGAAATAAAGTTGAACATGGAGAATACTAATATTCGAAACAAATTAAATGATATATCTTTATCTTCTACAAGTTTTAATGCTCACATGTTTTACATTCAAATCCATCCATGTCTTGCAATATTCATGTTATTCACATGCTTTAAATAGTTGTACATCACAAGCATGTTAGTTCATTCACTAAAACTAAACCTAGAAGTAATAATTCATTTATGCATGCTATGTTTGCACTTATTATTATTTAGGGTATGTTTCATATGTTTGTTGGATTTCTAAGGGAACTAGTTTGCATTGCCCATAATCTACTTATGCAAGTGTTTATAATGCTACTAATGTTAAAGGATCCAAGCTTGCTTGAAATCTAAAAATCTAGAAAAGATTATATTATAGGTTTGTCTTCATGGAGGGATGAAGACAAGTCATCAATTGTATGGAAAAGCAAAACTAAATTACAAAGGTATACAAGAAGGAATGGTATGAGGTAAAGTATTTTGTATTGTTCATTAATACCTTTCATGCATATATTTAGGTCCTTAGATTAATTATGTTTCATTCATGCTTAACTAATCTATATCAGCTTCATGTTCTATTATTTTTTATGAATGAATAGTTTCAAAACATAACTTGAAATATCCTTGTAAACTCCATAAATTTCACATATTATTTAGCTTATTGTGGCTTTAAAATTTTTATAGATTTTATGAGTTTTATAATGTTTTGCAAATGAATTTTCTATTTATTATGATTTGTATTCATAATTTAAAATTCCTTAAAATTCATGATAAGTAAATTCAAAATACACTTTGTATACATTTTAACAATCATAAACTTATTTAGTTTTCTAATTTGGAGATCAATTAATTTATATAATTAACATTAGCATAACTTTATATTGATTTGATCTCATTTACCCCTTTAATAATTTGTGATTTTTTTTATCTGTATTGATTACAATCATTTAATTAACATATGTTTTGTGATCTATAGCTTAATATGCTTAATTTGAAACTCATTATTTCTTTATATTGTTCATGTTCCTTAGTTGTTATTATAAAAAAAAGAAATTAATAAATTAGCTTTATGCATTAATTTAGAATAAATATGAAATTAGATTTATGAATTATTTTGCATGATTAGAAATTCTCTTGTAATATCTATCTTTATTATTCATGCAAGTCCATGATTTTTAGCCTTTATGCTTCTATTAACAATTGATACAACTACATTTGATTTGATGGCAAGGTAATTTTGGTTGGTTTTAAGTTATCATTTCTTTCAAAGTATTTTTCATTATGAATGAATAAATGTGGAATATCATATTACTTTAAAATTTTCTAAAGTTTTATTTTAGAGACATGTTTGCATCATTCAAATGTTCAATTATATATTTTCACATATGATATTTATCTCAATTTACATGTTTATTCTTGTCAGTTTCATATTAAAAAAGTATATATTAGATTATGTTAAATAAGGGGAGAATATCAAGCATGTGAATCTTTAAATTTTTTTCATCACATGCTTGATTTACTTTCGTACTTAGTTAAGTGGGAGAATTATATTGATATAACCAACTTCTATTTTATTATGAACCTTTCGATGATGCCAAAAGGGGGAGAAAAATTAATGTTAGTGTATATCACAAGTGATGTTGATTAGACTTTTAATTTCTCACAGAAGCATTTAGTGAGCGGGGGCGGGTGAGAATATCTTTTTATCATTATGATTACCCTCCACACCAACATCGATTTGTCATCATCAAATATGGGGAGATTGTTGATTATACCCCTTGTGTATCTCACCATTTGATTTGATGATAACAAACCTTGTGTAGTAAGAACTAATTATCTCTTTGCATAATAAATTATTCTTATTAATCATTATGAATGACATTATTAATTTAGATTTGTATTGATGATAAATAAATAAATAAATAAATAAATAAATAAATAAATAAATAAATAAATAAATAAATAAATAAATATATATATATATATATATATATATATATATATATATATTATGCTAATCAAGTTAAATCCAAGTATGCATGAAAATTCTTTAACTCCATGTTCTTCAGTCAATTCAGGATGCTAAGGCTTTTTGACATGAACTGGGTGAAACTTTTTCTAGGATTAATTGTATTAAGGAAAATGAAAAGCTCAGTAAAATAAAATAAATCATTCATTCATTTCAAAATAATTTATTTGAGAATTATTCATAAATTCTACATTTCATATTTATAATTATTCTTCAAATTATTTATTTTGGATAATGTGAACTAAATGCATAAATCTTGTTCCATTTATTGTTCTTCCATTCAACTTAAATAAGTTTCCATTTAATTAAATTATTCCCTTGCTTAGACATGTTCATTATCCATTTATTCAATGTATGAATCTAAATTAATAAAAAATTATTCAAGGTATTATTTTTCTCTCTCCTATTGTTCTAGTCTTCTCTCTCTTATCCAATCTCTCATCCTAAACTTTTTTGGCCGAATTTGTTTCATGAATATTTGCTAAATAAATTGTGTGAGAGTTATTCAAATTATTTCCATAATTATCCCATATTTTTCTAAATTAAAAAATTCATTTATTTGAATCTTTAATTTAAATTATTTTTGAATTCAAATTGAATATTCCTTTGATTCCATATGATTAATTTGAATTCAAATTGTTGATTGTTGTTTTATTTATGTACAACTTTATCATTAAAATTTTAAGTTTTATACAAAAGTTTAGAATTAATTTTTTTGAAATTATTTTTTAAAAATGCAATTCACCCCCGTCCCCCACCTAGCAATAGGAAATAAGTTATTTAATGTGTAAAAAGAAATGCTGATTCTAAAAGTTTTGAAGGAAGAAGTTACTTTCAATGTATTCAAGGACATCAAATACTATTTTATGATGTTAATAGTTGCATGAGGATGTATTCTCTTGGTTTATGCATAAAAGGTTAGTGAGCTAAGCCACTTGAAAGAAACTCACTCAGCTTGTATAATGGGAATAACTCAGCTAGATAAACTACAAATTACAGAGCATGGTAAAAGTTTGAAGGATGTAGAACCCATGATCATAAAAAAAAAACTATTTGAAGAGTTTGGATAAGGTGGCAAAATATTTATTATATATATGAAAAATCATAAGTGTTGGTGTTGAAACAACTACCCAACTACATTAAGTATGCATCTTTAGGGAAGGCATCCATATTGTATTTAATCATCACTTTTAATCTAAATAATGATTAATAAAAAGGTTGATATTTTTGATGGTGAAGAATAAGACCACATTGGAGTGCTCAATTATTGATTTAAAGGACACCAACCCTTCTATTTGTATGCACAAGACCTTGATTGGGAAAATTTCAAGCCATTAGAACATTAAACATGATTAAATCCAAATATGAAAGAGGTGGTGAGGGTTGAAGTCATAAATTTTCTTGATTCCATAATCATCTATCAAATTTTAAATGTTTCAAGGGTGAGTTTAATATAAGTTACACAAAAAGGAGGGATTGTTGTAGTGTCAAATGAATCATGGTTCAATTTTAACATTTACTATTGTTAGATGGAGTGGTTTCATTGACTATAGAAAATTGAATTAGGAAACTACTAAAGATCATTTCACTCTTTGTTTATTATTAAATGTTGGACAAGCAAGATAGGTATTAATATTACCACTCTTTGGAAGGGTACTAAAGCCAAAACTAAATTTTAATTTCTCTTGAAGATCAAGATAATACTGCATTCAGATGCATGTATGAAACATTTTATATCAAAAGAATATATTTAAACTTTGTAATACACTACTTACCTTCCAACATTGCATGATGACTATTATTTACTTTATGGAGATGTTTATTGATCATTTTTAGTATTTGATTCTACATTTGAGGCATCTTTGAAATGACATGAAGTAGTGTTAAAGAGATGCAATTGGGATAACTTTGGTGTTGAATTGAGAAGTGTCACTTCATGGTAATGAAAACATTATATTTAGGCATTAAATAACAGTAGAAAATATTGATTTTAATAAGGCCAATGTGGAAGTAATTGAAAGGCTTCCACCTCCTACATCACTTAAAGGGATTTGTAGTTTTTTAAGGCAATAAGAGGTTTATTAATCTTTTCTAAGAAATTATAAAACCTCTATATAATTTGTTGTTTAAGGATGTACCATTCATTTTTGATGAGTGCCATAAAATAATGAAAATGATAATATTTACAAGATGAATCTAATTTAGTATACATGCCCTAATGAGTAAGTACTTTTCATTAAAATAGTCCTAGTGCCATGGTTTGATGATTACATCAATTATTTGGCTTAATATGTTATGCCTATTGATATAAAATGTCAATATCTAACCTCATATCCTCTTCAAATACTAAAGCTTTAATTGACCCTATCCCATTAGGTTGGTCTTAGTAAATCAAATTAAGTCAACCATTCCTTAGTAGATGTAAGTTTTGATTTTAAGTAATCAATCTCTCTCATTGATCTAACTATGTGTATAACTAATCTTGAGACTCTTACTACTGGCTTAACCATCCTCAAAATTAATCTAGAAAATTTGACCCATTATTGAGTCAAAGATACCCACCTGTCTATACCCTACTTGAGTCTTTAAATAGGTTATCACCCAAGCTAGTCTAATTGATCAATTTCCTTAAATATTTAACCTTATAATGTTTCTGACATGGTTATACATCAAATAACCACTAGAATTCTTGGATATATGGCTGATTCACCTAAGATCAAAAAGTTATACTTAGTTTAATCTAGGCCAACCAGGCTCAAGTTGAACTCAAATTTATGGACTTCTCATTGAAAATTCTAAATTAATTAATAAATGTGTCCATGTGATAAAAGTATTTGAATGTAGGCATTTGATCCATCAATTGAGCCAATTGCATTCAGGTCAACCTAATGACTAAAATTGACCCAATTAGGTCAATATGATAAGTTGGCCTTAACTTTACAATTGATTGGGCCAATTGGCTATGCAAGCTTATTCTAATTTCTTAAACATAATTTATGTGTCATTAAAGCTAATTGCTCCATACTATAAACTCAATTAACCAAATTTATACCCATTAAAGTGCAAATCCATTATTAATGGTTGATTAAATCATTTTAATTATGATATCCAACTAAACCCTTAGAGTGACTATATCTAAGGATGTCATTGACAAAGTATTAGTTTAACCTAACTTTGTTTGAACATTTCTATGGATAAGTTTTGATGGAATGGGGACAAACAACCTAAATTGGGCCAAAATTACTACGTGCACTTTTTGGATGGGATTAAGTCCACTAAATCAATAAATCATTCCAAGCTCTTATGAGGGATTCTAGAGATGGACCTTAAAACATTTCATAGTTCAATCCACATGAGTTTGACCATCTTAAATTAGACAATGTGACTCATTAACCCAATAGGTGTCAAATGGGCTAATTATTAGAAATGAAGCCCATGTCACCTAATTTTTTTTTTTTTTGGGAATTTTCTAAATTTTCCAAAATATATGATTATCTATAGCCAAAAATAATGCCCCACCATAGTTCATTTGGCTAATTGTGAGGTTAACATAACATAGAATACATTTAATAAAATTAAGCATGAGATATGTGGTCTAATGAAATTAAGGATTTAATGAAAATTAAGCTTGAGAAATGTGTTCTAATACTGTGAAATGATTCCAATCCTCTTTACACCCTATTCTCTATTCCTCAATAGCCTACAATCCTACTCATAATAACATACGATGCTAGGCTATAGGCAAAGTTCAACCATGATTATCCATGGTTAGATTTGGGCTTAATAGCATTATAAAGAGGAGACTTCCCTATGGGAGGAAGAAGAAATTTTCACACCCTTTGAGCTCATAAAACTCAGTACTTCTCAATCCCACTAATCTAGTAAGTGAGATTAATAAAAAAGCTTGCATCGGGGGTGATTGGAGCATAGTTGAGCCATAGATCCATTCCATCCCAACCAAATTTCTTTGGGAGTTTAGCTACTTGTGATTTTAAGAAAATGATCGAATCAAATCATGTTCCATCTCTCCCATGAGGTAATGCCAATAAACCCCCTTACTTAGTTTACAACTTTGGTCTTCTTATTAGTTTAGGCTACAATATGGCTTAGTCAGCCATGCATTTATTTTCTCATAGTCTCCTAAAACTTTTCAGTGAACCATTTCACTTTGCAAGGCTTGGAGATAGAGAAATTTGGTCAGGTTAGGCTTGGGTTGCATTGACCTGAGTCCAACCCAAATTCTAATCATGGCCTGGAGGGAGGTAGAAGATGATCTCGTAGCTATTGAATTTATTTTAAATAGAATCCAATAAACTAGATCAAGTCATACCACATATTAGTTTGACCACTTTGTAATTTTAAGTAATTATTTTGCTTAGGATAATTTATAAACCCAAATGGCATATAATTTTGTAAAAAATCATTTTTGTGTATGGGGAACCTAGAGAAAATACTAAAGTTTGATTATTCATATTATTTATTATTTTAAAATTTAATTGTCATCAATTATAATTAATTAAAGTAGTAAATGATTCAAAAAATTTTAATATTTCTAGGGGAGATTTTAATTAACATCAAAGATCATTCAGAAAGTTTAGGAATCATTTGAATCATGATGTAAGAGTTATGAAATTTCAAAGGTCATTATTTATTGCTTGAAATTAGTAATAATAAAGATGTAATTTAAAATTTTAAAACTTTCAAATAGTGTTTATTATGTGGCTCTCCACTTTTTAAAATTGTTATAATTTTTAAAATAATTTGGCTCACAAAGCTAGTTTATAACATAAAATTTGATTATTTAAAATTTTATAAATCATCAAATATTATTAAAATATTATGATAAAATTATGCAGCATTTTTAATTTAATTATAAACTATTTTAAAGATTGTTATAAATTTTAAAATATTGAAAAATTTATAGTGGTTTATGAGAGAAAATATGACTAATTTTGAATTTTAAAAATATTCAAAATAATAAATAAAATATATAATAAGTTTTATTTAAGCTAACAAACATGTAAGAAATTTTTCATAATCATAGTAGCATTAAGGTCATTCTTGCTAATTTAAAATAATAAACACTTAATACAATTAAGTAATTATCTTTAGTAGGTCCACAACTAAGTAATTTTCTTTACAAAAATATAACTTAGGCTTAATAATATCTTTGAGTTTATGTAACTAATTTAACATCTTAACTTAGATTATATCTAATTTATGGCAATATTATATAACTCATTTATATTCTAATTAATTGATTGAACTAGTTCTAAAGTAACAATATGACATAAAACTACATGTCCAAAATAATCTCTTTGGGAATTGATCCTAATTAGATTCATGATTAATGCCCCCAATGAAATATTAATTTCAAGCTAATGTGTTGATAGTCATCTAAAGTAAAAATAGTATAACACTAGAGGAAACAATTCTTTTAAATATGCATATGTAATTTCATATATTAGGTAAAGAATCAATCATGATGTTCATTAACACTGTAGTTTTAAATTTAATTACATTTTACTTCAACTTGATTTAAGGTCATGGAATTAACTTCATCAGTTAGTTTCATTTACACTGATATTTGTAGACAAGGGGTTCGCTACTTGAATTAGTGACTTAGTGGGGAATACCCATTTAGAATCACTTCATATAACATAATAGAAATTTGATTATCATAAATCATTTATAATAGTCTAACTCATTAATCACATGCATATCATCTCTCTTCCTTGAGTTAATTCCATAGCATGATGTTACACTTCTAATAGATTTTAAATACTTAGTCATTTCCTTCGATTAATTACCTTTACTTATACTAGCCTATTTCTCTTGGTTAGTTTCCCTTTTATCTCCTCAATCATGTTTATTTGAATAAAAAATATCTTATGAACTAGTGTTAAATTCTTATTTGATTGAATCATTCTAGTTTGATGAAGTCATTCTGTAGTTTAGGCATATACATTAATTGAACACCATTGGGTCTCAAGTGTACACTAGTGCTTGGTCATATTCCTTGTCTACTCAAATGGATTGTTTTCATATAGTACCACCTACACTCTATGTATATGAATTCTTTTATTTGTTTAAAACTTATCTATTCTTGAGTATTTTGCTCTTCTTAAACACTTGAATCAATTTGAGTATTTATGCTCTTCTTAAACACTTATGATTTCCCCCAACTTTGTCATATTAATGCTTATGCTAGCATACAAAGTGAGGTTGGCACTTTAGGTTAGAATATATCATATTAGAACTAAGACTTAATGTCTTTTATGATTAAATGCTTATTATTATTATTATATTATGGATTCCCTAATAATAAAAGATTTAAATCATAATCATATCTCATATGATCAACTCGTAAGCTTAATTATCTTTAAGCTCATCTCTTTGATTCTCTATAAAATTGTTGTCTTGGAATAATTAAATATACATGTGACTTAGCATGGTAAGTCACTAAGTCACATAAGATAGCCTTAAGATACAAAAACTTTTACACACACACTTAAGTGTTGTGATATTTCAGAACTCTATAGCCTCTTAATATATGGAGGATGTATTTAGGTCATATTGATGTGCAAACCCTTTAATTGCCTAGGCAAGTATGCTTAAGTGTGGTTAGATTATGAGATTGATTGTTATGTTGTTCTGTGGTATGTTGTTTCACTTGAATTATTATTATTATTAATTTGCATTAAGATAGAGATATTTTCACAGAGATGCTAATGCTTGACATATGATCATTACTCTATTTTATGTTTATAACCATGAATATATAAATATTACTATTAATTTATGATGTTACATTTTCACTTTTGATATGATGTTTTCTATTGTGTTGTGATGGCACCATTTAGCTTAGGATGCCTTATGCATTTCTTTTTAGAAATTTTATGATTAAAATAAAGTATAAGTTAAGTTTCTTGACCAAGTAGAACCCAATTAGAGCCTTGATGAATAGACATACTATTTGAGCAAATGATAGAGCACGAACAGAGGAAATTGAACTTATACTTTATTATTAAAACCAAGCTTGTTAGGTGGAACACGACCACCTCTTATTTTTATTACGGGTATGCAGCAAATTATCCATCTATATTGACTTTATTCTTTTTTATAACCACAGTAGCATTGGTAATTATTTATGTTTTCTTTATTTGCTCGCTATTTTTACTTTATTATTGTACTATTATAGTTATGGGATTATGGATGATTCCACACTAGGATCTTAAGGTAAAATATTTTCTACCAACTTCAATAAAATATTAAACAACCTTAAAAATAATTAGAAAAATCTTTTAAAATTAAAATTAAGGATATTTCTAGCTAAATTTTTTTATTTAATTTTACTTTCTTATAACTTTTGGAAAAGGTATAAGATAGAGTTTGCTATTGTTCAAAACCCCCAAGCATTTTCACCTTCTTAATATGTTTAAGTCAATCATGCATTAGAGGTCATCTCTTAAGGATAAATAGCTTGTCAAATCATAATGTATCCATTAAGATAGAGCTTTATGTAGGTATGATTTTAATTATGCATAGGGAATCTTAGTACACTAGATAGTGGAGCTCGACCAAAATAGGATTATAAGTTCAACCTTGAGTGGCTTCGATTATATATAACAAGTCTATCTTGCTTTCCTTTTTTCTATAGGCATCTACATTTTCCCATCCTTTTCTCTAGTGACCATTTGTTTAGGATATTTTAAGTTTTCTTCTCTTGTTTCAAGCTTATGAGGTTAACTCTAAATAGTATAATTCATGATTGCTAATAAAGCATCTCACAATTAGGTTGGGTTTACTAACTTCACAAACTAAATGACCATGGAGTTGATAGACTGATGATGATAGATGAAATCTAGTGTTTCCTACTTCTTCCTTTATCTCTTTATATAACCTTCATACCCCTTTAAGCATGTTATACTAATTATTGTCATGAAGGCCTTATATATGTTGGGTTGTCACTTTGTTTGATTATGGTGAGTCACCCTCTACCTTTTCACCTTTCATATATATATATATATATATATATATATATATATATATATATATATATATATATATATATATATATATATATATATCATCTTATTTTGAAGATAATCATTAAAACATGAGTCTTCCTTGAAAAGCCAATAAAAACATTGAAAATAATAGAATACTTCCACTATTAAGTTTCTTTTGATGTTTTCTTGAGTGTAATTAACTAGAGGAACCTAATATATTTGAGAGCTTAGTACCTCACATTTTCTTGATTTCTTTAATTAACTTGATGACATGTCTATGAATGGATATTTATCATAATTTTACATAATATTTAGAAACCTCACATTGATCCTCTTCTCATCTCCTCTTATGAAATATTTCATTTGAAGATCATGTCATCAGCATTTTTCCCCACCAAAACAAACTAGCATGCTCGATGAGACCAAATCTATCTTTCTCCATATTTGGAAATTTATTTGAAATTTATTCTTTCCTTCCATGCTCTTTTAGTCTTATGAGTTTTGACTTGTTAATCATAGTTAGAGTCATATATCAATGAATAATAATAAATTACTCCATTAAAATCCACTTAGGATAATTCAGTCCCCATAATTGCTTATGGGTGAATTGGTATTTTGATTATTATATAACCTATTTTGATAAAAAAATTATTTTGACTGATTACTTTATTATGAATTAATTGGAGGTTTCCCTTTCATAGATAGCTACTAGGATCATCACAATTGAATCATCTATAGAGGCTAAAATTGTTTAGCCCTAAGTAGTTTTTCATGCTTAAATTGGTACCTACAGTTTCAACGATTCTATTCAATTGACTAGGGTTATAATTAATGATTCCCTCCTATGGAGGTTGTGCCCTTCTTAAAGAAAGGGGAGTAGAGCATATAGTAGAGCTTTGCTACTAGTTTTAGTTTTACTTCGCAAAAAGAGATCATTTCTTGAGATGTCTCTAAATACTATGTCTTAATGTTCACAAGGTTATCTCAAACACCCCCTATGTTTTCTTGTGTCTTTTGGAGGCACCCTCTATATTTTCTTGTTTGTCCTTTTTAGGCTCTCAAAGTTCCCCATTAACCCATGTTAATAATCATTCCTAATCTATTCCTACAAGCTCCAAGTCTCTAGGAGAGGTACTAGAAACCAAAAATTCTATCAATAATAAAAGCAACTGGATACTATCTCTAGTATCCCTAATTTTGCAAACTAGTTTGAAGCTCTTGCTAAAGATGATAATCTAGACAACACATTTTTTTGTCCCACATATCTTGTTATTCATGTTATTATAGATACCTCAAGTTTTATAGAAAGATCCAATAACTAGTTGATTATAGGAATGGTGAAGAACTAACTATCGGCAACAATTGATACTCATCACAATAACTAATGGTAAAGTACTTTTAGATTTCTCTTCTTGTCCATCACCTAAAAAACATCACAACAAGAGTGTGGGGAAGATTTATGACACCATGCAAATCTTGGGGGTTCTTATTTAGGCAATCAAATGCATCATTAAGGGATAAATATATTATATTGAAAGATAAATATATTACTTTATAATATATTTAATTACTTAATAAGGACTCTTAAGGTTGATGGGTCTTCGAAGTACTAGAGATATTTCCCTTAAATTATATGGGGAAGTAAAATAGGGCTTGTAGTTCCCTGTAAGTGCATGCCCCTATTATTAATTACATCTTAGAAGTAAAGAAAATTCCTCCTAAGAATACTCTTGATTAAATAAATTGCCCTTTATCTCTATGGATTTCAAAACTCATCTTAAAAGAATTGTTAATTCAAAATCTCAATAGAAAACATTCCAAGGAGCAAGAGTTCTTCTCAGAAGCTAATCAAGAATAAGTAAGAAATGCTTATTGATACTAGGATGCCTAGTAAGCATTTCAACTATCCTTTCATTAGGCTTTACATTCTTGAAATTAAATTTTAGTAAAATTTTAAATTAGCATTTTATTATAAATTAAGACTTAGATTTGATAACATAAGACTATAGAAATGCTTAGTAGTTGAAGACTTATTCTAATAGGATTCTTCATAACCTAGGTCTACAAATGATTCTGACATAAGCAAGAAGCTCGACCAAGTATAATTTTTAGGAATTACTAGTTCTTTCTTACTTGAGAAAATGAATATATCCGTTACTTTTCTAGACTTACTACTTGCCTAGAAGGATTGCTAGTTAACACCACCTAAGAGATTTTAAATCTATGAGTTCATATTTATGTATGCAAGATAGCCGATCTATTGTATTTATAAAAGAGGCTAAGAACCTAAAATCACTCTCTAAACCCTCGGATCATGATTGGTATGTTATACACTTAACTAATGCAACAATTTCATCTTTTATGTATTTTAACTCATAATTTTTATTTTAAGGCTTTAGGTATGAAATTTCATGCCTATAATGAGATGCAGTTAGAAAATGGTCATGGGCCAAATTAATATGAGAAGACACACTTCCCAAGGAAAGATTGGTCATCCTCATAGGTTAGATGTCCCCTTATGTACAATGAGTGAAGTGCTCAATTCAAGAATGATGAACAATATGCTCGCATGGTTAACAAAATCTAATTATTTTTAGTTTCTTTTAAGTTATGCTTAGGGCTTTATTTATGTTGAGGTTATGAGTTTTCATTTTATGTTTGAGTTGTTTAATTTTATGGGGTAGAAAATTTAGTTATTCTAAGACTCTAACACTTTCAAGCTTCATCAAAGAGCATTGTAATCATAGAAAGAGACCTATAAAACACATACAGTTCTATTTGGTACCCCAAAATAAATTAAGCTAAATTAAATTAATAAAATAGGCCAGTGCGGTTAGGTTTCACTGTACACCTTGGAAGAAAAGGGAAATGGACAGCTGAGCTCTGCCCTTATATTGTTTGGTCTAGAATTAAAAGTATTGATCTATGAGGGTATTCATCCAGGATCGTCACCTTCTTCATGGACCTTCTTGGGCTCCACAAGGGACCATTAATAGGTAAAGTCAGCTCTTGTTATTCTTAGAACACATAGATCCTACCTAATTCTAGGCTCAAATTATGTTTTTAAATTTCAAAATAAAATTCTAAACCTTGCAAAATAGATGTCAGAAAAAATAGTACACTACCAGTTTATATTACAAATATGCTTTAACACCATTGATCAAGTTTCAATTCCTTTATTAAGTTATGCTTAAAAATTAAACATCACCTACAAGCAAATAACATTTTATAATCATTATGGCAGTCTCTTTAAACATAGCCACATACAAAAAATAGTGTTAACCTAAAAGAATGCCCTAACATCCATACTAGAGTGCAAATAATTCGTAGCATCTAGTCTAAAATATTACACCATAAAATAAAAAAGCATCATTTCACATTACAAAGCATCATAGATCATCGACCTAACCTAAGTCTAGGATAGGTGGCCTGACAATCTAGTGTGTGAAAGGATGTGCTTGTACGGTATTACAACACTAAGCCTCTTTTAAGTTCAAGTTTTGATTTGAGTTCATAGTTTGTTTAAATTTACCCTTAGATGATTTCAACTTAAATTATTTAATTGATTCATGACTTTATTTCAATTTAATATTTATTTTTATGTTGAAGTTGGGTTTAGGTGATAAAGAATGAAGAATAAAATAAGTTCTACTTTGGGCAGAACTCATTCTATTCAATATCATAAACCTAGTACAATGAGATCTTCATCTTAAGATAAAGATCTAGTCTAAGAGTCAAACTAAGGACCTAAGTATCTTAATTAACCCTTTTGGGTTTATTTGAATAATTTAATTTAATTAGGTTTGATTTAATTAAGATTTGAGTTTATTGAATTTTATTTTATTTCATATATTTTGATTATTTAATTTATCATGGCTTAATTAGTGTTTTAATTTCTTCCTTTAATTTTTTACTTTATTAATTTTAAAAAAATCTCACGTGTTTTAAATGTTATTAGGATTTAAAGCTTTTATTCTTTTATTTTAAATTTCATTTGAATTGATTAATGTATATTGACTAAACCAATTTATAATTTTTAAATTAAAATCTAAAATGATTTCATATTCCAATTTCAATTAAAAATTTAATCATTTGGTTTTTTGAATTTTAGTTATTTGATTGATTTTAGATTAATGATTATTTATTTTAATTTGATTAATTTTTTTTGGTTTTAATTAATTAATTTAATTTATTTAAACTTTATGTTGATTAATTTACTTTAATATTGTTTAAGATGAATATAATTTCATGACTTAGGTTTATATTCAATCTTATACTTCTTTAATTTGATTAAGATTTAAAATAAAAAGAATTGTTTAAGTCATATTTTTAATTTAGTTTATTTGATTTTTGATTTAAATGATCTCATTCACTTATTTGCAATTCAATTTATACTCGGTTATAGTGAATATTTGTTAAATATTGTAAGTTAGTTATATTGATTTATTTAAATTAAAGCTCAAAATCTAATCTAAATTTAGTAATCTCAGTTTCATTATATAGATACTTTCTGTTATTCATGTTCCATGATTTTGGATCTTTATCAATTTAGTTATTCAATTCATTATTTAAGCTCATTTAAATAATGCTTATGATTAAGGAATTATTACTTAATTAAAATATTTATATAAAATTTTGTTTCTTAATATTGGTTATTGACCTTAGCTTAAGAGAACTAAAGAACTAGAGTATTTAAGGTCCCATGCCTAATCAGTCATCTTGAGCTTTTAGGTTATTTGAATTAAATAATTTAATTAATTATGTTTATTTGTAATTAACATCTTTCCCTTAATGTTAAGTGGATTTAAAATGATTTCAATGTTAATCGATTTATGTTTAAATGAAAAATTTAGAGATTTGACAATCTTAATTTCCAATTAATTATTTGAGTTATCATAGATTTTTTGATTTAGAAACTTAGGCTTAATTAATTCTAGGTTTTGTTTTATTTATTATTTTTAAATAAAATGTAATTAATTAGGTTTCCCAACTTAAGTGGACTAAGAAATTTTTTCAGATCCTCTAATGTTAATAAAATTGTTTTAACTTAATTTCATCAATTGTTTATAATTTATATACTTTTATTTATTTATTATTTCATATAAATTGACCTAGAACATTGAAAATTTAATAACCTTTGATCAAAAGCGATTTTGCTTTGAAAGTTTTATGGCAAGTGGGATTCCTTACTAATTTTATTATCCTGAAATTTTATCTTAATTAAAGGTGTATTTTGAAGTTAATTAAGGTTTTAGTGTTTTCAATAAAACCTAAATTAAGTGTAAATTATTGAAAATTACTTTGGGATTTTAATTTTCCTTGATTCCTCTCTAGAAGATAAATCCATAGATGGTTTAGTTGGAATTTTTAGATTTTTAGTTGATGTATTATGATTTTTTTAAAGCTTAGATCAATTAAATAAATAAATAAATTCATTTAATTACCTAATTATATCATTTTGAATATTAATAGGTTTCAATAAGTTTTAATATTTTTATTAAGTATATTATGTTGTTTCAAACTAATCTCTGAAATTTTATTAATTTTCTTGAATTATTATTAATTTATTTTATTAAATTAAGGTGTAGAGATAAAAAATTTCACATCTTCCAATTCAATAACTAAAAATTCCCCAAATTTTTATCTAAGTTGTGTTTCAAGCTTAATCTCAATCTCCAAACATTTCAAATTAATTAGATTAATATTTTGGGCTTAATTAAGATTTAATTAATTTTAATTAACCTAAAATTACCTAATAAAAATTAGAGATATTATATTTAATGGATTTCTCTCATTGAGGTTAATCCATGGAGCCATTATTTGTATTTTTTGTTATATTTTTAATTTCTATGAATTTTTGAAGATTTTAGTGAGTTTTTATATATTTTTAAATCTCAAAAACTCAGATTTTCTCATTTAAATGAGTCAGCGCTACATGGTGTGGACGAGGCACCACTTTACGAGTGGCGTCGCGTGGTTGAGTGATGCAAGATCCACGTTGATCCAGTGTTAAAATAACGATGAGAATGCAATTTTATCAGAATCATCCGATCAAAGATCAGACGGCTAGAATCAAATGTGGTTTCCTTAAGGGATTAAATCGATTGGTTCGGCTAGATCACAATTGTTTGTTCCAAATAGAAATAGTATATAGCTATAATTTCATCTCCTTCATTCGTAGCGGTGACCGAGCGCCATCAAATTTTTAGGGCTAATCACCGACAATCTACATGGAAAAAATATGGGATTTCAATTACAAAACAATCGTAGAGTGATTTCGAAGGGATCTACATAGCTTGATCTTATCTAAGATCATGTTTTCTTCATAAATGACCAATATTAAATCAAAGAAAGGTTGATTTTGGCCATATCTCATCAGTGTTGGGTTTAGTGGTGCTTTGGGTTCTGAAAAAACTTGAGGAGGTTGGGCGAAGCTTTTGGAGAAAGAAACATGTCTTGCCTCCCTTTGAATTGATGTAGAGGTAATCATTTATTGTCACTCGTCGGAGCGCAGTCTGGGGAATGATCAGAGAGGTTAGGGAAAAGGGGGAAAGGTTCATTTCTGCTCAACTTCACTTGGGGAAGCTTTTGGAGTGAGAAAGAGACCACAATTTGGCTTCCTTCATCCTTTTTATAAATGGATGAAAGCCATTTCATTAGTTTTGAGGGGAGGTCATCAACCATGGGAATTTACAGTCTAATGATTTTATTAAAGGCAAAAAGAAGGTCAAAATGGGCATTTAAATCTCTTAGGGAGTGAGACAACAAGCATGCACAGGATTTGGATAGAGTGGGAGTGAGGTGGTTCAGTTTTGGGCTTCCTGTGGATTTTTCTCCTCTATGGCATCTCCATCTCTCTCCTGGGACTAATTGGAAGCTTCTAAATAAATACAATCTAATAGCCACTTGGGCCTAATTCCCAAAGGGCCTAAATTGGTCATGTTGACCCAAACTTAACCAAATGAAATACAAATCTAACCAAACTTGGTTGAACTTTTCCTTGGGCAAGGGTCTATCCAAGTGAGCTTGGGCCATGGTGGCCAAGTGAACCAAACTCATAAAGGATGCATAAATGAAGACAAAAACCTTAATTAGATAAGTCCACCATTCTAATTACTTTGGAAATATGCCAAAACATTATTTAAGTTTAGTCCACATAACCAAACTTGGCCAATTTCTTTGGGAATATGTCAAAACATTATTAAAGTTTAGTTCACATAACCAAACCTGCCCAAGGCTGCATATAGTGGACATTGACCCAAATAGAGATAAGACTACATAAGACCAAATTTTGGTCCACATAACATGATCTATCCAATTCACAGCTCTACTAAGTATTTAGTTTTCAAAATGAAACCTATATATGGTCAATCCCACAAAATTTGAGCAAAAAATATGTGTTTGACTTGCCATGGCTAAACCAACCTGAAAATTGTTCATGAGTGGATGGATACTCATTTTGAATTAGAAGGAGTTCAAATCCTCATTTTAGTTCTCTAAACTTAAGCAATAGTCTCATACCCTCCTAATGACCTAACTCTTCTAAAAACTTAAGAAATCTTTAATTCTTTCAAGGCCAACCACCACCGCTGCTTTTCAAATCTTTCTAAGTTTGAAAATGATTTGATTCTAACCATAAGCAGTGATGATTTGGTCTTGGATGGGCTCGATGAGGAGGCACAAGGGAAACTACATAATAAGGCTTTATTTCTTTCCAAAAAAGCTACCTCACACATGGAATCCACTAAACATTAGCTCTAGTAATGTATTCTCTTAAAAGACTTAGAAGATCATAGGTGTCTTGGTTTTAAAGTAATTATGTGAATCGTTTGGACCTAACAATACAAGACAATAATTGATTTCCATCATGAAAATGTTTTGGAAAATTCCTAAAACCAAATATAGCTAAGTGACTTTCATGACAACATTTTCTCTACATAAATTTTTATTAGAAATATTTCTAACCTAAAATTAATTTGTAATTCTATCAATTATTTATAAGTGCAGTAAGACATAAAAAATTTAACATGAAGGGCAGATTAGGCATGGTAAGGCATGGAAAAATGAAGAATGAAACAACCATCGTGAACTTTGAAGACTTCCCCTATCCATATTGATTTGAACTAGAAATAAAATAGTATAGTGATTATCATCTAGCAAAATTGTGAGGTAAAGCCATGGTCTCTCAATAAGTTGAGAATCAAATCCCAACTAATGGTATCAACTTCCTTTCTTATGCCTAGTTTCATAATAAGGTTGCCTCCTCTACATCTTTTATTAAGATCTCTGAAAATATCCTAGGCAATAATATATTATTTGTGATTTGTCTTCCTTCTATAAAGACAGCCTAGTTATTTAAATTATGAATGGGAGAAGATGTTGGAGTCAAAGTTCAATCATATTACTAATAAGTTTGTTGATGATTGATGTCAAGCTAATGGGTCTAAATCTTTCTCAACCTAGTGGTTCAATTTCTTTAGAAATCAAAATAATAGAAGATGTTGAGAACCACTTGTGGATTTTGTTACCTCTAAATAAGCTTTGCATGGCAGTTGGCATATCCTCTTTCAAGATGTGCAATGCTTTTTGGTAGAAGAGAGTTGAGAAGCCATCGAGGGCGGTTGTCTTATACCCATCCATTGAATCAAAGGCAATTTTAATTTCAACTTCATTAGAAATCTTAGTGAGATCAGCATCTTGTATCATTGTTCTTTCAACAACAAAGAAAGATGAGTTTAGAATTCTATTGTTGGCTTAATAAGAATTAGTGATTTATAGCTAGTTGAAGTGTTCAATGCGGCTATCAATAATATCTTTTAGTTGTTTAACTAGCCTTTAACACGATCTATGATTTTAGATATTATTTTGCCTCTCCTTTTCCTCCTAACACAAGAATGGAAGTGCTTCATATTTATGTCCCCTTAAAGAAATGCAGGTGTTGCAGCTTTTACTTCCAAAGAGCTTCCTCTTTATCAATATAATTATGTTGGCTGCCATGCTCCATTTATAATTGGGATTCAAGTTGAATTGTGTATTCTTCATGAAGTCTCTTTTCTAATTAGCAAATTTTAGGTTCTATTTTGTCTATCAATTTATTAATGTTGCTAAAATCTTTCAGTTCTATTTTTAGAATAACAACCTCTTTTTGTGCAACAACCATAGCTTAGTATGTGCATTAGTTAAAGTCTCATCAATCCATATGAAATCAAGATATTTAAAAATTTGAATGTTGTGTTTAAGTTTGGGTGTTATGTTGGCAGATAAGAAGTGGGAGAGTGGTTTGATGCAATTTTAGAGAGGTGTTGTATAGAGGTATAATGGAAAGTGGAATCCTAAGCTTGGTTAATTAAGATTCTTTTAAATCTTTCAAATGTTTTTCCTATTCTCTAAGTAAAAAGACTTCTAATAAACCTATCGGCATGCATCATTAATTGATTGGAATCATTCTTAATAGTTAAATAATGTCTTCTACCACTTTCATTTTATCGTGATTTGCAATCATGTAGAAGTCAGCACCTATAAACAAGATCTTGACTGTATGCCCCTATGGAAATAATCCTTTGCCATAGTGCCCTCTTTGAGCATGAGAAAACTTAGAAAAAATTAATAACTCTTTTGATTTTTGTTAAATCAAAAACAAATCCTAAATTTGGGTTCATGAAATCATAAATAATCATTGAGATTAACCAAGACTTTGCATATTCACAATAAATCACACACACATCTAAAAATCTAAATAAAACTCTTTGAATTCAAAAGAATGAGTGGAGCCTAGATATAATAAAAGCCCAAATTTTGATGGATAATTTGAGATTACTTAGAGTTTTATTAAAAATCTTAATTTTAAAATTAATCATATATTACCGACTCAAATAACTTAAATTTTTTGGTTGTCCTTAATGATATTCCCTCACTCCCAGAAAAATTTCATGGGTTTGGGTGTGAAGATGTTAGGTTATCAAAATTTGAACCCCTAATGGTTTAATTAACTTAATAACTAAATATAAAATTAGTAAAAATTTATATTTACATTTAAACACATTACTTTTACATAAGGGAACCTAAGAAAAATATTTTGGCCCTCTAATTTCAACCTAATTACAAAACCATCAAAATTAGGATTAATTAATATTAATAAATTGATTTAATAATTTAGAACTTTAAAAAATTAGAATAAACATTACAAAGCTCTAAGAATTAGAAATAACTCTTCACTATGCTTATATACCACATAGAGATTTTATGAAATCAAAAGCCCTAATTACTATTAGGAATTTTGAGAGTAATTAGAATATCATGAAATGTTTAATGCTATAATTAATCATAAAAAACAAGTCCAAATATTTTGAGACTTTTAGGACATATTTTTCTTGTTATCATTTAGCTTTGTGAATTTTATTAAATATTTTAGACTTATGTTTTATGAGTTATTACTTAGACTTAATAGGGGTATTAAATTAATTAATTAATTTAAAATTTATAAAAATTATATATTAAGGGTCTAAATAACTTAGTAAATAGTGAAGATTATAAAAATGATAAACACATTTGATTTTCAATATGTGATTTAATCTTTCTAATTAATCCTAATTACACACATTAATTAGTTCACTTAGAACCTATAAATTTTATAAATAACTCAAATTTGATCTAAATGACTTAAAAATTCCATGGATGACTTTAGAGACTATTGAAAACTATATGGAGTATTTTTTTTTTATAAAATTTTGACTTAACATAATATATTTTAAAATAATAAACTTAAATAATTATTTAAATACTATTTAAATTTTATGAAATTATACAAATGATAAAAATAGACCTATAAATTATCAATAATTTCCCTCTTATTGTTCCAAGTCATAGAAAATATTTTAGAATATTTATCAAATTATTTTAATATTATTCATAATTTTCTTAAGAAAGAATTAATAAATAATATTAAATAATAAAGCATTAAAAATTCACTAAGTTTCTTAAGGAATGTTTCTGAGGTCCCCCTAGACCGTAGAAAATAGTTTCATGATATTTGGAGTTGATTAGGTTAAGTAATGTTAATTTTAATGAAAATTTAATTACTTTAATATAAAAATTACATTAATTATCATTGAACTTAAAAAATTCATAATAAATAAAATAAAATAAAAAAATCCACAAACTTTTTATTGTAAATCCAAATTAATAGAGAAGATATTAAAATAATATAACTAACATATTTTAAATATTTAAAAATTTTAATTATTTCAATACTTGAATAAGCTAAATAAATCATACCAAATTAGATTGAATTTCAAATAATATGAAATCTTTATGCAAGAATTGAAACTTAATTTCTAATAGACTTATAAAGTTTCATAATTTTGTAAGTTATGTTTTAATTTAAGTAGTGTTTAGATCATAAAATAATATAATAATTATAGAATTTTCAAATTGAATCAAATTTATCAAAACTTTTATGGGATATTTCTCTAAAATTTTCCAACTATAGAGAATATTTTTCTTATTTTTGGAAGTACTTTGACATTAGTTTTAAATTTTTTTATTTAGTTAGTAGTAATATTAAATTATTAATAATTCAAAAATTAATCAAAATAATATGAAGTGTACTTTAAGATATCTTCCTAACTTTAGAACACATTCTATGGTATGATGAGATCGTTGGAGCTTAAATTGAAATTAAAAGTTACTAAAAGATAATTAAAATAATTTATTATTAATTAAATTAATTAAAAATCAATAAATCTCATTTAATTTAGACCATTAGAGTGAACCCTCATTTGTTGGTGGGGTGTTCACTTTAATTTGACTAGGGTGTAAGAAGAGTGGGCCCTACTTTAAGTAGGCCCACTGTTCTTCACAGTCTTTAAAATATTAAACTCAGATAAAACCTAAATTAAAAATAAAAAAATTTGATCTTTAAATCATTAGTTATTTAATTTAAAACCACCTAATGGTAATAAATTGAAAATCACTTTCAAACTATAACTTAAACATTAAAGCCTAGCTTACTTATCACTAAAGCCTTACACACACATTAAATTGTTAAGTCATTAATCCTAAACTTAGGTTATGGAAGTGCTTAATTATGATGTTGGTGCAGTCAATGAAGGAGAAAGTGTGAAGGGATTCCACACATCAAAGTAGAATGACAACAAGAGATCATCATATATCTTAGGAAGGATGGCCGCCATGCCCCAGCCCAAGTGTTTCCATTAAAAGTTTGCAAACAAACATCAACTATCTTCATTCTACTAATACAAACATTTTATACAACTTACAATACTCCTAAACCCTTCGGAATAACCCTAAATCAGTTTTGAAAATTAGTTTTAAATATTAAACTAAGCTGTGGAACCTACGAGCCAAAATCCAGCACCGAGCTACTATCCTCCCTATCCCTGAGCACAAATATAGTGGTTTTGGTTCTACAACACCAAATAATCAATGTCAAGGTGCCAAGATGACTATTACATACTAATACCTAATTTCAACCACAACACACTTAAAACATTAAAGCATGATAAATACATATTCTTATACAAACTACAACACATAAAATAGTTGATTACATGAGCCTCATTATTTATGCATTTGATTTTGATGATAATAAATATATGATTGGATAAAATTCATTAGTGTTCCAAGAAGCTCACCAGACTCGATTTGTTCAATCAAATTTGGGAAGTCAAGATCAACCTGAACTAGGGCAATTTGAAAATCTTCATAACTTTTGCAATATAAGATAAACAAAGAGCACAATAACATGAAAATAATGGCTAAATTTTTTTATATATTATTTGCATCAACTTTTTTAATATTCTTGAAATTATCTTTTATAGATAATTTAACTACTTCCATTAGTTTATGCTTCATACATGCATCTTAAAGTGAGTTGAATTTATTTTATGCTTCATTAACTTATTTTCATACTTAGATTAATTTTATCCATTTATTTTAAATAATTAAATTATTCTTTCATTATCCAAATTATCCTATTTCTCTTTTCTATTCTTCATTTGTACTCCCCTATTGATAATTCATTTTTATTTTTATTCTTGGTTGATTTTTTTTCAATGACATATTTGTGGTATTTATATAAATTAATGTCTTATAATTGTCTCTCATTTTATGCTATTTTTAATTTCAAATTTATTTGAATTTTGAATTTAAATTCCTTGAATTTGAAAGGGGATTTTGATTTAATGTTTTTTGTATTTTACTCCATCCCATTTTAATATGGTTTGGATGGCCCCCATATGCTTTGATTAACTAATTTTAGTTAATATGAATTATTTTTTTTAATTCAAATTTAAATTCAATTGACCATTGAATTAATCACACTTCCCTAAATTAATTTTTTATTTATGAAAAGTTTTGTTTAAGTTGAGTTTAAATTTCAATTCCTTTCCCATTTAATCTCTCTTGATTGAATTTAGATTGATTTGCAAATATTGGGATCTAATCCATATATGGAATATTCTTGGCCAAAATTCCCATCTTACTTAGTTGAATTAATTTATTTAAATTAATTCATTTCTCTTTCCTTAATCTCTTCTAGTTAGTTAATCAATCTCTCATACATGTTGTATTAAATCATGATTGAACACCATTTGGAAACTCTTTAGCCATCTCATGCATAATTGAATTTTGATTTACTTTAAATTCAAATTATTTTGAATCACTTCTTTAGTTAATCCCTTAATTATTTAAGGAGAGACTATTTACATAAATTTCATTTAAAATAATTCCCACCACTCTTGCTTGGCTAGCCACACTTAATTAAATCTAAAATAATTCACGTTATTTTCCATGTGTTTTTATTTTCAAGAATCAAATCATTACCTTAATAGATTTCTCTATTAATTTCCTTCCCTCTTCTTCTCTTTGATTTGGCCAAACCATACATGGGTTTAAATTTCATTCCAAGTGTGTTGGCTTCTTTATGATAATCCACATTCCCTCTAATTCTTGATTGACCACTCTCATATTTAATTTGAAATCATTTGAATTCAAATCAAGTGATTTGAATTTCAAATGTTAAATTCTTTCCTTATTTACTCTTTCATTCATTCCCTCTCTTTTTTCTCTTGCTTTGACCAACCACTCCATGGACCAAACATTTTCTATGGAGGTGCTCTCATGACCTATTTTCTCTCTTGATTCTCTCCACCTTGGCCAAACACTTGCAAATAATTTTCTTGGAGTGATTCATGGATTCAAAGTGCTAAAGCTCATCTCTTCTCTTCTCTTCTTCAATAACACTCAAGTAGAAATCTTCTTCCACTTTGTCAACCTTCTTTTAAATCTTGGAGAAGTCTACATCAAGCCTTTCTTTCATTGTTTCATGCTCTCAAAGGTGTTGAGTAAGGGTGTTTAATTTGATTAATCATTGTGTTAGTTTGATTGGTTTTCATTTGTTAGATTTGAATGAAAAGACTTTTATACATTGTTAAAAACTTCTCTAAAGCTATTTTCAATCTCATTCAAGTATTATGTAAGGTTCTCTCTTTATTTTGATTGGCTTGGAATCATATTTATAAGGCTTTACAAAAATTGTTTCTTACTTTTAATATTTTCAAAATCATAGTACTTTAATTTTATGCAAGCTTTTATAAGATATTTTAAAAAAAGTTGATTTAGTTATTGCATTTGATTTTAGTGAACCTCTACTTCATTGAATTACACTTGTTAATTTAACTTGAAGATCATTTCATAACATGCTTTTAAACCATTAAAAAACAAAATTTTAGTTGAGCTATTTCTTATTTTTCTTAATAATATTTTGTTTTGAGAGTTATGTATTCAAATTATATCTTTTCTTATTCTTTTGAACTTATTTGATATTTTACTTGTCTTGTGTGGGAAAGTATGTTGTTGGGGCTGTATAGCTCAATTTAGAAAAGTACGAAGGAGTTATTGAAATCTTATTTTGATTAGTGAATTTCTAGTTAGGGTGACTAGGTGTGAACATAGGCTAATTTTTGGGCTTGCCAAAACACATAATAATTTTGTGCCTCCTATCTTTACTTTCTTGCTTGGTTGTTTGCTTGGTTTGCTATATTATAAGAAATATATTTATATTCACACCTATCTTTACTACAAAATTCGAATTTAAGCTTTAACTTAATTTTTTTTAAATACCTAATTCACCTCCCTTATATATATATATATATATATATATATATATATATATATATATGATGCTTCATAGGCCATGTCGTTTGGCTTGGGATCATGCAATAAGTCCTCCTCTTCTTTCATTTCTTCTTTGATGTGCTGCATCAACTCGCCCAGACCCTACTCTGAAGAGTTGGGATCCTAGAGGTCCTCAAGGTGTTCAAGGGAAAGGCTTTACAACTTGTCCAAAGACAACTAAGTATCCTCACCTGGCAATTTAACTTTCCACCTAATTAAGAATCTCTAACTATTACAACCATTAGTACCAAGTTTCTTGATAATTTTAAAAGGTCATCATGCTCGCACTTGTAATTTTTAATATTTGGAGGAAGAAAATCTCTCAAGGTGGATGCATACCAAGACATAAACATCTACTCTATATTCCTTTAAAATTTTACTTTTGTTCTTCATACTTAGCATTTTATTTTTCCAATTATTTTTTATGTCTTCATTAAGACTATGATAATCACATCCAAATGTATATGTTGAATTAGAGAATTCATGAGCAAGTGTACTGAGATCAATATGCATCTTAAGATTATATTTATAAACTATCTCAAAAGGTGACTTATGGGTTGTATATATGGTACTATTATAGGTAAACATAGACAAATCTAATTCAATAAGAAAACTTTTCATTGGTAGATTTTAGGGTCTTCCAAAAATAATATACAAATTCTAAAACTCTATTGGACTTCATGTAGATGGACTTCTAAAGAATAAGCTAGCTATGTGGGATGCATCATTTGAACAAGATAAGAAATATGCTATCTTAAAAATTTTATCCACAACCTTATCATGTGTTCTTGACAATATTAACATGGAATCTATTGATAGATCTTCCTAAGATTGAGAAGGATTAGGCAAAGATGTGTAACATTCGGCCTTTTGGATTATTGTCTTACCTTGATGAAAGGTATATCACTAGGCTATAACATGGTCATCATCCCTTTGTAAAGATGGCCAATAAAATATTTTCTCAACTAGATCATGGGTCTTTGATTACCAAAATATCTTACTATACCCCTAGAATGAAATTCAGAGATAACCACCATGGATGTTTTTAGGATACATAATCCCTTGCCTTTGTAAAGATAGCCATCAATGATGATAAAAGCTAAAGTCAAGGGTTTGGATTCATACTCTAAAAATCATACAAAAATCAAGGAAAATCTTATAATCTTCACTTAAAGATAAGTACCCTAAAGCATCTATTGGCTTATTTTTTTAATTTAGATTTAATTTCTAAAGTTTTATATTTAGTTTATAAAATGATAAATTTTAGAGCATGATGTTCTGTATTTAAAATGAACTTCTTGTATAAAAGATAATATCTCCAATGCTTAAGAGTCTGAATAATAACATAAAATACTTGATCATATGTAGAATATTTTATTTAATGTTATTCAATTTCTTATTGAAGAAAGCTATAAGATTATTTTCTTGACTTAATATTATACCAATTCCAACACCTAAAGAATCATAAGTTACTTTAGATGCTTTATTGAAATAAAAAAGTTTTAATATCAATGAAGTGGTCATAAGAATTGTGATTTATTTTTGTGGCCCTTTCAACATTTATAGTCTAAGTAAACTTATCTTTCCTTAAGATGTCAATAATAGGACCTACAATTGTGCTGAAATCTTTAATGAACTTTTTATAAAAGGTGGCTAGCCCATGGAAACTTCTAACATTTATAAAAGATTTTGGGATAGGCCACTCAATAATAGATTTGATGTTTACAAGATCTACCTTTAATCCATTAGTAGACATGATGGAATCTAAGAATGTAACTTCAGGTTGGTAGGCAAAAAAACTTCTTAAGATTTATATATAAGTTTTCCACTCTTAACTTCTCTAAAATCATTCTTAGATGATGTAAATGTGACTCTTCACTAGGACTATATATAAAAATATTATCAAAATATATAATAAAAAAGACAAATAAAATGTTTTAGAGTAGTGTTCATTAATCTTATGAACATACTAGGTGCATTTGAATGGCCAAATGGCATAACTAATCATTCATAAAAACCATCAAGAGTCTTGAAAGCAATCTTAAATTCATCTTCTTAAATGATTCTTATCTGGTGATACCCGCTCTTTAAATCAATCTTGGAGAATAAAGATGAGCCAAAAATAAGATATAACATATCATCTAACCTAGTTATGTGAAACCTCTTATTTATTGTGATATTTCTTATTCACTACTCTACTGTGAACATGCATCCTCTAAGTTCCATCTTTCTTAGGGATCAAAAAAAGGGTACCGCATAAGGACTTAATCTCTCATAGAAGATCATTTACTTATTATTTTAATCTTGCATGGTCAGTTGGGTTCATTTTATAATGAAAAAAATAGATATCTGTGAACCAAAAATTAAATCTATGGCATGCTATATATCTCTTAAAGGTGGTAACTCATCATGTAAGTCATTAGGAGTTAAATAAGTAAATTCAAATAATAGATCTGAGACTACAATAGATATGTGGTGCTCTTTGATGTCTAAGAAACCTTCCTTAAGGTGTATGGTAAATAAATACATGGGGTTAGTGAATTCTCTATCTAAGCTTCTAAACCCTAAGGTTTTGATGTGAATTATAGGAGGTTCATGTCTATCAAGGTATGAATTAGAAGTATCTCTCTTATCACTAGGAGGAGACATTATAATTAGTTAGAGTTTTTCATTTTTCTTTTGATTGGGTTTGAGTTGTAATAAACTTATATAGAGGTGCAAGAAAAATCTTTATGTAAGGGTGTGATCGGCCTCTTTTTAGTAATTTATACTAAAAATAGAATTATGGTCCTGTTTAATATATGTGTGATCTCATAACATATATATTTGTTCAAAAAATCACAAAAAATAGCCATCTACATGTGATATAAATATGAATAACCAAACACAACCCAGTAATAACACAATGACTACCCACTATCCTACCCTTGCAAAGACATATATTGAAAAAAATCATTTCTCTTTCTGATCTTTTCTTCTTTATATGTTATTATACACCTCATTACTAACATTGAGTTATCTATAATGGGATCTACTTATTTATTTGATAAGAGTGTGTTATCATGTATCTCTTTTATATCCTCACCTTCATATAATTCATCTGCCTCATTTAAGTATATGATTTTAGCATTACACTGATTTTACATATGAATCTTCTTGACTTTAAAGTAGACTATCTATCTAACATTTTTAGAGATAATTCATCTGCCTCATTTAGATTGATGCTTAGATGTGAAAAGGCTAGGTTTAGTAGTGACTTTTGAAACTAAGATGTCGATGAGTATTTATATGACATTAGGGCTTTCATCTTAGATGTGGATTCTAATTTATTATAATTTTTAGGGGGCAAAGCATAGTGAAAGGCATTCTCTAAAGTTTGGGGATAATGAAACTCCACCTCAATACTATTTTCTCCTCTTAAGTCAATAATAATTGTCATTCCTGATCAGACAACGTGTCTTAGAAACTAAGTCCTCAAATATACCCTTATACTCTACTGCTTGCATACTTCCTTATATACAAGTCATTGCATGCTCATGGAGCTTCTTATCATGGTTCCTAGAATAATATTTAGCCCTTAACATCCTTTTCATTTCTACCATTATCATAAGGTTTTTACTATTCCTTTCCTTTTTAGCTAAAATATTATTCTAATAATTTTTTGCATGGCATACCAATTTTATTTTTGCAAACATAGTTCTTTGATAGTCATTCATATGATACTAGTCAAATAACTCATCCATCTGGTTAAGTCAATCGAGAAATTTATTGGGGTCATAAACACCATCATATATTGGGGGTTCTATCTTAACTTATTTTATTAAATCATGTAGGATTTCATGAAGCCTAAGATGATCATGTCTATGGATGTTTCTTAGTTTTGTCTTATAGGAGGGTAGTCTTATTTAGCTAGTTTGATTTTTTCCTATCTTATGAGTTTTGAGTCCTCTTGACATGATAATTGATGAGGTGTTTGAATCCTAGTACTCAAGGCTTAGAAAACTCTTTTTAAAAAGTTCTAAAGCCTATTATCTCTACCTTTTGGGTCAAAAAAGAAAAAAAATGGATGTTTTAAAGTAAATATCATAAATGATATTATTATCATTACCAGTAGAGTTTCCTATGATAATTATTTGAAGTTTGGTATTTTTCTTCAAAATAGGCCTAGGTTGCAAATCATAGGTTGTCTTGTATCTATGGAGGGTGTGGTGTCTTCCTGGGTTTTACTAATACAAGTTTCGATGGTCATATTATTATATTTAAAAATATAAGTATTTTCTCTACCATAATGAATAACATTCATATAAGACAACCAAGGTTTTCCTAAGAGAATTTGAGCAATATTTATTGGAAGAACATCACACTAAATTTGATCCTCATAGCTTTTTTTTTTTTTTGAAACTAGACATTGACTAGTGATGGGTAATGATGTATGATTAACCTAACTATCATGAAATGGTTTAGAATGTGGTTCAAATTTTAGGTTGGCTATAGCTAAGGTGTGAGTTAAAATCACATTCATAACACTTCTACCATCTATAACTAACCGAACACCTCTTTTCATTACATACAACATATATGCTAAAGATGTTCTTTTTTTCTTAAATATTTTTCTTCATTCTTAACCATGATAAGGAATCTCATCACATTGATTTTAGGATTATTAGTGACATCTAAATCTTCATCAGATAAAGGGGTGTCATCATAAACATCTTCGAGTATCATCTATAAGGTCCTCAATTTCATCCATGAATAATTATTTGGCATTTAATTAACTTTACATATGACCATTTTTGTGACATTCAAAATAAATTACTTCCCTGGTGCTTTTTTGACTCCTTTTAGTAGGAGGGTTGAATAAGTTAGTTAGCCAATTGGATGGGTGGGCCTAACATTATGCCTTGGGATGAAGTGGATTGGGAATGGGCCTTAGCTTTAGGGATGAAAATAGATTTTATTTGTTGATCAACCAATAAAGCATAATGAAAGGCTTCTCTAAGCTTTGAGGTTAAAATAGTTCAACCTCATTCCCAATATCAGCCCTAAGTTTAATGAAAATTTTATTGAGTAATTTTCAGTCATTATTAGCTCAATTAGTTCTAAAATGAAGTTTCAATGAATTTAACTATTTAGTTACAAGAAGGTTACCTTGTCTCAAAGTTAGTTGTTGACTATATAGTTTCTTAAAATGGTGCTTAAGATAATACTTTGCTTTTGACATTTCTTTCATTTTGAAGAGAGGTCCTTCTTAATCTCTACACTTTAGATAAAGTATTTGTCCAATGAAATTTAGCATATCCTGCTAATTATATTTTATAAAAGCAACCCTTTTATAATCATCCATTTTATATTAATCAAAGAAGTTAATCATTTGAACTAACAAATCTTAATATTTACTTGGGTCAAGTACACCATCATAAGTTGGGGCTTCAACTTTAATTCTTCAAGATAGTCATTAGAGTCTCCTATAGTCTTGAAATAATTTTCTCTCCATCCTCCATTTCTAGAAGTTGGTAGTCTTCCAAGTGGTTGGTTTTCTCTAAAGTTTGGGTATAAATCTTTTCCATTTAGTTCTATAAGTATAGTTTAAGTCAGTATTAGAGGAGTTGGTATTTTTATTATTCTAGAGATGTGATATAAAAGCATACATTTGTTCTTTAAATTCTTATATTTGGTTTTTACTGAGTGGAATGAATGAGTGGGCAAATGAAAGAAAGTCAAAGGCTTCATGAACAATTGGAAATGATATTAAAAGGTATGAAGAAGATTAAAACAAATTAGTTTAAGTATTAGTGGTAAATAAAGTAAGAGATGTTAGATAACCAACACCCCCACTAAGGACTGCCAAAGTTTATCCAGTAAACTCTGAAACCCCAAGAATAACTCAAATAATTCATAATTATCAGAAGATCTCTTTTCATTCAAAATTTAAAACATGGAGGGAAAGGTGGGTGGCAACATAAATATGAGACATTAAAGTTTCCTTATTATTTTATGTCATCCATCCATTTCACGTGCTATTACTTTATATGACTTCAATCACTTCACATTCAAAGTTTTGAACTTGTAGTTTCTAAAAAATAATTTAAAATTACATAATTTTGAACTCATAAAATGGGCCTTAGTGGGTTGATGAGCTAAGCATTCTTTTTTTTATTTATTTAATTATCTTAAGCTTTAGCTTGAGATCTAGTAAATAGATGTTGAGCTCTAATTTCTTGATTCACATGATATTCGAAATCAATGCTACTAAATAATATTCCAGAAGTTGAGTTGCTTGATGCACTTGAAAACTTCATGGGCTTTTTTTTTCCATTGTACACCAATCTTTACATTCTAGAGGCTATGGATTATATATCAAATTGGTTGGAAGCAGTGACATTTCATATATGATATAACATAGTAATCAATTTCTGAAGAAAAAAATTCATAGGATTTACTGCATTAGAGTGTTAGTGAAGGGGGGCACTATGCAATAAACAACCAGATGTCTTGCTGATAAAATATGGTTTAAATTATAAACTATCTAATACAAATTCTCCCCAAACTAATGTGCAAGTGGAGATTTTCAACCATGAGCTGATGTAGATACTAAAAAAATAGTGGGAAACAATTGATAAGATTGGTCATTAAAGTTAGATGATGCATTGAGAGCTTATTTGATAGTATATATGATGCATCTTGGCATATCTTTATATCATCCAGTCAATGAAGAAAGTTTTCACATAATAATGTATCTCAAATATAAGGCAATTTGATTAGTATATACTTAGTATATCTCACCATTTGATTTGATGATGATAAACTTTATATAATGAAGACTAATAGTTTTTATGTAGGTCAAATTATCTACATAAAATAATATGATTACCATTATTAATTTAGATTTTTTTTATGATATATAAATATATACGAAGCTAATAACTATTTATTTCAGTTGTTGCAAGAAATTCACCACAACTTCAGATTTGGAAAGTCATATCAACTTGGATTAGGGAAATTTGAAAATTTTCTTAAGAATTTCAAAAGAAGCAAATAAGAGATCATAAATATGAAACTAATTGCTAAAATATTTTCATCCTTTTATTTTGAATTTTACATATATTTTCATATTTTATTTGTATCGATTTTTTAATATTCTTGAAATTATCCTTTTGGATAATTTAACTACTTGTATTAATTTCTTTATTCATTGCATCTCAAAGTGAGTTAAGATTATTTTCTACTTCATTAATTAGTTTACATGCCTAGATTAATTTTTATCTATTTATTTTAGTATGTGAATTTAATTATTTATTGAATTATCCAAATTATCATTTTTCTCTCTTATATCCTTTATTTTATCTCTCATATTAATAATTGTATTTGATTTTTTTTATTTTACATTTGCCGAATATTTAATGAATTTTGAATGAGGAATTTAATGTGATTTATTCAATTTATTTCTATATTATTTTTCATCATTTAATGATTTTTCAAAATTTTAAATTTATTTAATTTTGAATTTGAATATTTGAATTTCAAATTGAATATTGCCTTGAATTGTTTCAAAATTTGGTTTTTTTAGGAATGATTTAGCCTACTTTTAATGTATTTTAATTTTTTATATTTGATTTAATTTAAATTAATTAAATCAAATTTAGAATTAATGCAGTTTCTAATTTTATATTCTTATGTTTGGTATTTGCCCGACTTCCTTTCTCCCTTTCTATTTAAGTCAAAAATATGTTTAAATTTTAAATTATTTCATAATTAATATCTCTTGATTGTTAATTGATTGAATATCATTAATTAGATATTTGTTCAATTAAGGAAACTTTGGTCGTCCTATATAATGAAAAATATTTTATTTATTTTATTACATTAAATTCAAATCCCTTTCTTAACTGATTTCTTAATTAATTAGAGTTTAATTAATTATGTTATGTGCATTTAAAACCTCTTCCCTCCTTGCTTGAACATCTCACACTTACTTTAATTGATTAAATTCAAATTCAAAATTATTTATTTGAATTTTGAATTTCTAAATTAAATCCCTTCCATATATTTTCCCTCTTATTTTTTTCCACTTATTTCTTCCTTGCATTACTACTTTTCATAAGTATTCATTTTCAAAATATTTTTATTTCACATTGAGCAAGTGTTTTAAAGAGTAATTTTATTCATGCACTTTGTTTCAAAATTGATTTAAGTTAAGATCATCTTCATAAGGCTTTCACAATTATTGGTTGATTCAAAGTTTTCACTTTATAGATCTTTGATTTTTTTTCTTTGTGTAATTTATCTTAAAAGTTAAATTATTATTATCATTTCACTTTATGCAAATATTTTTCAAAGATAAATTCTTTCAAGCACTTTGCATTAAATTCATAGCATTGCATTACATGCATTATCATGAAAAGAACAAAAAAATTTTGAGCTCTTTCTTATTTGTCTTGTTATTATCTAGTGGGCTTGATTGCATATTTTAAAATTAAGAGATAAATGTTCACTGTATTTTTCTTTTCTTAATTTTGTTTGTTTGGTTGTTCTTTCTCGATGTAAGAAAGTAAGTTGTTATGGTTGTACTCACCTGGTGTAGAGTATGGGAGATTCTTTGTAATTTTATTTTAATTAGTGAATTCTTAATCAGTTGATTAGGCATGGATGTAGGCCAATTTTTTGGTTTAGCCAACACATGAAAATCCCTGTGCCTCTTGCCTTTTTAACTTTTGTTGCCTTTACATATCTGAACTTTATTTTATTTCTTATTGTGACTCATTTAATACTTAAATTTATTTGTCAATTAACTTTTCTACAAAGCTTTAAAGTTACATTTTAATATAAAAGATTTTAAAAATACTTAATTCATCCTCCTCTTAGGTGTCATAGCCTCTTAACACATTTCAGTTATTCAAGATACTAAAATTGACAAGTGGCTTGTATAAGAGAAAATATTACTTCAATTAAATGAATTGGTGAGTTCAGATCTAGATCAAATGAGAATGCCAAACTATAAAAAGAGAACAAAAGTTTAGCATGACAAGCACACAACGAAAGAGTTTACACTTGGATAGAAAGTGCTATTATACAATTCAAGACTAAAATTTTTTTCTAAGGAAATTAATATCATGATGGTATGAGCCATTAATAGTCAAAAATATACATTTTTAAAATAATTAAAATTTATCATAAGAAAAAACTTGTTTTAAAGTCTATGGTAAACAAGCTGAAGCTTTACTTTAAAAATGATACTAAAGAACATGATGTAGTCATCCTTTTAAAGGACCAAGAGCAATCTAAATTAAATTGAGTCATATTAGGCTGAGGGCATTAAACCAAATGCTTATTGATAAATAACCCAACATTTTTGCATACTAGTTTTTTTTTTCTTTTATTTATATAATGATAATTTTATGCATTTACTTCGATTAAGAATATAAGTGATGATCATGGAATGAAGAAAATAATAAAGAGAGATCTTATGAAAAGAGATGAGTAGCATCACCTTATAGCGAAGTCTTTGTCCCTTACATTTTCATTGTTCTTATGTACTTATAGCTTTTATTGCATTAGGTATAATGCAAAATTTAAGTGTGGGTGGTAGCTTATTATTTACACATCGTATGTCTTACTCGTTTGAATTATGTCTTGTGTGATTCATTCTATCATCATTTGTGCTTTAAATCATCTTAGTAAAAATTTTATATTCATCATTAATTCAAATTGTATGTGTGTATATGTAATGTGTAGTTTCTAGGTTTCTTCATTAGGAGAGAGGAACATTATGACATGGGAGCATAATTTGTGTATTAAACTAAAATTATTTTTAGAATAATATTTCTTTAGAAGCATAATTAGTCCATATGTCAAGCTATTAAAATATGAAAATTTTAAATCATCCAATTAAACCTTTTTTTAAATTAATCAACTAAATGAAATAGATATATTGCATACTATTTTGTTTTATTAATTCGTTGTTCATTAGTATGCTAGTCAAATTTTTTGTTAAATTTATACAGTACATAAAAAATTAAACTAAGCTAATTAGAGTTGATTAACTTATACACTCATGAGTCATTGATTAAATTAAAATATTTATTTGTATGATTGTATACATTACTAAAATTAAGTAGCATATATTTCTAACATAAAAAAAAAGAGATGAGAGTCATCATCTAAAAAAAGGACATGAATTAATACCTAGAATGATTTCGAGCTATAAAATCCATTTTAACAAGTCTTAAATATATGTACAATCAAATGTGCAAAGTTATTGGAAGTCTATACACTAAAATGATAAACCTTTATATGCAGGGATATAGATCTAGAGTTATAATTGTTAAAAAAATGTTTATCAATTATAAAACTAATTTTATAGAATTTTCATAAATTTGTATTAAATGTAAAATAGTATAATATATATTAGAACAATTAATTGCTAGCACTATTAAATAGCTTAGTTCTATATAGATGTTAATCTAACTTGTTTGCATATTTTGTTTGAGTTTGATTATTAACATATCTTGAATTGGAGATTTAACAATGTATACATATATATATATATACACACACACATATATATATATGTATATATATATATATATATATATATATATATATATATATATATATATATATATATATATATATATATGTTCTATCTTCCATTTAAAATTTTTTTTAATTTTTTTTAATTTAAGTGTGGATAAACTTGATAATTATAAAATTAGCATATATTTATGAAGCCTCAAACCAATGACTTGGATCTTAAATTTGTGTAATTTCAGAGACTTTTGCATAACTAAAATTGATTTTAATATTCTAGAGATGAGCATGATTTCACATGAAATCAATGTAAGAAATATTCATAATCAAGTCCTTTAGCCATCTAAACATGTTGCAAAAAAATTACACAATTTGGAGTGTTTGGTGTCTTGACACTTAGGCATTAGATCCAATGCCTAGGCACTTAGTAACATCAACTAAGTGCACAAAGAGAGAATTTGGCACCTAGGTGTCAAAAAGTGTTAGCACCCAATCGCTTACATGAGAGATACCATACAATTTAGCCATTGAGATAGAGACTTCAACACTAAACTTGATTTTTATTCTAATTCAATGACAAATCTTATCAATTTTAGAGCTAATTTAGAGTCCTATTTAAGTAATGTTTATGTGATGAATTGATGATTTTGGGAGAGTCCTTTAGAGGAATTTTTAATAAAGTTTGAAGCTATCTTGTACACAATTTTAAGAGATTTTGTAGGGTTTCTCAAGTATTTTTTGAAGGATCAATTTGAAGAAGATTTAAGAGGCTAGAATGTGATGACATTGAAGAGAATCTTGGAAGTGGAGTGAGAGAAAAATTTTGAGTTTTTATTATTATCCTTTCTATTTTTTTTAAAATATGATGAGATTTATGTATGCCTCTATTTTTCTTTAATCAAATTTGAACATAATCCTTATTATGTAGATGTAGCCATGTGATGTAGTTGATTTTGTTTTAATTAAGAGCTTCTTCAGTTTTTTTTTACTGTTGATATGCACATATTATTTTCAAATAGTTCATGATTATTGATTAATTGGACACCATTCAAAAGTTTAGGAGTTAAAAAAAATGAGGGGAATAGATTTATCTTAGGTAAAATATTATGATGAAGTATAAATTAGAGATAATTGCATTGAACATATGCAATTCTTAAAAAATTAATAGAGTTTTGATGATTTTCTTTATTTTAAATTTGTTATCATGAGGTAAGAAAGTAACGTGAGAAAAATAATGACCCTAGATTTTGAGAGAAAGATAGCATCCACCATAATTGAATTTTAGATAAATTTTATTAACTCTTTAAACTTCATAGTTATTTAAAAATTAACCAACAAAGAAAGATAAAATCTAATCCCTAGATTTCTCCCAAAAATCTTAACCTTTATTAATTATTTTATTTAATTTTCCAATAGATTTAGGTTTAATTTAATTTCTTATCAAGCAAGCTTTTTGTCCAAATAATAGTGAGCCAACCCACTTTCAACATTTGAATTTTAAATCTCAAAAAGATGATACTCAACTCAATCTTTATAACCTATTCAATTACATGCTCTTCTGAGATTGCCCACCTAGTGGTGCAAAACTCATCTATAAACTAAAGTTCATCCTCAAATAAAAAGGCTAAAAACATCCTAAAGATTATTATATTTAAGGGCATTTTTTATAAATAGTATATGAGTCTTGTATTTATGCTACATATGACTCTTCTTTTGACTTAAAATAGATAATATTTTTAATAGGCTTAAGCCTCTTATAAGTAGGTGTTCTAACAACATGTGGGTTATCTCTGATGGGTAAAGTCTAATAGTAGACTTTTTTGGGTGAATGCAGAGGGAACTTGACTTATTTATTTATTTTAATATGATAATTTTATTAGCTAATTATAATTAATGCCATCAATCCTAATGAGCAAGCCTTCAAAGGTATTTTGGTAACTAGTGACTAATAGAATATCTTATCTGAGGAAGAGTAATGACAATTCAATTTATTATCAAAGTGTTTAAAAAAACATAAATCTTATTGTATCCTTAGTTTCTACCTAAATAAGGTTCATTCCTAGCCTCCACTCTTGTCAAATGTATTGATCAAGTAAATTTTGATATAACATTCTAATTTTTTTAGCAAAGTATCCTCCAAAATCATCCATTTGATACCAATAACAAAATCATCTAATTTTATAACTAGCATAGAATTGTATTTGTTATAAACACCAATAAAAAAGAAGGGCCATCAATTTTAACTCTCATGTATGGATCATTAAAGTCATCAATATCCCTATAATAATTATCTTTATCTCCATTCTAATATGTCAATGGTCACTTTATGGATTATTGTTTTCCAAGAGTTTGAGTATGAATATTCTTAATATATTCAAATGTATAAAGTGTGGGTGTAAGAGGTTAGATAAGGACTCTATTATTTTATAAGGTTATAAGAGTCATTTTATTGTTTGAGTATGAATATTCTTAATCATTGAATTTAAGCATTATTTTTATTTATTTTTCTTATGTCTTTATATTATTTTTTATGGATTTATGATTTCTAAGATATAAAATTTATCATTTTGATTAAATTTTAGAACCATGGAAGCTACATGGTGTCATGCAATTATGAAAGTAATATTTAGATTAATATATAAGAAGATATATAAGAGAATGTGTCTTAAGATAAGAGAGTATTTATAAATGTGTAATCAAAACAAATTTTATGGTAATAGAACTTTTAAATAAAAGAGGGTACTAGACCTCCACATCTTATGCTCTTAGTTTATATTTTTTGACATTATTCAAAATACTAAGTTCATGGTAGTAGCAACCTTAAAAGTATAGTATTTATGAATGGTTAGTCATGAAGTGGTGATGTGATTTAGTTTTGATGCTAATAGCAATTTTTTTTATTAAAAAATGAAATGATTAAGACAAGCTTGAATGAAATTAATTTTGGCTAATCTAATTAAGTTATTTTAATAAAAGTTATGGGTAGCTAAATGATGAGAAATGATTGTGTAGGTCGATCTTAGGCCATGTAATTGTAATCAAATGCTTTTGGTGAAGTTTCAAGTAGTTTATTCAGAGAAAGGAAAATAATACATAAAGTTTAATCTAGTATAGGTGGAGATCTTATATAAGGCTTCTAAAACATATTTAATGGCTTTGGGTGATAATGAATAGTATAAAGGTATGCTTAAGATGTAGGGAAAATTTTTTGGATTTTAAAGAGGTTGTAAAAGAACCAATAAAACTATTGAATTTGTTTGATTTTTTTAGTAAAGTAATTTAAATGTAGATAAAGTGATATTTTGTGTGTTTGGTTAGAATACAAAATAGATCTAATGTAAAATTTTGAGAGATCCTGGTACATCGAATAAAGCATTAGTGTATTAGAATAAATTCAAAAAAAGAATACATTGCAACCTAGATCCATCTTGCCAAACCTCATGATGTAAAACCATGTGAGAATGATTGCTTAATTCCAAGCTAATTCTCCATGGTAAGTTCTTTGCCTCGTGTCTTCTCTCTTTCAATGCTCATTCTTCACTTTGCACATTCCTCATGTGTACTAACATTCCCATTTGAGTGTAGTGGGCAAGGTTTGGCTTCCTTTTAGTAACTATCATCAAAACTTCATGCCAAAGATAGTCCCAAGAGTGTGATTGTTGGCTCTTTCATAGAAATCATAGAGGTTATAGTGCATGAATGAATTGCAATATTATTATTATTATTATTTTTCTTGTCATTCACTCTCTACTCAAATTGTTGTTTTAAGAGGTTGTTCATTTAAGAGTAAATTTCTTTCTCTTTTAAAATGTTTTCAAGACAATTTGATCAACTTTAAATTCACTTGTATAAAGACTTATATTCTAACAAATTTTGAAAGACACCTTTCTAAAAGTTAAGAACTAAAGCTCAATTTTTATTGTAGATAAACATTATAGAATACGCAATCTATAGAGTCTAAAAATTACTTGCCTTTTAATATAAATAAAACAAAATAATATGTATATCTACTAAAATTTATAATTCCATCACACATTTTTTGCATTTTTCACTCTGAGTACCTTATATCAAGATTCACTTACTAAAGGACTTGCATAATTAATTAATGGATTAAAATTTGATGATAGAAATTTAGGATAGATTTGAAAAAAAAAAGTCATGTTTTAGTTTTACATCATTTTATTTTAATGCTTCATAAATTAGAAATTATATTCTTGGATTGACATTATAGTGTTACGATTTTTGAAGTGATAAAGAATAAAATATAAGTATATCTTTTTTATATTTTTTCACACTTCAACACATTTTCTTATTTTAGATCTGTCCACTATTACTATACTATAGCATCTCATAATTATTATATTAATAACTTCTATTATTTTTTTGCATCATTTTAGTATGCATTTTTTTAGTGAGATTATTCATATAAGTGACCTAATTAAAGTGTGTTCTCATTTTTTTAAGGATGTATGAACAATTACAAGATGATCACTTGTTTAACTTATATAACTTATGGGATGACAAAGGTTAATCGAAAGTTGAAACTATTTAGCAATCCATGTTGTTATCATTACCGCAGTGAGAGGTTCAACGAGAGAGAAGAATGTTTAATCCATAATGAAATACACTATGTTGGACATATATCTAGATTATATTGTGGATCCGACTTGATTGTTTTGATATGATGAGAATAAAAAAATATTATTTCTTCAAATTATGCAATTTATTACAATAATATTACTTGTAGATGCATTCTACATGTGCATCAAAAAATAAGTTGCTATATTATTATATACACCAAACATAATGTTTGTAATCAAGTCATTTTTCAACTTTCAAAGATTTAGAAACTATCATTAGATACTTGAATGTACAGTACATAGGAGAGTTGCATAAATTGATTAGGCTATCATCTCTTTAGGTACCACACAAGATACAATCAAATAGTTAGTTCATGCATTTTTTTCTTAAGATACAACCAAACTTTATGTTTCTAATTACATAATTTTGCTTTATAATAGTCATCATAATCAGATTATTTAAAAATAAGATTATATTAATGCTATATATGAACACATATTAGAGCTAAAGTATAAAAGAGTGTGAATTTGCATTTAAAGGAAGAAAGCCTTACCTTGATCAAAATGCATAAGTAGAACCTTTACTTGAAGTTCACATATGTCCTAGCTGGTTGGGAGGTTTACATGACACAATTATCCTTAGAAATGCATTAGAATGATCTAGTGGTCCATATGTTCTTAAAGGTATAGAAATTTACTTTACAAAATTTAATAAGCTCACAATACTCTTAATGTATGTCTACTTTAAAATTTACAAGTATTATTTAGTGAATGTAGGGTATTCCACTAAAAGGGTTTTCTATCTCCATATCTTGCTACAATGTACCACTTAAAAGAGTTTAGTTCTAGCAGACAAAAAAAAAGCAGAGAGTTATTCAATCTATGACATTTGTTGCTATGCACATTAGTGGAGTGTGCATTTGGTTTATTGAAGAATCATTTGCAAGTATAAAGTGTAAGTCTTACTTTTTTTTTTTTTTTTTGGAATTCTAGGTGATATTGTTCTTGTTTATTGTATATTACACAATTATATTATAATTGAAGATGAGATGACTTCATCCCCTGGGATGAGGGTTAAGGAGCTCTACTAGAGAAGATATGAACTTATGTTAGATAAGTCACCTAAGTGGTTAGCAAAAAAGAGACCGTGATTGATCTAGCCATGTGAAATAGGAATGGGAATGTTGATATTATAAATATTACAATAATTACATCCATATTGCTTGTTTATTGGACTACTTTATAATATTTTTTCCCAAACATATACCTTTTCGAATTGGTATATGTCATTTTTTGATGTTGAATATTACATTAAACTATACTTATTTTAGATATAAATGTACACTTTCATTAACACCAACATGTGATGAATGTAAATTTTCATTCCTTCACATTTTTTAATATGGAAATGCTCATTTATATATTTTTTGATGACTAAAATTGTTTACTTTACTCATACATACATTTTAAGCATAAGTTCATGGTATGTTGCCTTTTCTTTGTAGAGGTGATGGATAAAGAACTATTAATAGCTTCTTCTACTTCAAAAAATAGAAAGCGAAAAAAAATTCATATGGAGCTTAAAACTTGAGTGGGTAACGGCTTTATAAATTATGTACGTAGATGTAAATATGTGAAGTGCTCAAGGCTTTAAAGACGTTGCCTACTAAGGTGCTGCTCAAAATATGAAAGATAGATTTGGAATTGATGTTGTACGTGAGCAATGCAAAAGTCAAATTCAACATCACCGGAAGTATATGGAATCATATCCAAGATTTGAAGAAAAGATATATCGTATCTTAGGATAAAATTAAGAAAATTATTTTGATGGGTCAAGAGGAGCATGTATCTCACATCCGATAGTGCTTCTAGTCAAGTATCTCATTCAAAAAATGAAAAGGTTAAAAATAAGACTAATCCTTCTTTTATGTTAGGCTTCTCCCAAAGATACTACTTTATTAATTGTTTTTTATAACAAATAACATAAAGTTATAGAAGGTTTGTGGCAATGGGCAGCCACTGAAGGTTTGTCTTAATATGAAAATAATCGAATTTCATTAGGGACTCAACAAATCAACTTAGATGATGCCAAGAATGTAGATTTCCTAAAAATTGGAAAAGCTGCAATATAAGTTATTGAGTTGCTTGAAGTTGATATGAAAGATAACTGAATGAATGACAAAATAAGCAATGTCCTCTTCTACTAAAAGATGCCTCCCAAGGAAGAAAAAGAAAACATCCGCATGTGATAGAAGTATTCATGAGTACATTATTATGGTAGTTGATAGCATATGGCTCAAGTAGCCAATGCTATCCAAAGTTCAACAAGAGCATTAGAGAAAAAATATGTATTTACTAAACTTAAGTTAGAGTTATCAAACATTCTAGAATTTGAGGATGATTGATATTATCTATGATACATTATCAAAGAATACAACAAATCATTAGAATCGAAGACTTAATGGATGCGCAAGGAGCTTAACAAGTGATTTAGAGCTATAGTACTAAGTTATGGTTAATCATGTTGGGATGTAATGCACTATGACATTTTTTTGAATATATCAAAAGTTTGATATATGTTATTTATCTATTGTGTTTGTCACTTGATTTCTAAATAGGTTTATTGTGGTATGTTTAGTGTGTTGTAAAACTACATTATTTGATTTCTTGATCGATATTCCACCATCATTCTCTATTGAGACTTGAGTGATGTTATTGTAAATTAGCATTATACTTTTGTGGTTTTAGATATGTTGACTATATTTATAATGTTGTTTATTTCATACTTTTGAATTATGCACTTCTCATTTTTAGTGCTGCAAGAAAGATAGAAAATTGCTACAAGATATGTTGTAGATATGATCTAGATATGCTATCTGGTTACATTGACTACATCTTGGATGTTTGTACTTGTATAGAAGATATCATTTTATTTGTCAAATTATTTTTTATTCTAATTTGTATGATTGTACAAGAAAAAAATGAAATATTGATAAATGTTATAGGCAAAGTAAATTTTCAGGATTTATATCTCCTCATATGTTGATAAGGCTCAAACTAAATAAATGTAATTTAAGTTTAGAAAAATTGTAGCATATATGATCATAATTAGAAAAAATGGTCAACATAAAAGTTGTAGAGAAATTCATTAACTTTCCAATGAGATCACTTTCATCTAATTTGGCCAAAGAATAAGTGAGTTAAGTGCAAAATACCAAAACAAAGTATGGTTTTTAACATTTCAAACTTTTTCAATTTGATATCCATGAAAAATGTAGCACATCCAGTGATAATTACCAAAAATGATCAAGATGAAAGTTGTAGAAAATTTAGCTTTTTAATGAGACTAATTTCATTCAATTTGGTCAAAGATTAAGTACGTATGTGCAAAAATTAACATAATGTACGATTTTCATCATTTAAAAATTTTGATTTGACTTTTATGAAAACTGCAGTGCATGCCATGGTAATTACCAAAAGTGGTCAATATAAAAGTTGTAAATAAATTTATTAGTTTCTAATGAGACCTATTTCATCAAATTTGACCATCGAACAAGTGAGTTAGGTGCAAAAGAACGGCTTAAGATAAGATTTTCAACATTTCATATATTTTTTATTTCACATTTTTTAAAAGTTGTAGTGTATCCAGTGGTAATTACCATAAGTGGTAAAGATGAATGTTCTAGATAAATTCTCTAGATTTCTAACAAGACTAATTCATCCAATTCATCCCAAGAACATGTGAGTTATGTACAAAAAACTAGCACAGTATAATTTTTAGTATTTCAGATTTCTTAGGTTTAATGTTTATAAAAATTGTAGCACATCCGATGATAATTATCAAAAGTAGTCAATATAAAAATTGTAAAAAATTTTATTAGCTTTCAATTGAGATGAATTTCATCGAATTTGGCCAATGAATAAGTGAGTATAGTATGTACCAAATAATAGCTCAAGACATGGTTAGCACAATTGATGGTAATTACTAAAAATTGTTAAGATGAAAGTTATAGAGAAATTTATTAGAATTCCAATAAGATCAATTTCATCTAATTCGACGAAAGAACTGGTGAGTTATGTGTGAGAAACCAACACAATGTATGATTTTCACCATTTCAAATTTCTTCTATTTGACGTTTATAAAAATTGAAGCTCATCCATGGGTAATTATGAAAAGTGGTCAACATGAAGTACCAAAAAAATTTGTTAGCTTTCTAGAATGACCAATTTCATCCAATCTAGCTAAAAAAATGAGTGAGTTATGTGCAAAATATTGGTTCAAGATATGATTTTCAATATGTAAATTTTTTTTGATTTGACGTGTTCAGAAATTGTAGCACACCCAATGATTGTTGAAAAACAAAATCAATATAAAAGTTGTAGAGAAATTCATTAGCTTTCTAATGAGACCAATTTCATTCAATTGAAAAAAAATGAATGAGTTATGTGTGAAATATTGACATAAGATATGATTTTCAGCATTTTAGCTTTTGATTTGATCTTTACAAACACTTGTTGTGCCTCGGTGATAATTACTAAAAGTGCTCATGAAAGTTGTAGAAATTTCTTAACTTTTCAAAGAGGCCAAATTGATTCTATTCAAATAAAAGAATGTGAGTTATGCATGAAATACTAGCTCAAGGCATGATTTTTAGCATTTTAGATTTTTTTTTATTTGATGTTTTCAAAACTATAGTGCATTTGTGGTGCTAAAAGTAGCAAAGATAAAAGTTATAGAGAATTTATTAGCTTTTTAATGAAACAAATTTCATCCAATTCGGCAAAAGAACGAGTGAGTTACATGTGAAATATCAGCATAAGGTATGATTTTTAGCATTCTAGATTTTTTTTTTAAATTTCACGTTTATGAAAATTGTAGCGCATCAATTGGTAATTACCAAAAACAATCAATATGAAAGATGTAGAGAAATCCGTTAGCTTTCTAACGAGACCAATTTCATGTTATTCGGCCAAAAAAAATGAGTTCTATGCAAAATACTGACTCAAGATAAGATTTTTAACATTTTAGATTTTTTTATTTGATGTATTCAAAAAATTATAGTGCATTTGGTGATAATTATTAAAAATAGTCAAGATGAAAGTTGCAAAAAAATTTGATAGCTTTCAAGAATACTAATATCCAATTCAGTCAAAAAGAGTGAGTTATGTGTGAAATTAGCACGATATGATTTTCAATATTTCAAATTTATTTGATTTGATGTTTATGAAAATTACAGATCTAGTTTTAATGAGCTAAAGTGGTCAACATGAAAATTAAAAAAAAAAATCATTAGCTTTTTAACAATATCAAATTCATCCAATTTTGTTAAAAATGAGTGATTATTTTAGAATATCATCATGACGTAGAATTTAAAATATTTATTATTCTTTTGATTAAAATCATGAGGTAAAAATGATAGATTTATTTTAGGAATATCATCATGAGGTAGAATTTAAAATATCTTTTTAACTATTTTTATTTTTTATTTTTTGGGGGATAAACAAAATTTTCAACACCTTAATGATATTAAAATTGCGATTATAATATGTTTTACATGATATTTTCAGTGACCTGTGTTTTATATGAATAATATCCTCTTTAAAGAGATAAAATTCATTGGTATAGAAAAGATAACTTCTATGTGAAGCCAAAATATGAAAAATTTTATTTGGACAAACTTAAGGTGTGTTGGTTGTTTAGACAAGCATTCACTGTAATTAAGTTCTTTCAAGCATTCATCTAATTTGTCCACTATCTGCTAATGCTGCAGTGATCAGCTCACTAAATTATCATAAATACTAAATTTTTTTAATTCAACAATAATTAAGAAAGTTTTAACATTTAAAGGCCTGAGCATAGCAGGATTTCATAATGAAATCTTTATTGATTCATTCAATCCAAATATTTCTGAAAAAAAGATGCAGATATCATCAAATATTTCAAAAAAAACAAGATGCATATATCACAATAAGGAAACATGCTTCCTTTAATCTCTTCACCAAATAAAAAAATGAAATTAAAAAAAAATCGTCTCATCATCTCAACTGACAAAAAATAGGCGTCATGATCGGCGAAGAAGGCGAGGAAGATGGAAGGCTAAGGAAGCGAGAACGCAAACGGCGGCGGCGATCTCGTCAGGGGAGAGATCGAATAGAGGCGCTGAACTGCGTAGCTTATCTCGCATCCGGCGAGCGAGGAGGAAACCGGAGGCCAGCAAAAGGATGGCGAATATCTTACTCGCCGACGGGATAGGGCCGTCCATAGGCCTGTGAAGGGAATCGCGGTAGTCGGTGATCTTCACCGCTTTGGCGTGTCGCTTTGCGGTAGAAGGGGAGGCCGACGACGTTTTTGCCAATCAAATGTCGTTAATGAAACATTGCTTGGCCATGTCAAGTTATAAATAAGTTCGATTTTGTCTCAATTTTCATGGTGATTTAAGGATCTCTTAGCTTTGGTGAGAATTACGAGTGATTTTCTAAGTTTTAAGAATCATCAGAGTATGAAAATAATTTAATGTAATTAGAGATTAATAAACATATGAGAAAAATGGGTATTTGGATATTTTCCAATATATATATATATATATATATATATATATATATATATATATATATATATATATATATATATATATATATACTTTTAAAATTATTTTGAGGACAAATAGGAGTATATTTTAATTAGTAGAATCACATAGAAAATATCTAATTGATTTGATTTGAATTTATTAATTTGTTGTTCATTTTTTAATTTTAAAATATGGGTTAATAAGATTGCAATTTTTTATTAGATTAAAAAATATTAATTAAAATTTTAAATGAAAATAATAAATATATAATTTCAATTAACCATAATATCATTATACATATAAATATATTATGATTATTTGAAATTTTATATTTATTAATTTCATTACAATTTTCAAGTTAATCAAAATTTTTTTTGTATATATATTTAATGTAGTTTGCTTTCTCATTTTCCTCTCATATTATATATCTTCATATCATCAATTTTTTTTTTCATAATTCAAATAAACTAAAATCGAATCAAATAAATTAAATTATATTTCAATTATATTTGGTTCAGTTAAAAAAAATACTTTTCTCAATACAAATTTTTTGACTTCGATTCTAAAACTATTTGGTTTGATAAATCCATCAATCTTTCTAAACAAATTGAATGCACATCACTAAGAATAAAGATGCTAGAAGGGTCCTAAGATTTAATTGTTCCAAGGCAATTAACGAGCATGAGAACATTAGATGAAACACATTATCAGGATAGTAACAAGGAATTTACTCCCCCCAAAAATTCTAATTAATTAATGTGTTCACAAGGGAAATCTCATTGGAATAACCCCCACTGAAGTTTAAGGGAAGGACGAATCTCACTAGCAACATTTCCTATTTAAAGTCAACTACCTCCATGTTAAACATTAATGATGTATTGAAATGTATTTATTCTTTATCATATTCAAGCAATTGCCTCTTTGGTGGTTCTTATGCCTTCAGTTAGGAACTACATCATTCTTCACCATTTAAAATGCTCTTCAACACTCAGTCTATTGAAAAGCTTGCAAGGCTTTTAATAAAAGAAAAGAGCTTGGAGAGTTTCTATGTAAATTTATTACTTAAAATATGAGATGTTAAATAATGACCTAGAACCTATAGTTGCCCTTATATTAAGTTAAGAATGATGAGAAGGATCATTTAAGTTCTCACTAAAACTAAAAGCAACTTAATGAGAATCATGTAAAGGTGAAAGAGTATAATCAGAAGGAGATACCAAAATATTTATACTATGAATATAAATGACATTGGCACCAAACAATCATAAACAAAAATAACTTTAAATTGGTTAAAATTAGAATGTATTTTGACATACTCATTATGATTGAGGACCATGTCATAAAATTTAGTGTTGAATTGAATGTGAAAACTTTTCACTATGGATGCAATCAGGGAACAAATCATTGATAACCATCAAGAATATTGTCCATGCTTCTTTGTGAATCATCTACACCAAGTTAATGAATGCAATCAATGACATAAAAAATACTTTTGCTGATCACCCTCATTATAAATGTAGCTATATATTTGGGATTTGATGAAACATTGTTTTTTTTCCATAAAGATCTTGGCCACAATATAGAGATTTATATGCATCTTCATAGGCTAGTCAAAGAACTTACCAAAGTGAGAAAATTATAAAAGTTTATAATTGTAATTGCTCATAATGAATAACTAATGGAGAATAAAATAGAAAGATAGAAAAGATGGTCTCAATATGTGAGTTATCTAGATAGTGGGGAAAATACCATGAGTAGAAAAGCTTTCAAGGTTATATTTAGCTTTATTTCTTGCAATGAATACTAAGGCACCTTCTATTGAATGTTTTACGACATTCAATAATCATCCCTTCTCTATTAAAATTTATTTTAACATTATTGATATTAAATTCAACTATTTCTTACAAACATAGTAATTTATGGCCTTGTTAAGGCTCAAGAAATTGAATTTTGACATTGAAATTTCCATTTACCTCCCATCACTTAGGGAACTTTGTGCCTAAATGCATGTCCAGCTATAAGGATTCAGTACTCAATGTTACTATTGGCACTCAAAAATCATTATACTTGATTTTAAAGATAGGATCATGGAACACATTACCAACAAATATGATGCCCAGAGTAATTTGGTATGAGAAAATAATTTTAATTTTATCTTACATACTCAAGATACTTAAAATTCATGTTCAATTATATTGTATCCATGAGGGGAATTCTATCAAACTAACTAGATAGATTTCTTATTATTACTTGGAAATATTCAATTTTTTATTACTTAGCCACTATAATTGAAATCCTTATTTGGTTATTTGTAATTTTTATTGTTCATGGGTTTTTCTTGAGTTAAGTGTATATTGAAAATCTTTAGTGTTAGAAGATAAAGTGTCTATCTTTAAAATCTGACTCTTTCTTTGTGATAAGATTCATATTGAGTAGACAAAGAGTCCATTTTAGTCAATGATTTTAGATGGTTGTTGACTTCACTTTTAGAGTGAGGACTCAATCTTCCAATCATAGATTTAGGTGTCTTCTAAATGCTAAGAGCTCCTTAGTCCTAAGATACTTCTAGTGGCTAAGTGAACACTTAACCTAAGCCTAGAGACAGGGTTAGCCATAGGATTAGGCCATGCCTTAGGACCTACAAAAACCTACCTAGCCTATAGCTTAACCAAACCTATGCCCATCTTCTTAGCCAAAATCAAACCTTAAATCATATAACCAATTCCAATTGAATTCCAATTCATATGCCAAAACTAAAACCAAATCCAAATCCACCATAACCCAAATCTAAGCCCTATGATTTAACCTTATGGACTTAGCCAAATTCATTTAATCCAAACCAAACTCAATTGATTTTCTCAAAATCACTTCAATCTTCAATCATCATTCCAAGCCACACCAAAATCTACAATCCAATTTATCAAATATATCAAGCCAAAATCAATTCAATCAACCTAACCTAACCCATTTGACCCAAAGTATTCAAATGAGCCAAAATCCAAGTAAACTCAAGTTAATTGCAACCAAAGCTATAAACCAATCCCAATATCTAAACTACAATCAACTCAATTCAATCCAAAATCAAGCCAATTAACCCATTTAGGTTCACTTGACCCAAAGTGACCTAAAGGACCGGTTTTAGCCAACCTTCAATCCAACCCAAATTGGATTGAACCAAACCACTCTAAACCTCCTATGATAATTGTTGATCATCTTTGATTGATCAATTGCAATCAATTCAAGTCAATTTGGTCATTTGACTAAATCAACCCTCTTAACCTACATAAGCCAAATGAACCAAATTTCACCCTAAGACAAATTAATTGAAACCAATGATTCACATCAACCTAAAATTAACTCTTGAACATGAATTGACCATCAATTGAGCCAAACCAAACCCAATTGGCCCTTTGACCCAAGTTAACCTAATTAGGTCAAATCAAAATCTAATCCAAATTGATTGCAACCAATGGCTCAAGTTCATTCCAAATTAATTATTGAACATGATCAAAGCCTTGATTGAACCCAATTGATCTACTTAGCCCCAAATTAACTTAAAGGGTAAATTTGGCATAAATCATTCATAAATACAAATTAATTTAAATCAAATCCTACCATCATCATCAAATGATCAATTGAACATAAATCAATGCCTAAACCAATTTGACCAACCAATTGGTCAACTTGACCCGCTTGACCCAAATAAACTCAAATGGGTCAAATCTAAATCTAAGACAAATTGAACCAAACCAATTACACCAAAACATTCCAAATACTCATTTGAACTTGACCCAATTTGACCAATTGGTCACCTTGACCCAATCTAGCCTAATTTGACATACATGGGTCAAATTGAGCCAAACCCACTCGACCTAAGCCCAAACCATTGATATTTAGCATGACCCATCTTTGGCTCACCTTGGGTCAGCCCAAATCAACCCAACCCAATTGAGACCCGAATTGACCCATCATTCAATGGGTAAAGCCTTCCACATAGGATAAAATCCACATTTGGGTGGTCAACAACCCTCTTTTGCACTTGGTAGCCACCCAAAGCCAAGAATGGACTCTTGGCTAGGTGGCTAACCTAAAGGGATTAAGTCAACCCTTGGTCAAGGGAAGGTGAGTTAACCCACATCCCCTCATTGGGTCATCCATAGAAGATTGAGACAACTTAAGCCAGCCACTTCAGCCACCTAGCCAACAAAACCAAGCCATCTAAGCTCATTTCTGCTACTCTGACCACCTACAGTGGCCAGACAGCTAAAAAAGGCAGAATGAATCATGTTCATTCATCTTGAAGGAGGAGGGGGGTATACTCCCCCCTCCCCACCCCCCCATTCCACTCAAACGACATAATTTAAATCTCCTCAGAGCTAGAGCACTTAGAGATGACCTCTCCAAGCATCCCTTTGAGCTTTCCGAGCCTCCCCATCGCCGAAAAACACCAACCCGAGCATGCCCGAGGCCTAGCTCCACCCAACTTCTTTCAAAATCTACCCCTCTCTAATTAACTTTTCCAACACGTTCATCAAGCTTCGGCGAGATGAAATGAACCTTCTCCCGAGCGATTCGAGCATAGGAAACCCTCCCTAGGCCAACTCCGCTAGGACTCATGACGCGTTTGGTCCAGTGCTGCCAAGGCAAGGTGCCATCTTCTCAGTAGGGCTTCACCTGTTCAAGGCGAAGCTACTTCAGTCAGTTCACCGCTAGTCTGAAGCTCTAGTGAGGTAATATTTTTGGCAAACTGAGATTTCTTGAATTTTTTTTGGGCCTTTTTTAAGAAAATTACAATGTCATGTGAAATCCACTGTTAGATCCTCTAGGATCACTCCCCTAAATGTGTGAGATCAATTTTGGAATCTCTCGAGCTCTGATCGATCGAGAGGGAAGGGATGGTGTCCATCATCACTGGGGATGACAAAATCATCCACCATCTGCTCTCCATGATTGGAATAGAGTGTGATCTTTTGATATTAATCTCTGATTTAATCCTTAGGAATCCTCACCATCCTTCATCTTAGATCGGATGGCGGAACGGAGCGATTCAGCCTCATCAACGTTGAGTCGGACAATTTTAAATAACCAATCGAGCGGCACCATATGGAAAGCGCTGCCATGTTAGCGATCCACATGGATCTAGCAGGATTAGGCTTAATTAAGGATTAAAAAATGAGTTTTAATGGTTGAGACTTTGAAAAATCATAACTAATTGTTGGAAAATAAAAAATAGAAATAAATACTCATTTTAAAGGTAAAATAAAAGAGATTTGATTAAAAATATGTTTATTTGGTTTTGAATAGTGATTAAGGCTTAATTATAGTTTGAATGTGTACTTAATTGCTTAATTAAGCACTAATTACTTGGACAATTGATTCCAAACTTGGTGTGTTGATTTCATGGGATGATCTTTGCCTCCCATGATTTTCTTGGAACTTATTGCTTATGTAATTAGGGAAATTGATGTTTCAAACCTTAATTACCTCTTTTAATTTACTTGATGATTTAATTAACACTTTAAATAGTAAAAAATAATTAATTAAAGCTCATTAATCATTGATTAATAGTGAATGGATGAGGGAGGGAAATTAGCACCTCTTTCTTATTCTCTTTCCCAAACTCATTTCACTTAAAGAGAACTAATTAATATGGTGTTGACCTCACTTTTGGAGTGCATTCTCATCCCCTCTTCTTAGATTTAGGAGTCCTCAAACACTAGACTTACTTAGTCATAAGACACTTCTAGCAGTGAACACTTAAATCTAAACTTAGAGACTTGGAAGGGTTAACCATAGGATTAAACTATGCCTTAGGACTTAAGGAAAATACCACTATAGCCTAAACCCAATCCATGCTCACCCTCTCAAAACCAAAACTCAAATTTAATTATATCAAATTCAAATCTAAGTCCAAATCCAAATCAAATGATTGAAATCCATGACCAATTCCAAACTAAATCAAGTCAAATCAACTTAAGACCTATGATTTTATCTCATGGACTTAGCCTTAGCCAAAATTCAAATCAACCAAACTCAATTGATTTTCTTAAACATCAATCCAACCCTCCAATCACTCTATCAAACTTACAATCAAATTCAACTCCAAACCTAATTTGCCAAAACCCAAGTCAAACTCAAAATCCTCTTAAGGCATGTGATAAATTTCATGAACTTGGCCAAAATCCCATCCAAATCAACTCAAGATCAATTGATTGTCTCATAATTAGTTTATACCTTCAATCATTTTCCCAAATATAAATCAAATCTACAATCAAATGACCAAAACTAATTCAAATTAAATCAAGTCCAAGTATAAGCCTTAAGACCTACCTTCATGAGCTTAACCAAATTTGCCTTCAAACCACTCCAAATTTAATTGATTTTCTCATAAATCAATTATATCTTCAATCATCTTCACAAATATAAGTGAAACATACAATGAAATCATCAAAACTAAATCAAAATCCAAGCCTAAGTCACATGACCCGACTCCATGGACTTAGCCAAATTCCTTCATTCCAAAACCAAATTCAATTGATTTTCTCATAAATCAATTATTCCTTTAATCATCTTTCCAAATATAAATGAAATCTATAATCATCAAGCCAAACCAAAATCAGTCCAGGTCAAACCCAGCTTAACCCTTTTGACTTGAAATATTCAAATGAACCAAATCCCATTTGGACTCAAACTAATTGCCATTGAATTTATATATCAATCTCAAATCCATATATAAACTCAACTAAATCAAACTCAACCCAAACTCAAGCCAACTAAACCCAATTAGTTCACTTGACCCAAAGTGACCAATTTGACTTACATGAATCAAAATCCAATTCAATCCAAATGAAAGTGAATTAATCCAAACTTCATGACATGATTGTTGATCATCCTAGGTTGATCAATTATCATAAATTAGGTTAAACCAAGTCAACCTAGCCTTTTGACCAAGTCAAACCCTTAACCTATATGAACCTAAACTAGCCAAACTTCAACCTAAGCCAAATCTCTTGAAACCAATGATTCATATCTAACCCAAAATAAATGTTTAAAATTTGACCTTCAATTAAGCCAAACCAAACCCAATTGGTCCTCTTGACCCAAGTTGACCCAAATTGACCTAAATGGCCAAAATGGGTCAAATCACAATATAAATCAAATTGATTGCAATCAATGGCTCAAGTTCATTCCAAATTGATCATTAAACTTGACCAAAGCCAATTGAGCCTAATTAACTCATTAGACCCAAATGCATATTGAACCCAACTTGACCTAAAGGGTCAAACCAACCTAAAAACCAATAAAATTTGAATCAAACTCAACCAAAGTCCACAACATATCCCAAATGACCAACCAAACCCAAACCAAGCTAATTTGAACAATTGGGTCAAATTGGTCAACTTGACCTATTTAACCCATTTGACCTAAATGAACCAAAACCAAATCTAAACCAAATTGAACTAAACCAATGATACCAGCACACTCCAAATGATCATATGAACTTGACCCAACCTTTAGTTTGACCCAATTTGACCAATTGGTCAACCTAACCCATTTTGACCTAATTTGACCCAAATGGGTCAAATTGAGCCAAACCTAACCAAATGAACTCAAATCACATGAAATTTTTCCCAATCCACTTTTGAATCATTTCAAATATGTCCAATTCAAATCCAATGCTAAATGACCATCCTACCTTAGGCTAGGAGTATCACATGAGACAATTCAGCCATGTATGTGATCATTTATATTCCTTGGCCACTTGTCACCCTCATTGGTCCACCTAGGCACCTAGGACACTTCTCAACCTGACCCAAGGGATGGTTGGGTCAGCCATGACCTATGGGAGGTGAAATCACCTCACCTCCCCATTGGAGCTTTCAAACCACCAAAGACACACAATCCCCTTTGGCGCCACCTCCCATGCATTAGCCACTCAAATCGAGCCACCTAAGGAGAATCTCTATCATTCCAAGCTACCACACACGACCATGCATCAAGAAGAAGCCAAACCAAGCTCGTCCATCCATCAGGGAAGGGGTATACACCCCTCATTTCCACTCAATCCCATAGGAATTCATTTCTTAGAAGAAGCCCTAAGACGAGCTACCAAGAGCTTCCTAGAGAGTTCCCAAGCTTCTCGAAGTTTCCCATTCTTAGATTTCTTCAAGCCAAAATAGGGGAGCCTCCCATTGATTCCCATTTGCATAAAGACTCAACCAAAGTAAAATTAACTTTTCACATACCATCCTCGAAGGTAGTTGAGCACGAAAAAATCATTTCCCAAGCTTTCTGACAATCGGAGGGTGGATTTCGATCAACATCGACCACCTACATATCGTGCATAGACCTTCCAAGATATCCACCTCAAATTGGAGCTTGTGTTGATAAATAAGGCCTCATCTCAACTAAATGAAGCTTCATCAATCAGATTTGGAAATGGTCTTGAGCTCTGAGGTATTCCATTGAAACTAACCTTAGAATAAAATTTTGTTGGATTTTTTTAAAGGAAACGTTCACCCACATGATCTTGATCGTTGGATCTCTTTGGATCCTTCGTGTAAAAGTGTGGATCGATTTGAGATCGATCCGAGCTTGGGTGAGCTAGGATCAAGCCAGCAATGGCAGATGGACTTCATTCTCCCTTGCTTGTGTGATGATAGATCATGCACTGTCCATTTCACTTGATTGAACGAACGATCATGATTAGATCTGATTGAATTATCTAATTTTATTCTTTAGCATTGCGGGATTAATCGCGGTCTTCTGATCTAAACCTTAAGTTCTCATTAGTCCATCACCCATAAAGTAATGAGAAGGGTGAAGCAATCAATAAGGTTGTGCTTACCCTACTTAAAAAAGTCAATGCTAGTAAGAAAAGTAGGGCAAATGCGCTCCCTTCCATTCTCTAGGCTTGTTTGACCACTCCATCTTCTATAACTAATGAAACTCCTTACTTTTGACATTTGAGGTGGAGGCCATAATCCGTTTAAAACTTCTTGTCCCAACATCAATGATGTTTTCAACTATAAACATGCTCTTCAAAGTTCTCAAGTGAATCAATAATAATAATTGAAATCTTCAGACACAGTTGGACTATTAAGAAGAAAGGCATAATGCCTCTTTAGCTCCACTTGAAAGACATAAGAATAAGATTTGTAGATCTTTTTTAAAGTATACCAAAACAAGGGAATTCTCAAAGGTGGCCTTGTTTTACAAAAGGTTAATGTCTCAACAAGGATCAGAAATGTGAGCAAGCTCATTCCAAAGTGGGAAGGGACCCTATCATATATGTATCAAAAGTATAAGTATATGCCACAAGGCATAACTAACTAGCCTAAAATCATGAACACATGTGCATGTGTCGTTCAAGTAATGTAATGATGAGTTTTATAAATCAAATTAAGTTAATTACTAATTTAACGCTATTTAAACTTTTATCCAAATTAGTTAAAATATTAAAAAATAAGAAAGTTTGTTTTTGAAAATTTATATTTTTAATTAATATATAGAAAATATACATTGAATTTATGATCTCTTGATTACTTCTATGAACAATATGATGATGAAGTAAATTTGGTAGTTGTCAAACAGAAGTATTTTTATCTTTTCATCTATGCATAGATAAAAAGATGTAATCCTTATAATTAATTGGTTATATTTCTATATACTAATTAAAATAACCTCCCTAAATGATTGCAAATCCTTAAATATCATATGCCAATATATATTTACAAGATTTGATTACTTTTCCTAATTATTCCACTTGGAGTCTTTGATATCTCTAGATCATAATAGATGTTAACCTCAGAATTAGCTATATCATAAGTAAATAAAATATAGAGAAAATCAAAATGACATAAAAATTAAAAGCATAGAAAGACTTTTTATAACTTCAAGATTTGATTGCTTTTCCTAACTATTCCACTTGGACTTTCTGTCTTTCTTAATCCCATTGCTTGCCTCCCAGTCCAAATCTTACATTTTTAGATCTTCTCCTTCTTCAATCTTCACACGGAAAATATATAGACAAAACAACACAATACACACTAACACATACTCACTTAGAGTTTAACTCTCTAAGTGACACTACAATCACATACACTATGACAAACACACACTTTGCTAAAACCTCTTTCCAATGCATTTAGGACCTTATTAATAAGTGTAGTACTATCCAATTAAGTGTCTCTTCAGTAACACCATTTAATTTGTTTTACTCCCCAAAAGATTATTGAAACTTCTTGAAACTAATATATCGGTTGTAGCATAGCTAGAATATAGGCATTCACTATTTTTGGCATAGCGTTATTCTTTTGTACTTAGGTGCTCTACTTGCTATCTTTTGATTGAAAGTTTGAAGGAACTAACACCATGACATTGCTCATCTAGTGCCTAGACACTCTAGTTATTAGTGTTGGACTGCTAATTCTTTAGCACCAAGCATTAGGTATCTATTTTTATGCTTAATTTTAAGAGATTTTAGCACCACAACATTGATATTTTATGGCCAAGGTGCTTTGGTCTCTATTATTAAACAATTTTAGATTTTTTGGGGTTCCTTTAAGCCCATGACATTGCCCATTATACCTAGGTGTTGTGCTTTTGTCTTGAGGATTAAATCTATGCAATTATAGCATCATAAAGTTAGCTTCCCAACCTCTAAGAACTATCTTATCTATCTTAGCACCTAATTTACTTAATTATAGTACTATGGTGCTAGTCCTCAAAACTTGAGTTTTCTTTCCTTATTACTTGAAATGAGAATTTCCTATCAAAAATATAAAAAATATTGAAAATAACAACTAAACATTAACTAAAAACAATTATACAATTTAAATAGGTAAAATTCACTATTTTTTATGCTTATCAACACCCCCAACTTAAACTAATACTTATCCTCAAGAAATCCAATGCATTCTCATGAATCCTTAAAATTATTGGATAACAAAACTTTTAAAATTTAGAATTATTAAATAATAATTTTTAATTGAATCATAGTCTTGCATTTTTCATAATTGAATATGAAAAATAGCCAAACTATAACAACCTAAATTCTTACTTAAACTAATATTTTATGTGTTTAATTATAACATAGTTGATTCCTTCAAATTTTAGCTAATTAATAACCATAAAAGTTATCATTTATTATTTGAAAAATCACAATATGATTTTCTCTCTTGAATTCAACACATTTAGTTACTTTATTAAATTCATTGATTTTCTTAGATTGTAAAGGAATTTATAATACTATTATTATATGATACCTAGCCTCAAGTGTTTTCTTTTCTCTTTCTTAATTTTCTTATTTTTTCTTTTATTTTACTTTATTTTTAACACTTCATTTTTTATATTTTAAGAAAATCATCTAATTGGCCAAGTAACCTTTTATTGCTATTAAATTTTATACTATTTCATTCTTTTTATATTACTAATGTCAATTCAAATCACAATAGAAAATTAATTAAATCTTAATGGAAAAATTGTAAGAAATATTTTTTGTCAGAAATATAAGTTTTCAATGGATTTTTGATGGTTCCACTCCCACCAATAAAATGTTGGTTGGAAATATATTTTGATAGATCAATAATCCATTAAAAGATTTGTGATAGATTTTTGATGGATTTGTTTTGAAAAATCAATTTTGGATGAACATACTTATCATGGGAAGATCTCTAGAAGAAATTTTTGCCAGAAGAATTTTTAGAAAATTCCATGTGATATTTTCGATGGCAGGAGGTTGTTGAAAATCTGTCGAAATTCTTGGCCTAAAAATTTTGGGTCCATCAAAAGGTCTCATGACATTTTGTATTAACTTTGGTGGTAAAAATTCCATCAGAACCTACAAAATTTTAAATAAAATGAAAAGATCTTCACTTATATTCCAATTTTTACACTTGCAACAACATAAATAATAATTATACACTAATTCACAAGTGACTTTAATATCATCACAATAATTTCTCTAGAAGTCCATACCATTAAAAATAATTTAAAATAAATATTTGATTGTAGATGTTCTAAAATATTAAGTACCAAAATGTTTACTAATTGAAGTTAAACATACAAAATAATGTGATTCAAATAGAAAATGAAAATATAAATAGAAAACTATTCATCATTGTTCTTCATATCATTATCATCCTCCACCTCCTTCTACGCCCCTACAAGCTCTTTCCTATTTTGTATGCTTCAACGCATTTTCTCCATTCTTGCTTCTTTGATGCCTTTTCATATCAGAATTTCAGCCTTTATGTTCTCTGCATTGCAAAACACACATTTTAACCAATCAATTGAATTACTACTCATTTTAGAGAATGAGAGGCATGCATCGTAAGCTAATCCTTATGAATCTATGTTGTATATTCATCCTTTTTCCTACCTCCATCAGCTTTCATTCAAATGTTAAACCCTTATTGCTCATATTATCTAATGAATTGCCTATACTAGGGGAACTTTGACTATGCACCTTCTTTAGCATCATGTAATCATCTTTCAAAAAATTATGATGTTATCTAAATAAAATATATTTTCAATGGAATTGTAATTTAAAAATAAAAATTTTACTTATATAAGCTCTCTGAATAGACATCAACCCATTGTTGGTCCACCTAGTGTTGATGTGTTCTATTGTAATGGTTTGTGGCACCCTTTCAAGAACTTATTTCTATAAACATATCAATAAAATTAATAAGTAATATTTTATAACTTTAATTAATATAAGTAGTTAATGACTTACCGCCTTCCTATACTCAATATAAGAAACTAAGCTTCAAATATGTAGGGGGTTTCCCATGCCACCTTAATTACATGATCAATTCTATTTAGCTTGCTCCCTTTTTCAAACATAATCTAAAGAGGCCCAGGTTCTACAAAGCTCAGCTTACACTTTCTTCCCAATCCAAAAAGGTATCTGTCTAGACTTGCATATGTCTATGAACATATCACGCAAATGTGTAGCATATCTTAACTCAAAATTCATTTTGAATTCTGGCTATGTTTCAAAAACCACCAAAATTCTTTTTGTTACATAAAATACATTTAAAAAACTATTAGAACTTGAGAAAAATCTACAACATTATATAAGAATAAAAAGCTTAGTTAATACTTTAAATTCTCTAAATCATATTTCATGCACCTCTATTGGTACATTCTTCTATGATACATATGGAGCATCAAATTTGCTTCTTATTATATCTAAACATATATTACTTAGATGGATTTAACCTATGAAAAGAACTTATGTTAGCACCACAAAAACCTACAAACTAAAAGTAATTATAAACAAATTTATGTGTTTTTTCTAGCATTATAAAAGTGTGTGGTGTAGGTGTCTTAATCTCATTGTGTTTAGTAAGCATGGATGGATTGGTGTGATGTGATGGTGGGTGGTTGTAGTTGGACACCCTATGACCTATGTGTGGCTAAAAGGGCTAGAATGATGTGGTGTTAATAGGCGCTGGAGAGTGATAGTGTATGTGAGGCGGGGAGGGGGTGGTTGAGATCAAAATGAAAGTCATGGCACTAATAGTAGTGGTAGTCTGAACACTAGGCTGAAAAATATTCTTCTTCTTCTTCCTAAAAATGCTTGTGATCAATTTATGAGAGACATTGTCACCACCACATTATGCTATTTATAGTAAAAGAAAATTATAATGATTATATCTAACAAAAAATAAAAAGAAATGTATTAAATTTAAGGAAAATGGTGCATAATAATTATAATGCATAGAGAAAGTAAAAAGTATAATATATTCTAGAAAAGTAAAAAAAGATGGTGCATACATATAATATATAAAAAAGTAAGCACCTTCAAAGTATTAAACAAAGAAGATGTAATGCAAAATTTTACTACTTGTAAGAAGAAAATATAAATATATTGACATTTATTATACATGTTATGTAGTTTCCTCTGATGAATCACTAGAACCGAATTTAAAATATCATGATCCTCATAATCCTTATTGTGCTCATCTCTAGATTGAATAATTTCTTTATAATCACCATTAGCATCTTGTAAGCTTATTATTGTCTCAACATCACCGGAAAGTCCAAAATGTATCATCTTCTCTTCTTGATAAGCAAGTTCAATAACATTTTGAACTTCAACTCTTGCTCTAGGATTGTTCTTAATTATTACCCAAATTTACTTTTTTATTTTCTAGGATATCTATGGTAATACACCTGAGTGGTTTGATGCACAAGGAAAAAAAATCAAACTTAGAATATTTTCTACTCAACTTCACTTCAATGATTCCATATGACTTATGTGTCTTTGTTCTCATATATGAATAGGAACAAACTAAATAGAATTGAATAAAAAGATATTTCCCTCATTTAATCCAAGATACAGTAATTGCATAATTTCATGCAAAATCCCATAATAGTCTATCTCATCATATGAATGCATGTTTTCTATAACACACACACACACACTAGAGTTATATATATTTTTCTTTCTTCTAACCAAAAATTAGTGTAAAATCCATAGCCACATTTATATCATAAATTAGCCATGTATTCATAATTAGCATATGTCCCCAAACAAGGTCATGATGGTCTTGGTTTTTCACTCCATTCCTTCAATCTGAATCTTATGCTAAGCTTTATAAAAGTGTAGCTAATGAATTTAAAAGAAATTTATATCATAATTAAGATTGCTTACTTGTAGTCTAAACAATGTAAGGAATTCATCTTCAAATAATAGTACCATCATCCACTTGTAAGGAGTTTACAAATTACCTAAATTCAAACATTGAAATTAACATGATTATATAAATATCATATCCGAGATGCAACTAAAAATTGGATATCACTGGATTGATAGACTTACTCAAGAAAAGGTTGAACTTCAACATAGTTGATAAGAACATTGATCATTGTTCTTGAGCTCTCTTTATCTTCATCCTTTTGTGCATTTTATTTAAAGTATATAAATAAGCTTCACATATTGAGCCTTTAATGCTTACTTCTTCTAAATACTCTAGATTTTATTCAAAAATCTTTCATAGTCAAGAAGGTAACTAAAAAATAATGAATTAATATTAGTGGTCATTAGATATAGATACATTTCAAAAGAGTAAGTCCAGTGATATTATACTGGACCTCCAACTTTAGCTTCATATAATAGATGTATTGGTAGATACTCTAAAAAAAAGTAAGGGGGAATATCCTTTCAAGATTGCACAATATGAGTGAAATATTGATTTCAAGTTGCCTTAGAGCATCCCCATTTAATCAAGCTCAACATAGTTCTACAAAGAATAGACAGAGCTTAGTCAGAAGATTCAGTATTTAACAAGGTAAATCATTAAATGCATTCAATAATAAGTATTATAAGAAAATATGACAATCATCACTCTTCATTCTAAATATTTTCTATCTTCAAATTAAATCATCTACTCAAATTAGATGCATACTCATATGATAACTTCAATGATTGTACCCACACAAACTACTCTTCACTAATTTAACATGAGGCGTGATTTGGCTTTAAGCTTCAAAGGTTTTTCACCCATAGTCTCTCTTAGCTCTAATTGTCTTCTCTTACAATATTCTTTTTTAAGTCTAATTTATTGTTCACATTATGTTTACTTTTTTTTCTCTTAACATCCATCATAATATTAAATATGTTGTAAAATGTTTTTTTTTCTCTATATGCATCACAACAAGATTATGCTTAATCAAATTAGACTTTCAATAAGATAGATCCTAGAAAATACTTCTTTTTGTGTAGTTGTGATTTACACTATAATTTGAAAGAGCATTAGGGAATTAATCATAGTTGAAATTAAACTAGCAATCTATCATAAATCATCCCACTTTATCTTGGTCGAGGCTTGGATTTTCTTAACTTTATTTTTGATGAATGCATCATTATTTCTATTAAATTAGATGGCTAGTAGGTAGGAGCATACAATGACAATCAAACTAAGAATTATTCCCACCATTATTAGATTAAACACCTTTGATGAATCCATGCAATATGGACAAGCCTACTTTCCAAGCTTCTCCACCTAGATAACATTCTATATGCAAGAAAGTCATTGATACTTCACAAAAGTGCTACTTTCATTTGGGATTTATGGTTTATAGTGATATCATATGCATTCTAGTCTACTACTAACCCATAAGATTTTCATCTCATTAATCAATGGCTATAAGAAAAATATCAATTTTTCCTTAAAGTTATGCCCATGAGTAATTAGAGTGAGAAACATAAAAGGTGTAGTAATGCTCATCTCTAAAGATAGATTATAGGGTATAACTACCACTGACTAACATGAATAAGATGATGCAAACTAACTATATGGTGTAAAATCATTAGCACATAGACCAAGTCAGACATTACATGCATCAACTACAAAATCTGGATAGGTATGATTACAATGCTTTCACACTTCTCCATCTAATGAACGACTCAAAAAAATTGGTTCGCTTGATCTCTCGTGGTACCATCACATATGTTTAGGTGAATACATGGATGTGTATAGTCTCTAAATATGTGGAGTAAGTTCCAAGTAGAATAATCACTAGGAAATAATGAGATTTCATTACATTGACCTTACTAATATTTTAATTTTGGTAGGATGTGCTTATGTGCTTGAAAGAAATTCAAAATCTAAAATCAATAATAGAAGTAGGTATTTAGAGTAATTAAAGTCTAATCTTTAGAGACAAGTAGATGTAAGAAAAATAGAAGAATTTAATGGGTTTTTCTATGATTTGTAGTAGCTTCTTTTTAGTCAACCTTTACGATAGCTAAAGTACTAAAATGGTATTGAACATCTTTCCCAATGACTTTTAGTGTGAAGGAATGCATTTCTGCCATAAGATTTTTCATAAAAGTTTGTGGTTCTTATGATATATTAGAAAAGGGTGTTTTTGATGAATTCTCTAAATTTTTAGGCAAAGTGCCGCTAAAAAAAATAAAAAATCATTTTGCTATAGTTGTAATTCTATAATAGTTATTAAATATCTCCTAGTGTCTTGCATTGTCTCTATGATGATGCCATTGTGATTGGATTTTACCGGATGATTGATTTGGATCTCATAAGAGTCACATATTTATTTTATGTTTTATCACCTTTTTTTAAAATTTTAAGAGTTAATTTTATGCCTAGTTTATTCACTAATTTTTTATAGTTTTAATTTAGAGAGAATTTTGATATGTTGAAATTGACTTTATTGCATTTACTTTAAATTTTTTGTAATTATTATATATTTGATTTATAAACTATTTTCAAGACATTATAGAACATTATAAACTCTATTTAAATATGTTTGTATCTATTTTTATAAGCATCAAATATATGTAAACAAAAAAGTTTCTTATTAGATATGTCTTTTTAAAGAGTTAGCATATTTTTTGCAAAAGTGAGTTTTATAGATCCATTTCATATCCTTTTATATTCAATTTTCCCATATGTGTTCTACATATGATGTGCTATTATGTTAATTATTTATCATAATTTTTTGGAGCCTTATAATTCAAGATATAGAAAAATATATATATAATTTAAAATTTAAGTATAATAATTCTTATAATATAATTATAGTATTAATTAATATAATTTTATAAATCTTTTATCTTTTAATTAACATAAACTTCAATTTCCACTTGCAAGTTGAGAGTAGCTTAGAGAGAGAAAGTGGGAGAAAAATAGAGTTTTAGGAAAATAAAGTTAGATTCAAGTGTTATATAATTGATTTCATTTGTTGGGCTAGTTGAAAAATTATTTAGCTTGAGATAGAATGTTGTTTCCTACTTATATTTTAATTTCATTACTCTTATTTATTTTTAGTATTTTATTTGGTTTAATTTCATTTGAACTCAAATATAGGAAAATCTAACAAGTTTTCATAGTATCTCTTTTGGTATGATATATAATAGATTGTATTGGACACATTAATATGGGAAAATTAATTTTTCTATCTAGTATTTCATGTTATGTGGCATTTTATATATTTAAGTGAGTATATTTAACCCAACATACATTACTATAAAATAATAAAAACTTTGAAAGGATGCCTAAATATTGTATATGAATAATTATGTAATCGTTTTACCCCATAAATATTAATGTTTATCAAACGTGTTATCTTTTTTTTTTGTAAATTCTTATAATATCTAAAACATTGTTTAGTTATGTTGAGATTATTAATATTTATGTGCTTATCTATCAAATATGTATGTGTTGAAATGAAAAAAGAAGGAAGAATGTATAGATTACGAGTTATACTTTTGTGCATATATATAAAGGTATAACTTTATGTGCACTTATATGATTAAGCATTTATGTGTATGGTATTATTGAACAAATGTGAACAAAGTAGAGTTGTATGTGAAAGTGAAGGTATAAGGAACAAAAAAATATTAATATAATATTTAAAATAAAAAAATAAATTATTATGGATTTTCTAGTTGCAACACCATATAGATCTTAGGGGTAATTATTATTTAAGTAATCTAATGTGTCATTATGGGATAAGTATACTATCTCAAGAGATAAAAATATTACTCTATAATATATTCTATTATGTAATAAGAACTTCTAAATATGATGGGTCAATAATATGCCAAAGATTGTTTCCCTCAACTATATAGAGAGATAAATCAGGGTTTATTTTAATGTTAAGTCAAAAGTTCATCTTAATCTATTGACAAGAATTTTAGAATTTTTGGTTCTTTTTCATTTGAGAAGAAGAACCTATCCCAACTCTTTTGGACTTACTTCCAGCTAAGAAGGGTTGCCAACTAACACCTTCTTACAATTTAAAATCATGAGTCCAGTCTTACGAATGCAAGATAGTTGTATTTAAGAAAGGAAGCTAAGAACCTAAACTCACTCCTAACTCTAAGATCATGATTGGATATACTTCTAGCTAATGCAACAAATTTCAAATATATATATATATATATATATATATATATATATATATATATATATATATATATATATATATATATATATATATAGTATATATATATATATAAGAGATATATGTATAAAAAATGAGTGAGTTATGACCCAAATCATAAGAGAGAGGCAAAACTCTACCAAGAATGGTGGTAATCTTCAAGGTCGATGCCCCATTATGTGCAATGGGAGAAGTGCCCAATTCAAGAATGTAAAAAAAAAAAATGCAATCATGGTTTACAATTTAATTAATTTCTAGTTGCTTTTAATGTTTATCCCTAAGGCTTTAATTAGTGAAATTATGAGTTATTATTTATGTTTGAGTTGATTTAATTTGATGGGGTAGAAAAATTAATTTTATTCAAAGAGCCTAACTCATCACACATCAATATATATATATATATATATATATATATATATATATATATATATATATATATATATATATCATATAGTTCTATAGAACACCCCAAAATAAATCACAAAAATTAATTAAATAAATAGGTCAACTGATCGGTGCCATTGTACACCCCAAAGAAAAGAAAAGTCGGTAGTGGAGCTCTACTATCATACAGCTTGGCCTAGAACTAAATTTTTTATCTATGGGGGACTTCATTTGAACTTTTTCAAGATTGTTGTCTTCTTTAGGGACCTCCTTAGGCACCATATGGAACCATTAATTGGTATAGTTAGCTTTTATTAATCATAACCCCATAGATTTAACCTAATTTCAGGAGAAAATTACACTTTAAAATTCTAAAATGAAATCTTAAACCCCTACAAACAGATGCTAGGAAAACACACAACACACAATAATTATATATCAAATACACGGGCTTAGTACTAATGGTTACTAAGCCCACCTATCATAAAGATCTATACTTAGGGACCTAAGCAAAGCACCTGCAAGTAAATAATATTTATAATTTTTTTTTATTATGGTTGCCCATTTAGGTACAAACCCTTACAAAAAGCAGTGTTAGTCCAAAAGATGTCTTAATATCTAGACTAGTAATCAAATAATCTTAATCACCAAAAAAAAATAAGAAAGCATGACATCACAATTATATTACTCTTTAACCTAAGTCTAGTGTCATTGACCTAGTAGTTTAATGTTAACTAATTCTTTATATATTCTTTCAATCTTAAATGTTAAATTTTTAAGATTAATTAATTTTGGAGGAGTGAAATAATTTTTGTAAGTCATCTGATGTTATTTGAAATATTTTAAAGTGATTTTATAGATTTTTTTGTATTTTTGTGAATTATTTATTTATTATTTAATTTAAATTACCTTAGAAATTAAAAATTCATAACTTTTGGTCAAAAAGTTATTTTGATTTGAAATTTTTAGGATAAGTGGGGTTTCGTGTCAATTACCTTTGTATAAAATTTTATTTTAATCAAAGTACATTTTAAGTGTAATTAAGATTTTATAAGTTTAATAAATCTTAAATTAAGCTTAAAATATTGAACATTAGTTAGGGCTTTGAATTTTCTTTGATTTTGCTATGATATATGAATCAAGAGAGGGTTTATTTAAACTTTTTTGGTTATTGGTTGACTCATTATGATTTATTGAAGGTTAGACTAACTAAATGAATTAATTAATTCAATTAATATTTAATTAATTGATCTTTTAGGTTTTCATAATTCTATAAAAATTTAATATTTTTCTTAGGCTTATTGATTCCATTCATGATGTTTTGAATCATTTCATATTTTTAAATTAAATTTTCTAATTTATTTGAAATTTTAGATCTCTTAATCCAATTAACTATAACCTTTGAAATTTTTATATAATGTGTGTTTTAACTTCAATTTCATTATTTGAAAATCTTACACCAATTACATAATTATTTTGAGATTAATTAATGATTAATTATTTTAATTAAATCTCAAATTAAGCTAAAATTGTGTATAATAAATTAGGACTTTTTTTTTTTTTATTCCTCTCAAGAATGTAAATTTAAAGAAGGGTTATTCATATTTTTATGATCTCTAATCAATTTATTAGAATTTTAAAAGTTATATTTAATTAATTGTATTATTTAATTATACTTAATCTTATTTTTGGAGAATTTAGGAAATTAATGGTTTTAGAGGGGTTAATATTTTTTTAATTCATTAGTGTTGATTATGATGTTTTAAGTTAATCTTATGATTTTCACTAATTTTTATATATTTAAATTAATTATTTTCATTAATTAGAGAGTTTTAACTTAATAATTTTATAACTTATGTTCAAATTAAAAATATGGCTTGAAATTTTTATGTTAGGTGAGTTTTAATTCTAATTTTAATTTCTAAAGTTTTATTTTAATTAGAAATTATTTTAAGTTTAATTACAATTTTATTTGATTTAATTAAACTTAAATTACCTAATAAAATTAGGCTTCTAGATTTGAAAGATTCCTCTCATTAAGAGGATTTTATAGAGCCTTTATTTCCACTTTTTGATTGAATATTATAGTTTATTTGGAATTTTAAAGTTATGTGGCATTTTAATTATTATTAAATTTAAAATTTTTGAATTTCCCACTTAAACTAGTCAATGCTGACTAGGAACCGGTTCACCCATGATGACATGCCATGAGGCCATGCAGGATCTACTTGGATCCCACAGGAATGACTTTGGGGATGTGGAATTGATAGGGATCATTTGATCAAGGATTGGAGGGTCCAAATTCAATCCTAATTTTCTTAAGGTGTTTTAATCAAATGGTACTTCTAAATCATGATTGTCCATTCCAAATAAAAGGAACAAATGGCTATGTTTTCATCTATAACCTCTTGGTGAGAATCAAGAATCATTGACAAAAATGGGTTGATCTCCAGTGAGAATCATAGGTTTTGATTGCAAATTGATCAAGAATTTATTTGCAATATGTTCAAATGGCTTGATCTTAATAGTGATCAAATCTACTCAAAAGAGAAAAATAAAATTAAAGGGTTGGTCACTGACATTCCTCCTTGGCGGTGCTATGATTTTGAAATGCTTTGATGTTCTTGGATGAAGCTCTAGGAAGGATTTTCCCCTTGCCTCCCTTGAATTGTTATGTAGGCTAGTTATGGCCATTGTTCTTCAAAATTTGATGTAGGCAAGGGTCGGAGAGCTTAGGGAAGTGGGGAAGGTCTTTAATTGAGTTCAACTTTCTATGGAGAAGGTGTATGAGTGATCAAAAAAATTGTTGGGTTTTATAAATGGAAGAGCCTCACCCCTTTAGAGATGATGGGAGGTAGTTGGCCATGAGAATTGGAGCCTCATGATGGTGCTGAAGGCGGTGAAGGAATCTTAGAGTAGGCTTGAGGTAGCTAGTTGAATAGGTAGGAAGTGGTATGGAGGAATTTTGGTGTCTTAGAAATGTGGCTCAGTTTGACCTCTTCATGGTTTCCACCTCAACCCATGGCGTCCTCTTAACTAGTCTATTGTCGCTGCCTTAGACCAAGCTCAAGGTGAGAGTTAGGCGGAACTTAGTTATATTGATCTTGGACTTTGGTGTTAAGGCTTTATGCTATTGAACCCAATTTAAGTTTGAGTTGATTTAAACTAATTTTATTTGAGTGATTATCTTTAAATTTAGGTTACAATTGATATTGGTTGTCCATTAAGTGCTTTAGGGGATGATTAGTCCAAGCTTCATGGAATTTTGATTAGGTTTAGGCTAGTATTAACATATTTGACTTAAAGGAGTTAAATTGATTTCTTTAGCTTAATTAACCATTTTTTGGATTTGGAATTAGACTTACTTGTATTTAATTAATTATTCATAATGTTTCTAATTAATTAATTGAATTTATTTAATTTGAGCTTGATTTCAGCTTTAACCTAAATTAACCCATTTTGACCCAAATGGGTTAAGATGGATTCAATTGAGGCAAATGGCCAATTTGACCTTTTATTAAGTATTTAGGATGAATTGATGCAATTGATTCCAACTAGTTTGAAGTTAATTTTATTTTGACCCATTTTGACACAAATTAAATGAATCAGGTCAAATGATCAAATTAATCAAATTAAACCCAAAAAAAATATTAGATTATTTCCAATTATGATTTTAAAATAATTTTAAATGTTTAACTTGGATTAATTTCAACTTAATTTGGATTTATACCTAATAAGATCCCTTCGATTATATTTAGGTTCATTTGAGGTTAAGTGATCAAATTAACCCATTGTTGGATTTAGGTTTGTTTATATTTGTGTTCAAAAATATTTATTTGATGAATTTGAGTCCTTAAAATGGCTCAATTTGATCAAATTTTGGGTTGACTTTTCACTTGGTGGAGTCCACATGGGTGAACTTAGGCCAAATGACTTTGTGGACCACTTTGTGTCCCTTCTTAATTTATTTTTATATTCATTTATGCTTATATATTGATTTCATTCTTTTAATTTGATTTATTTTTAAATTTTCATGGACTTAGGTCATTTTGAGCTTAAATGGATTTATTAACCCAATTAACTCAATTAAGGCTTAATTTAATGTGGATTTTGATTAAATTTTATTCAATTTTAATTTTGTTGAATTTTATTAAGTTTAGATTTGATTAGGTTCACTTAGTCCAATTGAGTTAGATTAGGTCCTATTGGGGTTAAAAGCAACAATGCTTATAATAGTCTAAATTTGGTTTTAAATTTGAGTTTTGAATTTGATTATAAAATATAGGCATGATCTACCTTAAGTTGATTTGATTAAAAAGATTTATCCTTAGAAGATTCTAGATGTACAAGTTTCTAAGAAGGATGAAAGTATCGCTAAGAAAGGTTCACTAAAGAGTTTAATCTAATGTTGTTATAATTGCCAGGAAAGGTGTTGTTAGAGGACTTATTCTTATCCTGACTATAATAGATTTCATTTTCCACCAATTTTCAATTACTAACCTAGGAAAAAAGGATAAGAACTCACATCTTCTTGGGTGGAACTAGCCATGGGGATAACCTTAATGGCTAACCAACCTAATGGATTCTCATTGGTTTATGATGGCTAAACTAAGAAAAAAGCACAAGCACTTACATCTTCCCAATTAGAACTAGCCCAATGGATAGTCCTAATGATTAACAAACCTAAAGGAAGGATCTAAAGATGTCTATGTTGTGATAAAGTAGATCCTATCCTATAATTTTTTTCATCAATTTTCAATGACTAATCTAGAAAGGAAGCATGGGGATGCACATCTTCCTGTGAAACTAGTCAAGGGAATAATACGATGACTAACCAACTTAAGGCATTCCCGTCAGTTTGCGATGTCTAACCTAGAAAGAAAGCATGGGGACTCACATCATCATAGGTAGAAATAACCAAATGGATAGCCCTAATGACTAACTAACCAAAGGGGAGAATCTATAAATTATTATACTGGGATAGACTAAGCATATGATTTTTTTTAGCAAAGCTATTGTTGTGGGACTTATTCTTAACTATTTATATTAGAGAGGTGAGATACCACTATGGATACTAACTCCTACTTTCATTATGCTAATCTTTAAAGGATTTCATTATGGATACATACTTCTATTTAGAGGTTTGGTTAATAATCAGCCTTGAAGTAGCTTAGTTCCTGACTTACATAACCTATTTAAAAATGTGTTCAATTGACATTAGCCATTTTAATGTCTTTGGATTTCCAAGAAGTTATCATAGAGACTTATTCCTAAATTTAAACGGCCTTGCTAATAGGAAGGGGGATTAATGTGGCTTAATTTATGAACATAAAAGCTAAAGTGAGGAAAGGGCCTTAATGGGTCTTAAGTGGCTTCATTCTTGACCCTCAAGTTTTCATTGAATGGATGCCATTGCTAGACTTATTCCTAACTAGTTGATTTAGCGATTAAGAAGTGGATCGTAATGGATTGGTCTTAACCTAGATAGCTTACTTAGAATTAAGGTGTCTGTGACTTGGTTCATTCCTAAGTTTCTAAAGATGGAGCCTTAAAATGACTCACTTTAAATTCTAAGTGACTAAAGGAAATATCATCAAATTTTGATTTTATTTTGTATTAAAATAGAAGAAAAATTTAAATAAATTTCACATTCTATAAAGAAAATATTTAGACCCAGGCAATTATCTTATAATGTTGTCAACTAATATGAATTGATTATTTATTCCAAATTTAATTTATGATTCATGCATAATATTTCTTAAAAACAAATGGATTAAAATTTCCCTTTGAAGAACTAAGACAAAGTCTCTTACTTGAAAAGTTTTAGGATGGACAAATTTATCATGGGAATAAATCATGTGCTATTGGTAGTGTTCAAGGTCTCGTTAAGCTTTTAAATGCTTTTTACAAGTCCTTCAAGATCTTCAAGCTCTTCCAAATGAAGTTTACAATTTTGATCTATTGTAATTTGATTGTTGACCATGATTCTTAAAGAAGAGAGCTACACTTGTAATGGGAGAATAACTTTAGTTCCATAAACTAAAATAAAAGGTGTAGACTGAGTTAGTGTCTTTTATATGGCCTGATAGACCCACAAGGCTTTAACCAACTTCTCATGCTATTGATGTTTATTATTTTTAAGAACTTACTTAAAAATTCTGATGAGTGCTTATTAAAACCTTTAACCAATCCATTTTCCTTGGGGTAATTGATGGTCAAATATACCCAATCAATGTTATGTCATACCACAAAATGATTTATCTTACTGGACTTGAATGCTAGACCATTATTGGACATAATTTGGTGAGTAACACCAAAATGATATATAGTATGTTCTTTGAAGAAATTAAGCACATGATATGTAACTTCAACCCACTTTGAAAAATAATTAGTAATGGTTAATATAAAAAGAAGGCCTTTTGATGATGGAGGGTCGATAGGCCCAATGATGTTGGTACCTCAACTCAATGGGCCAAGAGGTAGTCGTTGGATGTAAAACATTAGGTGACTGATGGAAAACTATACCATATACTTGACATTATGTCAATGACATGCAATTTTCATGCAATCATCAATCATCAAAGGCTAATAATATCATAATATTTTAAATTTTAATTTCATTATAGAACCAAGTTGATGAGCACCAAACATTCTATAATGTACCTCAATTATAATCTTATGGACATCCTATTTATCCAAATAGTGTAACCATATTTGATTGAATGTTGACGATATAACACTCCATTGATTAATGAATAAGACAAAGCTCACTTCTTAATTTGGTTCGGAAATGATTTATTTTCTCAGATCCCTAAACCTTAGTTAATGAATGGTTGTCTCTAATCATTTTTCTTTTGACCTTAAGTAAAAGTAGCTACATCTTCAATTTTTACTTATCTATTTGTACAATCTAAATCTAGAGGAAAGAACCTATCGTTCAAACTTATAGGGATTGACTCTTCTTCTCGGAAATTTCTTTACAAGCTTGCTATGGAATTATTCTTACATAATATCTCATACAAAGTTACAAATGAAATTTGCTCGAGCTTCATTGTATATTGATGGTAATTGAATAGTTTTGGGTGTAAAACTTTGTAGATTCCTCCTACTTGGTTGACAACTTGTTGGGAATCTCCAAATATTTTAATTTTCTTAATTCCCATGAGAATGGCTAAGTCTAAAATAGTTATTAGAGTTTTGTACTCAACTTCATTATTTGTACAAGTCTAGGATAATAGATAAGAATACCATATCATTCCTTTTTTGGGGTTATAAAAGACAACCCAATCCCTATTTTCCCTGAGTTGGAAGAAGTAAATTCTTCATCTCTTTGAGAGGAGGCAATGCCATCAAAATACAACTCCCATGTGGCATTATTTTCTCCCCTTAAACTCATAATCGCTCACCGTGGAGATCATCATTCAAAAGAGAACCCTAAGGGTAGGTGTGCTACTTGAAGTAGCTATAACGACCATTTACAACATGAAGAGGAATGAATATGATTTCAAATTCTTGTAAAATCATTAACTAATTTGCTAAACAGCCACATAACGTTGGATGAGTCATGTGATATTACAAAGGATTTACTCATGAGATTAAATTTACTTTGTGTGAAAGCATGTAATACTTAGTTTTTTTGCAGCAAAAACTAAGGCTAAATAATATTTTTTGATAGTTCAATAGTTTATTTTTGTGAGAATAAGTCTATAGCTTAGATAACATATGCAATTTCTTTGCCCTCCTAATTGACTTAAGCTAACAAGGCACTCATGGACTCATCTAAAGCTATAGTGTAAAAAATCAATGGCATCTTTGAAATTGGGGTAGCTAAGATAGAAGTATTCATCAAATATCATTTTAAATTTTCAAATAAATTTGACAATTTTTATTCTAAATAAATTTAAAATCAATTGTTTGTTAATGCCCTGAATGATTGGAATCTTTCAAATAGATTAGATCTGAATCTTCATAAATGCGTAAGCCAACTCTAAAAAGATCTTAATTGTATAAAACTTTTAATTGGAAAATTTTCTAAGATAGCTTTTATCTACTCAGGATGGATTTTTATTCTGCAATGTCTCACTACAAAGCTTAAGAATTTCCCCAAAGTTACTCCAAAGGCATACTTTAAGGGATTCATTTTTAGGTTATAATGTCACAACTATTCGAAAATAATCCTACGATCATAAAGGTGATTTTTTTTTTTGATGATTAAATCATCGATGTAACATTCCTCTTGATCATGGATTAAGTCATCACTCTTTTTATAATTAGCTCCAACATTTTTAAGACCAAATAGCATGATCATGTAACAAAATATCCCAATTAGGGTTCTGAATATCATGTATTTCTCATCTTTCAGGGCCATCTTAATTTGATAATAATTAGATGATCCATCCATGAATGAGAAAATTTCATGCGATAAGGCTATATTTATCATAAGATTTGGTATCAACAATAGAAACTCATCTTTAAGACAAGCCTTATTTAGGTCTCTAAAGTTAGTGCATATACATATTTGACTATTATTTTATTTATTAGTATAATGCTAGCTAACTAAGAAGGATACTTTTCTTCTCAAATGAAGCCACAATTAATTTCTTCACCTCAACAATTATTTATTGTTCAATTTCTAAACATATGTGTCTTGGAGTTGCTTTATTAGAGTGATATCTAGTTTAATTTCTAATTTATGGACTACAATATTTATAGATAAATTGAGCATTTCATCATAATTCTAGGCAAAATAGTTTTTATATTTAGAAAATAAATTAATTAAGTCATAGGAATTTTTAGGACCTAGTAGAGAACTTATAAAAGTTGGTCGTAGGTCTTCTTCCATTCCTAAATTAATCTTTCTCAATTCTACAACTATGGATTTTATTTCTTCTTTAAATTTTGGTGGTACATTTTAAATAAAGAATCATCTAGATTATTTGATATTTCAAAGAAAAATTCTACCATTGAATTAGATGAATTTGCAAAATGTTGATCAATTCCACATGATTAGTTATAAACAATATTCATCATCATTTAGAGGTCCAATAGTATTGAACCCAATGCTAGCTTCATATTTTATATTTTATTTCACATAAAATTTCCATGCATTGAGACATACCTTTAGACTAAGCATAATAACGTTCTTAACACAATTAGGATACTAGTCAAAATGAAGTTCTATTATTTCATTAAAAGATGAGTCTTCAAGCTATACATCTACTTCTGAGCTTGAAGACTGGGGTATAGACCTAAACTTTTGTGACTTCCCAACCTCTTGAAAGGTTAAGGGCTATTTTGACTTCTAAATGTGCAATCTTATGCTAAGATAAGAGTTAAAGTCAAAGTGTTAGCATTCCCTTTTAATATTTTATATGTAAACAATTCAAGGTCATCTTTAAATTCTTGAACTCATTAAGATATTCCATTGACCAAGCATGAGAAATTAAATTATGTTTAATAACATTCTTAACACAATTAGGGTACTAGTCGAAATGAAGTTCTATTATTTCATTAAAAGATGAGTCTTCAAGCTATACATCTACTTCTGAGCTTGAAAATTGGGGTATAGACTTAAAGTTTTGTGACTTCCCAACCTCTCTTGAAAGGTTAAGGGCTATTTTGACTTCTAAATGTGCAATCTTATGCTAAGATAAGCAAGTTAAAGTCAAAGTGTTAGCATACCTTTTTAATCTTTTATATGTAAACAATTCAAGGTCATCTTTAAATGCTTGAACTTGCTCTTCACTAATATCTGATTATAATGAAATGTTAAACTTTGCTAAGGCTTCTTTTTTATTCGAATCTTCATCAAAACTAGATTCCAAATTAATTATAATTATAAAAGGTTCTTTTTTCCCTTTTACTTTATTTTTCTTTTTTATTTTTTCATTTATTTTTGTTTCTTCTTTTATTTTCTTTGATGCCATAGTAATGCAAGATTTCATAGAATTAAGCATTTTCCTTTTAAGTAAATAATAGGCCTTGTCATAGAGTTTGACTTCATGAACTAAAAATGGATGTACATTTCCTTTTGTAGTAGATTCTACTTCATCTCTTGTATACTTAATGAATTGATGGAGTGAGGAAGAAACCATTTTATATTCATGATTCCAAGGCCTTCCTAGGAAGGCATTAAAGATGTCTTAAAATAAATGACATGAAAAGTTACTTCTATTTTTCGTTCATCTATTTCTAATAATAGTGTGATTGAATCCAAAGCCTTTTCTTCTATTTCATTAAACCCTTATAATAACATCTTATCATAACTGAGTCCTCATGTGTTAATCTTTAAATAAGGAAATGTTTTAATATTTAAAATATAAATTGATATGCCTGGATTGATGAGGGTTCTAGATAATTTAAAGTTTCCATTTTGACTAAAATATAGAAGGGTTGATTATGGTTAGTAGTCCCCAAGAGAAAGTCTTCATTAGAGAAAGTCACTCTAAGAACTTTAAAATAACATGTCTCATCTACAGAAATTGATGCTAGTTGTGCTAGACATATCTCTTAGTCAAGTAATTTATTGATTAATGTTTCTCTCATTTATTTAGATAGAATAAGGGCAACATAGATACTTAGCATAGTAGGGAACTTCTTAAGATAAGATAACTCATTGTAGCCAACTTTTATGAACAGTTGTTTCAACTACTGGCTCACTTTGTTGAAAATTAAGAGATTGATCAGTATTAATGATTTGTTTGCTTTTATCCTTGGAAGGAAGTAAATCAGGTGGTAGGGCTTTCCCATTATGGACATTGACTTTAGTAATTTCTCTTAATTTGAAAATAGGGGCCAAGCCAAATTGACCCTCACCATTATTACTTTTCTTTTTTAAGAACTAATCAAAATCTGAGAACTCATTTACTATGTTAATAGAAACTCCTTATAAATCATCCATAAAGACATCATTTTATGATCCTGATTCATAAAGTAAACTATGTTTATCAATATTATGAAAATAAATATTTTTATTTTTAAAGTTTATTTATATCAATCTCATCAGAAACAACTAGAGCATATGAAATTCCATTTTGATAGATTTTTTATTCAAAGTTTTAAGTATATAAAGATGAAGGTACATAAGGTCTAGCCTTTCCATCCTTATCATATACAACTCTATTTAATACAAGTGTATTCATTTCTCTCTCACTACTCTCTTCAAACTTATGAATGTTTTGCTTTGCTAAATGGGGTTTAGAAGAAACTATCTCTAACTCCTTTTTGACACCGATGGATCAACATAGATGATTGTCTTCTAGGACTTTTGATGATCCTGTGATCACCTAAAAACATTTTTTAGAAGCTCACCTTCATCTTTATCGGGATGGGTATGAGTATGTTTTATATGAGAAAGATTGATATATGTTCAACTTCTAATATTATGTTTGGATTTATTTAGATATGGGTTCGCCTATAAACTCAAGCCTTCATTGTTAATTACCCCTCTTATCACAATAAGAGCACTCTCATTAAGGTTAAAAATAAATATATCTTCAATATGAATCAGTGTCGTGCATGTGGTATAGTATAAATGACTTTCTAAGAGAAATATAAGAGTAATGTCGATCAAGATCCCATATTTCCATCACCCCGGGACTACATCATTCTAGTTTACCAACATTGGAGGGCTAGTCATAATGTTTAAGGAGTCTAATTAGTAGCCATGTGGTGCCTCATCTCAAATATCCCTAGTAGACTAGAGGTTTAATATATGGATGTTCGCATGGCAAAAATAGGACTGAGCTTACATCCATTAGAAAGCAATTAGTGCTCGCATGATGAACACGATTTACATCCCTTTGGAATACTATTAGGGTGTTTGTATGGAGAATATGTAGATTAGACTTACATTCCTTTGGAATGCTAGTAGGATGTTTGCATGGCCAATGAATAGATTAAACTTACATGCCTTTGGAATGCTAGCTTTGTGTAGGTTGTTTGCATTACAAACAAATAGATTTATAAGATGTTCACATAGCAAACAAGTAGATTGGACTTCCATCTCTTTGAAATGCCAGTAGGATGTTCACATGATGAACATATAAAGATTGGACTTACATCCTTTAGAAGGCCATAATTATTTTAATATTCACATGATGAATATTAATTTATGCTTCTAAGGGAGCAGCGCTTTAGCACTGAAAATATATCACTTAGGCACTATCATGGTAGTACCTCGATGCTATCAAAATGGCACCTTGGTGTTGAGTAATTAGCACTATAACATTATAAAGCATGAATTTGTGTCTTAAAAATTGGAGGAGTCTACATGAGATTGGAATATTTTGATCAGGTTGTCCAGTTGATAGAGCATTGGCACTATATTTGATGCCACAGTGCCAGTCAAAGATCGATTCAACAAATTTGATAGGTCGATGGGCACTTTAAATGGAAAAAAAATATTTTGACCAACATTATAAGCGTATTGAGCATGACACTCAATCAATGTCACCTCACTTTTACATGACATTGATTACAAAATTAAATATCATAAATAATAAATGATCTTTTTAACTGGTGTGGAGACTATTTTGGTATGCTGACTAACGCCTCAGTGCTACATGTTCAATGCCATAGCATTGGTCATTTATCATAGAAATCGAGAGGCTATCACCTCAACGTTGATAAGGCATCATTGTGGTGCTAAGCATTATCGATAAATAGGACTCCTAGGCTGCTCATTTTTTATTTTGAATCATCAATTCCTTTTTAGAAATCCTTGCTCTCTTCCTCTCTCAGCTTGCACTTTTGTTTAAGAAAGCCATCATGCCTATAAAATACTTTAGCAAGGGTAAGAATAAGAATAGAGCGTCAATACACTAGATTCATTGTAGAGGTCGAGAAGAGATACCACCACACTCTCCTACATAAACATGTCATCCTAGAGAGAAGTTTTTTAATCTGAGTGGATGCATGGAGAGGATTATCAATAATTGAGGTTGGGAGAAGCTGGCCTATGGAAATGTATTTGGTGTCATCCTTATGGTGCGGGTGTTCTTTGCCAATGTGAAGGAGCACCAAAATAATCAAGATTTTATATGAAAAAAAACTAGTAAGTTTTGATAATAGTACTATCAATGCATATTACAATTTAGAATGTATACAATCAATATCTTTTTTATTATAATGATCATTTTAATGAAATCCTTAATTTTCTCACTATTAGTAATTCTAATGTCTAATGAAAATGACGAGTAGAAAATCCTACCATCAGCCTCCCTATAACTAGGCATTATTTTATTTCAGCCAAGTTGATTCCCACTAGCAATATTAGTGAGGTGACTAGGGATAGAGTTATTTTGAATTTTGCGATTCAAAAGGGCTTTACTATGGATTAAGTAGGATCATTTATATTTCTATTTGTAATATGGTTAAGAATAGTACTACTGTATGGTATGACCATCCTTCCTTAATTTATTCTTTGTGTGTTGTGGTGGGTGCATTAGGAGAGTCTGATAAAAAAGTCTTTAAACAAATGCTCCCCTAACTAAAAAAGGAATTCAAGGATTTGGCTTAAGGACTGACATGGGAGAAATTTACGTACCTCTCAATCCAAATTCAAATCTTCCAAGACCTTAAATGAGTAACTCCAAGAAATTGGAGGGCAAGTTTCAGATTTAAGGAAAATGGTTGGTAAAATCAGTTAGCAGTAGTAGAAATTGAATAGGAAATTTGACAACCATAGGGTTCAGCAATTACATTAATTTTCATACATGATTGAGTTTAACTCTGCACTTATTCATATGTTTGAAAATTGTGGCTTTCATTGGGGCCCGAGACAGGCTTCTTTTCCTACGGTGCCTCAATATCACCCTTATGTGAGCACCCTGCTAGAGCTAGAAGAAGAAGAAGGGGAGGAGGATGATAGTGAATATGGTTACTAGTTTTCCCCTTTTTTTCTCTTTGTTTTGTATTTTATCCCTTTTTTGTGTAAAATGTAAAATTTTTGTAATAAATTTTATTATTAATAAAGATAGTTTCATTTAAGTACTTTATTTTTCTATTCAATGCTCCAAGATTTAAAAGTTTAACAATAAAAATATTCATTCAAAATGATCAATAATAGGTGCTTAGCATCGTCGAACTAGTGCTTTAGTGTTGTTAAATTGAAAGATATATGATCAGAACTTGAGAGCTTAGCGTCTCGGCATTACACTTATAGTGCTACGATACTATATGTGTGACTTTCTTAATGTTAGAGAGATCAACTTCTTACGTTATGATATGATTGCCTTAGCACTATCAATTGGGTGCCTAAGGCTTCTTTATTTTGGATCCAAGCCTATTGAGGGAGGGTTTTTATCTTGCATTAGAACCAAGTTCAAAATGGAGATCTTTGGATTTCAAGATTCTAAATTTGGATCTTTAAGGCATTCTTTTTTAATATGAATCCAAGATCAATAGAGATAAGCCTCTTTATTTCTCACCAGATCTAAGATTGATAGTGAAAATATTTAAAATTTTATTTTTAAAGAGAAAATTATATAAAAAAGCATTTTCAAAAAATTTCTCCTGAAGTTAATGGTAGTAGGCTTCGATCTTGTCTTGTGCATGAGTAAATGCTCTCATGTAGCAGCAGAAAGTGCACTTTTGAGAGTACAGAAGATTGGAATCAAGAATAAGGTAGGTGGGATAGAGCGGGAGTGAAGGAAAAGTAAAAAACATTGGTTGGGGGTAGTTCCCCTCCTTTTATAGTAATTTTTAAGCAACTATTTCCACCTTCGGGGCAATTTTTCATTGCATAATTGTTCCCCCTGCTCTCCCTTGGGAAGTTATCTCTATTGGGGTAGGAAGGGTCTTCCTTGTAAAACTAAAAATCATTGTGATAGTGCCTAGGCACTAGGATCATAGTGTTGCGATGCTATATTATTTAAGTTGGCAGCTTTTGGGGACAGTTTGCATTACTATATTATGTAAGGCAGTGACTATCCCTTGGTGCTGTGATTGTAGTGTTGCGACACCCTAATTTGGATTTATTTTATTTTTAGATGTAAACATCCTGCAAAGAATTTTTAACCATTTTCATTAAATTTTTAACCTTGGTGTATGCTTTTTGCTGATGACATTCTTCTTGTTGATAAGACTAGAGAGGGAGTCCAAGAGAAACTTGAATTATGGAGGTCAACTTTAGAGTCTAAAGGTTTTCATTTTAGTAGATCTAAGATTGAATATATGGAGTGTAATTTTAGTTGTAGAAGTTCTAATGGTAGTGTTGTGACATTAAAACAAGTCATTAATAAGAGTGAGAGATTAGATATTTAGGCTTTGTTGTTCAAAATGATGGTGAAATAGATGGAGATGTTATTAGTAGAATTCAAGTTGTATGGTTGAAGTGGAGGAATGCATCTGGCCTATTGTGTGATAGAAAAGTTCCACTTAAACTTAAGGGAAAATTTTATAAGATGGTGGTAAGACCTGCAATGCCTTATGGTGCAGAATGTTGGCCAATAAAAGTGAATAATAAGACTAAGTTAAGTGTTATAGAGATGAGGATGCTTAGGTGGATGAGTGGATTTACTCTTAGAGATAAAATGCAAAATGAGTATGTTCGGGAAAAAGTTGGAGTAGCTCTAGTGGCAAATAAGATTAGAGAGAGTTGCCTTAGATGGTTTGGCCACATAAAGCGTCGGTCGTCTGATGACCCAGTTAGGAGAGTAGATGTATTAGATGCCTTATGTTAAGAAAGGTAGAGGTAGACCTAAAAAGACTTGGTTAAGATGTATTAAAAATGACCTTAGTACACTTGAATTAAATGAGAAATTGACACATAATAGGACACAATGGAGATGAAGGATTCATGTAGCTGACCCCACATAGTGGGATTAAAGCTTGTTGTTGTTGTATTCTTTAGAGACTTTCCTTTTCATAACTATAAATATTTTATTTTTAGTGTAACTAGAGGACTTAGTTGTTCTTTGAAAGACTTATCTCAGTCTGTCACGTGTCTCCTTATTAAGTTGCTTGAAGGTCTTTCTAGCATCATATAGAATGGGGTGAGGTGGGGAACTTGCAATTCTAAATACATCCTCCTCTTCTTGGGTAACTTAAAGATGGTGGAAACTACTTCCTCCTAGAAGCGAAGAAGTATCTAGAATGGTAAATCCCTCCCTTGCCCTATCTTGCTCCAACATGAGGAATTTAGTTTGTTTTTCATCTTTAAGATCCCTCCTTCGAGGCCTCTTACACCTATTCTTCTTTTGGGTTTTAATCATTAGAGAAGGCTCAAAAGTGGAGCTTAATTTAAAAGTGCTAGGCAAAGATAGGGCAGAAGTTTTCCCAATAGGAAATTTCATCATTTTTGGATAAGGCCCTATCTCAGTTCATCCAATAACTTCCATAATTACCTTCCCATTATTGAAGGAAGTGCTATGGGAGACCCTGAAAAACTCTAAGATGGGCTTCTTGCCCTTGATTGCAATGTTATTGATAGGATCCAAAATAACTCCATCAATAGTAATGTTTAAATCTTCAAATGCAATTCCAAATTTATTTAAGGAAACATCAGGTAACCCCTCACTATCAATGGAGAAGTTGATTCCATAACTAGTAGTAAAAATGAGTTGCCCAACCATTTCTATTTTTAAAAGAAAATTTCATTAGATATTTAAATAGAGTAAAAAATAACAAAGAGATAAACATTTCTTTTATGATTTAAGATATTTTCATTTTATCATAAATGATGGAATAGAAGATTTATTTTGAGGACCCTATCCTAACATTCTTTAGCTTCTTCTAGAACTGATGAAGTTTAAGGACAAGAAGAATTAAGAATTTGATTTTCAAAATTTTTCAAAATTCATTTTATTTTTCTTTTAAAAAGATATAAATATACATTTTGACCAGGATTAAGTATAATGGATATGACTTTACTAAAAATTTTAAATTTTAATATATCTAAATTTTGTTAAAAAATTTAAAGAAGAGATTTTATAACCCGCTCATTTTACTGTGATAAACGGGGAGTTCAACAACCTAAATTAAGAATGTTGGATAGGCTTAACTAAAAATAAAATGGATAAGCATTAAATGGAAAGAATTGTAATCCAAACCAGTGGGTGGCACAAATACATTTCCAATGTTTAGAGATAAAAGTTAATTTCTAAAGATGAGAGAGGAAGTATTCCCTGGAGTCACTAGAAAAATTTATTGAGTTTTTTTGGAATAACACATAGATCTTGGGGGTACTTATTTAGGTAATATAATGCATCCTTAAGGGATAAGTATACTATCTCAAGAGATAAAATCATTACCTTATAATGGATTCAATTAATTAATAAAAACTCCTAAGGCTAATTAGTTTATAATGTACTAGAGATTTCTCCCCCAAACTATATAGAGAAATAGAACAAGGTTTATTTTAAAGTTTAGTTCATAGTTTCTTATAAGGGAAAATCCATATAATTAATTACATCTTAGAAGAAAGAGAATTTTTTTAAGAATAATGATGATTAAAGAAATTGACCTTTATCTCTGTAGATTTTAGTTTTGTATTCAAATGATGGTTATTTTTAAATTAAAAGGGAATGCTTCAAAAGGAAGAGTTCTTCTTAGAGGCTAGATGGGAATAAATAAGCAATGCTTAAGATACCTAGAAGCTCGTAAGCATTTCTACCTACCAAATTGTTTGGCTTTATAGCTTTGAAAATGAAGTTCTTGATTGAGTTATTCAAAAGCTAAGACTTAGATTCTAATAGCTTAAAACTTTAAAAATGTCTTAAAAGTAAAAACTTATTTTAATAGGATGCTTTAGACCTTAAGTCTTAACAATACTTTAGACATAAGTCAAAATCTTGTC